>CM051835.1:19642500-20242500 GCA_028451465.1 Erethizon dorsatum
AGCACAATCATGGTAGAAAAATTAAAGTTCCGTATATAAACTCTTCACCTGCCCTCCTGAGTGATCCTATCTGACATAGTTTAAGAGTGACATTTGCCTTCTTCTGCTGGCGCTGGAGATAGCCAGGGAAAATAGCAGATCAGGATTTTAAAAAGTGAGTCAGTGAGTCCTAGTTCTAGAGGGTGACTTCAGGGCAGGAATGCAGTTGGTGCAACTGTGAGGACAATCAGGCAGCTCCCAAAGTGTTGTGCTCTTCCAGTGCCCCAGCTAATGGCTGGGAAAACTCCCCTAAGCCACACACAGCTAAAGTGGGTAAGAAACCATCGGCATCACTGGTTTACCATGGAAGGTGTTTTCTTCTTATGGTTGTCTGGTTAAGTATTTCTTTGGCAATGAGGGACAGAGAGGGATGTGGGATCCAGGAAGTTTTGCCTGGTATTGAGAAAGGAGGATGAGTATGTGGGTGGGCGTGTCCACCACTTCAACACACACATCCCTTTGTCTAGCTTCACCACCTCTCATTTCCATTGCAGAAGATTCTAAACCCACAAATAGCACATTGTGATGTGGCCTTATTGTATCACTTAGTAGCATAAACTTTCAGTGGTTCGGATACGCCTTTTTCTCCCTGGACGGTTGTCAATGTTTGAGAGGCTTTACAGTGTTCTCTGGTTTTTTGGTGTGCTATCACGCTTAGCATAGTTCTGCATGGTATGGGAGCTACTCAGTTGGTGTCTGTGACAACTCCATTCCCTGACATTGATTCACAGAATAGAATCCCATTACCCAATACTGATAGATATCTATCATTTTTACCACATTATATTAAAATAAATGCTAAGAGCTTATAGCCAGATTTGAGAAGATTGCAGGTAACAGCCCATTATCCATGTAATTCTATCTGTGCATAAAAGCGGACATCTGAGGCTATGCTCTTAAGTAGACACACACGTGGTTCAGCGGACTGTCTGTGATGTTTACCTTAAGCACTCAATTCATTTATCTAACCCCTAAGTGGGTGGTAAATGTTTAATGTAAGCACAATATTAAAAAGAATTAATATTTATTGAGCATTTACTATGTGTCTGACGTGTGCCCTTTCCATTTTGGGTCTCATTGAATCCTCACAACAAACCCTGTAATTATCTCTGTGTTAGAGATAAGGGAGGCTGAGAAAGGTTGAACAGCTGGGTTTTCTTGCATCACAGACCTGTCTTTGAATGCAGAGAGCTCGGACACAGAGACCAGGCTTTTAATCACTGACCTGTATAAGAAAAGGACATTGACTCACATGCATGCTCTGTCTCTATTTGTTTTAAATAGATAAGAAAAAATTGTTTTCGCCTCATTGCCATGTGGGAGGGGAGATACATTTTGCTTTCTAAATTATACTAGGCAAGCATAGGGCGAATAGTGGCCATGGGCTTGGTATGTACAACTGATGGTCAACGGCTTGGAAAGAAATATACTGATCAAAGATGAAATTAGGTTAATGGACTGCTCTTGGGAAAAAGTAAATGTGCTCACAGTGGAAGAGTAGACATGAAGTAATTAACGAAGCAATAATCACTGATGAGCTTAAGTCCGACCTAGTTCTTTGATTACAAGCACTACCATTTGCAGAAGCTGGCAGGACACTTGGCCTGCAGTAAATATCAGCAAACTGCTTCATCTCAGTTTATTAAGTAATGCTTGATGTGTTATATGTCATTTCCAAAGAACTTCAGCAGTTTCTTTCTTCTTCCCATCTTTGAGTTTGCAATTGGTTTTAATCAGAGGCAAGATGCTGACTCAGCTTCTAGCCTGAATTTATTCAGCTGCTGCAAAGATTCCGTGACAGGCTTACATTTACATTTTTATCACTGTCTCTTAAACCTGAATAATTTATCATGTTCTTTCCATGCCCCCTCCTGCTCTGGTCCTCGTATCATTTTACAGAACAGGAGTGAAGCTCTTGCTTTAATAATCAAGCCTATTTAGGATGTGCCTGCTTTTTCTCATGGGCTTCTGGCATCCCCTCTATTTTGTCAGGGGAAGATTTGGGGGAAAGCATTTTTTTTGTACTACTAATTCAGCTTAGTTTAATTTTCCAGAGATTTCTTGGGATGGACTCCTTGGTAAAGCATGTAGATCCTGCAACAAATGAACTAATTATTAAAGATTTCTAGCTAGGAATCTTATCTGCCTTATACATATTTCTTTGTTTTGTTTTGTTTGTTTGTTTTTGTATTGTTTTGTTTTCTTTTTTAGCTGAAGACATGACAAAAAATGACAGCGAGCCCTGGGGAGATAATCTTATTGACCCCTATCTGGGACTTCTTATCTGGGCAAATTCACTATGCTAATGTGGTAACAATAGCCCTGAAATAACAAACAAATTATGTTAGGGGATGGAAATGCTTTCCACCAAGTTAATATCGGAGATGTTATTGCTTATATATCCAAGTACATGCTCAGGAATATGCTGGCGTATCAGGCCTGAATGAAATTGTTTCATCCTTTTGTCAGTTAAGAAAAAACAGGAATGAACAAAGAACAAACACATGTCCATGCATGGACACAGCTCAGGCCAAGATATTTAGTTTATATGTTGGACACACATGGATATTTTTGCAAACTGGAAAATGAAAACAACTGAATTTTCATTTTATGAAAAGATTTGCCTTAAGGTCCATAAAAAAGCAGGCTCCTTTTGTTTACCTTAAATAGATTTTAAATTACCAACAGCTTAACAATTACTTGGTCTCCTTCAAGGACTTGCTTTGGGGCCAGGGTCCATTGGGATTTATGGCTGTAAGAGTGGTATCAAAACATTCAACTTAATATTAGCTGATGTTTCTTTACTCAACCCAGACCACTACTTCATCAGAGGAGCTGAAGCTGGCAGCACATACACCAACTCTAGTAGGTTTCCAGATGGAGAATTATAATACTTTCTGGGGGAGATTTTTTTTTGTGCTGGGACTCGAACTCAGGACCTTGCGCTTGCCAGGAAGGCATTTGTGCCACTGAGCTATATCCCTGGCCCTCCGGGGCAGATTAATAAATGACCGACTATGGTAAGATGGTGACTAATTTTATGTGTCTACTTGGCCAGGCTCTGGTGCCTACTTGTTTGGTCTGACCTCAGTCCACACGCTGTTGCACAGGGATTTCTGAGTGTGATTAACATTTTCTTAAGTAGATTTTGAGTAAAACAGATTTTTACACAAATAGTGTAGACAATATGAACGGGCCTCATCCATTCTACTGAAGGCCATCATCTTACCATGTTTTCTAAACTTGGGCAGTTCTTTCAATTGCTATGGTACTACTTTCCTAATCCATATAATGGAAAAGATAACAACTTCTACCTGCTTTACTGAGATGCGAGGAGTAAATGATATAAACGTATGATAGTATATTAGATTGAAGGTGTCATTTCCTCCCTATATAACTAAGCATTTGCTCCAACACACTCTGAAGTTCTCTGAAGCTGAATCCTCGCAACACACCAGCAGTCTCTGGCTGTGTCCTCAGTCCTGGTGTCGTCCTTTTCTTGCTAAGAAGAGAGCAGGAATGTACGTACTGGGCCCTGATTCAGCTCTGGTTCGAGCTCATGTCTCACTCCAACAACGGAAGCCTCCTGGGCTTTCTCACTCAGGCAGGCAGTGTCTAATTTTAGAGGCAGAAAAATTATTTTGTTTGCTCTCAGAAATCCGTTAGATTAGTGATTCTCAGCTAAGGGTTTCTTTGTCCCCCAGGGGACATTTGGCAATGTCTGTAGATTTTTTGATACCACAAATGGGGTAGGTGAAATGCAAGCAGTATCTAGGGTGGATATAGAGGCCAGAGTGGCTGCTCAATATCCTGCTGTCTTAGAAACCTTCTCTTGTTGCTGGGACAAATACCCAACACCTACAGTTTAGAGGAGGAGAGGTTTATTTTGGCTCACATTTCAGTATTTTTGCATGGGTGGCTGGCTCTAAGGCAGGAGGGGATGGCACAGGGGCATGGTGGGAGAATAGCTGCCCATGACATGAAGGACAGAGATAAGCCCTTCCAGGCCATGCCCCAGTGACCTGACTCCGGACAAGACATCACCCCCTAGAACCAAGTCATCTATAAACCAGTCACCTTCCAAAAGCCCCACCTATGAATGCATGAGGGCCTTGGGGGACACCTCGATATAAGCCATACCACCTACTACACACAGGATGTCCCTAGACAACAAAGAATTGTCTAATTTGAACGTCAGTGGTGCTGACGTAGTACCTTACAATCCCCCACACCCACGACTTAAAGGAGGAGAGGTTTTTTTCCACTCCAAGGAAATTTCACTGTTTCAGTCCAAGGTCCACTGGCTCTAAAACAGAAACAGAATGGCAGGGCAGGGTGGAGGAAAAGGTACTCAACCCATGGCAGCCAGGAAGCAGAGAGAAGAGAAAGGAGGATCCAGGGACAAGAATACACACTTCCAGGTCACGATCTCAGTGAGCTGCCTCCAACTAGGCTTTACTTCCTAAAAGTGCATTTAGCTACTGAACTCATCAATGAATGAATCCAACAACCTTCTGAACACATGAGGCTTTGGGGGACACTTTAGATCCAAATGATAACAGGTAGCAAACAGAGGGGTAGTTTGTGGAGTTGGGAAGGGGATCGGGGGAAAGTGAGAGAGGAGAACGCTGGACAGGGGGAGGGGAAATAAAAATGATCAAGATGTAGTATGTATGGGTACCAGTTCCTCTAGATGAATGTCATTATTACGTATCAAAAATATATACCAACAATGAAAAATAATAAAAGAAAATTTTAGAAAGAAACCCTTCCACCTCCAGTACAAAATGGAAGGTGAAACAAGTCATAATTATATGTCAGAGGAAGGTTGTCCAGTGTTTCAACGCTATTAAAGATCTCAAATTGCCTTTTTCCTTAGCTTCCAGACTAGAACGCTATAGAATTAGACACTTCCTCTACACTGTATGTATTAAATTAATATTAATATGGATTTTGGATAAGGGTCTGAGCAGTGGCAGAAACTTATTGGCTTTGATGGTTGCATTAGATAAAAAAGGAAGTGAGATGAAGCAACAGATATATTTCTTGTTTAATTAGTGGATGGAGACATTCAGCAGCTCAGCTCATGGTTCAAAGTGCCATCTCTCCATTCGGACTGCCTTGGTTCTGCCACATACAACCCGTGAGATGTGCCCAATTATCTAACTTCTCTGTCCTTTGGTTTCCTTACTGTACAATAAAAACAGAACCCATCTCACAGAGTTGTCCTAAAGATAAACAAGAAAGCAGCTGGCTTAAACAGTGCTGGTTCTGCGAGTCTAGTTGTATGATCCTGAGCAAATGATTTAACCTTTTGAGGCCTCAAATGCTGCATCTTTGAGATGGAAATATTAATGTCATCCATTTCACAGCATTATTATAAGTACCCAGTGAGACAATGTATGGAAAGTGCTTTTCATACCTAGCAAAACCTCAATAACTCTACTAGCTTTTATTCTTTGAACACCTATTTTGTGGGTTTAGAAAGAGAATAGCTGATTCCTCACTGGCTGAAAGACAGGACTTACGTGATGGTTAATTTTACGGTAGGTGTCAACTTGACTGCATGAAGGAGTGCCTGGAAACCTAGGAAGTCATTACTTTGGGTGTGCTTGTGAGGCTGGTTCTGGAGGAGATTAGCATGGGAGTTGAGTGGAACAGGTGAGGAAGACAGATCCTCCTCAGCGCGGGCAGAAAACACCCACTGGCCCGTGACTGGAAAGTAACGAGAGTGGAAACAAACTTGTCTCCTATTTTGGACACCAGACAGCCAGAACCTCTGGTGTTTGGACCACGGGTCATACTCCAGCAGTTCCTTCTCCAGGTTCTCAGAGTCGCAGTCCCAAACCAAGAGTTATACCACTGACGTTCCTCGCTCTGAGGCCTTCACAGAGCAATGGGATGAGCTACATTACTGTCTCACCAGATCCCCAGCTTGCAGACACCCTGTCATGGGATTTCTCAGCTGCCATAATCCCATGAGCCAATTCCCTAATGAACCATCTCTCGGATATCTCTGTATGTATTCTACTTGTTCTGTCTCCCTGGAGAACTCTGAGTAATACAACTTGGTAAGAGGGACTTGAGGATTTTCTATGTTTGCCATCATCTGAACTTGCCATCATCTTCTGTGTCTAACAAACAGAGGTAACCATTGGGAGACAAGGTGAGAGAATCTCAGTACAGTACTCTCTTAGAGGGCTGAGGAAAAATGGACCCTGTGGAGGAAATAATTCCTTCTCTTGTTACTTTTCAGCAGCAACACACCCACATTCCATTATTCTAAGGACACTGTAAATCCAGAGCAGGAGATTTGCTCAGTAACAGAGGCGATATGGTGGTGCTTGGGGAAAAACAAAAGAACAAAACCCTTTTTCAATCAGTGATAATCATCCCTCAGTTGAACCTCTGGAGGCATGGTGCTGTCACTGAACAAGGCTGGGTAACGTTTCCCTTGGGCTTCTGGGCAAGATCAGTGCTGCAGTGCAGGGTAGTCATCTGAACCGGGCCTAATTGGTTGGGGTGAAGAGCAGTGGGCAATCAATCTGTCCTTGGGTTTAGCCTTGCCCAAGGGCAATTATAGGAAAATTAAGGGATAATTTTGTAGATAAATGAGATCAGGAATACAGGCCACTTGCCTAATAACCACTGACTTAATAAGATATATTCTGTGTGGAGGCAGAAGATGGATGGCATAAGCTCTGGAATTTTATTTTTGTAAGGGATTATTATTAGTGCTTGTCATAATTCACAGGGAGTCATACCTTACTTTATGTTTGGGATATGTAAAAACTGTGGGGTGGCAAAAATTAATCAGAAGACATCTAAAGTACTTGAAAGAAAAAAGAGATGCTAGAAATAGGTCCCATTGCAGAGCCAAAATACACTGCCCATACCCCATGCAAAAATCCAGTTTACTTAATTTGGACTCCACAAGCAAAACAAGCAAGCAAACGAACAAACAAAAGGCTATAAAATAAGCAGGTATATGCAAAAGAATTCAAACAGAACATAAAAATGAAAAATAAAATTGTCAAAATTAAAAGCATCATGTGTTTTAGAAGTGAATTTTATTGAACTGGTAAGACATGTATAATAAATTACCCACAATGAAACACAAATAAGAAAATAAAAACCGTGTTTAAGAGATGTGAAGGTAAAATGAGAATGTCTAACATCCAATAGAATTTCAGGAAGGAGAATATGGAGAGAAAGAAAGAGAGCCAATCTTTGAAGAGACAATGAGAGAGTGTTCCAGAATTGATTCATGAATAACAGTAATACACAAAGAAAATGCAATGCATACAAGAAAGACAAGAGAGAGAGAGACATACAATATACTGAAATTTCACAACTCCAAAGATAAAAAATCAGCCAGAGAGAAGACACACTAAAAGTGTGGAAAATTGGACTGTCAGAAGACTTCTCCCAGCAACAGCGGAATCCAATACTCAAAATAATAATATTTCCAAAGATCTAAGAAGGAAAAAATTGTCAACCTAAAATCATATGCCCAGCAATACTTTCTTTCCAGAACTTGGACACAAAAGCATTTTGGTACAAACAGAAACAAAATTGCCACAACAGACCTTCACTAAAACATTTATAAAGGATGTACTTCGAGAGCAGGGAAAATATTTTGCAGAAGGAATATCTCAAAAACAAAAGGGAATAGTAAGCAAAGATGGTGGCAAACATGAAGAGGAGTTTAAGTGGTTGACAACCATCCCTGCACATTAAAGTCATCTTGCTAAGATCCTGATTTAAATTGCTTGGATAAACAGATCCCAAGCATCTGTGTGTGTGTGTGTGTGTGTGTGTGTGTGTGTGTGTGTGGTCCCCTACCACTGAGATACAGCCCCAGCCATTTAAAAAAAATCAAAAATTTGAGTCTGAGTCTAACTAAATTGCCCAATCTGGCCTTGAAATTATGATCCTCCTGCCTCAGATTCACAAGTGGTTGTGATTCTAGTGGGCATCACCACACCTGGCTCAAACATCAATATTTTCAAGAAGCTCCCCCGAGAGGTCTAAAATGAATCTAGGCTGAATATACTCAATATGGATAAACATTGTTTGAATTAAATTATCATGGTGTATATTCATAAATTTTATGTATTTATACACATAGATGTATATGATAATGTGGACATTTAAAAGGGGCTCTCTAAAATAATAGACATAAAATCAGGAGATGGTGTTGAAGTTAAAATGCTCAAAGATCCTTGCTTGGTTTGCAAAGAGATTTACAGTATTAATAATAAAATATTTTGAAGCTAATTAGGCATGGTCACATTTTAGTAACTTTAGTAGCTTGAAAATAATGACTCAAGAATCAAAATCAAGACTTTACTTAAAAAAAGAAAACAGAATATATCTCAGGAAATAGAAGAAAGGTAAGAGTAAACATTGCCAAAACAGAAAACAAATAAAACAAGTAGACCGACACAGCAAAACTGCTTTTTTATTAATGTTTTCACAGAGCTACTTATGCCAAGATTAATTGAAAAAGAAAGAGACAGCACAAAGAAAAAAAAAAAAACAGTGGAAATCAAAAAAGAACACAACTGTAGACATTGTACTGGTACGAAAGATAAGAGACTAGCATGAAAAAGTATGTGGCAATTAATTTGGAAATTTAGATGAAGCAAAATTTCTCAAAAGAGTGATTTATCAAAATTGACTCAAGAAGAAATAGCCTGAAAATTTCTATGATAAATTTTAAAATAAGTCTATCATTAGCAATATCTCATGAGGGAAACAAATGTCCAAATTGTTTTCTAGACAAGTTTTGCAAGGCATAATTTAAAATATAGCAGTGAGTATGGTGTGCATTCTAAGCCATCAGATGTCAGTGACAAAGAGTAGGCACAGGCACACTGACATGTACTGACTGTCAGTCCTGGATTTTTTTTTTGTGTGTGTGTAACGGGGGTCGAACTCAGGACCTCGCGCGCCAGCAGGCACCAGTGCCACTGAGCGATATCACCGGCTCTTTTTTCATATGTGGGTACCGGGAGTCAAACTCAGGACCTCGCGCTTGCCAGGCAGGCGCTTATGCCACTGAGCTGTCTCACTGGCCCCAGTCCTGGATTTTTAAAAATTTCAAGAAAGTGATCATTGTAACAGTAAGACAGCTAGCTTTTCTTAGATCATAAAAGGAAAAAAATTCTATTCAATTCACTCCATGAAGACACTATAATCGTGATTCCAATATCAGACAATGACAGAAAGCAAAACTAAAATTACATGTCAATCTCACTCATAACGGATGTGACATGGGTTAAACAAAAAATTAACAGAATAAGTTGACTGGTATATAAACTGTGATACATCATAAGAAAAGTAAATTTACTTCAGAAAACAATAATGGTTTCACAAAAAACTTTAGAAATGTAATTTATGACATGAAATAAAACAGGAAATATATATATAAATAATTATTTATATCTAGATGTCCCCCCAAAGCCTCGTGTGCTCATAGGCAGGGCTTTTGGAAAATGATTGCATTATGGTGAGGGCTTATAGCTGGTTGCTGTGGGTGTGTGGGTTGGACCTAGCTATCCCTGCTCCTCCCTTGATCCCTCTTTGCTTCCTGCCTCTGCTGGGCCCCTCTGCCAT
Source organism: Erethizon dorsatum (assembly GCA_028451465.1). Lineage (NCBI taxonomy): Eukaryota > Metazoa > Chordata > Mammalia > Rodentia > Erethizontidae > Erethizon > Erethizon dorsatum. The sequence goes on from CM051835.1 coordinate 19,652,161, forward strand.
GCTGCCCTGCCTTGGAGCCATCTGACTATGGACTGAACCTCTACAAACTGTGAGCTAGAATAAACCTTTCTTCTTTAGAGTCCTGGATGTGGGTATTGTGTCTCACTGAACAGAAAGTAACTAAGAATATATATATATTTTTCACCCCAAAAAAGTGATAAGTTTTGACACATATTTCAAAGATTTAAATACATCCCTATGTGCATACATATATTGCATTTGCATTTATGTATATATATATTTATATAAATATCCTTATATAATTTTTCAAACATATTGTAAGTACTGTATATATAATTTTATATATGATATATATTTATATAAATACATATAATTAGATATAAACTGTGTATAAATATATAGAGGTACATAAATACACATACACATATGTACAGATATATGTAGGTAATGACGTATATGGTAGGACAAGTTCAATTACAATATGTATTTATTTTGAGAGCCTTGCCTATTCATAGCACTTCATTTTTCCTTACGAATTTTAGAGTAAATTTGCCAGCTTTTCCTTCTTTTATTTTTGAGGCAGGGTCTTGCTGTGTAGTTCAGGCTGACCTGCAACTCACTAGGCAGCACAGGCACAACAATCCTCCTGCCTCAGCCTCCTGAGTGCTGGAATTAGAGGTGTGCACCACCACACCTGGCCAATCTGCCAAGATTCTAACAAATCATTCTCAAATTTTTATAGGAATTGTGTTGAATATATAATTCCCTTTGGAAAAATACATCCTTATATGTAGGTTCTCCATTCATTTAGGTGGTGTTTTCAGTTGAGACTGACAATATAATGGAAAATAATATTCATTTTCCCTATTTGTGGGCTATGGAAGGATTTCTTGAAGAAGACCCAGAAAGTCTATCTATATACAGTGATTAATACATTTGAGTATAATATAAAGTTCTTTTTATGAAAAGATATAACAAAGTGAGAAACAAACCATATATTATGAAAATACATTTTATTGACACAAAATTAACCTTTTAAAGGAAGGAGAAATTATTTGAACCAGCATCTCCCAGAAGGGAAAATGTAAATGCCAAATAAGTACATAAAATGCTTATTTTTATTAAAATTCTAGAAAATATAAACTAAGGTCAAAATGAAATACCTTTTGGTAACATGAAGAAGCCCATTTGAGGAGGTAGGTTACATGGAGTTTGCCATTTGCTGATAACAGTCTAAATTAGTACAACAAATTTGGATGATAATTTGTCATTCCTTGTAAAGTTGCACATTTGCATGACCTAAGACATGGTCATTTTTTTTTTTTTGGTGCATATTCCCAAAAAAATTACACATATGTACCAGGAAGTGTTTAAGAAGGAAAGAACCAATGTGTATGTTGATAACAATGCCTGTTTATTTGTGCCATCTTTGCTCAGTGGAACAGTTGGAACACAAACGATTGATCTGCAGCTATAGGAAACAACAGAGATCAATCTCAAAAACATAATGCTATGTGGAAAAAGCTAACCATAGAAAAGTTGGTGGTGTGCTCTATCAGTTCAGAAGTTAGTAAAAATATACATCTTTCTTGTTAAGTATGTGTGTGATATAATTATCAAAGGGTAAGGAAATTATAGCAACTGACTGGTTATCTCTGGAAAATAGGAAAATGGAATAAGAAAAAGTGCACAGGTAGACAGAAGGGAGTTCTTAGTGGTCTAGCTCTTAAATTGGAGAGTGATATATGAATTCATTGTATTATTTTACTCCAAACTTATAAAACCTTCTTTGGAATGCATCTGACATATGCAAATATGTATGGAAGGAAGTGGTATAAGCTATTTTCCGTATAGGTGAAATCTCAAGGAATCCCATTTATTATGAAGTGGGGGCATTTCTCTTAAATTAATCCAGTTAGACTTTTGTGTACCATTGGCAGACAGAAGAATTTTTCAAATATTTAGAATGAGAGTGGAATCCAGTAATCTGAAACAAAAATTTTTTTTTTAATGTGGGGACCGGGGGGTCGAACTCAGGACCTTGCGCTTGCCAGCCGGCACTTGTGCTGCTGAGCGATATCACCAGCCCTTTTTTCGTATGTGGGTACCGGGAGTCGAACTCAGGACCTTGCGCTTGCCAGGCAGGTGCTTATGCCACTGAGCCATCTCACTGGCCCCATGAAACAAATTTTTAACATGAGAGCTCCTTAAGATTTCAGAGTAGGTGGTAGAAGACACACACATAAGTGACCCGCAATAATCACATCCTCCTATAATTCTCTTGTGTACAAATAGGGCCTGTGACTTGCTTTTAACAAACATAATGTAGCAAAGATGTTGGTAGGTCACTCTCTTTTTTTAATATCTTAATTTTTATTAGTTTTCTTATGTCGAGTGGATACAATGGACATAACACATTTTAATTCCCTTTTACATCCCTTCCCCTCTCCATCTCTTGATCCCCTTCTCATTTGAGAAAGATCTATCTCCCTACTTCCTAACATCTATCTTTTATTTTGCTCTTTCTTTATATTTTGGATTCTCATATAAGAGAAAACTTACAGTATTTAAGCTTGTGTGTCTGATTTATTTCACTTAACATTGTAGCCTCAAGGTGCATCCATATGACTGCTGAGGTCCTTTTCAGTCTCAAATCTTTCTTAAGCTTACTCTTTCCAATATTTCTCAGTGAATATATTGTTTTGTGTATGGACAGTCCTTCTTTTAGGCCATATTGGTATGATTTGGTGATGTAGAATAAATTCAAGCAAAAAGCAAAATAGGAATTTGAGTTCTGACAACTAGGTAAAAGTATGAATAGTAATTGTATCTGGTAATACTGTTAATTGGGTTTCTTTTTTTCCTTTGGTCTGTTAGTTATTGAATGTCTATTATTTTCCCTGGTCTTCATATGGAGATTCTTTGGGTAGTGTTTATGATAACCTTCTTTCTCAGAAAAGATATATAATTAAAGCATCAACTCCTTGGCAATAATTTAGTGAAAGTACTTGAGTAATGTTGATTCCATGACCACCATCTAGGTGTTTCTTCGTCTACCTCCTTCAACCCGTCAGAACCAGAGAAAAGGAAGTTCTTTGTAGAATTTCTGATGTTCTTACTTCCCTTAGTTACCCTCCCTGCTCTCAGATGTCTAGAAATAGTTTTAATGTTTTGGAAGTGAGTTCATGTAAATACTCCATTTTCCTCATCTAGCCCCCTGCCCCCACACGTTTGAGTTCCCGGATTGCTACAGACTACTTAAATCTTGCCAGTTTAACTTCTACTGCTATGGTCTGTGTCTAGATGTCCCCCCAAAGCCTCATGCAGTCATGGCAGGGGGACAGGCTTTTCAGAGGTGGCTTAATCTAGAGTGTGTGATGCTGGGATTAAGCACATGTGATCGGTTCACTGATTGGTTTGGCATCTAATCCCAGCAGCCTGGATAGAGTATAAAAGGGGCAGAAAGTGCTGTTAAGGTCGGTTGTTGATTTTGCTGTTTTCTGCCCACCATGAGCTGTTCTCTTCTTTGAAGCCACCCTGCCCTAGAGCCAGCTGACTGTGGACTGAAACCTCTACAAACTGTGAGCTAAATAAACCTTCCACCTTTAATGTTGATTGTCGGGTTTCATGTCTCAGCAATGAGAGAAAAGTAACTAAGACATCTACCTTCTAGACTCAAAGTCAGACCCAAGCCCCATCCTTACTGAAACCAGTTAAGGCACCTGTGCTTCAGTTCCTAGGACCTCAGGTCACACACTTACCTCACGGGGACTCCTCTACTACTTGCATTTCTGTAATGCAAATTAATGTATACCTTTGACGAGTGGGGGAGTGCTATCAGGATACTACGGAGCAGTGGGAAGAAAGAAAACTCTCAGAATGACTGCTGCTTGTGGATTTTTTCAGCTGGATTTTATAAAAATGAAAAATTTTTATTCCTCCTTAAGAGGTTCACTCCAGGGGCTTGTTGGCAAGCTGTAGTTACTCTCTGGCCACCTTAAGAGCAATTTCAGTAGGTCAGGGCTTCACTGTCATCAGCCCTGCTTGAAACAAAGACCTGCTAAACACAACCACTCAGTTACCATTGTGAAATTATAATGTCCGGCTATTCTGAAGTTCCAGTTATTTTAGTTTATGCTCTGATAACTATGTAGGCTTGGGGTAGAATGTCCTATCATATTTTTCCATTGGTCCAATTATTTATAGTGTACAAGGCTTTTCAGTGGCCTATATCATGTTTGCAAAGTGTACTTCCTTGGGGCAGAACTGGCCCTCCTGCAGTATGCACTGTAGGCCTTGGGAACATCTCCTTGATGTGTTGTCAGCTGTTGGCTTGCCTGGATCAGAAAGCATAGAGATGACTCACATTCCACCATGTAACATTATGTCCACCATTATGTCACCCATTGAGTCCAGTGACCAGAGAACCTCAATATTCTAACTCCATCAACTTCTCAGCTGTTGCCGGCACTCTCAGCCTCTAGGCCAATGGTTTCCTTGGTGTCTTTGCAGAAATGTCACTGTGCCCAAGTGTCTGGGGTTGCTGCTGCATTTGCTTCAAAGGGAGAGACTGAAAAGTCCAGTACAACTGTACAGCTTGCCACTGCCAATTTTTCCTCCCCAAATCTGTTACTAGGTCACAGAGTTGAAAGTCAGAGGCCACAAGTGCTCCCACTAAGTGAATAAGCAAGGCATAAATCACCCTGTGGGCACATCACAAATGTGGGGCCAGCCTGTCTCCTCCAGCCTGTCTATCTCTAAAGGCTGAAGGAATAATGTGGGCAAGGAAGCCTCCTTCACAGGGCTGTAGGCAGCATGAGAGGATCAAAACTTAAACAAGTGGTTCTTGTCTGGTAAAGTGAATGGAGCAGTTGGGATTCATCTTGCTAAAGCCAAAGCAAGAGAAACGAAGATGGTTTGATGAAAGGAGGGAAATTTGCAAACCAAAGAAAATAAAAGATTCTAAGAGGGATGAAGGTTTTCACTTTCTGAAAATATATTGACAATTAATCTTCTTAACACTGCATACGTATGAGCACATATGTGTGTATATGTGTGTATGTATACACACATACACGCACTTCTGCATGACCAACAGAATTTTGTCTTATCTATAAAAAGAAAATAGTGGGCATCTAGGTTTGACTCAGGCAGCTGAAATTGGCCTGAATGTGTGTTCTTTTTAGTGTACATAGCTCTGTAAGTTATTTTTATATGACACTATTTTTATGAAATAGAAAGTATGAAGCTGGGTGTGGTGGTGCACACCTACAATCCCACTACTCAGAAGAGTGAGGCAGGAGAATCACTGTGAGTTTGAGGCCAGCTTGGGCTAAATTGTGAGTTCAAGGCCAGTCTAGAATACATGATGAGATCCTATCCCCCAAAACCAAAAAATAGTAATAATAATAATAATGAGATTAATAATAGTAATAGTATTCTGAATGGAAAAAAAATAAAGCATATGTTCTCTGTATCTGCTGTACTTTTCTATAGCCTCCACCACACCCTGATATTGTACCTGACACTCCTCACAGTATGTGTTACCTCTCTGCTCTCTGTAGCAGCTTTCTCAGCCCACTGCTGATAATTATTGCAGGGTATTAGCAGCATTCCCAGCTTGTACTCACTGAATGCCAGTAGCACCCCCATTTAATACGCATACCTAAAAGTTTTCTGGGAACCAGAGATACTAAGTAATTTACCATAGTTTAGATGTAAAGCGTCTCCCCAAAGTCTCATGTGTTTGGAAGGTAATTGGATTATGGGGGCACTAAACTCATCAGTGGATTCACCCATTGATGAGCTCAGGGGCTAAATGTGCTCTTAGGAGGTGGGACCTGGTTGGAGTGGGTCACTCAGCATGTGACTTGGAAAAGTGTATTCTTGATCCTGCCTCCTTACTCCTCTCTCTCTACTTTCTGGCCAAAGTGCAGTGAACACTTTTCCTCCACCATGCCTTTCCGTTACACCATTTCTGCCTTGGAACCGGCTGAGTATGGGCAGAATCCATTGAAACTGCAAGCTAAAATAAACTTCTTTAAGTTGTTGGTGTCAGGTATTTTGTTCCAGCTATGAGAAAGCTGACTAAAACACATGGCTAGTTAGTGCCTGTATCAGGAATAGTTCTATGATTTTACACTTCTAGCATAGTATTCTTTCTTCTACAGTATAGATGGCAAATCCCCAAATCACCTATTTTCTCATTATGTAAAGAATTCCCTGAGCTTCATATGAGGTGGGTTACATTATTCTTTCAGTATATAGTTTGTGGCAAAATGGTCAGCTGTATAGTTTGGAAGTGATAACCCCACCTCTGAGCTGTTTCCTCACCATTAAATGGGTGCAACAAAGGCACCTGAGATCAAGCTGGTTTGTTGAGAGAAAGGTTAAGCATGGTATAATATGGTTCGTTGGTGCCTGTGATGCACTGGTTGTTAAATACTTTGATATCACCCTACTTATTTTGCTGAGTTATGAGAGCTAATTAAGACAGACTAGACATGAGTGGTACACTGTGGACTTTCAACAGATATTAACCATTAATTTTATTGTTCAATGTCATAATCTGGTAAAAGAAAGAAGCCCCACCTACCACTTTGACCTGATACCCTACCTCGCTCCCTTCCCATCCACAGTGACATATTATTTTGACTCCGATTTGGCAATCTGTGCTCATTCTTGCCTCAGGTTCTGACACGGTTTAGATCTATAATGTCCCCCAGAAGGCTCATGCATTCAGAGATGGGACTTTTGGAAGGTGAATGGAGTGGGCATAAATCCGCTGATGAGTTCAGAGCTGTTAGGAGATGGGGCCTGGTTTAAAGAAGTGGGCCACTGGGGGTGTGACTTGTATAGCTCCTTCCCAAGCTCCTCGCTTCTTTCTCTGCTTCCTGCCGCCATGGGTTGGTCATCTTTTCCTCTGCTATGCTCCTCTGCCATTCTGTTTCTGCCTCGGAGCCAGTGGACCAGGAATGAAACTGTGAGCCAAAATAAACGTCTCTTCCTTTAAGTTGTGGGTGTTGGGTATTTTGTCCCAGGGATGAAGAAGTGACTAAGACAGGGTCTTTACTTTCTGTACCTAGTGTATGCCTAGCTAGGATCTTTATTTTGCTCCTTCTTGTGTACATTTCTTCAAATGTCACATCCTCAGAGAGTGCTTCCTTTATAAGAGTATCATTTTCCCAATTCTGCATATCTTGGTGTTAGCTGGACTAATACTGATATTTTTTGTTTCATTATTTATATGATATTCCTTCTTATTTAGAAAAAGGAACTTTGTCTTGTGAGCACTGTAACACCAGCATTTTATCATGTCATGGTAGAATCAGAGAACCTAGCACACAACCCAAGCGTGCAATACATACTTACAAAAGGAAAAAAGTGAGCAGAAACCCCACCTCTGATTCCAAATCTAGTGCTCTCTCCACTCCACTAGATACAAACCAGTCTAGAAAACGATGAATGAAATTCATTGACTGAATGATTGATTCATTGATTGTCTCATTTGTTCCTTGATTTGTTCATTCATTCATTCATTTATTCATTCATTATTTAGCAAACATGTACTGTTTGCCTTATTGTACAGAAAAGCTCAATGACTGAATTTCAGTTTCTGTTGTTCTTCCTTATCAGATGCAAGTGAATAGAAAAAAAAAAAAAATAGACGTTCCCAGCAAAAAGGTTTATACAAAGAGTAGAAATGTGCTTTTTCCCACTTGCATTTCCCTGAAGTATCTGGAGCCAACTGCTGTTGAGAAACTCAAAGGGAAACTGCTGTTGAGAGCCTCGTCTATGTGCCAGAGGGCATCCAGGCATCATTGATCCTAAGATGAATGAGGTCTGGTCCTAGATGCAGTTTAGTTTTGTGCATCACAGTCTTTTCTGTTCTGTTCCTCTTGCCTCGCTCCATTGCCGATTCCCCTGGCCAGGACAGTTGCAGAGCGTCTATTAGAAAACACACTGGCTGGTCCCTTGTTGGTCAAGATAGTCCCACTGCTGGCAGGCCTCGGGGATACAGCTTGCTGTGCTCTTTTCCATTTAACTTCCACTGAGTCATTCTAACTCTTAGATTACTCTCTTTTGCAAGGCCATCTGTGAACCAGCACATGTCCTGCTTATATCTTCTGTTTGCTGTTTTTTTGTTAAACATATACACTCTGTTCATTGTAGGGATTTTAAACCTAGACACAATGTGCCAATAGGCAGGAATAATGCAAGTAATGAATATAGGAATATCTGTGGATCCTGACTCCTTTCTTGAATGGTGCTTTTAAAGTCCTTTGGTTTGTAAATCACTCTAGTTGGGATTCTCTACTGGGTGTTAAAACAGGAGAGTTTTAAATTTCAGTTGGCAAGTAGCTCCTTTGTAGGCTTCTCAGCCATTCTAAGAGCTCTCATTCATTAGAATAGCTGAAAGTCAGAGTGGAACCACAACAGCAGAGCAAGCCTCATTATGGGGGCTCAATTTGCTTTTACAAAGATGGCTAACCTTCACTTTACAGGAGATTTTAGAGCCATTCTTGTTGTTTCACACCTAGAGTCCAAAATATTCAGAGTTGGGCCGGTGAGATGGCTCAGCTGCATAAGCGCCTGCCTGGCAAGCGCGAGGGCCCGAGTTCGACTCCCGAAACCCACATACGAAAAAAGGGCTGGTGATATTGCTCAGCGGCATGGGCACCTGCTGGAGCATGAGGTCCTGAGTTCGACCCCCAGTACCCACAAAAAGAAAAAGAAAAAAAAAATTCAGAGTTTAGCAAGTAAATTACAAAATACGCGGGGATGTAAAAGCCCCTATGGATGCCAATTTCAGCCACACATATGCATGCCCGAATTCCATTTAAGCCAAGACTATCTGGACTATGTTAGGAAAAAGAACACGGGCTTTACCTTTACGGGATAACAGGGTAGAACTGACTAACACGGGACATCACCATCTGTCAAAGTGAGACTGACTTTGTCTAACCCCTTCCTTTGTGTCCCTGGATTTTACGTTAATTCATAGCCTTAGTCCTTGAACTAAATGTAGGTCTCGTGTGACCTGGACCTCGCACCAAAGACTGGGCAGCAAGTGTCTGCAGAGCACGCTCCCCTGGAGATGTGGTTCTGCTCGCTGTTATTTTACACCTTAGCACTGAGGCAAGAGAGAAGGCCAAACTGCCTTGCCACCTAAAAAAAGATGGTCCAAGAAGAGGGGGATGTGCAGAGATCTCAGTGGGCTTTTCTCCAAGAGAAAGTGCATTGCAAGCCAATAGACACCCCCTCTTTCAGGGCCCAGTTAGATGTCATCTTTCCCGTGTGGCCTCTGTTTATTCTGTAAAATTCACCTGACACTGTGGACATAAATTCTTTCTCCAACTTGATCTCATAGCTCTTCATGATTTACTCAAGGTCACTGAAGCACCTTGCACCATTCGAGTCTGTCACCTCTAAGAAGCGCATTTCCTGAGATCAAGCACAGGTAGAACATTTTAACACCATTGACACCTTGCCTTATTCTGGGATTCCTCTTGATGTATGCCCAGCATTGCCGCTCTTCAGTTTCATTTCACAATTTTGTTGGAAAAGGTGATTAAGAGGGTGATAAATTAGCCTTATGAGAGTTTTTCAGAATGTGTTCAATTAAACTTTGCTACATCCAAATTAATAAGAATACAAAGTGCAAAGGATAACCAATAATCATTTTTTAAAGAAAAATGCAATTCTTCTCATTAACACGGACTCTCTCAGAATAGGTTACCAACTATTTTTTAATCACAAAATCTATTTTGAGCCAGACATGGTGGCACATGCCTGTAATCCCAGCAGTTGGGAGGCTGAGGCAGGAGAGGTTGAGGCCAGCCTGGGCCACATAGTGAGTTCAGGTCCAGCCCAAACTGCACAGCAAGACCCTGTGTCAACCCACCCCCACAAAAAAAACACACACAAAATCTATTTTGAAGGCATAATCTCTATTCTTTTCCATAAATATCAGGATTTTAATAGAAGTCAGGAGCCAGAAAAGATCCTGATTTTCACTTTTTCTAGATCTGCTATCATGGCTAAAATTATAATATTCCAAGAAATATGAACACTTCAGGATTCTTCATGATAAAGAAACTGATAGTGACAATGTAGAGTATTATGAAATGTTGTGTGTCAAAATATTTATAATTTGTTCACATAAAGTGTCTTCAGTGAAGTACATGGCATGGATCAAATGGAGACTGAAAATATTGAACACATTGAAACATTTATTTTTATTCATTTGTGTATTTGTTTACTTATTGTCATCCTGTTCCCAAAGTGATTTATGGATTGAGACTTCATATGAATTGGGCTCATAAGATATAGACCTATGATCTCACTTAGCTCGCAAATTTAACATCATCCGAAGTAGTAATCCCACAGTGACTGTGCTGGGCAGATTCATCTCTGGGTTCAATACCCTGGGAGTGGAGACAAGGATGGATGTAGACCAAGGTAAACAGGACAACACAGGGCTTAGAGCCTGTGAGGAAAAGCTTGAGGAAAGCTTGAGAAGGGAACACTAGAGGCGGATCTGAGAAAGACTCACTGTCAAAAATATCTTCTTATTAGAAGAGTTTTGGAGGGAGTAAGCTGCATCATTTTCTAAGGCTGAGTCAGGACAGATGCACCAAAGATACAGTCCAGCAAATTCTCATGCAACGAAGGGAACGACTGCTAAACAAAGCTTTTTGAAGGAGTACAGTTTCCTTGGAGGGGGCCACGCTCCCCATTCACCACCAAAGCACAGAAAGAGCCTCAGCCACCACCTGCAGAGATATTTGCAAAGAGTTTCCTCCTTCTGGTCCTCTAGGGCCTGGGCCACGTATGGGGGCGCCCTGGAGCTGAGCCAACCTGAGCTGTTCCAGTCACTGGAATAATGGCATCAGAGGTCCTGCGCCAAGAGAAATGATGCAAAAGGACTGGGAGCCAGGTGTGTCCAGAATGGGTCACCAAACAGGAAGGGCAGATCAGACAGGAGCACGGTGAGCGGAGGACAGGTGGATAGAGAGAAGGAGGGTCTGATGTCGCCCACTGGGTCTAGCTAGGGGCGTGCCATTAGCACCTAGATTGACTTGTTTCACTGAATCAAGTGTGTATCTTTTTAAATTGGAGATTCACACCTGATAGATCCCTGCTTTAGTAGGAAGTTAGTTTTCTAATCCCAATACTGTGTAAGAAAATGAGTCCATATTCTCTGTTGCTTGCTTGTCTTATTTATACCAATCTCATTGTCACTACAAATAAGCCTATAGCTTCATCCATATCTTTGGCTTTTTGTGTCTTCTCAAAATGTGAGTGCTGGGTTAGGAGGATCTATGCCTGACTTCTGTAGTTATTTTTACTCCAAATAAGGAAATGGCCAACTTTCCTGGTCTTCAGATTTCTTTTCTGTAAAAAGAGGCTCTGTAAGAAGAGAGAAGCTCTTACTCCAAGTCCAAAGTACTAGGGAGGGACTGTAATTTAATTTTCCTTTGTCACTTGCATATATTTTCCCTCACCCTAGGAGACATTCCATGGGACATATTAGCTAATATTTTTTCTTGGTCTCCAAGTATATTCCCCTGGTTTCTAATTGATGTTACAAGTTTGTGAACTGTTTAAAACACAACTGAAAAAGCTTGGGTTGTAGCTTAGTGGTATAGCATTTGTCTAGCATGTACGAGGCCCTGGGTTCAACTAACACTGCAAAAAAAACCCCAAACAAACAAACCCAAAATAAACAAACAAAAACCCCAAAAATATCAAGCAAACAAACAAAAAAACTTCTCTATCTCTGTGGCTATAGATGACACTGAGAAAGATGGAGGTCAAAGTACAAAAGAGATTAGAAAAAGGAGGGGAAAAAATCTAAAACTTCTACTTGTGAAGACAAGTTTTCAAAGCCCAACTTTAAAGAAAATGGATAATGAGAACAACACTTATTTCTAAATGACAAAGTCTTCTTGTGGGTTCCCTCACAATCCGAATGTCTAATTCAGGAATGATATCCTAAGGTGCAGGAGTAAGGGACAGGGAAAATGAACAGGGAAGGAGAGAGAATGAGCCCAAAAATGAATCACTGAGTAGGTTTATGAGCTCTATTAAAGGTAAGGGTTTAAAACAATCATCATTGGGAATGGAGAATAAAGAGAAAATAAGAGAAATAGGGCAAGAAGGCGAAAGTGAGGGGTAGCAAATATTGAAGCTCAGTTAGAAAGCAAGAGAAGTGGACGTTCTGTCGCCTACATCTTTCCTCACCTATAGCTATGACTACGTCATGTGACAGTACTCATTGTCTTGGCAGAAGTGGTATTCTTGTATGGATTAGATGCTGATTGTTGTCACCATGTTGTCTATAACTCTAAACCACTGTATTTGAATTTCTAACACTTTCCACAAGAGATAGTTCAGTGACTTTCATTATTTATTTAATGCTATTAACTGTGCTCACTATCTAGAATTCCTTACAAGTGATCATTCTAAATCCTATGTGTTGTATCCTAATCCCATTTCCCAGTCAAAACCCAACGGAGAACAGCTGTTATGTGCTATTCACCCTGTGGATTTTATAAATACATTTTGGCTGATTAACTAGGTGATTCCTATTCTCTGTATCTCAATTTCTTATATTTTTGAAAGCCAGGGATCAGTAGCTACTAAGTCTAATAGAAAATGGAAGAAAAACCCACTTACTAGTCTTTTCGAGTTCCTCACTTAGGATGTCCTAAAGGTGGTGAGTCCTTAACGGTGTCTGTTTTCAGGGAAGTCCAACCCCTTTGGAGGGTCACGTTAGCTTGTCTTTCTACACTCTTCACTGAAGGATATCAGTGAGTTAGAAACAAGGACAAAGGCAAGCAGCTATGAAGAGGCACCTTCAGGGTCATGGAGAAACTGCCATGAAAAGGAGTGACAGGGTGCAGAACATTGGAGGATGAGATAAAGTTCCCAAGGAAGCTTTTGTCCTGTTTCCTCGTAAAAACACTCACTCCTGCTCAGCCACTTTTTGTCTCCTGATCCTGGTTATTGACCTCGTAGGTAAACAGACGGAAAGGAGCCTTTCAAGATGGTTTCATATGGTTTGATATCTCCAGACAAAACCATCTTTAATAAATTTACGTAAAACACTGACAAAAAATGAAAAGGTCAGAAAAGGAAATAGTAATAAGAAGACAAGGAAGAAGAAGGAGGAGAGGAGAAAGAGCAGAAAGAAGAGGAGGAGGAGAAGAAGGAGAAGGATACAGGCTGAAGGCAAAGAAGGAGGAGAAGGAGAAAGCAAAAAAACCAGCTGACATTTACGGAGCATTTACTATATGACAGGCATTTGCTTATCTGATTCTCTATTAACACTGTTGTATTTGTCTCGATCCTTTCAGCTGCAAATGATAGAATCTTAACCAAGAGAGATTAAATACAGTTCTAGACTTTAATTCTACTGTGCATTTATTTCCAGATACAGGGGATTAATTGAAGTCCGCTGGACTAAGTTTTTCTCTCATTCCTTAGACTTGGGTTTCCATGGCTCACCTCTCTTCTCAGGCAGGCTTTCTCTAGGGGACAAACTTAGTTGGAAACCAGTGGTTCCAAGTTTATGCCATATCCCCATGAAAAGGGGGCTTATATCTTCCTATGGTTCTGACAAATTTCCAGAACAGAATCTCATTAGCAGTTATTGGATCCTGAGTCCATCCTTGAACTATATGTGCATGGCATTCAGTTGTCCGGGCCCAAGTCTTATGCCAGTACCCAGGGGCATAAGGGGTAAAGTGAGCCCCATTCAGACACCAGAGACTGACAGTGCAAGGGCTGCTTCCCAAGGCAGGTTTGCGCTTACAGAAACAGGAAAGTATATTATTCAATTTGTCTAAGTCTAAGTCAAGTTACCAAGAATCCATGTCTTATGTGGTATCTTTTTAGAGCCAGCCCAAAGAGGAATCTGTAGACTTGGGAGGTAGGAGTTAAGCAGACACTACTCCTCCCAAAAGGTCGCCATGACTAGATCCGGCTGTAGATGGACAAAGAAGGCTCCAGCTGGTTCATTCTTTCCAGCTTGTCTTCTCCACATTGGGCCCAGCTCACCAGTAGCACCCCAGGATGTCACCAAGCACATAGCTGTGGATCCACCAATGCAGTTGTTCCAGGGCCCACTCCTCAAGCCTCTTTCAGTGGTCCTACTTCTGCTGCTGTGTGCCAGGCTTCTCAGATTCTTCCAAAGCTCTGATGTGTTCAACCTCACCTTTGACTTAGGCAGGCAGCAAAGTGACCAGTTCTCTAATCCTCTGTGCCTTCGCCACCCCTCATGCCTCAGTTCCTTTCTACACTTATGCAAGATCTAATTCTGAATAAGACCTCTTATCCCTTCATGCTGATGGTGGCTCTGTTTTCCTGACTGAACACGAAATGACACACTGGATGAGTAAAAGTAACATATGCTCAGGACACTTAATAACCTCATCTTATGCATGAGAAAACAAAACTAAGGGATCAGGGCAGTTAATGATTTTTTCAGAATTACTAAGTGAAAGGGAAAGGATTTAAACCCAAATCTTTCTGATCCCAAAGCCCAAGATCTTAGCTATCAATTAAACTGCCTAAGCATATACTTTTTCTTGTTTGGTTTTTGGTCAGTCATAGATTCCACTCATGCCTCTTAAGGGCCCTAGGTACATAATAAGGCAGATTCCTTTGGTTTTCTGAGATGTAAAGAAAATTTAAAAATCATTTTAAGGAGGAGAGAGACTATGGGCTTAGATAAACTATTATTAAAATAGAGCAAATGGACAACCATTTACCACAGCCTGAGACTGGGGAAAGAAAGCAGGGTGCCTTAGTAGATCTCATTTACCAGAATCAACCCTCACTTATGTCCTCTGGGCTTGTGCATCCTTCCCCAGCAGTGTAGCCCATCTGTGAGTATGACTTTTGCATGTTTATCTGTAAGTGGTACCATCTCTAGAAATCTGCTATGGCCACTCAATCAAACTATCACCGACTTTCTGTTCTGTATATATTCATGCCACTTGCTTCTCATACAGCTAATTCAAAATGCAAACCCTGCTTGCTGGGTTTAAAAAGTGGGAAAAGGCAATGACTTCCTTCCTTTCCCTTAGACATGCCTGGGAGTCTGGAGCTCATTGCAGAATTTTCACCAAAACACTCCAAATTTTTATGACAGTGCATAGAATTGCTCTTCTAAATAATACTGAAATCATTTTTGTATTGGGAGATTTGAGTGGAGTGGAAGAAAATTAAAGTATGCATATTAAAATTTAAAATTAAAATTAAAAATAGATGGTTTCATGAAATATCCATGAAGTGAATGAGTGAATGAATGGAGTTCGTTAGGAGATCTTGAGGAGCGCCTCTGATGTGTTCACTGCATGAGAACGTAAATTCCATTACCACTTTTCCTTAGGTAGATGGACTTTGTCCACACTGTGTCTGTTCCATGAGAATGATTAATAACAGTATTTGTTGAACAAAGAAGTAAATTGAGTGAGGCTTGGATCTCAAGAACAAACAAAACTATGAGTAAGCAGGGAGGGTGTAAGTGACAGTGAATAAGGAGGAGGAGGAGCCTGGGTGTTCACACCAAAACAGTGGAATGCAGTCTCAATCACGGAGCAAAGATATTCACCCGTGGAGGGACTAGACTCTCACCGTTCTGATTCCCGAGCCTTGGCTCATTCAGTACAGCCACAGGTTCCACTTCTCCTCATTCTTCCGAGTCCCTGTTTTCCTCTTTGTTAAAATGAGGTCGAATTAGCTGGTCCCTGGGAAGCCTTGAGTTGTGCGATTAGAGTTGAGAAAACCCAAAGAAGACCAGACTCTGGATGGGTGTTGGTGGTGGCTTGAGAGGTGAGAAAGAGAGTGTGACACCTCTGAATGGCTCCCAGCTACTCTCTTCTCGTCCTGGCCACTCTCTTCTCTCACTCTCTGCCATTAAGAGCCTGGGCCCTTTGTCTGGACTCTGTTTTCCCCATGTCTTTGACCTCTGTGTGCCTGGTACCTACATTTCCGGGCAGTACATCAGCTTGTGCTCTTAGGATCAGTGCAGAAGGGGCATCCTGACCAGAACAGATGAGGGCACCAGGGATGAACCTTGGCGTGGTGTAGCACTGCATCAGGCCAGAGTCAGAGGGCAATCTGTGCCCCAGCCAGAGCAACAAGGCAGCAGAGGTGAGCTGCATGCACACCCTGGGTCTCTCTGGACTCCAACCAGCACTGGAAATTTTCACAAATGCTACATTCACTTGCCACTTACAGGAAAAACTGAGCCCTGAGCCATCTTTCCTTTAGCAGTTCCAGTTTGTTTTTCCAGTTGACTACTGCCTTAACCATTGAGACCATCTGCCCTTGGGTATGTGTGTCCAAGCTGATGATCCTGGTAAATACCCAGATAAATGCACATCCAAGCGTGAAATCACACGATCACAAACACCTCCATGCTCCCATAAGCCAAAGCACACTTGTGGATGTTCTTGTGGATGTTCTGCCCTTGACCTCCAAAATAAATTCTGGTCATTGAAATTTTAAAAAGAATAAAGAAAATGCAACAGCAGAGTTTTGTGCAGTAGAAATGCTTAAATTCAACCCCCTCCTTCACCCTATTTCACCATAATTATTATTTTGTAAAGTAATGACAATGATGGCAAGCTCATTTTGATACTTGAGACTTCATTTTTCAGGAATTTCCAATACATTATACACATTGAAACTCTCCCCAAAACATGCAAAGCTAGAGGGAAGGGTGGGGCAAGGTGGAGAATTGAGGGAATGGTTGAAGTGTGTTGTGCGCGTGCACAAATCTGCCAAAATGCAACCTGTTAATCTTTATAACCAATACACACTAATAAAAATATGGAGAAAAAAGAATTTCTGGGGAATCCATTCATGGAATGAAATCACCAGGCAGAGACTAAAGGATATGTTGAAGTACCACTTTGTGGATTATTGTTGCTGGTATTTGTGGTTATCAGCAATGATAAATATAAGGATTGTGGACAAAGAAGAGTAGTGGAAAGAACACTGTGCTTAGATTCAGAAGCCCTTATCCAAATCTTTGTTACTAGTTGTGTTGCCTTAAAAGGACTGTGTAACCCACTGGACCTTCAGGTACCTCCTTGGTAAGAGTGAGATGACAAAATCTATCCAAAAGCCTACGAGGTTTAAAAGAAATAACGTATTTTGAATATGGATATTCAAAAGCATTTGAATCATATTCATTCAGAGTTAATTAAATCTGAAGGTTTCGAAAGCCTATCCAACCATATTTCTTCCTTTGATCTAGTTAATAACTACTGCGCAGGCTGACAACAGCGGTGCATTGCAGGAATTTAGTGCATTCTCAAAATAATTAAATAAGGATGAAACCATATGGTTTTTATGTTAACAGAGTTTACTGATTTTTAAGAAATGCACGTACAATAAAATAATTTACCTGTGAGGCAATGCTTAGATTTCAGATAATAAATGTAGCCAATTAACCAGAATAATCCAGTCTTACACAATTATTTCCACGTAAGGAGCCACACCTGCCAAACTCAGAAAAAAAAGATCCTTTGTAATTTTTCCAGGAGCTCTAGCATCGAGGAGCTGCCAGGGAGAAACGAAATAAATGCCCATTTCAACGCTCCTTAATTTCTTGGACACTTATTCATCGAGATGTTGAACATTTTCGGAAGAGGCTGGCTGCTTCCCCTTATATACTATCCTAGTCATGTTGCTTCTGAGAAGCTATTTAATGAAACATGACAAAGATCAATTTTCTCTGAAACATCAGCCAGGCTTGTCTTTGAACTTAACGCCCAGCAGTATGTGAAGTCTTTGTTTGCCAGTCTGTTGTTTAAAATCAGAGTTAGAAGGAAATAGTCTTGGGAGGATTTTGTCCTAGCTTCAGAGGTTTCCAATCAGACAGACACCAAGATCCTTCTTGGCCTTATCCTTGCTTTCCCTGCAACTTGGTTCATGTGTGGGACAAGGCTGTGACCAGGAAGACTGGAAGAAATGTGCGTGTGGCTTCCTCATCATTGCAGGGGCAGCTTATAGCTGAAAAGTTGGGGCTTTTATACCATTCTAAATTAGCAAGAAGGGTGAAGTCATCTCCTTGTCCTCCCCTCTGCCTCTTCCCCATGGCTTTCTCTTAGAAGGCATCCTGGCCCTTGAACTGGGTCTGATCAAGAAATTTTTTTTTCAATTTTTATTTTTTATCAGTACATGTTTGTAGTACATAATGATAATATTCCTTGCAAGGTGTCAGTACATGTACATAATACATCTTAATTATCTTTTTATTCCCTTCCCCTCTCTCAAATCATTCCCTTGGTGCTCTTTCCACTTGCAAAAGATCTATCTCCCCATTTCCTATTATCTATCTTTCATTTTGCTCTTTGTTTATACATTGGGTTTCTCATATAAGAGAAACCATGCAATATTTAAGCTTGTATGTCTGATTTATTTCAGTTAACATGGTCTCAAATTGCATCCATGTTCTTACAAATGACTTAAATTTAGCCTTTATGGCAAAGTAGTACTCCCTTGTGTATAAATACCACATTTTCTTTATTCATTCATCTGTTGACATATAGGCCATGTCCAGGATTTAGCTATTATGAATTGTGCTGCTATAAACATGAGTATGCATGTATGACTGTAATATGATGTCCTAACTCCTTCAGGAAGATACCTAGTAAGGGAATTGCTTGGTCAACTGGAGTTTCTAGTTATGGAAATCAGTATGGAGATTTTTCCGAAAACTTAGGAAATAACGTGGCAGATGAAGTGCTTAAAGATTAGAGACATCTGTTTTGAGAAAATACTCAAGTCTTCCTAGATCTGGAAGGAAACAGGAAATGTTTTTCTCAACTACAGTTTTTCAATATTTTCTAGTTGGTGTTGACGTACCTTCTTTTAATGAACAGTCATTTAGTCAAATTTCCCAGAAAACTGCATGGTTTCCATTTATAAAATGCAATACTATATTAGATTAAGTGTTAAAGAAACACAAATAGATACAGTCAGGCACCTCGGAACTTTTTAACATTTACTAAGCCTCGTTCAGATCAGTACCACTTCCTTGGACTTGTGACATCCACCTCCCAACTTTGTAATCCTGGATTGGCTATGTCAAATGTGATAGAATCTAGACCTTCTAAATTAGGGACTGAGTAACACTTTCTTGTAGTTCTTGTAGTTAAAAATAAATAAAGAACTCATGAATCTCTACTATGTTATCTAGTCTGACAATCTTAATCCTTTATCTGAAGAATGTAGCCAAGTTTAATGTAACTACTGATATAACTGAGTTTATATCTGTCCAGCTATCATTTGTTTTTTGGCTCACCTATTTTCTGTTCATTCTCTTTATCCTTTTTTGCCTTATATTGGATTGGCAAGTCATCTTTTATTATTTCATTTTTTTCCTTCTATGAATGTATTCTTTTTCTATTTTTTAGAGATTAGCCTGATGATTACAACTACCTGATTTGTGATGGCTCCAAATGACTTTCATTTTTGCCAGTTCCTTAACATCACTAGAATCTCTTAAATCTATTTATTTCTCCTTTGCAAAGCATTGCTTTTGTTATTAATTAGTTTCACATATATTTTAAATTCTACAAAACATTGCCATTTTTGTTTTTTATGAATCAATTTATATTTGCCCAAGTTTATCTTTTCCAGTGTTCTTTATTCTTTCCTGAATTTCCACATTTTCATCTGGGTGATTTTTCTTTTGCCCAAGGAACACTTTTGGTATTTCCTGTAGTACACATCTTGCAATGCAAATTCCACTGTTATTTAATTCTGAACAATATTTTTCAGTTTAAAGTATGTTTTTGCTGGGCATAAAGTTGTTTGATATTTTATTATTTTAGTTTATTATTATATCTCTTTATTTCATTGTCTCTTGGCTTTTATCATTTTTGCTGAAGTCAGTTATTCTTATTGTTGGTTTTTTGAAGGTACACATCTCTTATTTCTCCCAGATGCTGTTTATATTTTCTCTCTGTTTTGGTTTTTTTAGCAATTTGGGCATCATTTGCTTTGATATGCTTGCTTTGCATTTGTCTTGCTTGGGTTTCATTGAGATTTTTTAATCCGTGTAACCATCAGTTTTTGAAAATTTTCAGCCATTATGTTCTCCAATATTACTGCTGGGCTAATTTCTCTTTATGCTTCTTCTGAGATGCCACTAATACATCTGTTAGGCCTTTTAATATGTTTCACGTGCCTCTTACCACGTGAAACCACCATATTCTCCCTCATGCCTAACACCACACCTCAATTTGGATATAGCACAGTATTTGGGTCATAAATACCTTAATGACTGCTAAGCCCCTTTGCTGAGTTTTACTAATTTCAGATGCTGTACTTTTTATTTCCAGAATGTCTATTTGATGCTTTGTAAAAACACATAAATTCAAACTGTCTGTTGAATTTGTCTATACTCTAATCTCTTCCCTCCATCTTTTCCTTTGTTTTCTTGAGTCTATTAATTATACTTATTTTATAGCCCTTAACCATTAACTTCAGTATCTACATTATTTCTGAGTCTGTTGCCATTGTAGAATGTAAATTGTACACGAAAGAAACACAGATGCTCCAGATGAGATTAACTTTTACCAAGAAGGGCCCTCTTTCCTGTTAGGTAAAAAGGGGGAGTCATTAATCACCTCAGTACAATGAGGACCCGAACTCATCTGGGTTGAGTCACAGTTGTAAAACTTGGCTCATTTCCGATACTTTCATGTTTTTCATGTGTGGCTCTCAGGCTTTGGACTGAGAACCCTAGTCTTGAAAACTGTAGAAGAGTCATTTCTGACTCTCTCAGATTTTTAGCAAAGCTTTTCAACATTCCTTTCTGTTATGGCTTGTGTCTAGATGTTCCCCCAAAGCTTCACACAGTCATAGGTGGGGCTTTTTCAGAGGTGGCTGAATGTAGAGTGTGATTGATTCATGGTGCAATACGAGGATTAAGGGTACAAGATTAAGGGTGGGTGATTACTGAATCAGTCCACTGTTTGGTTTAGCACTGCCCTAATATCATTAGCTCAGATAGAATATAAAAGGGGGAGAAAAAGGCTGCTAAGTCCTCTTGCTTGCTTTGCTACCTTCTTCCCACCATGAACTGTTTCTCTTCTGCAATGCCTGTCTGCCATGCCACCCTGCACTGGAGCTAGCCGATTGTGGACTGAAACCTCTACGAACTGTGAGTCAAATAAACCTTTTCTCATTTTACTTTGGGTGTCGGGTATTTTGTCTCAGCAATGGGAAAAGTAATTAAGACACTCTCCATACAACTTCAAAATTTGGTGAATGTCTTGAGGCAGACCACCTCCCCTGAAAAGTCCTTGTTTTCTTAATACCATATATAATTTCATTCTTCCTTTTCAAAGCTTTCTGTATAATTTTGTAGATGTAGGAGTTGGTACATGTCTCATGAGGATATGCTCCTTGGGCCTTCTAAGTTTTCAAACTGGTAACTTTGGGTCCATATGGCTGCTAGAGTTCTGCCTGGTCCTCTTTTATTCTGCAGGTAGCCTGTGTCTTGATAATGCAGTCCTCATCTTACACTTATATTTATCAGATATCCTCCAGAAAAGAATTGACTGATGTTTATCAGAGCACTTTGAAATAATTTTGTTTCTTTAAACCTTTTGCAAAAAAAAATTGTATATATATATATAAGGTGGTTAAGATAGATACACTACTAATTTTACTTAGTTCATTGAAGAGTAAGGTTTGTGCTGATAATGTTTGGACAATTGAATGCTAATATCTGGTATCCTGAATAACTAACTTAAAGATAACGATATGCAATGCATTAACCATTGTTACCCTCCTATTGTGTTGTTTTGAAAATTTGTTCTTTTTTGATTTATTTTATTTTTTTCTTCTCTTTAAAATTAAAAAAAAAAAAAAAAACCTTTTGCTGCCCCAGTCTTGCTTCCATAGGTCTCTGATCTTTCAAAAATGTGATCTTTTTTGGTGATTTGTATGGCTGGGGCCATGAGAAAAATAACCTGATGAATGTACTACATCCTCCTCAGGAGGTGAAACTACAATTTTCTGAACCATGTTCTGATTGGCTTACTCTAGTCATATCAATATTTCTTACAATAATTAAACATGACTTTAATAATGTATGAATAAACTAAAAAAATGAATCTGCCCAATTTTCACCAGTCTCCAATTGTTTCTAAATTATACATCCATTATCTTGATAGACATTCAGTCAATATTTAGCCAGTTTCTAACAAGTAAACATCTATTCAACAGCTAATATAAATTTCAAGATAAATTTGGGTTGTATTTTTAATACTTCACTATGAATTATTTTACTTCTAACATCTGGGTAGAAAATCCTAAAATTATATGACTACTTGCAACTCTTTTGGGCTTTTTAACCTATATTTGGCCAGTCATAGGTACCATAGTCAGGCAAACTACATAATATAAACCATTATATCCTGTTTTTAACATTGAGTCTGCATCCCTGCATCTTAATCCTATTGCAAAAAATAAGTATCAGGTAAAACTCTCTAACAGATACATAATACTTTTGAGCATGGTAAACTGGATTGCCTTCTGGTATCTCTTTATACTTTTACTAAATTAAATAATCTTTAAGCAAATAGGTTGCATATGCTGATTTAATAAAGAATAGAAGGTAACAGTTTTTAGTTATACTCTGACAATATGGTTTCATTTTCATAAATTATAGGCAATCTCAATAGCTAGATATAGTCCCCAGTTAATGCAGAAAGCCAAGTTCAAACCTAAAATTATCATATAATTTCCAAACTTCTCATTTTCAATTGATTTCTAACAACATATTGCAAATTGGAGAGCAAATTTTTGGAATTTGGGGGAAGATATTTTGCAGCTATTTCAACATGACAGGTTTCCTGAGGGTCAGAACACCCCAAGTCAGTCATTTCGTAGGAGTGTTATTAGAGCTTTCATTATTCTTTTCTTAACAGACAGGTTGAGCAATTGGATGGAATATTTTTCACCACTAATCATCTTTACTGAAGTGTCATAATGGAGGACTTGGAGAAATCAGTTGAACACTTTTGTGTGCTGGAATCTGCACCAAATGCCTATCGTGGAGACTTGTACTTTGCAGATGTCAGGCAAAAGACCTGGGGGAAGCTACTCAACTTATGTTTCTATCACGATTTGGGGTTTGGGGATTTGCTCTCAAAAACTTTTGCAAACACAGCTACTCAGTATTCATGCAGGACGGCAACCTTGAAGTGTCTGCTGTCGACATCTAACAAAAGGTTGGCTGACAAGGGAGATTCAAAATTCTGTTTGCTTCAAGTTTGCTTATCTAAAAAATGTTTTCCCCGGTGTTTATTTAGTTAATAAGTATTATTATTGCTTTGGTTTTGTGAGGCCAAACTCTCAGGAGTGAATTTGAGCTTTTATCATATTTATGCTGGTATTTATGATTTATGTATCTGCTTTCTTCTTTGTCATGGTCTGGAGTTTCTAGTTCTAACTTCATTTCTTTTTGTTCTTATTCAGTCTTGATTGTATTGTTTATATTTGTGCTGTAAGCTACCCCCAAGTCCTTTTGTCTCAACCAATTTGTTATCCCAGCCAGATTTGACCAGTGTGATCAAATGGTCCAGGCCTCTGTTCATCCTAATCCTAACTCTAGTAGGAAATACCTGGAACTTCCCCTTTTGAATGATCAAGAAGAGGTTCAACAACTTTTTTGAGATTCTTGCCCTTCCAATTCTTACCCTTTTTCTGTCAAAATTTGCTATGGGTAATTATGTACCTGCAGCATAATTTAGCCTAATCTTAGACAACCTCATCACCAAATTCATACAAACTGAATCTGAAGCTAAGGCAAACCTTGTGAACCCATCTAGAGACTGGGGAGGGAAGGAAGGTGGGAAGGAAGGAAGGAAGGAGAAAGAGAAAGAAGAAAGAAAAGAAAGAAAGAAAGAAAGAAAGAAAGAAAGAAAGAAAGAAAGAAAGAAAGAAAGAAAGAAAAGAAAGAAAGAAAGAAAGAAAGAAAGAAAGAAAGAAAGAAAGAAGAAACAAACAAAGAAAAAGAAAGAAAGAAAGGAGAGAAAGGCAAGTAAAACCCTAGAACCTATTAGGTTCTAATCCTGAGAATCTAAGGAATGACATGTGACATGGGGCATTTTGCATTATGAAGTCAGAGCTATAAGAAATGATTCTTGGAAACCAGATATCAAAATACACCTCAGAATAAACACAAAGATCAACTTTCCATTTCAATGCGAAGACAACCAGCAGCGTGACAGAGGGAGAACTACAGTGACCTAGAGGGGGACGAGGGAATAGGATTCTCCTGAAAGCTGTAGAAATATGGAAGCATTTCCTCTGAATGGCTCATGGGTGCCACTTTGCAATAAAAGGACTATGGAAGAAAACGACTTGTTTCTCAGCACAAGCAAAAGAACAAGTGAAAGCAACAGGAGGGGTTTCTTTCTGAGCACAAGTGTGACAGAGCCAATGCCCCACAGAAAACTACTCGGGTAGCTTTTGAGAAGAGGTTGTGGTCCAGCATCTGCAATAGTGGTGAAGTCAGCACTGTGTTACTGAAGTCATTGGCAAGAATAGGTTGGCAGTGCCTGGTTTCCTTTTTCCTTCCAGGGTGCAGTTCAATCAAACATAAACACAAAGAGTCCCAGTGGGCACAGTGGTTGAAGTTGGAAGATTTGACCTGAGCTTTGAACTTGTATTCAGGTATAACCATTTAAGACTCTAGGGGGCCGGTGAGATGGCTCAGCGGCTTAAGCGCCTGCCTTGCAAGCGCGAGGGCCCGAGTTCGACTCCCGGATCCCACATACGAAAAAGGGGCCGGTGATATCGCTCAGAGGCACGGGCGCCTGCTGGCGCGCGAGGTCCTGAGGTCGACCCCCGGTACCCACAAAAAAAAAAAAAAAAAGAAAAAAAAGACTCTAGTCAACCCCTGTGGTAGAATTCTCTGAATTGGTAACATACCCATCTGAAGGATTTGGGTCTTTAAAATTACCTGATGGGTTTGCTAATGAAGAAAACCTGTTGAGGGCAAAGACACAGAGGCATAAATAATACAGTGAATGTAGGAATGGGGAGTTATTCATTCAATATAGTAGGCTCTGCACATTTATGAAGGATACATGGGAGGGTTCAAAACACAAAGCCACCAACCAAAGTCAATAAATTTGTGTTGAACTATCCTAGAATCAGTTCAAATATAGTAAGTGTCACTGTGATACTGGGGTGGAGAAGAGAGCTAGGTAGCAATTCAAACCCTTGCCCTCAAAACCTCATGAATTATCTCATGTCTTTCATGGTCACTAGCAGGTGCACGCAATGAGAAATTGTAGATCTACAAATGATAAGAACTGGGCAGTGAATCTCCTTATAAGAATAAAAGATAGGCAGGGGACAGGCTGCAGGTCAGCACAAAGATGGGCACAAAAATGGACATCAATGTGTTCCTTTTTTCAGAGCAAGGACTTTATAGACACTGTGGGGTCAGGAGAGATCATGAAGCAGTGCCTTGACGGGGCCAACTTGATTGTCCTGCTGGCTTTGAGGCAGTTCTGAGCCCAACAGGGGAGAGAATTTTAGGCATCCTTTTTTTCTTCAGGGCTGGCAATTGAACTAAGGCTTTTGCACTCAGCTGGGGCCCCAAACCTTTTTATTTTTATTTATTTAGACAAGGTCTTGCTGAGTTGCTACTAAATTGCCTAGACTAGACTTGAACTTGTGATCCTCCTGCCTCAGCCTCAAGAGTGCTGAGATTATAGGCATGTGCCACCACACCCGGCTATGTTAGGTATCTTAATGACAAAGTACTACGAACACTACAATACTTCTTTCTCATAAATCATTCACTAGTAATCATTCCTGATACAACATCAATCACTTGCTAAAATCAAAAGAATAATAATCAGTTAGTTGTTGTTTTGTTTTGTCTACTGGAACCCCAAATGATCAATTTGGTTAGTATGGTCTCAAAACCAGTCAGATTTATTTGGTTGTTATTGTCCTTGGTTGGTTTTGTTTTCTGCATGTGCTTGTTTTTCATTTAGCTTGATTTGGTTTGGTTTTGTTGGATTTGATCTGACGCATGCATTCAAGCTCACACAGCCCAGTTCTCTGCTGTCAGCTCTCGCCGCCCATGGAATCCATCTTGCTGAGGCCTGTCTGAGCTGCCAGGGCTGGCCCAAGAGCCCTATCTCTGTACCCCAGAGCATCTGTCTTCTTTTCAGGAGAGCTAAGTGTTAACATTGTCCTGAATGCGTTCGATTTTCAGGAAGATTAATGGAGCTCAGTGTGCAGCAGATAAGCTTGTCTGGGAGGAGCCTGAGAGTGAAACTAAGTCAACATGGCCTGAGGCAGGACAGAACCAAGTTGATTACTCAGATAATCTCCGCTCCTCCCTCCTTTCCCTCCCCCTTTTTTTTTTTTTTTTTTTTTTTTGTGGGTACCGGGGGGTCGACCTCAGGACCTCGCACGCACCCTCCCCTTTTTTAGTCTTCATACAATTTGATATCTGTATATAAATGCAGAGTTAGATGAAGAAGCTAATACACGTGAGATGCTAAAATATACCTAGAAAACCAGCAGGCTGGATAATGTTGGATTTCCCAGGGACAGAACCGGTGCAGTTGTTGAGGATTAGGACAGGCCGCAGTGGGGGAGGGGATGCAGGTGCAAACAGACAATGTGAGACCCCCAAGGGGACTGCTCCAGTGGTGATGACTGCTAAAATTCCTTTCCAAGGTTGGTGAATGTGTTGATGATATAATTCATTTTCCTACCGGAGGGTGTCACAAGCTGTCTTACAAGGTAAGAGGCAGGCACCATCCACCACGGGTCATCCTCCTCTATTCTCTCCCCATATCCTTTTAAATAAATTTAAAAGTAAATGTATGTAGGTGCTTACCAAAGTATTATGCTGCCTAGGGCATCTACTATATTGAATTTAATATAGGTCGAATCTGCAACCTGAAGTCTTTCTACTTTTGAAGTGCATAGAGACAGCTTTCCAATTTGTTTTTACCTTCCATATAGTAATGGTCTCTGCAGAGTTATAATGAATTCAAAAGCTCTGGGATCCCTTCTCTGAGATATCTCTAGTTGCTAACATTTGGAAAGTTTCTTCTCGACATTTCCGCTGGAATTTTAAAAGTTTCTTTCAAGGGGCTTTCTGTTTAAATGATCTAGAGATCACAGAGTTTAGGGAGGTTCCTGCCTCTTCCTGATTAAATAAAAATGGAGATAACAGTGTCTGGTGAGGACTCACTTCCTGGTTTGCAGATGGCCATTTTTCTCAATGTATCCTCAATGTGATGCAGAGCAAAGCAAGAACACAAGATCTCTCACGTATCTTCTTATGTGTGACCTCAAACGAGTCATTAAACCTCTCAAGGCTTTGTGTTCTCTTTTATAAGTACACTGCTATCTCAAGTTATCAGATATAATTCATTCAGTTAGCCATTCTTGCAGGATTGCCATAGACTATTGATAATGTCAAGGTATTAAACAATTGGTAACTATTCTTAGTGCTACGGTCACTACTAATGCTGGTAATAATGAGAACGATAGTGGTCATTTTACCAGTTATGATGGTTTAGATCAAGAATGTCCCCACAAAGACCTCGTACACTCATAGCCAGGGCCTTTTGAAGATGATTGAATCATGGGGGTGATATAGCTGACTTGATATTAGAAGATGGGGTATGGTGTAAAGAGGTAGGTCACTGGGGGTGTGACCTAGAAAGTTATAGCTCCTTGTCCAAATCCCCCCTTCTCTTTTGGCTTCCTGGCCACAATGTCATGAGCAGCTTTGCCTTGGCGATGCCCCTTTGCCATGCTGTTTCTGTCTGGAAGCCAGCTGACCATGGACTATAACCATGAAGCCAAATAAACCTCTCCTGCTTTAAGTTGTGAGTGTTGGGTATTGTGTCTCCGTGGTGAGAAAGTGACTAAAACATCAGGATTATGAGAATTATCAGAATTATTAGTAGTCCAAGGTATATGTTTTTCCATTAGAAAGCGATTGCAACCAATTCAGATTTCAGTGCTTGGGGAGAAAAGAGATACGTCAGAAGAAAAAACTTGATATTTGTTATGGTTTAGATCTAAAATGTATCCCAAAATTCTCATGTATTTTGGAAGGTGACTGGATCATAAGGGCATCCGTGGATTCATCCATTAATGAGTTCATAGTTAAATGTGCTATTAAGAGGTAGAGCATTATTGGAAGAGGCAGCTGACTTGGGACTGAGCTAGAAGGGTATTTCTCCCTCCCCAGCCCTTTCCTTCTCTTTGCTTCCTGGCTGCCATGGGTTGAGCATTTTTCCTCTCTCATGCCTTTCTGCCATCTTCTTTCTGCCATGGAGTCAGCCAATCATAGGATGAACCTGTGAGTCAAAATAAACCTCTCCTCTTTTAAGTTGTGGGTGTTAAGTATTGTGTCCCAGTGACAGGAAAGTGGCTAAGACAATATTATAGAAAAGAAATGTTATGAGACGAACTTGCAGACATGGTGAGACACACCTATAATTCCAGCACTCAGGAGACTAAAGCGGGAGGATTGTGAGTTTGAGGCTAGCTTGGGCTACTAGCGGGTTCAAGGCCAGCCTGGACTACACAGCAAAGCCAAAATAAAACAAAGATGAACCTGCAAATGAACAAAGTGTCTATCACCTACGTAGCCATATAACCTCAATTATTTCTAGGGACTGAATGTGTGTGTCCCCTTCAAATTTTTCTATGTTGAAATCTTAATCCCCAATGCAATGGTATTTGGACATGGGGCCTTTGAGAGGTAATTGGGTCACGAATATAGCCACCATGATAGAATTTGTACTCTTGCAAGAAATTTTGCTTCCTTTCTTTGCTCTCAGCCTTGTGAGGATAGGAGAAAACAGGATTTGCCAAGCCAGGGTGGGCCTCACCAGACATTGTACTACTGGCACTCTGATCTTGGATTTCCAGTCTCCAGAACTGTTAGAAATAAATGTTGGTATTTAAACCACCCAGTCAATACTAAGTTACCATAGGAACTCAGACTACGAGGGTAGTTATGTGCACTAAAGCACCTCACAGCAAGAGATTTGGGCTGATCTCAGGGCCTGTAGCACAGATCCTATGGACAAGAGATTTTTCTCTTTTACTCCTCCTTCTCACCCTCTGTGATTAGAAAGTGTTTCTTCTGGAGTTCAGGTGCTCCTATCAGATGCCTATAGGTGATCTGCTTGACCCGTGTACATAGCCATGGATACACCATAGTGTGAAGGGGGCAGTAGTGCCCCACCCTGTGTCTAATAGACTGGGTGTCCCCAGCTGAGGATAAACCACAGAGCTGGAGGATGAGGCTTTGGAGCCTCTGAGAAGGAACT
This sequence comes from Erethizon dorsatum, assembly GCA_028451465.1. Taxonomy (NCBI): domain Eukaryota; kingdom Metazoa; phylum Chordata; class Mammalia; order Rodentia; family Erethizontidae; genus Erethizon; species Erethizon dorsatum. The sequence continues at coordinate 19,681,494 of CM051835.1, forward strand.
TTTTCCAAAGGAGGGGGCCATCTGGACTTAAAAATGAGGCTGTATACCATGGTTAAATCATGAGAAAGAAGCAGTAAAAACAGACACGATGTGCTGCCTGAGCTGGAATTTGCCCTGGTCCAAATGGGCACATGAGTGAAGTGGTGTAATTATTTTAGTTAAATACTGTCAGTGCTTTGGCATTGTAGGAGTGATGGGAAACACAGAGGAGCATTCTTCTGCCCACTTCTTGAGGGCTGTGACAGGGACCTCTGGCTTTGTCATCTCAGGCTCACCATCATTTGACAGCAGATCTGGAAAACCCTGGCTGATTGCCTGAGTACCTGACACCAGTCCTCTACTTCAGTTTTTTCTTGAAGGGAGTATCTGGGCTCCTTCCTTGCTTATAGGAGATTGGTCAGGATTAACACACAGCTGTAATGTATTCTTTGGGATAGCAAGTCAGAAGAACCCTAGAAAGAGCCTGGAATTCCAACTATTAAAGAAGATGTAGTTTCAGAGTATTTTAGTTTGAAGCAAAGTATATGTGAGATCTAATTAGTAACTGTCCTTTGAAGAAAAACTGTAACAAAAGGTGACCAACTGCCCCAGTTTACCTAGGACTGAGGGTTTCCCGGGATGCAACCTATTAATCTTTCTTTTTTTTTTTTTTTGTGGGAATGGGGGTCGAACTCAGGACCTCGTGCGCCAGCAGGCGCCCATGCCGCTGAGCGATATCACCGGCCCTTTTTTCATATGTGGGTACCGGGAGTCGAACTCAGGACCTCGTGCTTGCCAGGCAGGCGCTTATGCTGCTGAGCTATCTCACTGGCCCTCCTATTAATCTTAAAATGGATCATGCAACAAAACTACAAATGTATGGAGAGAGATACAACAATAAAAGCCATTAGACTATTTATGAAACTGTACAAACTCATATCTGTCTGAGAAGTTTTATCCCACTCTTTCACTTGTTGTGTCTTGGACCTTATATGTGCTGAGAAAATATTCAGCTAGATTCTCAGGTAGATTAGTTCAGACTAGTCAGATTAGTTCAGGTAGATTAGTTAGTGCAAGGAGATGGACATTTTGTGAGCCAACTTTGAGAAACATGGATTCTAAACAGCAAAGAATAGAACCCACTGTGTAAAGTCTCTAGCACCTGGAATAGGCCTCCCTACCTCCACTTCATACCTTTTCTCCCTGTAGCCAGGATATGGCAAAGTGGATTTCATCCAAAAAGCAGAAAGCACAGCCCCCAAGAGAAACAGGTCTCTATTCAGGGAAATGAATGCTTTCTAAAATTTTCTGCATTGCCCCATTCAGAAGAGGTGGGCTGATGCTTGTCCTGTGGAAACCATCACTGTGAGGGTTTAATGTAGAACCTAAAGAAAAAAAAAAAAACTCCCTCTCCCAAATTGAACAGTTTGTCTTGTAGGAGGGATTTTGTTTTCTTTTCATGCTGGACCTAAATTTGGCATCCTATGGATGTTTTATTGCATAGCATTACCTTAGAGCTCAGCCAAATCTCCCAATTCAGGAATGGCAGCTGAGAAAAGTCGAATGAATGGGCTACTTTTTCCCTTTCTCTCTTTCCCTTAACTCCATATGTTTCTCAATTTCTAGCTCATAAATTTAATTAGATAAATATTTTTAAATATGGAAGATGGAGAATGTGAGGACTTGATAAATACGAAGCAAGCTTCTATGGGCACGGTACTAGCGGGTCTGTACTCTGTGCTTAGAGAAGGACGTATCGCAAAGCCTCCACAAAGAAGATGAATTCGGGTTTTCCTGCAAGAGAAGGAAGATTTGGTATCTAAACATGGGGGGATATAGAAGCCATGGGAATATGAACAACTATGGGAGATTCGTGAGCCAACTTTATCGTAACACCATCAGGTTGTAGGTATGTTTGTGGGAATGGAGATATTTATATAATCTACTTGTTGGGTTAACTTCATTAGAAAGGGTAATAAGTTAAAATGCGTTGGAATTTACTTAGAATTCCTCAGAGACAGGCTTTGTCTGCAGTGCCGGTATCAGAGCACCAGGATGAGACATCAGATGACCAGGACAAAGGTTCAGAGAGATGTCTCAAAGTAATGCCCAGGAGGGGAAAAAAGGCTTGTACTGTAATCTGGTGCTGTAGAAAGGACTCACCCAAGTGTTCATTGACTATATAGTTTTGGGCCAAAGAGCCATAGTCTAAACATTTATTGGGTTATAGAATGAAGCTTGTTTTTCACAGAGGCATGGATGGGTTAGAAATTCTGAAACTACTGCATGTGCACTGTAGAATTGAGCAAAATGTTCTCATTTTCAGAAAAGACAGTTACAAACACAGTAAGAAAAGACAGACAATGGTATTGGATTGGCTTTCAGTGTGAACTCTTGGCGTTTATTGCCTAGACAGATACAGACAGAGATGGAGGTAGTGGTTATAAGTATAGAATGAATGTAGGCATAGAGATGTGTGTGTGTGTGTGTGTGTGTGTGTGTGTGTGTACATCTATTTCCTTTCTCTGTCTTCTTGCAAGGCCTAAAACCAATGACCTCAGTGGCAATGAGTACATCTGGCACCCAGATCCTGCTTTCTAAATGCCATTCTCTAGTAAGAAGGATTAGGCCTCTTTGAAGCAATGGATGATTCTGTGTCTAGAGAGGTAAGGTAAAAGATGAGTCTGGAATAACTTTTTGTGTTAAAAAGCAAGAAGATGCTCAATGATGGGGAGATATCAAAGGACAGAGGAGCCAGCTGTGAGAGCTTCCAATGCCCAACTCTGAGGCAGTTTGGACAGCAGAATAAATTATGATTGTAAAATATTATTGCCTAGTGAATAAAACGAGAATCCACAGACTTAACTAAATGACAGGAAGAAAAAGCTCTTCCATTAATAAATGTGGAAGGGATGATGAGATTAGAATGGGGATCATATCTCCAGACAGTAAGTCCTTTCAAACTTGTCAACAGGACCTCGCTGAACTTGCTGACTGACCTCTGAGAGTCGAACTTTCTGAAGTTTGCATCACTAATTATATAAACCTAGACAGACACACGTCTCACTATTTAGTAGGACTGTGTCAAAAGCCTACCATTTAGCATGATGTGTTGGGTGTGGAATAGGGTCCCTCCACCACCAAGAACACTGGTGATTTCACCCCACACGCAGACTGACCTGTGAAGTTGAAGACAAGCAAAGGAGCCCCTCTATAATGTCACCAGGCCTTGGCTTGGAGGGACACTATTCCCCTCAGAAACAGCAAGAACATTGTTGCAGCTCCTACAGGACCTCGAGTGGTGTCACACATATGGAGAAACTTAATAAATGTTTATTGAATGAATGAACAAATAAATGGGTAAAGTAGGGGATAAGTCTTGAATTAGCCCTAATTAGGAGACCTAAAAAAGGAAAAAGTACCTGCTTAAAGAAGATTGTAACCTACTTTATCACCTATTTAAAAAATAGCACAACTTATTCTTTTGGAATCTGAAGACACGCATAATTCTCTGCGTCTCTGTTCTTCACTTTTTTCTTCGTTTCTGTGTATGAATGACAGAGTATCCTCTATGAAATACAACCTCTGTAAATGCTTTCTGAAGTTGAACATTATGTTGCTTTGTGATTGTCCCCACTTGGGATTCTGAATGACTCCAAGTGGATTTGCTGGGGGCCTTGGGTATTGGGAAAACTGAGGAGACAAGGTGCACTCACAGTGCACTAGCACACATAACGTCAACGTCATAAATAAACACCTAACAAAAAACAGCTGTGCAGAGCTACAGTAAGAGGTTGAGTAGCTGGAACTATCAGGATTGGGTGGGAATGAGTTCAAACTCCCCCTGTGAGGCCTTCCTAAGGCTTTGCAGGAGGGCAAGAGCAGGGTCTGGGAAGTGGAAAGTGGAATGGCCCATCCTGTCCTCAGCATCTAGATCCCAGCTGGCTCTCCACTTCTGCTCACCCTTGCAAGTTCACACACTTTTATTTATGTTACATTTGAGCAGAAAGCACCTGGAGCACTCTAGGGGTATTAACGGAGAAGAAATACAAATCAGATTTGACCAAAGAAAAAAGAAGCTTTGGACAGCTGCATGGGAATAAGAAGGATGTTATATGCTACTTTACCTGGTCTCTTTCCTGCTCAGGGAAGTCAATGGATAAATGATAAAATTTATAGTGCGCGGAGGGTTGACAGGCAAGACTTGCAGCATTTGAGTCTGAGTTCCTGTCCTGGAAATGATGTTTATTCTGCCCCTAAATCCCTCATTTCCAAAGGAATCTGCTCTGTTACTAAACAGCATCTTCTCAGTCTCCGTGTCCTTAGTGGGAGTAGTGGCAAAGGCACGTCTCTATTTTGAGGGTGAGCAACTTGCTCCTTTTAGTTGAGCTGGTCTCTTCTAAGGAAAAGTGTGCTGCAGGATCATGCATTCCTAAAGCTGGAAGAATCTTAGAATTCACACCCTTATTATACAGGGAGAAAACCAAAGCATGGAAGAAGGAAGAGAAATATTAACTATGTCTCAGAAATATGAAGCAGAACTCACACTGAAGATACAAGGTAAAAATTCCAATTCCAGCCCTGAAATGATCAGGTGGCAGACATAACTTTGCCCTCTACACAACTGAATCATCCTCTTTTCTTGTCACACGTTAGTTGGTTCTCATCCAAAAATATCCAGCTCGATCGCTCACCTTAGTCATCTGATACATCTGAGTCAGATCTAATTCCTGTTTGACTGCCGTAGGAAGCAGTGCTTATTCTGTCCAATTGCATCAGTATTGCCAAGACTCTGTGGACTCAGAGAAAGGAATTCCAGTGAAGTTTTGTATGGTCATAGCATTGTTGGAACAGATATGTAATTTCCAAAGTGCATGAATGGCAACTTTTAAAACCCAGTATATATAGATGTTTACCCTCTCTTGCTGTCCTTGTGCCCTCTGCCATCAGAATCACATGAAAAATCTAAGATAGCTTGCTGGGGAATAAGAGACACAAGTCCCACATTGCTCATTGCCATGGCTGACAGCTGAGCAGCTGCCAGACTATGTAAATGGGGCCATGCTAGATCAACCTGCCTTCAGCTGGCCCTCCAGCCTAAGTAAGTTGATAAGCAGTTCAGGAGAGATCACCAGGGCTGGCCTATACTACTCAGCCAACCCAAAGAATCACAGGTTAAAAAACAAATGGTTGTTGATTGAAGCCATCAAGTTTTGAGGTGGTTTGTTGGGCAGCCAACACTAACTGATGTCCCTATGTATTCGTGCCCCAAATGAATGAGACATGATATATGTAGAGAAGATGCCAAGAACCCTCCACCAGCAGAATTCTTTCCTCAGCAGAGAGGATGATTTTGCATAGAGTTTTCTTTATCCTCTCCTTTGGCCCCTGCTTTTCTGGTGAACAGGGTCATTGTGACCCCAGAAAGGAGACTGCTGGTAGGGTGTGGTGGATGACCAGGAGATGACCTAGCCTCATTAACACCATGCTCTAAGAAGCTGAGACAATTGGCTTGCCTCTGTCTTCCTGGAAACTCTTATCACCCACTGTCTGTCAGACTAGAGCACCCCACCCATCAGTCTTCCTGCTGAATCAAGGCAGAAACATCATGGTAGAAGAGCATGGTAGGAGAAAGCTGCCAACCTTGTGGCAGCCAGGAAGCAAAGAGGGAAGGGAGGAGCCAGGGAGGGAGATAGTGCCTCCAAAGACATGGTCACAGTAACACACCTCTTCCAAGCAGGCCCACCTCCTAAGAGCACATTTAGTTATGAACTCCTCAATGGATGAACTCACCAATAAGTATAGCTCAACCACGATCCACTGACCTTTCAAAACCTCACCTCTGAACATATGAGACTTTGTGGGGACACTTTAGATCTACACCTCTCTTCCTTTAAGTTGTGGGTGTTGGGTATCATGTTTTAACAAGTGGGGTAAATAGGAAGGAATCACAGTGGGGTGTCCTTGGATCCTTGGGACAGTGACTATTTACCAATGAGTAAAGAAACATTCAATATCCTAACAGCCAGAACATCTGTATTTGAACAGCTGGTACAGTAATTTGGAGGCCCCTGCTACTCATCTGCCCTAGATTTCTCTTACAGACAACGTTAGTCTTCAGTTGGGAACCTGAACTGATCCTACTGCTTTAGTGGTGGGCTGCACAAAATGCACCGGAAAGGCAAATGCACTTTATTAAAAAGTACACTAGTATAGATACCTTTGCAAGGAAGAAACTATCAGGCTCCTGGCCTACTATAATTGCAGTTCTTGTGTTATTTGGAAATCAGTGAAAGTAACAGAGAAATAATAAATAAGGTCATCATGGCATCTCAAGACCAGAAAGGAACTCACAAGTCATTCATTGAAGTTATTTATGTACAAATAAGGATACTAAGGCTCCAGGAGAGGAGTTAATTTGCACACAGTCACATTTGGGAAAAAGATGCTAGAGAGGGACATAGCAAGGAGAAAACAGGAAGAGAGAAGGTAGGTATGAAAAAGCGAGATGGGGAGGTTGTTCTTTGTGGTTGTCCAAGAATAGGGAAGTGAAATTACAACCCCTAGAAGAACAAACCTGTCCACTGCTTGGCTTCTAAAATCACCCAGGAGTAATTGTTTCGGTTTTTTTTTTAAAGGGAAATTGCAAATAATAGACATTAATATTATGATTAGTAAAATGCCCAGATGTGCTCATATGAAATTACTGACGTCACTACACACTGCCTACTCTGTATGATGCATAGATGCAGCTCTCTGACTTTTATTGACACTCCAACATCTGCCTCCGTTGACTGCTTAGATTATACAGCAGAAATTCTGACTTCAGGTTTCTCAGTGGGTTAATGCCCTCCTTCAGAGATGGAGAAGTTAATCTTAGCTGGATGGATCTCTTTCTTGTAGATTAGCTGATTGATCAGTTTTATTGAAATTCGGAGATTTTTACTGAAGCAGATACTGGGTTCTAAGCAAAGGCAGGCACCATGGAGAGTGCCCTGACTAAGAATAGGAAGGAAGACCTGGAGTTTAGCCCAGGCATTGACACTAACCAGCTGTGTGACCTCAGATGCGTCATGCTTCTTACTGTAAAACAAGCAGTCTGCACCAGATGACGTCTGAGGTGACACCAGCCCTGCCATCCTGAGGTTATGCTGGAGAAATGGGACTGACCTGCCCTGACTTCCTGGACAGTCAGCTGGTGAGTGGGATGTGAGCTCACAGGGAGGAGCTCACAGGAAGGTCGAGGGCAGAGCACTCTGGTAAGACACGTCAAGGTTCAGAACAGTCTCACGCACTTCCAGAACTTGGAGTGAGTGACCAAGGGTGAGCTCTGGCACACTTTTCTCTGGAGTCATCCAAACAATACATTATTTTCCACCTTTGAGACCTATAGAATATCCAAACCAATTATACACCATATAGGGAAAGCTGGAATGGCTGTGCCTACCTGCTAGCTACGGAAACATGGACCTCACTGAAGAGCAATTATCAATATCCATCAAAAGGACGAATATACATTCCTCTGACCTAGCAATTCCTCACTGCAGTACACAAATGCCTCCCTTCCCCAGTTCATGTGCTGAAGCCCTACCCCCAAGGTGATAGTATCAGGAGGTGGGACCTTTGGGAGGTGATTGGGTCATGAGAGTAGAGTCCTCATGAATGGAATTTGTGCCCTTAATAGAAGAGGGCCCAGAGAGACACTCAGCCCTTCTGTCATATGAGTACACGGCAAGAAGACACCATCTATGAACCACGAAGCAGGCCCTCACCAGACACTGAATCTGCTAGCAACTTGATCTTGGACTTCTCTGCCTCCAAAAGTTCTGAGAGACAAATTGCTGTTTTTGTAAGATGGGCAGTTTATGGTATTTTGTTCTAACAGGCCAGATGGATTAAGAAACTCATCCAGGAAATCATCAGGCATTGTACTAACATACCTATCATGCTATTCATAGCTGTTTTGATTCTAATAACAAATAACTGAACACAATCTAAGTATTAATTAATAAGAGGCTGGTTAGCTAAATGGTTGTGCAAGAGCAATCTCTTCAGCTGTGAATTAAATGTGGAGTGTTTTAATAGTAGGGGCCAATTTCTAAGATAGGTGAAGTGAAAAGCAAAATCCATAGTAAAGAAATACTCAGAAAAATTGCAATGAAAGAATTACATCAAAGAGACACAGGAACCAACTGACAAAATTCCTAATAGCCAATACCAGGAAAATCTGAGCAGCAAAATAAAGTACTGTTGGATTATGCTATGGAATGACTTATGTTTCTTAAAATTCATTAAAAATTAATTAAAAAATTAAAGCCTGCCAAGGTGACCCTCTGAAGGTTAGGTTTTAGGAAATGATTAAGGTTAAAGGAGGTAATAAGTTAGGGCCCTGATCCTATAGGATTAGTGTCCTCATAAGAAGAGACAGAAAAAAGCTCCTTCTCTCTTTCTGCCATTTAAAAAAAGACACAATGAGAAGGAGGCTGCCTGCTATGCAGAAAGAATGCCCTCCCAGAAACCAGATTGGCCAACACCTTGATCTTGGACTTCCTGGCCTCCAGAACTGAGAGAAAATAAATTACTGTTGTCTATGGTATTTTTTATGGCCACCCAAGTAGACTAACACAGATTATAACAAAAAATAGAAAATCATATTTGTGAGTACATATTCCTATAAATAAATGGTTGAATAAAGAAAAGGAAAATCTCTGTCCAAAGAACTCTAAATAATTTGTACAGATATCCTCAAGATAGAGCCTAAATTTCACTCAAACTTGGACTGCACATAGTGACTTCCTTCTAAAGAATGTGGTTTACAAAGAGGGAAACAAAAAGTTAACCTTGTTGCAGAGGAGAAGCCTGAAATCACCTTCAGTCAGGGGACCAAGGTTTATGTGTACCTCTGTTATAAAAAGGGTCCCTTATCTCTGTGGTCATCTACCTATAACCATCAGAGAAATCCCAAATGGGGGACAGTCAATGAAATACTGTGTCTGCTCAGTGCTTTTCAAAATTGCCAAGGTCTTTAAAAAGGCAAGGAAAGTCTGAGAAACTGCTACATTCAACAGGAACCTAAGAGGACACATGGACTAAATCTAGTGTGTTATCCTCGGTAAGATCCTGTGACAGGAAAGGACACAAGGTAAAAAACAAAAAAAATGAATTTTGAATAAAGTATAGATTTTCAATAACAATAATAAATCACTATTGGTTCATTAATTGTGACAAATGTACATTACTGATGTTAAGATGGTATTAGTAGGGGAAACCGTTGGGGTAGGTGATGGGAATTCTGTACTATCGTTGAAACTTTTCTATAAATCTAGAACTATTCTACAATTAGAAGTTCATAAAAATGGCCCAGATCAATATGTCTTATTGCTACCTTATGTTTTTAAAGGGAAAAACGGAGGTAAGAAGGAGAAAAGAAAAAATATCTGAGAAAATACAGACAACTGGAGAAGAACAGAGTAAATAAGACTTTCTGTGGTATTCCCTTTTGTACATTCTGAATATCGTTCTATGGGGATATATTACTTTTTAAGAAAATTAAATATTAAAAATATCAGAGACCCCACTAAGAACCATTCTCCTTAGAGGTACAAGAAGAGAAGAAACTACCTCAGAGCTCCCTGCAAACTCAGGGCTGTGAATGACCCTACAACTGCGACCCTCTAATCTATGTGGGTGGCGGGCACTTCCTGTAAATAGAAATTGACATGTGGAGTGAACTGCTGCCAGGAAAGGTGACAGAGCTTCGGAGGCTTCACGAGATCAAGATGCAAACCTCAGCATCTGGAGAAGGGAGTTGAGGGACCGAGAGGGAAGGAGCAAGGTGAGATTTAAAACCACCGTAAAAGGTCAGGAGCACTGGTGCAGATGGTCCTACCCGTTTTCAGTCCTCTTCATGCTCCTTTCCCCAGGAAAGGATGTGACAGCAGTGTTAACTGGAAATAAGGACTTGGGTGCAGGAAAAACAGGCCTTATACCTGTGCATAGCCCTTAACTTGGGGCTCTCGGATGCACTTGGGAGTTTCGTGGTTTGTTTGTGTTGTTGGCGTTGTTTATTTTATATATAGACCAGCATTTTAACCTTTTTGTATTACTATTTATTTTATTAAAGTAGTTTTCAAAAATTGCCTATGCTGCAGCCTCGATGCTTCAGCTCGGAGAGTTTTGTGGACAAGGTCATAATTCTCCCACCATCCACATAGCATGTTTGGGCCCTGATTATTTAAGTACTCAGCTACATCTGTGCACCTTCCTGTATTGTTCTCCAGGGACGGCAAAGCGGGAGGCGGTGCCCTCCACATAATTAGCACCCTCCTTGGGGAGGAAGCGTGTCCGTGCATCTGGTACATCCTGCAGCCAGCTTAGGGACAGACGAACGACTACTCCATTGTTTTAGACCAACCACACTATTCTGTCCCCCAGCTTCTGTGGGAGTGCATTTGTTAGCGGAGGGGAGCGTAGAAGTTATTGTCTCAAATCAGGACACTTTCAAGAGTGAAAATGTCATGATGTTAATAGTAGTGTGGGGCACCAGGGGTAAATGGGGACTACACCAGGGCAAACCAGGATGTCAGGTCAGGCCACCTGTGTCACTTGTTATGCCTGGGAGAAGAGAACAAAGAGTGCACATACCTGAATATCTAAAGTCTATACAGGAGAGTAAGGAAGTATTCAGTGAATATGCACTGTCCTGATATGATATGGTGGCTGTGGTGGGCTGGCTCTAGTCTCAGCCCTTGGGCCCCAGATCCTTCTTTTTTCTCTCCCTGGGGACCTTCCCACACCATGAGGGGCCTTGCAGGCACGTGTGAAGACAAACCAGCTCATGTTCTAAAATCTGTTCCTGCTTCCAGAAATAGCTGCCTCTTGGCCACCCACTGTGTAAGATGCACACTCCTAGGGAAGAGAATTCTGGGGCCCCCTGTGCCCAAGGATGTGGTTTAGAAGGTGGAGGCACCAGCGGTGGGTGGGCATGGTCCCATGATCTTGAAGATTCCTCACCTCTTGGGGAGAGGGATGACCAAAGTGTGGCGCCCAGGCAAGGCTCCTCTCGCCTGGTGCTAGACTCAGTTGAAGCTTTACCTCCCAAGGTGACTATGTTTGCAGATAGCTCCCTTAAGGAGGTAAAATGAAATGAAAAAATTACATTAAAGTTATAATGATAGAGTCCTAAGCCCAGAGTACTGGTGGCCTTATAAGAGGAAGATATATCAAAGATCTCTCTCCACACAATGTAAAGAAAAGGGGTGGGGGAGCTGTGTGAGGACACAGGCAAAAGTCAAGGAGAAAGTTCTGACCAGAATTTAACTCAAACTTAACTCAAGACCCTCGATTGTGGACTTCCAGCCTCCAGCACATGAAGAAATACATTGCAGTTGTCTAAACCCCCGATCGGAGGCACTTTGCTTGGCAGCCTAAGCAGACTAATAGACCTAGGAAAAAACACAACCCTGTTGTTCAGAATCACCCCAACATAAGACATGCTGTCTGGCTTGAGAGAATAATCCCTTGAAGTGGGAGACACAGATTAAGCAAAAGGGAGAAGGAGGAAGAAGAAAGCAAGCTGATGGGTCCAAACCATGAAGCACTCTTCAGAAGGTTGAGCCCCTGGGGCATTGTTCATTCATTCTCACACCCTTTTAACAAGTATGTGTTAAATTCCTACTTGGGCAAGGCAGTAGAAAAACAGTTTGAAAAAGTAAAGGTCCTTGCCCTCTGTTCACTTACTTTCTAGTAAGTTCACAGGGTGGTAGTATTAGCATGGTGTTTTGAAAGACTAAAGAGTTGGATGAACAACAACCTTTTGGGAAAGCTTGCTGGTGCAGGGATTCCTCAGCTTCATTCTCCTTGTGTTCTTCATCTCAGATGTGGACCCAAGAGGGAGGGGGTTCCCTGCCTTGCCCTCTCTCCCGACACCTCCTGCAGTTGCCAGGAGTATGATAAGCCCTTGCAGCTTCTGAGCTCAGCTGGGCCCCAGATGTGGCTCTGGGGAGTGGCAGGATTGGGAGGTCACAGAGAGGTGAGCTCACACAAACCCCCTAATTCCCAGATCTGTCTGTGAAGAGGTCAGGTCAGTGCAGCAGCTTCAGGGTGGGAGGTTTCAGCTTCCTGAACGTCCTGCATGGGCATAAGTGCCTCCAATCCTCTACCTCTCAGTCAATGGACCAAAAACTTCCTGGACTCTCAGGCTACTTAATACACCTAGGACTAACTTTGATTTTTACCTGCCCAAGAGGGATTGCTCAGCATTTTCTTGTCTTTTCTTTTTAAAAGAAAGAAAGGAAAAATTGAGCTTTCCTCCTCCCTTTCCTCCTACCCCTTCTTCACTCTCTTCCCAAACTGTGTGTGACTTCTTGAGCTCAGCTCAGTGTCCTACAAATAGCATTATTGGGAGTCAGGATTTTGGTGATACGTGAACCTTTGGGCCTTAACCTAAAGCCAGACTGATGAGCATTGATTACCTATATAAAAATTTTAAAAGCACTTGCTTATATTTGCAATTTCCCATCTCACCTCTTTTAAATCTATCACCCTTTTAAAATCTATAAATGTACTGATTGCTCCCATGCCAGAACATGCTTCTGGATTTACAAAGTATGGAAATTAGAGGGAAAAGAACCCAAAACTTTCAGCTGCTACTTCCAAGGCAGTTGAATGAAATGAAAGGGGAATGAGAGAGTAGTATGTTCAACTCGTGATAGTATCTTGACCACGAGACTAGGCTTCAAAATGCTCTGAATATGGCTTTGAATTTCTTCTTTCTGGAAATTTTAAGCAAACAAATTTCTAAAGCAAAATTATTTCTTTTTCTTTTTCAACTAACCCTCCAAAATAACAAAGGAAGTGTCATATCTCATATTTTTACAGCCACCTTTAACTAAAAGGATGAGTGAGAACTTGTGGTTCTGAATGGGGTTGTCAGTCTGTCCTTGAGTTCATTTTCACTCTGAAAATGGCTGTCTCTGGCTGTCTGCCTGTCTTCCTTCCTCGATTCTTTGAGTCAAGTCATGGTTGTCTTTTAGTTTTACAAGGATTAGTGTAAAAGGGCCACACAAGCAAAGCAGATTCTGCTTCTGAAATGGAGCTAATGGAGAAAGTTAATATCTCAACTGATTGGACTGAAAAGACCTTTAGTACATTTACACACCTGCACTGCCTGCTTCATGGAACCATAAGGTACTTCCTCTTGCTTGTTCTTGAAGGGTCTTAGGGCCAGAATTTAGCTTTGAATCTTCAGTGCCCTCCATCCAAGATCCCCACCCTCAAATCTGATCCCCACCCAGTCCATGGATCTAAAATTAGTGTTTTCCCAGTGTGCATCAGCCTGGTCTCCCTGGCTCTTCACTCACTCCTTGGGTTGGGTTTTTGGCTACTGATGCTGGAAGCCTGCAGGGCAGAAGAAGAGATGGCACCAAACAGCCTTCACAAATTCCCAAGGAGGCCAGGCCTGGCACGAGTCTGCAATGTATAGGAGATACTGTTATCAGGATGCCTTATCTCGACCTAGCTGGGGATCCTGGCCCTGTGCCTTTCCCAGCCCTAAAAAACTCTTAAAACTTGTCCTCCTCCACAGATCCCTATAAAAAGAACCAAAGAGAACAGGAGAGTGTGGGGCTCTTGTTATTCAAAAGTACCCACTCTCAAAACATACGGCATCTATCGTTATCAGGTATCTACCCAACTGGCAAGACTGAGCATGTGTTACAAGGCACCAAGCTAAGCAGAAAATAAACAGAAAACTGACAAGCTAATCTCTAGGGCACTTTTGCAAAATCTCGCAATAAAAATATCAAGGGTGAGGGATAAAACTTGTTTTATCTTTTTAAAATGTGAATGTCACATCAATTTTCTTTCTGTACGTGGGTCTCTTAGTGTCTTATTCCAAGCCTGCATATCATGGAAGCATTACCAGTTCAGAGGTTCTTGCAGATGAGAGTGGCCTTAGCTGTCCTAACTGGTTGTGTGACCTTGGTCATGAAGTGCAGCTTCTCTGAGCCTTAGTCTCTTTTCTGTGTCAAATAAACGATTGGCCTCGATGTTTAAAATCTCTTTCAGTTCTAAAAATGCATGATGCTACAGCTTTATAGCAATAGATATCCCCATGCATCCATGGTACCCAACCTTTTTGGCACCAGGCACCAGTTTAATGAAAGAAAATTGTTTTCCACAGATGGGGTCAAGTTGGTGGTTCCGGATTAGATTCTCACAGGGAGCACACAACCTGGAGCCCTCGAATGTGCGGTTCATAATAGTGCTCACTCTCCCATGAAGAATCTAATAGTGTTGCTGATGTGACGAGAGACAGAGCTGAAGAGGTCATGCAGTGTAAATACAGATGAATCTTTGCTGGCCTATCCCACCACTCACTTGCTACTGTGTGGCTTGGTTCCTAACAGGCCATGGATTGGTACCTGCAGAAAGGGAGCACCTCCTCTAATCTCGCCTCTATCAAGCTGCCTCCTGCCCCTCTTTTTTGAGACAAGGACTCACTGTGTAGTTCAGGCCAGCCTTCAATTTTGCCTGGAACTTTCTGCGCACCCCATGCTGACCTCACACTCAAAATCCTCTGGCTTCTAACAATCCCCTGGACCAGTTCATGGCTTGGGGTTTGGACCCCTGCTATACATAAACCAGCTGAGGTATAAGTCGGCTGGTTCAGTTCTAGACGATTGATTGCTGCCATTGTGGATGAAAGCCTTAGAAGTCACAGGCCTCTGTAGGGCAGGGATGGAGCTCTGGTATGTGCCTTTGAAACGTGGGAAACGGTACATGATTGTAGTTTGAAATAGAAGGGAAAATGCACCCTCTAGAAGGTGAAAGACTCCCTAGGACTTGGGTACTCAGCACAAGCTGTGAACCTGTACAAGAACCACGTTCCCAGGAAAGAGGCTGGTAGAAAGCAGACACTAGGCCCACGTTTGCACAGTTCCTGGAATGCACAGTTCTTACTCAGCTCAGTCATTGAGAAAATGAAATGCGCCTTCTCTATCTTCCTTTCCAGATCCAGCCCGCCACCCCCAAAAGCAACCCTGGTGGGAGCCTGCCTGGGTGGTGACCTCTTGGGGAATGCAGTAAATCCCACCCTGCAGGTAATCTCTAGAAAGCCTTCAAGCTTTGGTGCCTTGTGACTCCTGTGAAAACCTGGGGTCTTGGGAAAGGAGGCTGATTTCCAGGGAATTAGCCACACAGCCTAGTTGGTAATCAAAGACCCTCTAAGTGCAGCTCTGCGTGGGGTGTGGAAGACAGGCAGTCCACAGCAGATACCAGCAGCACGAAAGAGCAGCAATCTCATAGTACTGTGTCACCACTTTGTACGCAGTTGGGAAGAGGTGTGGACAGTTTCTACCAAAATCATCCAAGCAGGCTTCCTAGAGGTGGGGGGCTGGAAGTGTTTGAAGGAAAGAGGAGGCTATGTATGGTGGTACATACATGTAGTCCCAGCAGTCCCAGAGTCTGAGGCAGAAGGATTGTGAGAAGCTGGAGGAGCTTGAGTGTGAGATCAGCATGGGCTGCATAGAAAGTTCAAGGCTGGCCTGGACTACACAGTGAGCCCTTGTCTCAAAAAAGAGGGGCAGGAGACAGCTTGGTAGAGTTGAGATTAGAGGAGGTGCTCCCTCTCTGCAGGCAAAACCAAACTCATTAGTTGCCTAAATGCTACATGTTGTGACCTCCGTGTTCTCCCTCAGCGTGTGGTCTAGCTGCAATGAAAATTAGCCATTGACCCCCAAGAGAAAGCAGTGGGTGTGCCGCCCCCAGGTTTGGGCTGCTTGAGGGCTCCCTTCAATCCAGGGCTGGAGGCAGCCAAAGGCCTCAGCCAGTGGAAACCAGGCAGAGGTGAAGAGGAAAATGTGGTGCTGGAGTCTCAGGATGGGGAGTCAGGTCCGCAAGGCAGGCCAGTTGTCTGCAAGCCTCTGGGCTGCTCCCATCTGCTCCTCTTTCTCTCCTTCTACTCTCCAAGGCCTTCCAGAACATGCACTTTTCCCACCAGATTCTTTGAATCGGCTTTCCTTTCCTAATTGAAGACAGCTTTTCTTTTTCTGAGCAAAGAGGAGGAACATACCCTGCAGCCCTTTCTCTCTCCCCTGTTCTTCCTCTGGGGTGGGAAACTCCCCATTTGCAAGCTTGGAGAGTGTTGTAGATGGGTCATCCATCCCCTTCCCAGCAGAAAGCATTCTCAGAGAGAAGCCAGTACCTTCTTCTGGGTAGGAGGAATGTGGTCCTCACTGCATGTCCCCCACCCCTCATCCCTACAGGCACTCACCTACTTCAGACAGTTGTAAATCCTTTCTTTCAGGAGCACTTCACTTGCCAACCGTCATCAGGAAACAATGCCTCTTTCCCCAGGACCACACTTCTTTCTCTGGAAAGCCCTGAGGCCAGTCAGAGAAACCATTCACTCTTCTCCCTGAGTACTACTGCAACCAAGGAATTAGAGATTACTATAGTGTAAAAACAGCCAGACCCCGGAGGGCAACAAATTAACAACAGAAATCCTTTCACTTCCCCAGTGGACTTGCATTTGCCTGCCCCAGGGCTTCTGTGCATTGAGTTTGATTCTGGAGATGGGAGGCAAAGTGAAAGACCCTTACAGAGCATGGGTGGAGTAGCAAACTTACATTTCATTAGTACCCTACATTTTCCAGACCACCCAAGCCTAGGGACAAAAATAGGATGCCAAGAGCACACACAGAATTTCTCCATGAAAGTACACTCTGTTGTGTGGAAATTTAAGCTCTTTCTCAAATTTCTTCCAGTAGTCCTGGGTTGCTGTCTCCCTTGGTATCTGGGGGCATGTCCTATGTACTCTGCAAACACATGTGACATCTGGTGCTTTTGTCCTCTCCTACCCTAACTCATGTAAGGCAATGACTGCAGTCACTACTGATGCCTGCCTAAAAAATTCAGTTCCTGCCAGTGTCCAATGCCAAGGTCATTAATGCCTATGGTATGACATCCTTGTCAATTACTACAGAAAATGCTGGCAACCATTCTGCTGATGGCCTGCAAAATAATATCATAGCCCATTTTTATTTTTGCCTGGCTGTATTGTAGGGCCCACAAAATCTGGTAGCCAACATAGATAGAATTTTCCCTTTCCTCTAAAACCAGTGGTGCCCTGACCCTAACTTCAGTGACAAGTTTTGTGTTTCCTTGTGTAAATACCTGGGCAGAGTGACCCCCATACATTTTCTACATGTGCCACATCTCTTCTGAATAATTCTAATTTAAGCTGAAAATGACTCAGAATTACTATGACAGTGCTACTAAAAAGTTTGTGTTTGAATCCTGGGTCTGTCCCTCACTCTCTACCAGCCTTTAATTTCTCGTGTGTAAAAATGGATTTACTAGTTCCTATGTCACTGGGTTGTGTTAAAGGCAGTGTATGTGACTTACAAGTGTTTAGGATGCAGTCAGTAAATGCTGACCTTTATAATCACCATTCCTTTTTTTTTTTTTTTTTTTTTTTTTTTCCTTAAAGAGTAAGAGCTGAAATCAAGAGGACTGGGGTAACTTATCCAAGATCCTACAGCCAGGGAATGGCAAAACCAATACAACCCATCTCCAGGCATCCAACTCTCAGTTGAGTCAGCCTGAATATATCACCTTCCTTCCCATAGCTCCACAGGTGAACTTCCACCTGAGTTATCCTCGCTTGGCAGGTTTTTGGTTTTTTTCCCTATGTTATGGCACTGATGAGACCCTGGATGAAAGGACTTAGTAGGCAAAGAAAGCCAGGGAAAGACATGTAGAGGCACCAGATTACAAATTCCAGTGAAGCAAAGGGAATGTTTGTTCATCCTTCCACGGTGGCCAGTGTCTCTAGTACCTTGTTTTATGGAGAAAGAAGACAATGCATTGGTGATTATTCCCTTAGTTAAAGAGGCCACACTTGAGACCACCAAAGCAAAAGGAACCTGGCTATAAGACACACCCAGATCCAGGCAGAGCTTGAGTAGAAGCTAGGTCTCATGCCTATTTTAATGTGGTGCTGATCTGAAATGTTTCCCTAAAGCTCCAGGGTCAGGCTTTGAGAGGGAACGCACTCCCCTTGTCAAGGTGTCAGTCTCATACCAGGTGGGCAGATACAGGCAGCCACAGGGCAGCTAAGAAGCTATTGTTCTTCTGTTCTTGCTGTTGAATCTTAGGTGCCAAGGTGTTGGGGGCGGGACAATATGTTCTCTAACAGGCTACCCTTTGAACAAAATAGGCAGCTGCTTTCACAGGGTAATGGAGGCTGGTTAATTCTCAGTACCAGCTACATATTGCCACATTACAAATTACTCCTAAGCTTAGTGGCTTAAAACAATTAACTTTTATTATCTCAGTTTTCCTTGGGTTGGGGATTTGAGAGCAGCTTAGGTGGGTAGTTCTGACTCAGAGTCTCTTGTGAAGTCGCAGTCAATGTGACAGGTGGGGCTGCTCTCATCTGCAGGCTCGACTGTGGCTGAAGGATCTGTTTTCAAAACAGTGTGCTTGTCAGGCGTGGTGGCACATGTGCGTAATCCTAGCACTTGGGAGGCTGAGGCAGGAGGATTGCCACTACATAGTGAGTTCAAGGTCAGCCTCAACTACATAGTGAGACCCTGCCTCAAAAAAAAAAAAAAAAAAAAAAACAAATAAAAAGATGGTGTGCTCAGATGGTCATGGGAAAGAAGCTGATTCCTTGTGATGTAGAGGTGAAGAATCAGACATGGCCACTGATGTGCCCTGGAGGAGGTGAAAAGATAGACACCAAGGAGGAAATTCCAATGCCTTTTATGACCTCACCTCAGAAGCCACACAGTGACATTTTTGCCATATTCTAATCTTTCGGAGCAAGTTGCTAGGTCCAGTTCACACTTAATGGAGAAAGAATTAAGCTCCACCTCTTGAGGGAAGAATACCAAAGAATTTGTGGATTTATTTTAAAATTATCATGTGCTATGCCTGCCTCAGCCTTACACATGTGTTTGACATTATACCATTAGTGAACTGAAGAGAAATAAGGAATAATTTGTTTTCATATTCCAAACATTTTAAATTTATGTTAGTTATAAATTTAGGGACAGTACTGACCAGGAGTCAGAGGATCAGTTTCTATTTTACGCCCCATTCCTGATATGCCATAAACCTTGGACATCTCATATCTCTTCCTGGGCTTCAATTCCCTCATTCATTGAGTGAGGTATCTGCCTTTTAAACAAATGGTCCTGGGGAAATTAGACATGTACATGCAAACCAATGATGTTGGAGACTTCCCTGCCACCACAGACAAATGTTAACTCAGAATGGAAAAAAGCCTTATAAAACCTAAAACTACAGACCCCTTAGAAAAAGTTAGGGCAAAAACTTCATAACATTGGATTTGGTAATGACTTCTGGGAAATGACACACTAAGGGTATAGTCAATAAAATAAAAAATGACAAACGTCACAAATATTTAAAAATAATTGGTGCATCAAAAATAAGAGATTGCAGAGTAAAATGTCAACCCACAGAACAGGAGAAAATGTTTGCATACCACATATATGACAAGGAATTAACATCCAGTACTCGTAGAGAACACTTAGAATTCAACAACAGAAAAATAAATAGCCCAATTTAAAAATGGCCAAAGGACTCTAATAGGAGGCATACAAAGAACAAATAAGACTGTGAAAGATACTTAGAATCACAAATCACTGAGTAAATGTAAATCAAAATTACATGATGTAACATCTTGCAGTAGGGTAGCTATTATCAAAAACAAAACAGGATACAAAATCCAATAATGTTCTTCACAGAAATAGAAAAAAACAAACCTAAAATTCATGTAGAAACAAAAAATCAGAATAGCCAAAATAAATCTAAGCAAAGAGAGCAAAGCTTGAGGCAGCACAATACCTGATTTCAAATTATACTACAAAACTATAGTGACAATAACAGCATTGTATTGGTACAAAAATCAACACATAAACCAATGAGTAGAGTCCACAGAAATGAACCCACTCAATGACAGCTGGCTGATTTTGACAAAGGTACCAGAAACATATGTTGGAGAAAAGGCAGCCTCTTTTACAAGTGGTACTAGGAAAACTGGATATCTATAATGTAGAAGATTGAAACTAGATACCTATCTCTCACCCTGTACAGAAATCAATTCAAAATAGATCAGAGAACTAGGTATATGATTGGAGACTTTGAATCTGCTAAATGAAAACATAGGGGAAATACTTGAGGTCCTAGGCACAGGCAAAAACTTCATGAATGGGAGTCCGTTGCACAGAAAATAACAGCAAGAATCTAGAAATTGGACTGCTTCCAATTAAAGTTTCTTCACAGCAAGGGAAACAACTAACAGAGTGAAGAGACAACCTACAGAATGGGAGAAATCTTTGCCAACTACTCTTCTGACAGGGTTAAGGTTTAGAATATAAAAAGAACCCACAAAACACCAAAACAATCAAATAGCCCAATCAATAAATGGGCAAATAAATTGAACATATTTCCCAAAAGAAGTACAAATAGCCAATAAGTATATGAAAAAAGTGTTCAACTTCTTTAGCCATTAGGGAAATGCAAATCAAAATTACACTGAGATTCCATCTCACCCCCATCAGAATGGCTGTCATTAAGAACACAAGAAACAATAAATGCTGGTGTGGATCCAGGGGTAAAGGAACCCTCCTACACTGCTGGTGGGAATATAAATTAGTATTGAACAGTTTTTATGGAAATCAGTATGGAGGTTCCTAAGAAGAACTAAAAGTAGAGCTACCATTTGATCCAGCTATACTGTTGGCTGGTGTGTATGTACCCAAAGGTATAGGGATACATGCACACTCACGTTTACTCTGGCACAATTCACAATAGCCAAGGTATGGAACAAGCCTAGGTACCTTTCAACAGACAAATGTGAGATATCTGATATACGCCTGTGTATATCCAAGTATTATTCAGCCATAAAGAAGAACAAAATTATGTCATCTTTAGGAAAATGAATGGAACTGGAGGTCATCATGTCTAGCAAAATAAGCCAGACTGAGAAAGACAAATATCACACGTTCTCCCTAATATGTGGAACCAGTGAAGGATGACAAGAAAGTAGGAGAAAGACTATTATTAGACAAGAGGAAAGGAGTGTGTGAGAGCTATTAGGATGTAAGAGTGGGTAATAGGTGAGATGTACATGATCAAAATATATTATATGCAATGAAACCTAGTAGGTTATAAATTTAGTAGGGACTAATAAAAAATAGTAAACCAAACAAAAATGTGGAAAATAAAACAAATTTGGCCAGAAGGTAGAGAAACTAGATTCCTTGTACACTGTTGGTGAAATGCAAAATGGTACAGTTGGTGTGAAAAATACTATGGTAGTTTTTCAAAATGATAAAAGTGAAATCACTATATGATTGAGTAATTCCATTTCTGGATATATAACCCAAAGTATTGAAAGCTGGATCTTGAGGAGATATTTGTACACCATGTTTATGCAGCATTATTCACCATAGCAACACAAGAGTCCGCCTAATGGGTAAGCAAAATGTGGTGCGTGCATACAAAAATAAAAGAGTTCTGTCATGGATCAGCCTGAGGTCATTATACTAAATGAAACAAACCAGTTGCAGAGACAAATACAGTAAGATTCCACTTATATAAGGTACTTAGAGTAGCCAAAATCATAGGCAAAGTTAAATGGTGGTTGTCAGGTTTGCGGAGAATGGGGAGTTCCTATTTAATGGGCATAGAGTTTCAGTTTCACAACAGGAAAATGTTACAGAGAGGGATGGTGGTGACAGTTGCACAGCATTATGAATGCACATAATGCCACCAAACTGTACACTTAAAATGGCTACAATGGGAAATTTATGTTGTATGTGTTTTATCCCAGTGAAGATAATTGGAAAAAAAAAGACAAAGTTTAGTGCCTGAACTGAAATATTTTTCATGTCCCTTCTATCTCTGACATTCTCCTTTCCAGGATTATCTATTAGAGTTTCAAGTTTAGATTTCATCTGTGCCAATCTCTCTTGTGTGATTGATCTGTCTGTCTGGTTGTGTATATACTTATATATGTGTTTAACATGTTTTTGCACATGTCTTTATATTTCAAAAGTCTATTTAAATAAATCTTTCATGGCCCTTTAGTCTTTAGAGGGAAGGTGAGGCTGTTTATGTTACAAGAACATATTTTATTTGCCCACAGCAGCCAGAGCACAGCATGCTATTACTATAAATGGGGCATGATGGTGTTTTGTTATGAAACGCCTTTTTGATGTAGGACAGCCACAGTCCGATGACTTGCAAAAATATTTCAGCCTACTGTAAGAAATAAAATGACGGATCTCCTCATGGCCACAGAGTCTCTGTACACACTTCCAGGAACTCAAGGCCATTTACCAAATCCAAACAGAGAAACACTGTTTTAATGGTTATAGATGTGTCGACTCAGCTTTGAACAAGACTTCCTCCCTCCTCTTCCCAGCTTGAATCAGTCAACCTGGCTAACAAAAGAGTGCAAGCCTAGAGAGTCTTTTCAAGACAAGATACCGACCCTCCACATTGTTCCTCATACCACCTCTTACTATCCCTCAACCTACCATCCCACATCTAAAATACCCCTTAATGAGGTGGTCTCTATTTCCACTCAAGGACTACCCACCTTACAGCAAATGCTTATGGGAAAAACATCTTCTTTTAAAAGTAGTATTCCTCTCACTTTGTTCGGTTCCTGAAGTCGGAGTGCTTCCCTAGTTTCTAGGCTTCCCTAGCAGTTCCATTGTGTATGTGCCTCCCAGAAAACTGTTGACATTTGTCCAGAAGGGGGTCTTGCTCAAGGTATTCACAGCATGGGATTGGCATTCATAGTAGAGTTACAGTTGATCAGCTGTCTTTTTGCATCAGCAGATAAGTAAATTGTGGTAGATATGCCAAGGATACTGTGCAATAATTAGAATCATATCAGTTATCTATTTCTGTCCAACAAATTATATCAAATTCAGGATCTTAAATCAACAAACATTTGCTATATCACAGTTTCTATTACTCAGGAGCCAGTATGGCTTATCCGGGTCCTTTGGCTTAGGGTCTCTCACAGTGCCGCAATCAAGAGTTGGCAAGAGCAGCAGTCATCTCATATCTCAACTAGGCAAGGGGAGGATTTGCTTCCAAGCTCATCCACGAGGCTGTTGGCAGGATTCAGTCCCTCCCTGCTATTGGACTGAGGCCCTTAATCTCATGTTGGCTGTTGGCTGGAGATTTCGCTTTGGTCCTTGCAATAGATTCTCTATAGGGCAGCTTGCAAATTTGTGGCTGGCTTCAACCAGAGTGAGCAAGTGAGAGAACAAGAGGGGAAGACAGAGGCTTTTTTGTGATCTAATTTCAAAAGTGACATTCCATCACTCTTGCCACATTCCATTCATTAAGAGCAAGTCACTAGGTCCAGCTCTCAATTAAGGTCAGATGATTGCAAAAGGACATGAATCCCAGGAGGCTGCCATCATTGGGAGCCATCTTGCTTGCGAGCTGCTCACCATAAGAAGCAACACAATAAAAGACTGCACAGATTTAAAGACAATAATTAACAGAATGGGGCAGGAGTTAAATGAAACCTGAAGCAGAATAAAATTTGTTTAAATTCAAACACACAGGAAATAGTGTTGTTAGCTTTATAAAGACACAAACCAATTCAAGAGTATATAATCATCACGCTTTAATGTTTGTCTGCTGGATATGGACAGAGAAAGGGCATAAGAGAAAAAATGACCGTATAAACCATGTGTAGACACAGAATAAGACTGTGGACAATGAACTCAGGACCAAGTTTGATCCCAGCACCTTAGATTCAAAAGAAAGAAAAAGTAAAATAACAGAACAAACACTCTGTGTCCCCCAAATACTCAAGCTCCTGCCAATAGCTCTAACCAAGATCTATGTTTGTGGGAATGCTTCATCCCAGTGTCGCTCTGGACTAAATAAACTCAAGGCATCAGAGAGTTTTACCAAGTAAAAATAGTGTCTGCATCAGGGTGGTATAACTTGGAGTCTGTAAGACAGCTCTACAAGTTCAGTATGTATAAGATGTGTCCACAGGGTGACCAACCATCTTGAGACTGAAGATGTTTCCAAATGTGAGACTTCCAATACTAAGACTTAATAAATTGGTCACTTAATCATTTGGAGAGCTCATTAAACATACAAATTGATGCACCTTTACAGGAGTTTCTGACTTGGTGTGCCTGATCTGGGCCAGGAATCTACACTTTAAGTAGCAGAAGCCTTCTAATACAGGTAGCACATGGATCAACTTTGAAAGTCATATTGTGGAAGGATGGCTTTGAAAGGTACTGCTATCAACACCCTAAAGGAACTGCCATTTTCAAGTGTATTATCACAAATATTATGCAGCCACCTCATGCCGTATCACCATTACCTGTCGATAATCCCGGGGCTCTAGTTCGCAGTTCACTGATTCCACAATTTGTCTTCCTTGTAACGCAGACAGCAAGATCCAGGAGGCAAAGTTCATGACGGTGTCAGGACAGGAGTTTGGGGAGGAAGATTTTCCTGACCAGCTGTTACAAGACACCACGCCCCATGACTGAGTTAGCCCTCTACAGACAGGCTCTCTGGAGTCACCCACCCCCCACTGCCATCTGAAGAATGTGCTAATAAGATTAAGGTGAGAACTACTAGGTCTGCAGGAAACAAGCTGCCCCACATGCAAAGCCTTGAAACGTTTTCCATATTTGGGAAATATAAAAGGTTGCCCACGCACATTGACAGGAGAACTTGGTAATGAGCTTATGGCACGTCTTGAGTGGATCTTGAGAGGGTGCAGGCATAGAAGGTACAGCCATCCACATCAGGAAGGTTGTGCTGGACCACAAAGTTTCGCCAAATATTCTCAGTGACAAGTCAATAGTCCTCACTCTATTTTTGCATTCGTAGAATGATCTTTTGATCTCTGTGTTCTTTGTTTTCCAGATATAGATTAAACAACATCTATGTGAGGAGAACTATGCTAGCACAGTTTTAGAGCTAATAAGATTCTAGTTTTAATTTTTCTGTTGGACTTTAGGTCTTGTGAAGGTAGAATCCAACTACTAACAGACTAATGCAAACAAAACATTTTTGTGAGGGCAGAGAGACGAGGCATTCTCTAATAATAAGAGCTGTTATGCTGGGTGTGCTGGTGCATGCCGTGATCCCAGCACTAGGGAGGCTGAGGCAGGAGGATGTCATGAGTTCAAGGCCAGCCTGGACTACATAGTGAGACCCTGTCCCAAGAAAACCAACCAACCAAACACACAAACAAAAAAGTTGTTATGATTCCCATTCACTTCGAAGGCAAGAATTCAAGTACCAGTAGTTTATTTTGGTTGTTATTCCTGGAAACACATTTAGGAGAGAGGGGCGTATGTAAGGGAAGGCAAGGAAATTGATGAAAGGAGACTAACAAACCAGTCACCAGAGGTGAATTTTCTTTCTAGAAAGAGACTATTCTCCTTCTCCTCTGCTAGCTGTTCTTTCTATTCTGGAACCTCAAATGCACAGATTCTGTATTTATCTTCTCTCTGGATACATCATTCAAACTCTCAACTGTGTTTTTGCTGATGACTTAAATTCCAACATCTCAAGAACCCATCATTTTCTTTGAACATCATTTCCAACTGCCAATTAGACATCACTGCTAGAATATCCTTAGCTCCTCAGATTCAACATAGCCAAAATCAAGCCTATATTCCTCTACGAACGAGTTTTTTTCTGACTTCCCAGTAATCATGATTCCATCATTTGTCAATTTGGCAAAGCTCAACACTTGCAATTATCTTTGATTCCTTTTTTTTTTGAGGGTACCGGGGGGTCGACCTCAGGACCTCGCTCACCAACAGGCACCCGTGCCGCTGAGCGATATCACCGGCCCCTTTTTCGTATGTGAGATCCGGGAGTCGAACTCGGGCCCTCGCGCTTGCAAGGTAAGCGCTTATGCTGCTGAGCCATCCCACCGGCCCTTGATTCCTTCTTGTCAGCTGCACACCCTATCTAACGAGCTCAAAACCTTGCTGATTCTATGCCATTACAGTGTCCCTTAGAATTGGTGGCCCCTCTGTCTTCACACTGGCATAGTATGGCATGGTATGGTATGGTATGGTATGGTATAGTATAGTATAATAGTATAATATAGGTAAGAACAGTGAAGTGCCATACGGTAGAGGGTCAAAAGACAAACTTACAGCAAACTTAAAGATTGAATTGGTTTTATTTGGGATTCCACAATAAGGTAACTTCTTAGTCTGCATGATAAAATGAGTGTCCTATGGGCTGAGCAGAGGGGCTGGCTTTATAGGCAGAAATGCAACAAAATGGGGATTGGTCATTTTCAAGTTACTTTTCTTGTAGAATTAAAACAGAAGAGACTTTGATGCTCTAGATCAGGAACACTGGGCTCCTTTTGATTGGTTTCTGTGACTATCCTGTTTTCTTGGACTGCTTGCCCATTTTAGAGTTCATTTTGGTTACATGTCACCTAGCGTGAGTCCACTCTGGTTTGGTCTGGTCTGCTGGGGTCTACTGAAGGAGGCTAGTTGAAAATGATGGCTCCCCATCAACTTAAGTATAGCACGGCATGGTATGGTACGGTATAGAGTGGTATGGTGTGGTATAATACAGTATAGTATAGTGTAGTATAGTATAGTAAAATATAGTATAGTATATTACAGCGTAGCACTATATGGTAGTATAGTATATTTCAGGTTTTCATTGCCTGTTGCTTAGCCTTTTACCTGAAATATATCCAGATTTTTTATACTGTCTTCCCCCAAATATTTAGAGCTTCATCAGACTCAGAAAGTCATATACCTCATGTTTTCTCCCATATGAGGAAACTGGGGGGGGGCAGACATGACGATAGAAGACAGACTATTAGAGAAGAGGAAGCAGATGGAGGAAGGACAGAAAAAAGGAAAAAGAGGTAATTGGAAGGATGATTAAAGTGTGTTATTTGCATGAATGAGTATGCCAAAATGAAATGCACTAGTCTATCGAACAGATATGCACTAATAAAGATAAAATAAAAAACAAAGGACATTTCATCCTCCTCTGTATCTCATAGTATTTTGTTATATATTGTCTCTTTTTATAGCTATCTTATGATAACCATACCTAAAGGTAATACAAGTTGCCAGGTATTATCTCAGTGCTTTACATTTATTATCTCCTTGAATCTTCAAAAAAAAGAAAAAAAAAAAACCTTTTCCTCATATTTTATAGATGAGAAAACTGAGGTACAGAGATAGTGACTTTTCCAAGATAACCCAGTAAGTAACCCTGGAACTGAATTGAAATCCAGGTGTTGGCCTGTCCTAGCCCTAATAGCGAAGTGCTGTGTTGAATCTCTTGGCTTCATTTCTGACTATAACGCCCTTGAAGCAGGGATGGCTCTGTCGAAGCATGTGATTCCTTTTTTTTTTTTTTCTGTGGGTACCAAGGGTCGACCTCAGGACCTCGCGCACCAGCAGGCACCCGTGCCGCTGAGCGATATCACCGGCCCCTTTTTCGTATGTGGGATCTGGGAGTTGAACTCGGGCCCTCGCGCTTGCCAGGCAGGCGCTTACGCCTCTGAGTCATCTCACTGGCCCAGCATGTGATTCTTGCTCAGAGTCTCAGAGAAGCTTGAATGAATGAGAATTCTGCTTGATGGTAGGATTCGGGGGAATGCGAAGCCAGAAGACGTGTGGGCCTGCTGTTGCTGCAGAAGGGAGACTATACCTAACTACACCAGGTCATTTAGATAGGCCCTAGCTAGGGAAGAAATGACCCAGGAGCAAATAGGCGGCAGCTTACCTAAAATCAGACACTGGGCTCAAAACCATGTGCTGGCTCTTCCTCCCCCTCCAGATCTGTTTCTGATGGACTTTCTCTGTTGCCTAGCTATGAACACACACTCTTCTAAATCACACAAAAGAGGAATTATAATTAGAGACTTAAAAACACAGAGTGCACAGTTAGGGAGTGTTTGCAAAGGTAGGTGGGGCTGAGGCGTTCTGGGAGGCCTGATAAAATTACTTTTTGGCTGAATGAGCTTGCAAACCTCTTCTTGAGTCTGAGCAGTGCTATTTCATGCCCCTGAGGAAGATCCGTTTTCTCTGAAAAATCAATGACCCAAGAAAGCAGTTGGTGTTGAGAGGAGGGGAGTCCCCGAGCTAATCCTGGAGGTTGAGGGAGGAGCGCGGCAGCTTTGGACTCGGGCTGGGGCGATGCGGGGAGGCATGGCTGCTTTGTTCGGAGAGGTCTGTCTTTGGTTGGCATGGTTCTGAGCACTCAAGGTCTCTGTCAGTAAGCACTTTAAAGGGAAGATAAATGGATTTGGAGCTGAGGGTGGGAGGAGGGTGTCTGGGAAAGAATAAACACATTACCTGATTGCTTGGCCCAAGCCCCTTCACTGATGGGCTCAAGAACACAGCCCTTGCCTTTCGGGAAGCTGGGTGGGGCGGGAGACTCTACACCTTTGGGAGGAGCATGCTGCAGAGGTCTGGTCTGACAGTATTAGAGAACATTAGAGGACCAGGGCTTTGCAGCTCGCTTCACAGATGTGCTAAAATAGTAAATGACAGTTTGACCACCATCTTGAAAAGACCAGAAACAACTGGGCTTTTACAAAGAGAACATGAGCATTCATTCTAAAGGGGTGTTCATGGGAGTGTAAATTAGTCCAGCTGTTATGGGAAACAGCATGGAATTTCCTCAAAAAATAAAAATAGAACTCTCATGTCATCCAGCAGTTTTACTCTGAGTCTATCTCCAAAGGAAATGAAATCAGTACATACAAAAAGATATATGGAATCCTATATTCACTGCAACATTAGCCACGATATCTGAGATGTGGAATTGGCCTAAGTGTCCTTCAGCAGATGAATGAATAAAGAAAATGTGGTATAGGCTGGGCATGATATTGCATCCCTGTATTCCTAGCACTCTGGGAGGCTGAGGCAGGAGGATTGTAAATTCGAGGTCAACCTGAGCAATTTAGTGAGATCTTATCTCAAAATAAAAAGTAATAAATGGACTGGAGATGTAGCTCAGTGTAAATGCACTGGGTTCAATATGCCTTCACACACACACACACACACACACACACACACATCCACACATATTTATGTGTATAAAGTGTTATATATGCACAATGGAAAACTCAGCCTCAAGCAGGAGATGGATGGAAGGGGGATGGAAGGAAGGGAAAAGGAATGAAAAAAAAAAAGATGTGTTTTGTACATGTCCCAGTTCCTTCACACGGAATGGAAACATGTGTTACAAATACGTACTAATAAAAACATATAAATAAAAAATAAAATAAAATAAAACAAAATAAAATTCAAATTTAAAAAAAGGAGTCCTATCACTTATGATAACATGAATGAAACTGGAGGACATTGCTAAGTAGAATAAATTGGGCACAGAAATAAATAATGGATAGTCTCATTTATATGTGAAATTTTAGAAAGATGAACTTTCTTTTTTTGAGACAGGGTCTCACTATATAGTTCAGGCTGGCCTTGAATTTACCATGTAGTGCAGGCTGGCCTCAAACTCATGGCAACCCTCCTGCCTCAGCCTCCTGAATGCTGGGTTTACAGGGGTGTACCACCTCGCCCAGCAAAAATGAACTCAAAGAAATGGAGTAGAAAGAGAACTACCAGGGTCTGGAACAGAGGATGGGGGGGGGGTGTTGAGAAGATGTTGGTTTAAATGGTACAAGTTTTCAGTTAGGAGACATTTTTCAAAACATCTATAGTTAATAATGACCAATTATATTATTGAAAATGTGAGGAGAGGAGATTTTAAGTGTTTTCACTAAAAAAAAGTATGTGAGGTAATACATATGTTAATTACCTTGATTTAGCCATTCCATAATGAATACATATATCAAACATCATGTTTTATGCAATGAATATGTTTATTTAATTAAAAATTAATAAACATTAAAAATTAAAAGTAGATTGAGAAAGGGTAGGTGGCAATAGTCTACAAACATTGGAGGTGAAAGCAAATACCTGGACAAATTCAGGAAAGTGTTACCATGTGTTTTTCTATAATGCATCACTGCCTTACACATTTTTAATCTAAAGAGAGTCCTTCCCAGGAAAGTACAGCTTTGTGGAAAGGCTGATCCCTGCATGCTCTGATCCTGAGATACTAAATCACTTATTGATGACTTTATGTCATCAAACTTGACCTCATAAACAGCAGTCCAAGAAATCAGGCATCAGTGTTCAACTGTGAAGAACAGGGTTCTGAAAAATGATATCTGTAGCTGGATTCCCTTTCAGTGCAGTTCAGCCTTGCCCAGATCTTTCAGAGGAGATTTGTCCTTTCAGTAAGTCCCTATCTGACTGATAATTTTATCTTCAAATAAATAATGTTACTATTTTATCAGAGAGAAGCAGTTTCTTGGTTCGAGTTCCTTCCCTCTCCCAGACAGCTGCTGACACTGTGCACATTTCATTCAGTCCTCTGTGCACTTTATGACTTGGTAGCTACTAGAGCTCCAGATGTCGTATCTGTTATGTCGTGTACCGATCTCCCCTCTACCACTCCAGAATCAAGAAGCTCTTCCCTACCCCTTGATTGGAACTCTTTTGTCTGGGATCAATTACTCTTTGATTTTCATTACAGATGTGGATGTCCTCTGTCACATCCAACTATTCTCCATCCTTTATATTTCTGTCCTCATGCCCCTCTTTCTGCCTGGACTTAATCTCATGCAGCTCCACTATTACGTGCTCCAAACTGAACTCTCTTGTGTTCAGTTCCTAAGTCCTTCCTGCACCCTGCCACCATCACTCCTAGTACCAGAGGTCTCTTTCATTTTAAGGAGTAACATTCTCATGAAATCTGGTGCTACAATAAAAGCTTAAATATTTTACATACTCCTCTTTTTGTCACTCTCTTATATGCCTTATTCATTTTCACTCTCAAATATGCTTCTTAACTTTTTTCTTTCTCCTTCTTAGCTACATTTCCTTCAGCTCTCAGCTGGGCTATGGCTGTAGCCTCATGACATGCTTCCACCCATTTTTTACACTGCCTTTGACATGGATACTGAAGAATAGGAAGTGGAATAAAATTTTCCTGGGGTCTCACAATTAACCTGCTCATTGTCAATATCCCAATATCACTTCCTCTCTCCTGCCTGACCCCAGATCAATATAAGTAGAAGACAAGAAGTAGAAGGAAGAGTCATCTGACTGAAGGATGAGTGGGGTGTAAAGTATATTCCTTTTGTCCAAGCCAGACAAGACCCAAGATAATCATTCTTAGAGACTATGGCTGCTCTAAGTAATTGAGCCTGGAATCTCTGTCTCTTAATCTCTAAATCCAATCCCTAAACTCCAGAGGTTTGCTTGAGGCAATGGTTCACCCATTCCCTTCCCCTTCACTTGCCAAGCTTCCACTTGATGATGTTGATGAACCTTCCTGAGTGAATTTCCTCCTCTTCCCCAAACCCCTTGCCTCCCATCATCCCCAGCAGGAAAAAATGAAGTGGGTGGAAAAGAGGAGTATCTGCATTCTCTCCTTTTATTTTGGCGTATGACCATGAAATTTCTTTGGGTTGAGTGAACATCGCAGAACAGAGCTGGGTTTATGCCGTTTGGCTGTCTTTTCTTCTCTCCTCCCAAGGCAGTGGCCAGCATACTTTAGCACCAGCAGCAATAGGTCCTGACACCATGGGACACAGAAAAGCACTTTGGGGGAAAACAAAGCTAGAACTTGGTCTCTCTAAATCAGACAACCTTTCCCCAAAGAAGCCAAGAAGCATCATTTGGAGAAGGCATCCTTAGTATATTCCATCAACCACTGTAGTAAGAAAGGCAGCATCAGTCACTGGAAAGACTACAAAAGAAGCTACTTAAGGATCATGCACTTATCTCCTTATCTTCCCTTTCTAATACTTTGCATGAACTGGAGGCTTGTTAAGTGCAGGGGAAGGCTTGGGCAGACCATTCTCTATGCCCACTCATAGAATGAAAAGAAGTGAAGGGGCAGAGTGCCTCCCACACATGCCTTGGTATCTTTGGCCACAAACAGAGAAGAGGAAAACCTTCAATGGAATACGAGATAACACCTTTAAATGAGATCATTTCTAATAACTGAAAATGGCCCGAAACTGACCACTAGAAAGTTGCATTCAAGAGACCAGAAAGGTATAGTTGAAAGCAGTGGCTGGAGGCAGGGAACCCCCCAGATGCCTTTGTGTTTGTACCAACTGAGCAGAGAATGTCCAATAAATGAGTTGCAATAATGACACAGGGGCCCTTTATGCCACCTTCCTGATAAGAAGCTCCCAGTGACCCCTTATTCCCTACTCTGTATATATAAAAACATGCTTTTGTGAGCAAGCACCTTTTGCTCTGATGCTGTTATTTATTTCTTAATTGCACCTTGACGCTTGCAATTATCTCAGTATATCAGAGTCTCCACCCCTCTGTGTCTACCAGAGAACACCTCTCCCACTAATGTACAAGGAAAATTCCATCATGTCTTTGTTTAAGCAAGACATCTTTTATACAGCCTTTCCTAATACTTGCTGGTGTAATTATTTCTTCTGCCGCATTTCTTTTGTATATAAGACTCAGTTATCTTACTGAGTTACACAAGGCATTCTCGAGAAGATTATGTTCCTTGAGGACACTGACTATGCTTTTCCTTTTAACCCCATGCCGGGCAAAGGAGGGAGGGGAGCAGATGAAGAACAAATCCAGAGCCTGGACTGAGAATATAACCGGACACCTGTGACACTTGCTACTGCAGGACTGCCTTAAGTCTATATTGATGGAGACTTTGGGCTAGAGATCTGATTTGACCTACCAGGGTTCTTTCTATATTCATCTCAAGGTCTAGTTGATCTTGACAACCTCAGCATTTTCAGCTGATTTTAAAAGGCCTCCACCCACTCAGGCTCAGGTACACTCTGCCTATCCTACCATGGCAAAGTCTCAGGTATCTGTAGGATGACACTTTCTCCTGGCTCTGACCAGGGCTGGTAAGTAATAGTAACATAAAATGCATAAAACCCATTCATTTCTACTACCTTTAGTCCCCTCTGCCTGTTATAAATCCAATTTCATTTGGATTACAAATGTCTAGAGAGCAGACCTTGTCTTGCTCTGCATTCAACACTGTGAAGACAAATTTAATTCTCTAAATGACTTCTTGAAATCTTACCTTAGACAGTGTGAAAGTGACAAATATGCACTGAAATGACCCTGGTCTTTGCTTTTAAGGACTTCACAGAAGCTGGTCCTTCTCTGCCTTGAAAAATTGTTCTCTCTGACTTTGAAAGATGCTCTAGAGGGATCCTATGAGAAGTGGGGACACAGAGCAGAGCCGAAGTAGTGAGACAGGTCATCAAGGCAACCCACTGTGCAATCAGTGAGATGCATAAGTGACCCCCAAATTATCCTCGCAACATTTTTGACTTCTGGCCCTGGAAACCCTTTGTCATATGTGGTTTTGAATGCAATAGTAACTGCCAAAGAATGTGAAATACTAGAAAGAGATGAGTCTTAGAATCGAAAGTGATTAAATGCAAATTCCATTTTGCTTAAATAGAGCTCTTTAAATGTGGGTACTCATTTTACCCATTACATTTGTTAGGTTGACCAGTTTTCAATAGTCCTCATGCAAACACAGGAGGTAAGTTGGGATCAGAGCATAATATATCAGAGAATTTCCTCGGGTTTTGTCATTCTCTAATCGGTGGCCACCTCAGATTTGCTCAACACACACACATACAAAGGAAACGGACAACACATTCACCTTTCTGATGGGGACTTTTTTTCCTCTCCCTTCTCAACAAAATCTGACTTTTCCTGAAATGATTCTTGTACTATCACCACCTCTCAAAAATTGTGTCATTTTGTAACAGTAGTTTTTATTTTGTTCCCATAAATGGCATCTGAGATCTTTCACCTCAATAATTAGTATACGTTTCTAGAATTTCAAATATAAGCAAGGCTCTTCTGCTTTTACATTTCTTTAGTCATAGAGATTGAAAAACACACACAGTATATAAACAGACAAATGTGTGTGCGTGTATTCATCGCATAATTGTAGGTTTAAATGTACACACACACGATACATATAAAAATATAATTTTTTCTCTCTTCTTTCCCTTTATCCTTGTTTTTAGGACAAAAGCTTTGCTGCTCTACTCTTGCTCACAACCACTCCTCCCTTCTTTCACCCTCCTCCCATTCATTCTCTAAACCCAGTTTTATCTGTATCTTCTCAAGGAATTGCACTGTGACACTCTGAGCCTCCAGGCTAAACTCTGTTGTGCCTTTTAGTTAGTAAGGTCGTAAATCTTCCCCTTACTTCTCTCTAAGGATTATTTAAATTGGTCAGATTGAGAATCCATCTATTTCTTTAAAGCCCTACCCATGAATAGCTGTTAACACAATGCAAGAGTTTAAGGCCTTAAGCATGTACCTGCAAGTACTTTGCAATTCTTCCTTTCCTTCCCTCTGGAGTGTTTTCCAGCAGCCAGGGGTGAAGGGGGGAGAGCAGAGAGTAAGTAAGCTGGTTTCTCTGGAAAAGCACTCCTCTGCATCTTTGCCATTTTAATAAAGCTTAGCTCCAGGAGAGATTTGGAGGCCTTCAGAAGGAAGCCCGTTAAAACAATTGAACAGTGTGTCACACGCAGCTCAGGACTAGCGTCCCTGTCTTCAAACCGATGTCACCTCATAAATCCACAGGCACAGCCTGGACCCATCAGCAAGCTGCTTTTTCTGGAGATTATTTGTTCAGACAGGGGTCAGGTGGGGGGCTTTGGAAGATTTCTCCAGTGTTTGCCCCAGCCCCTCTTACTGGGGTGAAAGCAGGATTCTGTATGCAGCCTGTCTGTCCAAAGGGGAGAGGTAGGAACTGCAGGCCAGGGAAGTGAAGGCGAAGGGTTGTAGCTTCGGCTCTGCACCGTGTTGTCCGGAGGTCATAGGTATCCTATCTGTCCCAAGGGTTGTCTGCAGTCAGGTTGCAAATGTAAACCACTGAGAAAGTCACAGGGTTGGGGAAGGCGGCTGACAGAGGGTCAGCAGGAAGTGCCTGCAACCCAAGGGGCCCACAGAGGCCGTTGTCGGAGGCCTCTCAGCCACAGAGCAGAGGTTTCTTTCCAGGAAGTGCAGGAGTTTGCACATCGGCCACCTGGATGTCCCTCAGAGGAATGACTTAATCACACTTGCAGAACAGCAATCACTTAACAGAAAGCAGGAAAGAGGAGAAAGGGCTGAGGTGCAGCTGTTGTCAAACGCATGAGGGTTTCCAGAAGGAAGATTGCGGAAGCTGCGTGCTCTCCCACTCAGAAATGGAGTTTCTCTGAGGAAGGGGCCAGGGGTGGGTTAAAGTGGAGCTGGTCAGAAAGTGACTCAAGTTTTGTTCTCTAATTTTAAGACGGGTTGAAGCAGTGCTTTGCTGGTAAATGTTTAAAAACATTTTCCCTCTCATGGAGAGAAATAAAACCCTACTTATTCTACCTATCATCTATGATTCCTGTGATGGAAATAGTCCCATCAACCCTCATTTCAAGTGTAACATGAAGTCACTGAATGTGGAGTTGGAAATGGATGTGAAAAATGGGCCCTTTGGTCAGGTGTAAGTTGGGTCCCGCTTGCTGGTGGTTGTGATAAATACACTGAAAAGGTTATCAACAAGTGTCCCCAATTCTTGTGCCCTAAGAGGCTACATGGTACAGCTGAAGGTGGGGGAGAAGCAGTTCCAGGAACAATTCTTCCTTGCCACCCATGCCCTGCGACCTGTTTACAATTTGTACATTACCTCTCTCTCCCCACTATCTATATCTATATCTATATCTATATCTATATCTATATCTAATATCTGTATCTATCTATATATCTCCACATCCCATCTAGATATATACCTATATCTATCTATCTATAGATAGATATAGGTATATATCTTCAATTTTCCTCCTCACTCCTGGGATAGTTCTCAACTCTGATGAAGTAGTAGATCGGGGTGCGTGGTCAGTGGGTGCAAAGAGGAATTCCAGATTGCAACTAGTGTGTGGTCCCCTTTTGGAAGCACTGCAAAGAGAAAGTTTAGCTCTCCTTCGAGGTAAAGGGCTTTATTGATGCAGTCTGAAGGGGCTCATGGAAAGTTCTAGAATGCATCTCCTTTCACAGCACTCGCTCCTCTGTTTGCCCCAAACAAATACAGATTTCAGGTGTTGATTTCTGGTAAATCTGCTGCAAGAGTTGGTGGAGCAAGCAGCGGTGGCCTGAAGCAGGGCTGCCTCAGGGAGGTTGGGGTGGTGAGCCGCTGGGGAAGGGGTCCCTGGAAGCCAATAGTAGCAGTTTGGCAGTTGGCCTGGGAGTCCTGAGGCCTTCTGGGAAAAGCCCAGAAGAAAGGACTGAGTGGGAGAGAGAGGGAGGGAGGAGGGGACCTGCTTTCACAAGGCTGGGCAGGTTGTGTGCCTGTCAGGGCAGACTGTTGGCTCTTTCCTGGAGGGACTTACTACACACAGAGAACAGAAAGTGAACTAAGGGGCAGTGGACACAGCACAGTCACCATTGCCTTTTGACCTCACAATGACCCGGTGGGGCTGATTTTCATTCTAGTTTCTCAGTGAAACTGAACCCCAGAGGGTAAACAAATAGGCTCTGCACCAGACATGTATTAAATGCTAAATGGGGGGCTGATCCCACCCTACTCAGCACCTAAGTCTCTGCTCTCTTTTTGGTCTTAAAAGGCTCCCTTTGGTGCCTCTAAGTTATCTGGTTTTCACAGGTTTCACTCTTTTTCTCTCTTGTCACCAGCCCCTTGGCTGTGGGGTGGCCACCCAGGCTGATAGTAGTGGGCTCCTGGGGTGCTGAGAGAAGGGGTTCTTAGTCTACAGCCTATCTCGAGGATGAGGTCGATTTACCCCTGGAAACTGCAGCCGAAAATCTTAGCTGTTTTGGCACACCCGGGGCACCAGAGCAGTCCTCTGACCAGAAGATTGCGAATAACACCAATGATTTCTTCGACTTCTGGCATTGGATACCAGCAACCTGTGTTAAATGGCCTGTGTGTCCTCACTAGAGCATCAGCTGCTCGGTCATAAATCCAGACAGGCCTGCGTATCTCTCTGCCCATCAGTCCTTGGCACTGCACTGCCCTCCAAACCCTCCCTGCACAAACATGAAACTCAATGCAGACTGCTCACGAGGGCACTCAGCCCTTGGCCCACAGTCAGAATAAACAGGCAAGTCTCTAGATGCTAAACCCCAGCCTCAACATGACACTGAGCCAGCAGGGCCACCTGCAGCCTCCCTTCTTGCCCCCTCACACCTCTGTGTTTCTCCTCACTGCCATTTTATGCTTCTCTATTAAAAAGTCAAAAACCAAAGTTCCTGCACTCTTTTAAGAACTGTTGTTGAATTTTTCTGACTTAGATGAGCTACTCTGTTTCCTGTCTTGATATGGTGGTAGTTTTCCTGACTGGGTCAGCAAGAGATTTTTCTCTCATTTCAGTAGGCCTATTTTATTGTTTTGCAAACACAAATATCTATAAGAGATTTCCACAAAGTATAGTGATAATACGTCTTAGTAATAATGGTTGCAAGAGCTAACATTTATTGAGCACTTATGGTATGCTGGATAATATATTAAATCCTTCTAAAGATTAAGCTTTTGATGCTCACAATTCTAGAAGGTAGAGTCTATTATCTTCATTTTTATATGAGGGATATGAGGTTCAGATAGTGAAGTTTAAACTCAAGTTTTCAAAATGAAGCTGGGGATAGTGACACATGTATGCAGTCTTAGCTACTTGGGAGGCTGAGGAAGGAAGATCACTTGAACTCCCAAGTGTGAGACCAGCCTGGGCAGCATACACTCATGGGAAAAAAATAGTTTGCAAACCTACTAACTGATCTGGTGCCAGAAATGCTGTCTTTAATGACTATCCTACATGACTATGAAATCCAAAATATGTATGTGAATAAATAAATTAAAGTGAACCATATGTAGTAATAGTTTTTTTGGAGGTCAGAAACTATCCAAAATCAGCAATTTTATAAGGTTCTACCTAAAATACCAAACCCAAAATTCCTTGAAGGTGGTCACCAGACTTGGTTATCATTATATATTTATGTCTCCTGTAGAACAAGCTGTCAGTCACTAGTTTTCTGAGCATAAGCAAGAGAAAGCAAGTGAGTGTGTGAGTGGGGAGATATAAATTATCAAAGCAAAGGCAGGAGTGAGGCTGGAGGGGGCAAATGTGGGCATGTGTATGCGAGCTCTTGGTGGGTGGGGAGCAAGCCCTTCAGAAAAGCTTCACCCTGTTGTTGTCTGCTCTGTAATTGCATAATTGCATTTATTTCCACCCCACATTTCTCCTTGTTTCTGACAATGTCTTTTCATAAGGGTGTCAACATACTACCTTTGAAAGAAATGACTGAACAGACATCCTTTGGAAGAAAGTTACTAATGAACTCCCACAACTCCTTCTTAAAACCAAAAATCTAGGTTGAGACAGGATTGGTTTCAATTCAATGGGTATTGACCTGAGAGAGAATCTTCCCATGGTTAGAGTTCTTACAATCCATCTATCTTAACTCACTTTTGCTTTCTCTTTTGTAATTTCCACTACCCAAGTGGGATGCCACAGAGAGGAGAAGGAGGTATAGAGAGAAGTGTGGTGGGGAAAGACCTGTTTTGGGATAAGAAGTAGGCTCTCCAAGAGGAAAGTATGCAGGAAAGGCTGATGACCTTGCCAGGGAGGATGTTCAGGACATCCCAGGAGCAAGGACATTGCCTTCATCTGTTTTCTGTTGCTATAACAGAATACCTGAGATGAGGTGCTTTATAAAGAATAGAGATTTATTTTGGCTCACAGTTCTGGAGGCTGGAAAGTTCAAGAGCATGGCAGCAACATCTGGCAAAGGTCTCTGAATCGTAACGTGGAGGAAGGGGAAATGAGTGTGCATGAAATGGACAAAGATGAGGGTGGCCTCATTTTATAACACCCTGTTCTCTCAGTAGCTTTCCTAGGGCCATCAGAGTGAGAGCTCACTGCCACAAGAATCCCCCTTAATGACCTAATCACGTTTTAAAGTCTCCACTACTTCTTAACAATGTTACATTGGGAATCAAATTTTAACATGAGTTTGGTGGGGAAAAACCACATTCAAGCCATAGCACACATCAAACCCTAAGATACAGAAAAACAGGAAACCAGTTATTATAGCTCCTTTTCTCCCACCTGGAATGTCTTTGGACATGATTCAGGAGAGAAAATAAATAAAGTCAGCACAAAGAAGTGAAAGGAGGCTCACACACGCAGAGGGATACTACAGAGGAGAAAGAGAAGAGAGACGGGGACAAACCCTTTGGTCACCCACAAAACATAGCTGCAACCACATGTTCTGACTTTTCATTCCTCGATCTCTACCAGTAGAAATGTATTTAGTATAGCCCCCCCAAAATGTATGCTTGTTCATTGCATATTATGCTACCTGCTTCCATGCTGATAGCTTATGTGCACTGTGAGATAGTCACAAAAACATAAATTATGATAAAAGAAACTAACAATAGAAATTATACTTCTCTTTCTATGTCCCTGAGAAATTGCTTCACTTACCCTCTGAGGTAGACTCATATCATTTTGGAAGTCTTTGGGTAAGAACAGTGCTGCCAATGAAAATATAATGCAAATCTTATATGTAGTTTATAATTTTCTAGTGGTTGCATTTAAAAAATGTAAAAGAAATTGATGAAATTAGTTCTAGGGGCTGGTGAGATGGCTCAGCGGCGTAAGCGCCTGCCTGGCAAGCGCAAGGGCCCAAGTTCGACTCCCAGAACCCACATACGAAAAAAGGGCCGGTGATATCGCTCAGCGGCACAGGTGCCCACTGGCGCATGAGGTCCTGAGGTCGACCCCCGGTACCCACACACACACACAAAAAAAAATTAGTTCTAATAATATATTTTATGTAACCCAATGTAAAAAAATGTTGCCATTTCAATGAGTAATCAATAAAATAATAAGGTATTTTAAATTATTTGCAACAAAATAATCATAATTTGGTGCATATCGTACACTTAGGGCACATCTTCAATTAGACAAGCCACATTTTGAGTGCCCAAGAGCTACATTTGGCTTGTGACTACTGCATCAGATTGGAGGGGCAGCCTGAGGAATTATTACTCAGGGAGGAGTAAGGGTCTGAGGGGACACTGACATGTGGCCACACTCAAGACAGGAAACATTAGAACATGGATGCTAATCTGGCACGGCCACCAGTGTGAACTGTAATCTTTCAGCTTCTTTAATGAGGTAGACTTGAAGTAAACATATCAGGTTGCAGAATAACATGATCTCATTAAAGGGGATCAAGCATAATTACATAAATGTATGAGAGTAGTGAAGTTGTGCATAGATACACATCAACAAAGAATATTGGTCACTGAAGATATGGGATAAGGGGACAATGAACAGTGGGTGATTAAAAAATTTTTATATATACCTATGTAGTTTGAATTGTTAAAACATGGTCATTTAAAATTGTTTTGAAGGACAACAATCTTTTTAAGCATGTGTATTTTTTTCAGAGTATACAAGTGAACAAGTTAATCCTTATTGATAAAATATTCTTTGAGTTACGAAAACCAAAAATATCTGTAGCCTAAATATATTCCTCTTATTAGATGAGCTCTTTTCTCTCTCTCTCTCTCTGTCTCTCTCTCTCTTTCTTTCTTTACTTTCCCAAGAGAAGTTTGGGAGAGATGTCTTAGGCTTTAGGTTGCTATATTAAAATGCAACATATAGTTAAATTTGAATTTCAGAAAAACAGTCTGAATTTGAATTTCAGATAAGTTTTAGTATAAACATGTACCATACAATATGCCCTTTAAATGATGTAGCAATAACCTTAATATTTCCTGGGACATACATATTAAATGTATTATTCGTTGCCTATGTGAAATTCAAATTTCACTGGATATCTTATATTTTTATTTACCAAACTTAGCAATCCTACTTGGGCTGCCACTATCAAAATGAACTGTGGTCTTCAATAGCTACTTTTCTCTGTGCTTTGGGGAAGCGCTGCTTCCAAGGGAATTAGTACTATTAGTTATTCTCAACTGGGATATGGTGGAGAGGTGCTTCTGATTCCTCCTGCCATGACATAATAATTATGAAAGTAGATTCATCTCCATGTATCTCAACCTCTCATCATATTTTTTTCCCCAATGATGATCTTGGTTTCTCAAATTTTC
This sequence comes from Erethizon dorsatum, assembly GCA_028451465.1. Lineage (NCBI taxonomy): Eukaryota > Metazoa > Chordata > Mammalia > Rodentia > Erethizontidae > Erethizon > Erethizon dorsatum. The sequence goes on from CM051835.1 coordinate 19,722,726, forward strand.
ATTTCTTCTTTATTGGTAAGTTCAGAAATTTTGAGAGGAGATATTGGGATTCTTAAATATCCCCCAAAAGAATGTTACTAACCACAGCCATCCAAAGATAACTATTTTAGACTTAGCCCTGAAATAATTTATAGTACTTAGTATGGAATATACTCTACTTTTTTATTATATAACTCTATGCAGCATGGCACTGGTATCATGCAAGTTGTGTATATGTGGTGTGTGTGTGTGTGAGTGTGTTTGTGTGTGTGTTCAGAAGTCCTCACCTTATACTCAGGACATTTACCATAGCCTGTCACTAATAACTGGTGATCAGATGGTCATTGACTTATATCAGTCTTGTAGAAACCAAAAAGCATAAAATCTTACACAGCTCAATTCATCAAATTAAGATTCACCAGCCAAAGATTTGTTCCTTTCATTGCATGATTTAGGGATAAGCTTAGCCTTGAATATCTAACTTGTCAACCTACCCCAAATGTAAATCCTTAAGAAATTAACCTGGGCACCTGCCTCAAGAGACCACAGTATTTTTTCCCTGGCATTTTAATGATACAAGAATCTTTTCATCCAGAGCTTTCTAATGTCTAATCCATTAGCAAAATTGTTTTTTGCACCACAGCCCTCTTTACCAGATTCAATTAGCTCTGTCTATAGAGCTCTATCCCAGATTGAAAGATGTATGCTTAACCCAGTCTCCAAATATCCCCATATGTAGCTTGAGTGTTAGCATTCAAAAAAGAAGGCGTGAATATCTAATTCAAAGAAAAAAGAAATAAAGAGTATTATTAAACACATAAAAATTCCAACTTTACCAGTACTCAAAGAAATGAGTTAAATTGAAATAATATATTTTAAGCATGCATAAATTTAGTTTCCATTTTGATTTTTGAAAAGCTGAATGAATTATGTAATTTTGTAGGCTATACAAATATACAATTTATAGAAGTAGATTCTGTTGGAGATAGAAAGTTTAAACACACCAATTTCCACAAGAGAAATAGAGAAAATTATAAGGAATGATTTTTTTTTTTTTTAAATTTTAATGTGGGTACCGGGCGTCAAACTCAGGACCTTGCGCTTACCAGCAGGCGCTTGTGCCACTGAGCGCTTTCACCGGCCCTTTTTTTTCCCCTTATGTGGGTACCAGGAGTCGAACTCAGGACCTCGTGCTTGCCAGGCAGGCACTTACACCGCTGAGCCATCTCACTGGCCCAGGAATGATTTTACATTAGAGTGCCGGGCCCAGATTACTTCTTAGGGAGGAGGGGGAAGGGTCGAAGAGAGGAAGATTATATTTTATCTTCAAAGACCAGAGAGTTAAAATGCTGTATAAATTATTCCAGAGTAATGAAAACATACTAATCCTTTTAATGAGATAAATAAGGCATTAATACTTAATCCAGATAAGATTAGTACACATGAAGAAATTTAAGGGCCAAAATCACTTAAAACAGATGATATGAAAGTTCTAAATGAGATTTTAACAGAATCTAAACCAACATGGACAGAATACACTATGGTCAAGTATGATTTATTTCAGAAATGCAAGAAATTAGAAAGCTAGAAACTAGAAAATCCAAAATGTATATATATTAAAAATTCTAAGAAGAAAAAACAGTTGATGCACGATGAGTGGTGAAAAAACCTTCGATATATTTTATAACCATTTCCCTACTTAAATAGGAATTGGTAGATAATTTCTTATCTTGATAAAAGTAAATGTAACTTAGTCCTAAAGGCAGTGTCTTATTGAAGAAACACTAAATGTACTTCTATTAAGTCAGGAATAAAGCAAGTATGTCTACTCTCTATATCCAACCTATTCCTTCATATGCTGGAATTATAAACCAGTACAATTACACAAGAGCAGTAAACTAGAGACTCCTCCCAAAAAAACCAGAAGAAATAAACCTCTTTCTACATGCAGATTATGTAATCATGTACATGTAATGCCTCAGACAATAAATGAAAAAACTATTCAAACTATAGAAGTAATCACAAATACGAAATTAGCATACAAAAATAAGTAATTTTATACACACACACAGAAAAGGTAATAGTAAAAAGAACTTATAGTAACAACAAAGAAAATATATTTAGGAAAGATGTGAAAAATTCAAAGCCAATGATAAAAATAGTAAACATGGCTTAAAGATACAAAAGTAGACTTGAGAAAATGAAAGACAGTCCATGCTTTTGGATAGGATGATATCATATCAGAAAAAAGAGGTACACTCTATCAAAGTTAGTTTATAGGTTTATTCCAATTCTAATGAGAATATCATCAAACTCTTTTCATATGTAAAAATAAAAAGCTACATTTCATGTGTAAAAACAAGCATATAGAAAGAGACAGGAAAAGCTTGAAGAAGAAAGCTTTGGTATTGGCTCCACCAGATATTACAGATATAACAATGCCTTGATAATTAAATAAAACCATAGCCCTCACTCATTAATAGCTCCAGGGAGTAGAATGGAGAATGTGGAAATAGACATAGGACACATGGGAACTTGGTATGGATGTGAGACAAAAATGGACTTTTAGTATAGCGTGCTTAGCCATTTGAAACAGACAGTGTCAGAGCCTGACTTCGCACTTGTAAGTATCGATAAGGACATGTATGCATTCCTTTTCAACCTGGATGTAGGGAAAAGTTTTCTTTCATGAAATTAAATGCACTAAAAGAAAAGATTGATAAATTTGACTCTATAAAATTAAATAAAAATGCATGGCATTAAACTCTATAAATAAAGTTAAAGAGAAAATGTTTGCAACATGTATCATAGATAACAAGTTACTATTCCAAATTCTTTTTTTCTTTTAAACAGGGTCTTGGTATGTAGCTCAGACCAGCCTTGAACTCAGTATGTAACCCCAGCTGGCACTGAACTTACAGTGAGCTTCCTGCCCCAATGCTGGGATTACAGGTGTGTGCCACCATGCTTGGATTTTTTTTTTTTTTTTTGAGTCAGGTTCTCACTACAAATTTATTATGAACACTTGAGAAGGACAACTGTAGGCAAGAGACAAAACTAAATAATTTATGATAAAAAGGTGTAAAAGGTTATTAAATTATGAAAAGTTGTGTACTACACTTATGAGAAAATCAAATAAAACTACATGGAGATATTAGCAAGGCTTTTGGAAATCAGGTGTTCTCATACATTGCTGGTGAGAATGTTACTTTTTTGTTTTGCTTTGTTTTGTTTGTTTGTTTCTTTGTTTTTGAGACAGGATCTCGTTATATAGTTTGGGCTGGCTTTGAATAAATGATGTAGCCCAGGCTGGCCTCAAACTTGTGGCTATCTTCCTGCCTCAGCCTCCTAAGCACTGAGACTACAGGTGTGCAGCACCATGCCTAGCTGAGAATGTTACTTGCAACCACTTTTATAAGAAGAATTTGGTCATATGGAATAAAATTATGTACCTGCTTATTTTTTGAATAGGCAGTACATCTTTAGGAACTTCCTTGAGGATTCAGTGTTATATGCAGTAGCATTATTTGTAGTTGGAAATCACTATATGCTCATACAGAAAAGAAATGTTGACTAAACCCTGCTATAACCATACAATGGGATAGCAGCTGTAAAAATGCAGTGGGCAGCCATATGTTGTGGCACATGCCTATTATCTCAGCACTCTGCTAGTCTAAGCCAGGAGGATTCAAGTTTTCAAGTTTGAGCCCAGCCTGGGCAACTTAGTGATATCCTGTCCTCAAAATGTAAAATACAAGAAAGGGCATGGAAGGTAGCACAGTGCAAAGGTTCTGGGTTCAAACCCCTGTACAACACACACACACACTCACACACATACACATACACAAAGGAAAAAAGCAAGCAAGGACAAAGAACCTATGAACATTCTCTATTGAATTGTTAAATATAGAGTGTAGCATACATGTTAAGGGGCACAGTGTCATGTCAGCAACTGACTTTCAAATAGATCCCCCAAAATACATACATATATCTGGTCCAAATCCCGCTTCTCAGCAGCCATTTCTAGAAATGGTTAGATAAGAGAAGATAAGGCCTATGTCCACAGTGCAGGGGCTTCCTTCTCCTTTTCTGTTAAACATAGCTAATTTGCCCAGCAGGGTTGGCTAGCGGCTGAGAGAGTAGAAAATACCGTGTTCCACACCCTGGGATGTCACTGCCTTGGATGCAGAGCTCACACATGGCCTGCTTCACCTGTGTTGGGTGAGGTGGTAGGGAGGGCCAAAGAGACAGGAGTCTGGCATGGCTGAGCATCAACATTAACCAGCCAAGAAACGCAGTCCTCACTCTTCCAGGATCCCACAAAGAGCAGAAATCGGGTCACTCTTACTTCTTGTAATCCATGGAGAGAGGTAGAATTTCCCTTTCCAGTGCACTGGGAGAAAGTTCTGCCTGTCTGGCCTGAGATGAGCAAAGCAGGTCAAGCCCTGAAAGCACAACAGCACCTCAGCCCTGCTCCAGAGCAGGAGTGAGGAGGGAACACTTGCCAATATCTGGCTGTTAAAAGTTTCCCACTGCTGGGCCCTCAACAGGCCACCCAACCTGAAGACCAACAGCATTGCTTGAGAAAGAGACCACTGTGAATGAGCCATTGCTGCTTCTAGAGGTGCTGTCTTCTCTGGGTACAATCAGAAGTCCCCAGAGAAGTGACACTTCTTCACCAGGTAGACCGAAACCTTTCTCTGTCTTCCATCCCCACCAATGTCAGATACCTACTTTTCCAGTTGCCTCTTCCCCATGTGAGTCCCTGCTTTGTTAAACCCAGTGGTCAGTGTCAAGACCCCTAAGGGCTGCAGATACACCAACTACTTAATAACAGTGGGGCCCCGTGACTGCCAAAGCCAGCGCCACGGCTACTCTGTCAATTCCAGCTGTTCCCTACAGGAATCTCTCTCTTAAAACCTACCTCCATCTTTATACACCCTGCCTCTTTCTTCAGAAAGGCACCAGCCAATTGGAGAAGGCCCCAATCAGCCCAGACCAGCTGCTGAGTACAAGGGGCTGAGTCTCCCATGTGAGCCTGCACATTTTAATGTTAATCTTTGTGCAGTTACAGTTCATTCCTGGCCCTGTTTTAGGCACTTGTGTATCTCTGGCTTCAGCATAAGCCTCTGCTTCTCTTCCTGCTAATGAACCCCCAAATTCAGAGTCTTAGTATTACTCTTGTAAGAAAAGACCAACTTGAAGCTCCTTCTCAAGTGGCAAGAGGAGAACGGTCTCACAAGCGACATGGAAAAGAGCATTGATGCCCCAGGGCTGAACTAGTTCAATTTACTCAGCCTGTGATAGGTCAGACTGCCCATATAAGAGAAACAGGAGTGGAATGGAGTAATCTGGGCTTCCTCCCTTTATCACAAACAGTAATCCCGCCTACTTATAAGCCATGCCTCTAAAATGCCACGCTGACACACTGGTACATTGCTCCACCAAAGTATCCAAAGGTGATCCCATGAAGCTGTTACGAGGATGAGGATGAGGATGAGGATGAGGATGAGGCTGTTCTGAGAGAGAGTGGGGACAGGCATCTAACTTAGCTGGTTACCACTGTGGGTAGCAAAAGCTGAATCCGGCTGGGGGCCTACAAGGGACAGTGTGGAAGGTACTTCAGAGTTGCCCTTCCGAAAGACAGGTAAAGTCTGAAGTGGGCAGAAGGACTGTGGTATAGAACATCTTTATCACCTGTTGCCATGGTAATCAGTCAGATCAGCAGCTCTTCTCCCCTTGGTGAGTACACAGGAGTGGGCGTGGACACCAGTTATCAAGACTGGAAATAAGCCCGGGTCATACTGTACTGGGCCTTAGAAAAATAAAACATCTGTAAAAGTCAACTTTCCTCTGCCTCTTTCCCTACAATGCTCTCTGTGAGTAAAGCCTGTTCTTCACTCCATTGTGTGCCTTTCTAAGATGCCTACATGGTCAGAAAACTTGTTTTATATATATTTTGTCTTGTACAAAGATAACAATCCTGCTTGCCAATAGTGTATATTAGTCATTTATTGCTGCATAGTCAGTTACTCCCAAGTTTAGAGGCTTTACTATCTCAGAGTTTACATGACAGGGATCCAAGGACAACTTAGCTGGGAGGCTATGGCTCAGGATCTCTCATAAGGCTGTAGTTTAGATTTAACCAAGATTCAGTCACAATCTTTGCCTGGGGTCTGCTTGCAAGGCAGCTCACTGCTAAGTCTATTGGCCTCCAGCAGGGCACTACAGTTGCTTTGCCCATGCAGTTGTTCCCTTCATGGAAACACTGCCATGGCCTTGTGTCATGGCACCAGGCCTCTCCCAGCATAAGTGGCCCAAGAGAAAAAGGAAGACAAAAGATGCAAGGTCTCTCATAATCTACCCTTGGAAGTCATTCTCCATCATTTTTGCCCTATGGTATTTGTTAGAAGCAAGCTGCTGATTATACTAACTATAGTCTGTACCTAGGAAGAGGGGAATCTCTCTCTCTCTCTCTCTCTTTCTCTCTCTGCTATGGATTGAATACAGGTGCTGTGCTCTCCAGACCCTAAGCTCTACCTTTTGATGGAATGCATATTAGATAATTTGTGAGTGTATTTTAAAACTACTCACCACAAGTGGCATGAGCAGACTAGAGTCTGGAAAATCCAAAGTTATAATTCCTTGAATTCAGCTGGAGTCAACACAGCCTAGTGGAGTAGGTGAGCTTTGGGTTCTGTAGACTCAAGTGTGAGTCCTGTCCAAGGCCAACTGGTGCGGTCCCATGGGCCCCACACACAAGATGGTCCTGTGTTTAGTTTAATACTCTGCTGATGCCATCTCAAAATTGCAGTTCTCAGTAATTCATGGTAATTTTATCTTTGTTCTTGTGTTTTGTGAGTGAAGTCCAGCGGAAGCATGGAATATGTTGTGAGCAGGGAGATAATGGCAGCACATTCACTGCCAACTCTTGGTGTCCTATGGCGTATGGTGTTTGTGCTACCCCATTTTCAGAGGACTCCATTGCACCCACAGTACTTGAGTATTCGATGGGGACGCAAAGCAAGTGTCTGTGACTGAAAAGTAGAATCAAGAGACCACATTTTCCATTCAAGCCAGAACTTGCTTTGAAGGTAAAAGAGGGCAACAGCATCCAAAAAACAAGAACGAGCAGTTGTAGCATTTGTTACTCATGTTCCCTCTGTATATTAGTCAACCACTTCCAATGAACATAATGACATGGAAAGAAAGGGAAAGATTGGGCAACTCATAATCCCTTTTCTTTTCAGTCCTTCCTTACTTACCAGTAAGTCAAAGGTATAGACTGTTGATACGATATTTAGAAGTAAATAGATTCGGTTAGTGTTCACACTATTCTAAGCATAAAATACATATACTCACATAAGCTAAGAAACATGAAGTATGTGGTTTTGGTCATTATTCACAAGAATGAAATGCTCTTATATATGCATAAAAGTGTCATTGTACAATATAATTGTCACTTGGTATGCATGGAGAGCTCATCCCAGAACCACTCCACAGATACCAAAACCTGCAGATGCTGAAGTCCTTTACATAAAAAATGGTGTATTATTTGCATATAGCCTGTCATAACCTTCTGTATACTTTAAATAATCTCTGGATTATTTATCTCTAATACAGTTTTTTGTTTTGTAACTTTCTTTTTGAGGCAAGGGTCTCACTATATAGTTAGGAGTGGCCTTGAACTGCCTACGTAGTCTCGGCTGGCTTCCAACCTATAATCCTCCCGCCTCAGCCTCCAGAGTACTGGGATTACAGGCACACACCACCACACCTAGCAGATGCCTAATACAATGTAAATACTACATAAATAGTTGTTAAACTGTGTTGCTTAGGGAATTATTACAAATAAAATGTCTGCATGTGTTCAGTACCAACATAGTTTTCTTTCAGAGTATTTTTGATGGGCAGCTGAAGTCAGAGATGTGGAACCCACAGATCTAGAAGGTGAACTGTACATATTAGGACAAATAATACAACTTATGTTAATCATCTTAATATTAATTTTTCTCTATTTAGAACAATACTAAATATCAAATAAAAAACTAATGAGACAACTCAAGGAAGACCTGGAAGAAAGGAAAAAAACTTTATATTTTATTGCCTTTAATGACATTTTTTTCCTTACTTTTTCAACAGATTTCCACATTTCCATTTTGCACAGAGCCTAAAAGCTATTTAGTTACCTTGGTCCTGGCCCACTCTGTCTCTTGTTTTCTCCATGAGGGCTCCTCAAATATCTGACTTCTCCTAACTTTAATTTTTTTCTTCTATAAAGTGGGGATCCCAGCAGTAAGCTACTTATAAGAGTGTTAGAAGGATAAAATGACAAGATGCTTAAAAAAATATTTAGCTTAGTGTCTGCCTGGCATATGCTCAATAAATAAATGACAGTACTGCCAGCTGGCAACCACTGGAGAAACAGAGGAGGGTTATAAAGGTGGAAGTAGAAACAAAAGTTGAGAGAGAGACCTCGGAGCAAAGGTGGAGACTGACAAAGATAGAGACTCCCTGTGGTAGTGGGCTCCATAACTCGGTTTAAATATCTTTAAGAGATGGATTTTTTTTTTGGTTTGCCTTGGGATGTTGTTTGCTGTCTTATTTACCACATCTCAGAATTGCTGCTGAGATTCATCTTTGGAGGGTTCCAATCTTTGATTACTGTTGTTTTTTCTACCTAAAGGTATTGTTCCCTGAACTTAACCCAGGCTGTAAACTGAAAAGAGGATGTCAGCTCCTTTTCAGTTTCTCAGCCATCAGTGTTATTCTCCTCTCATTTGACAGGATAAGAAGGGGAGTTTCCTCTTACGCACGAGTACTGTTGTTGGACCTCAGAAATGCAACTCCCCGTCCGTCTGAGTGCATCTTGTTTTTCCTTCCCTCAGAGAATGCTGCCTCTCACACTTCCCAGACAGATTACAGCAAGAGAAATAAAAACCCTTCAAAGTCGAATAATAATAAAACACTTCATTATAGTCTCTTTGATTATGATATGCTGCTTGGTTCTTTAAGAAATTTGACCTCATCAAAAATATTATCAAAACCACTATTACTATGGGAAAGTACAAGTTATGAGCAAGAAGAGTTTGAGTCATTTTTTTCCCAGAAAAAAAATGTGAAAAAGCAAGTTGGCTTTCATAGTGTTGTTATTTTGTTATGGCTGAACTAAGCTAAATGTAAAAACTTGATTATCAAGTGACCAAAACAAATATACTTATTGCTGAGAAAATGTTCAAAGGCACTACGAATGTCCCAAATTCGCAAATGACTAGGTAAATTTCAGACTGGTTCTCAGCTACTAATATTAAACAAAAATCACTCTGTCAAGTGAGTAGGCAGCCACTGAGACAAAGCAACTGTGGATTTGTACAGCATCTTTGAAGCCCACCTCCTCCCCCCGTGTACGCCTTTGTCATACTAATCATCAGGTGCAGATGCATGCTGACCAACAGTCTCAGGCGCAGTGCCAGAGTTACCGATACAGTCTGTTTGGACTGCTGTACCAGATACCATAGACTGAATGGCTCGCAAACAATGCAAATTCTGAAGGTCAGGAAGTCCAAGGTCAAGGCAGTGGCTGATTTGTTGTCCGATATGCTGCCCTCCAGCTGGGTCCTCACATGGTGGTGGTGAGGGGGGAAGCTCTCTGGGGTCCCTTTTATAAAATCCTAACCTTCATGATGTAGTCACCTCCCAAAGACCCCACTTCCAAATATCATCACGTTGGACGTTAAGATTTTATATTCAGTTGTGTACTCTTGAACAGTAATAGAAATGGCAGGAGTACAAAGTTCACTTGCAAGGAGCTGAGTGTGAAACCTAAAAAATAGCTTCCCCTAGAAGTTTTTATAGAAGTCCACGAGTGCTGCTTATATAATATATGCCATAGAAATTTGAGGGCTTTTTCCCACAGGAACAAAATATGGTTCAATCTGAAGACAAAGATTGACAGTCATCCGTCAAGTCAGGAGGACTAAGAAATCTGGGGAGAGAATGATTCCAATTTCGGGAAGAAAAGCCCTCAACAGGAAGAAGGAACTGAGAAACTAAAGCAGAAGTGCATATGGCAAGCTCAAGATGGCAGATGTAGAGTACAGATATTAGGTGTATTAAAGGGCACAAAGAGCAAGAAAGAAGACAATCAAGTACGTTGATTTTTTTTTATATGCAGGTACCGGGAGTTGAACTCAGGACCTCACACTTGCCAGGCAGGCGCTTATTGCACTGAGCTATCTCACCGGCCTAAATACACTGATTTTAACACATGTTCTGAGGACAGAGCAGGGCGCCAGTAGCACAGCTGAGTCATGGGGCCAGGATCTGCAACTCAAATTAATGGGAGAGGAGGAGGGACCCTAGAGCTTATTTGAACCAAGCCACTCACTATCAGAAGATTAAACTGAGGCAGGAAAATGTGCGTGATTTGTCTAAAGTTATGGAAATTGATGGGAACAAAACTGGATATACCAATTTGTAATTTGCAGTTTTTATCCTGAATCAGAAAGTCAATTTTTAGCCCAAACACGGATACCTAGGTTCTGTTATCAGAATATATCTTTCTCCTCTACATATGGAAAGTAAAATGATGATTGTGTCCTCTTGGAAATAGCAATTGTGATAAAAAGAACCAGCTTCAAATCCCATTCCTAAATTTAAATCTGAATCTATAGCTCTTAGGAAGCTTAAGGCATGTGCTGGAGACAAAGAAGTTAAAGGCCCAAAGATAACTTCCCTAAAGACTTTCAGTCCCTTGGGGTCAAATTACTTTTCCATCTCCAACACCTGAATAATGGTCATCTTTTAATAAATATTTGAATTTCTCATGAAGTATTTACTGTATTCCTGGGTTCCCTTGTATTGTTTTCTCATATTACATATAAATTCACTGAGATCAGAGAAATACAGATGAGCCTATGGTCACAGAGTAAATTAAGATTACAACTCAAGTTCGCTCTTTTTGACTTCTTTTCTTTATCAGTGCTGTTACTATTCTGTAGGAGACCTAGGACAAAGTATGAACTGAAGCAAAAATGGATGTGAGTTTGAAAAATAAGATGAACACAGTGGTTGTAATCTGTGGTCAGAAATTTCTTTACTGTAGTAAAGCTAGTTTCAAAGGTGATTTGAGGATCAAATGAGGTCACCATCAAAACAACACAGCATGCAGTGGGCTACAGTGGAAAAAGGCAAAACCAGTTTCTTTGAGAACTAGAATTGAGTAACAGTCCTGTTCCTTGATAGTACTATCCAAAGATGGCGGGCGTAAGTGGAATCCTATAATCAGGCTGTGAAAAAACAAGCTGAGGTCTTGGGTGGAGCTGGGGAATGGGGAGGCCATAGTCCAGAGGTATTTTAGGGTTTCTCAAGTCTTTAAACATCCTTGAACAAAGGAAGCCCCATAACTTTCCTAGAGCCATTATTCTACTTTATTCTTATATCAGTGCTTTAACTGTGTGATGAATGACATTTTACTAGAATTGATAGTAATTTCTTTGGATTGTATTTTTCTTAATACTAGGGAAAAAATAAGTACCATTTACTTTTCTTGACCCAGTAGAACAGTTTTTGCAGAAAAGGGGATAGGCAATTTTTTTTTTATGTGGGTACCAGGGGTCAAACTCAGGACCTCACCCTTGCCAGCAGGCGCCCGTGCCGCTGAGCGATATCACCGGCCCTTTTTTCCTTTTTATGTGAGTACCGGGAGTCAAAATCAGGACCTTGCGCTTGCCAGGCAGGCACTTATACCGCTGAGCCATCTCACCGGCCCATGGGTATAAGCAATTTTGATGAAGAGAAAATAAAATTATCTTGGTGAAGAAGTGTCAGATTGGAATACTTGTGATTTTCTTAGGAAACATTTCTATTATGCCTAGCTTTGGAGACAAAGCCAAAGTCTGCTTTAGAAGAACAGTGATGCTAGTATGTTGGACAGGCAAGTGTGGCTGCGTGAGTGGGAACATGGGGAAACCTGGGAAAGGCGAAGTGCTTGGTTTGTCGCATGTTTTTAGACTGACAAAGCATTTGAGAAATCTTTAAGAGCCAGGGAGAGATAAGGGAGGAAATTAATCAGAAGATGGGGCCCAGACACCTCCCATTTCCTTGCCTCAAATAATTAACAAACCATGAAAGCAGGGTGGGAAAGGAGGGAGGGAAGAAAGTAGATGTGGAGATAGGCACTGTTCCTCTACTCCACTGGTTAGACTTAACAAGGTTATACTTAATAACCTGGATTTCAAAACGGCATCAGTCTTTGCCTCAGAAACATGTCTTTAGCCAATCCCTGGAATCAACAGCCAGATTCTTCATCCTTTCATTCTCTCCAAATCATTCCCTTTTATCTATTTTTCCAGCATAGTGAATAGAAAAAGAACACAGGTCCAGAATTCAGGACGGAGATGAAGAAAGAGGTGTTAACACTTTTTGACACATAGATACCCAGATATTTTGTTAAGTATTTTATCTGCCCGCCTTATTTATATGATCTTCACAATTCTGAAGAACTGGGCTTCAATCCTGGTTCTTGTACTAGAGGGTTGAGTGGCTGTAGATAAGTCAGGTAACTTCTATCCTCCTTACTGAGGAAAATAGATGGGGTAAAAAATGTGGATGATATTTCCCCAGCTAACCTGGAGTGTTGCTAGAATCAAAAGATATGAACAAAGAAGTACTTGGTGAACTGTGAAATACTGACCATATGCAAAGATTATTTCCCAATAAAGTCAACCTAACCATTGAATTTGATTTGGTTCGTGACCAATTTGGTTTGCGACCAGAACTGTGGAAAGAATTAAGTTCTTGAACCAAGGTGCCACTGTAATTTATTCAATAAACTTCTTTGCAAGACATAGCCTCTGAAATTCCCCCACATGAGAGATGGGTCTTTTCTCTGTTTACTTCAAACATGTCTCCTATCCTAGGTCACTTGGAAATTGGTCTGACCATGTCTTTGACATCAGCCAACAAATCAAACCTCCCATCCCATCTCTGCCTTTATTTACAGTGAACCTTCCCAATCAAGAAAACAAATCTTGAACTCTATTAATAGTGAAATAGGGGCCGGTGAGATGGCTTGGGGCCGGTGAGATGGCTCAGCGGCTTAAGCGCCTGCCCGGCAAGCGCGAGGGCCCGAGTTCGACTCCCGGAACCCACATACGAAAAAGGGGCCGGTGATATCGCTCAGCGGCATGGGCGCCTCCTGGCGCGCGAGGTCCTGAGGTTGACCCCCCGGTACCCACAAAAAAAAAAAAATAGTGAAATAAAGAGGCTCAAAAGCCTCACATCCTAACATGGAGCTTGTCAGAGAAAGAAGAAATACCAGGTGATGACAAGGAAAGGCATTGGCATAAGGAGGGAAGTTGTCCTGATGGTCGGGTCTTTAAGGATGATGCCCTCTGGGAGGCATTATTTTCCATGGACAGTCAGGAATGCCAAACCATTTCCGGACAAAATAAGAACTGCTAGAGGAGGAAATTAGAGAAGGAGATTATAGGAAACTGGCAAGAAGAAATTTTTAAAGGAAGGGAGAACATCAAAGCATTTGGTCACCTGCTATGTGCCAGAGGTTGTATTATACCTCATGCTTACATACAGGACCTCATTTCCTCCAGCCTGCATCCTGCCTGCTTGCTGCTGATGTGTTGTCTCACTGGAGAGAGGACAGCCCTGGGTGGCAATGTTCTAGTAGCACAAACCCTTTAGGAATCCAGACAGTACCCACCCATTGACTTCTGGAAGGAAAAAATCTGAATCAGGATGAGAATTGACATAAAGAAGGGAGGAGAAGTGGAACTTGGGGTGGTAGTCTTGGTGGAAGTGTATCTGTTTGGGAAAGTTCTCAAACAGCAACTCGTTCCTCCACTTATACAGTGACCCCTTCCACTACTCCCTCCCCAGCTCTCATCTCTACTGAGCCTCTGCCAAAACTCGGCTCAACCCCTGGATTCTATCGTCATGGTTAAAAGCTGAGATAATCTTGGATTCAAGTAGTTCCTCTACTTCCTAGCTGTGTGGCCTTGCATTGTTAGTTAACTCCTTAGACTCAGCTTCTATTAAACAGAATAATAATGCCGATTAGGTGTTGAGTAAAATTGAGATATATTTGTAAAATGTAGAGCTCAATGCTTATTTCAATAATTATTGGGCTGGTGAGATAGCTCAGTGGCATAAGCAAGCACCTGCCTGGCAAGCGCGAGGTCCTGAGTTCAACTCCCGGAACCCACATAAAGGAAAAAAAGGGCCGGTGATATTGCTCAGCGGCACAAGCACTTGCTGGCAAGTGCGAGGTCCTGAGGTAGACTCCCAGTACCCACATAAAAAAAATAATAATAATTATTAATCATGCTGGTGTCACATTGTAGCTATCATTACTTTCTCCAGGACAAGTTTTATTAAACTCTGACTACTTACTGTTGTGTTAGTCACGATAAAACAGCCACAGTCCCTGAGCTCAAAGAGCAAACAGTCAGAGGCAAATAAGTAAGGAGATGTTCAGACTGCAAGGAAACGCATCTGTGGCTTGTTTGAGGGGCTACAGAAAACTGTGGGGTGTAACTGGGGACTGCTCTGGTCTGAATTCTAATGAGTGGGGCTGAATCAGGGATCACGCAGTGGTGACTCCTGACCTGAACCTGCTGAGCTTTTAGCGGTTTTCAAGCTTTGTTCCATGCTGATGAGAGCAGGGCGTGAGGAGATGTCTTCGAAGCCTTGTGGTGGAGGAAAGTGGGCAGAGGCAGTGGGTTCTCACTTACCCTTTTTGGTTCTCATCCAGAGCAGCTTTGAGTATATCTGTTTAATATATTTGAAATCTAAGCTGGATTCAAAGAAAATATCAAGCTGCTAAAAATATTTGGAAACCACCCGGCAAAATGATTTCTAAAATCCTTTCCCAAGATGAGATGTCAGCCTTCTCTCCAGCCTGTTTCGGCAGGGAGGTGCCCTGAACTGACAAATCTCAGCTTCGTGGTCATCCATATTCAGAGCCTGCGGGCTCCATGCACATCTATAAGTCTGGATAGATTTAATTTCACTCTGCTTTTCACAGAATATTTCCTAATGCCACTTTATCAGCCCAATCAACATGGTTCATTCCCACCCACTCAGAGAAAAGGCCAAATGGTCCAAAGAGAGGCTTAACCTGTTAAGAATTACTAGAGAAGCAAGTTCTCTGTTTGCAGAGGGACTAAGTGCAAACATAACAGGTCAAACAACTATTGACTTTATTTGACTTGAGCCCTATTTCATTAGCCAAAGTCTTGACCTAGAGGTCAGAGGTCAGGCTGTCAGAAATGTGCAAAAAAACAAGCTTCCAGGGTAATGGGAGTATAAATGTCCCACTGAAGAGGCCTCTCTCAACTGCCAACTTCCCAGGGCTGGAAGGGGATTCTCTGGCTAAAGACAGGGCTTGGTGTGAAATTTTGTCATTATTGAAAATTACTCCTGCATTGGATTGGGTTGAGTTCTATACCCAAACGTTGTTTGAACGTGAACAGTAATACGAGATCATTTTTGCCTTCTCTATAATTTTATGGCACAGAGAAAAGCCTTTTATTTTAAAAATAGAAGAGAAAACAAAAAAGAGAAAAGGAAAAGAAATTTTTACAAAACAAAAATCATATACAGTAAGCTAATTCTAATGTGCGTCCTCAAAATAGCAGTCTGTATGATATGGTTATGGCTGTGATGTTTAAAATTCTAAATATTTTTAGTGGACCATAAACTGGAAATAGAATATAAATTTGTGATGGCTTATTCACAACGCTGGTGTTAGAAGCAGCTGAGAAGGCAATTTAACCAATGTATACAACGCGTACAGCTCTTCATGTTCCTTGTGTTTCCATCCAAAATAGAACTGTTGTGTCCTATGTCACGGTCACATGTTAAAGGAAACACCCATCTTTCTGTGAAAAGAGCCAGAAGAAGCAATGCGAACTAATTATATTGCAAAATTTTCTAATTTCAGTGACTTCTTATTAAGCAAATGTCAAAACTGAATTTACACATTGATTCATCCATCTCCTGGAGCAAAATAGGCTGAAATTAGGACTTCATGATGCTCCATGTGTTTATAAGCAAGGACCCTAATTCAAATTTTAAAGTCTCATTCCTGTGTGAGGGAATGTGTCTCATTCTTAACCTAGATATTTTGGCCTCTTTCTGGCTGGAAAGATGTTTGGAGCACATCTGCTCCAAAGGGCGGGACAGTTATATGGTACAGTGCAAATAGGCTGGCCTGGAGCCTCACATACATGTGAATAAGAAGTCATCTGGGGAGTATTTCCCTTTGCTCTAGAGCTTGGTTCTACTGATACTTCAGAGAGAAGCTCAGTGAGCCTCAACTCTGCAAACCAGACTCAGCCTCGGGTCTCAGAATTTCTACTTGAGAGGAAATATTGGTGATCAGAAGTGATGTAGCTCTCCATTCATGGATAAAGTAGTGTTTTATTTAGTCGGTCCCCCACCATTTGTTAAGGTACGTTCTCTTAGTGTTGTAAAATGTCATGGAAGTGACTCAAGATTTAATTTTTTACCACCAAGAGCATGGGCCAAAGGCTACTGTAGTGTATGATGATGGCTGAGTTTTTGGCTGATCTTATATCCTCATGATGCAGAGTTTGGAATGAATGGGGATCTAGACCAGAGAACTCACTAGAGACCATCAGTTTAAGCACTACTGGATGGGAAGTCATGGATTCTGATCACCTGATATTTCCTCTCAAGTAGAAATTCTGAGACCCGAGGCTGAGTCTGGTTTGCAGAGTTGAGGCTCACTCAGCCAGCCGCCAAGAAAACCATGCCTTCCCCACATTTGGTGGAACGGAAAGACTTCTGGAGTTGCCGTCGGGGTGGAGGAAGGGCCTGTGTGTTCTCACCTTAACTTTACTGTCCATAATCAAACAGATCATGGGTCAGTGGCTGATGTTTCTCCTCTTTCTTTATCCTTCATTGATCAAAAAATCCTTCTTCCACAGGAACCAACAGGAGTGAAGGGAAGGTCAAATTAATTCTCAGGAACTACTACTAGTAGTTATATGCTTTATAATTTTTTTATTTTAATATAATTATTAACTGATGTATCAACTATATGTTAGTGGGAAGATGCCTAGATAAAACTAGCTTTCATAATCGTATTATGATTTTCACTTGGGGGGTGGGAATGCAGTTGAATGATGATGCCCTAGGTTCAATCCCCAGCTCCATAAAGAGGAAAGAGGAGGAGGAGGAGAAAGAGGGGAAGGAGGAGGAGAAAAAGGAGGAAGAGAAGGAAGAAAAGGAGGAGGAGAGAGAGGAAGGAGGGACGAAGGGAGAAGAAGAGGGGAAAGGGAGAAAGGAGGGGACAAGAGGAAGGGTAAGGGGAGAGGGAGAAGAAAAAAAAAAGAAGAGGATTTTCATTCTGGTGCATTATATATATATTACCAGTATTTGAGAGCATACTGTGGACAAGTAAAAAGCAAGTATGGGAGCTATTTTTCAGATACTCATCTTACCTATTTCATCTCTCAAAATGTGATATATGCATCAGAATCACAGTAGTTGTATATTCATTTCTCCTTACATCTTTTTGCTTATATTGTCTTTCTCACCGTTCTGGTTATTTGGCAGTTTTATATTTTTGCTATGAAATTATCAGTGTGTAAAGATAACTGCACTGTGAATTATAGCATTGGTCAGTATAAATTTTCTCAAATAATGTTAAAATGTTTTAATGTTTGTTTTTAGTCCTACGTTTTGTTTGAAATGCATATTAGCACTGCTGCTTTTGGTTCTGTTCTGTTTGTGTAGGTAGGTATGTAGGTAAGTAGATGTAGATAAATATAGATACAGTATGTTTATGTATTGGTCACACCATCACACTTAAAAGCAACATGCAATATTTTGTACTATGACCGAAGTCTGTGAATTTAAACTGGAAAATTCACGGGCCGGTGAGATGGCTCAGCGGCTTAAGCGCCTGCCCGGCAAGCGCGAGGGCCCGAGTTCGACTCCCGGAACCCACATACAAAAAAGGGGCCGGTGATATCGCTCAGCGGCACGGGCGCCTGCTGGCGCACGAGGTCCTGAGGTCGACCCCCCCGGTACCCACAAAAAAACAAAAAAAATAAATAAACTGGAAAATTCAAAGCTGGAACACATTTGGTCTCTCCTTTCCCATGTGTGTGTGTGTGTGTGTGTGTGTGTGTGTGTGTGTGTGCGTACTTATTTATTTTGGTACTAGGAATCGAACTCAGGACCTTGCACTTGCCAGGCAGGCACTGTGCCGCTGAGCTATATCCCCAGCTTTCATCGCAATTTAAAAAGAAGTTTATCTTGGCTCCTGGCTACAGTCAGTGATCAGCTGTTTCCAAGGCGGAAGAGTCACGGAAGCGAGGCATGGTGGAGGAAAAGCTGCTCAGGTCCGGACAGCGGGGGCGCCCACACCCTTCCAGGCCATGCCCCCAGCGTCCGCCTCCAAACAGCAAGTCAGCCATAAACCCTCATCATTCAGTGACTTCCAAAAGCCTCACCGTGAGCACAAGAGACCTTTGGGGGACATTCTTGCTCCAAACTATAACAATTTCCAAGGTTGTTATAAAGAATCATTAAAAAAGGAACAGATGTGAGGCACCAGACAGAGCTTGATGCGTTGTACACATAGTAGCGCGCGTCACAAATGTTAGCCAGAATTACATACATAATGATAAATGCAAATACACTATAATCTTTTTCTGTAGCTCCCATTACTTTAGATTTTGTGTCTGCCATTCCTTATATTACTTTCTCATTTTTCATCCATTGCTATACGACTAGACTTTGCTTTCTGTGCACTAAGGTTAACGATTTGTGTTTATTTTATTAGTAGTTAGGTTTATGTTTTCCAAAGATAGTATCTGAATAATTTTTCTATGATTAGCTTTATGTAATACTTATATAATACTTCTCATGTAGAACGTTTTTGTCACCCCAATCTTTATTAAAATAATCTGTAGTTTCCACTGATAATTCTTTTTATAATAAATTAGTATTTGTATAAGTGTATTTTCTTGTTTTGTTTTTGTTTTTATGAGACAGGGTCTCTCTATGTATTTCAGGCTAGCTTTGAACTCACTATATAGTCCAGGCTGGCCTTGAACTTGTGGCAGTCCTCCTGCCTCAGCCTCCCAAGTGCTGGTATTACAGGCGTGTACCACCATCTCCAACTATAAAGTATATTTTCTTTTTTTTTTTTTTTTTTGGGATAAATATTTTTTATTGTTTATTTCAGTAAATTTATAATAGTATTTTTTTTTAATTTTAAAGAGAAGAAAAAAACAAAACAAATCAAAAGAAGAACAAATTTTCAAAACAACATAATAGGAGGGTAACAATGGTTAATACATTACGTATTACTATCTTTAAGTTAGTTATTCAGGACACCAGACATTAGCATTCAATTGTCCAAACATTATTGGCACAAACCTTACTCTTCAATGAACTAAGTAAAAATGGTAGTGTATCTATCTTAACCATCTTATATATATATATACAATTTTTTTTCCCTTTCCCTTCTTTCTTTTCCCTATTCCAGTCTCTCTTTCCTTTTTACCAGTTTCTTTTTGATTCACCATATCTATTGTACATTTTGGATCTTATTTACTCTTTCAGTTTCTCATACTAGAGAGATAATACGATGCTTACACATGTGCTTCTGGTTTATTTCACTTATGAGTATTTTCTCGAGTTGCATCCATTTACCTATAAAAGTCTCCAGTTTATCCTTCTTTAGACAAAGGATTACTATCGAGAACATATAAAGAACTCAAAAAAATCAGACCTCCCAAATTTAAAGACCCACTCCAAAAATGGGCATCTGAGATGAATACACATTTCTCAGATGAAGAAATACTAATGGCAAATAAATATACAAAAAAATGTGCAACATCACTAGTCATTCGAGAGATGCAAATTAAAACAACACTGAGATACCATCTCACCCCAGAAAGAATGGCTACTATTAAGAAATCAACTAATAACAAATGCTGGAGGGGCTGTGGGGAAAAAGGAACCCTTCTCCACTGTTGGTGGGAGTGTCGACTGGTACAGCCACTGTGGAAGTCAGTGTGGAGATTCCTCAGAAAACTAGGGTTGGAGGTCCCATTTGACCCAGCTATTCCCCTTCTGGGCATCTTCCCAGAAGAATTAAAAACATCGTACCACAGCGATATATGTGCACCCATGTTTATAGCAGCACAATTTGTAATAGCCAGATCTTGGAAACAACCCAAATGCCCATCAACTGAGGAATGGATAAGAAAGATGTGGTATTTTTATACAATGGAGTATAAAGTATATTTTCAACACAAAAAATAACATTGGCATGTTTTGTAACCATATTTATTAGCAATAACTCTACATTTAAGAGATTTAATGTTGAATCAGGTCAATATATTATTGTTTCTTAATTTTTAAGTTTTCTTCTTTTACTCTTCTCAGTTTTCTGAAGTGTGTCAAGAAAAATTTTCAAGATGAAAATGTAATATTCATTTTTTAAGCCTTTCTATTTTATAGAGAGGTGCTTTTATAGCACAGAGAGATTCCTGGGCATGACACCTTCACAGTATAATCTTTTTCTAAGAAACACTGTGGATTTTACCCTGACATGATGTAGTTTTGTAATAGTAAAGATAATTCGCAGCAGACATAAGTGCAGCCTGTGTTGTGCTTTGTATGTTAGTATGGACCAGACACCTTCCCGGCTTTTCCAACCTGCCATACCAACACGGAGTGAGAAGTAGGACCCACAGGAAGGACTAGAGTTCTGGATGCCTTTTTTTTTTTTAATTTCAGTAGAAGGTGACCTTGGCGTAGAAATTCAGTGGGAAATTTACCCTTTGCACTCATTGTATTTCACTATAGTTGTTACACTGGGCCAAATAGATACAAGCTGAGGGGAAAAGGTGAATCTTATCCTCAACTGGTACAGGGATCGCAGGAAAAGTGTAGGACTTAGTACATCCAGAGAAAAATATGAGGCCCATGAAGAAGTTCCATGCCTGACCCTGTGTCTTCAATAGGAAGGTCTAGTATAAGTTTGTTGTTATTTTCTTGAATTAATTTAGTAATCCATTCTATCAGTCAACAAAAATAAATAGAACTCAATCCTTGCCATTGGGTTGCTTAAACTATACAGAAAGAAAAGAGAACAATTGTATAGAAATGTTGTAATATAAAACATGAAAAGGATTTTAAAGAGTACAGGTTGCCTGTTGGTAGAAAGTGGGTTGTAAGATAGTAAGATAGGGTTGGTGGGGGGGGGTGAGGTGGGCTTTTCATGAGCAAGTTCCGAACATGTTATCTGGACTGAGAAGCAGAAAGTGAGCTGGATGACTCTTGATGTGAACACACCAGTAAAACCTGGACCCCTGGTCTCTAAGGACCCTTTAATTTGAGCATCTATGAGAAAGAAAATTCAAATAGAAGCATCTTGGAACACCATGAACCTCGTTCACCCTTCTCTTCAGAATGTCCGTCTCTAGTCAGTCTTTAACAATCTCCCTACCTTGTCAGCATTCTCATAGTCACCCCTTTTCTCCACAGTGGCCCAACCATTTCAGCTATTTGGAGAGCATTTTTCCTATCCAGCAAGCATTTCTCAGCACTTGTGTTCTTGGCTTCCCTAAAACAAGGGTAAGTCCTAAAGTTTTAGGTAACAGGAAGATGCTGAGGGCTGCCTGTCACTGCTCAACTTGGTTTCCTCCAGAGGGTAGAATGGGGAATTAACCTTTATTTCTTTATGTAAAGTGTGAACATAAAATATTGTGAATGTCTGAAATTTTTAAAATTGATTATAGTAAAAGAGCTATTGCCATTAATCTCCCTCAAAATATTCTGCCCTTGCTTCCAATATACTTATCACATTGTTCTTGCCACTTTCTGAAGCAGTTCTGGAAGTCTTTTTCGTGAGTGTCTTTAATTGAACTGTAGTGGCCACCTCAATGTCTGGCATTGATTCCATACATTTACTTTTCATGGTCATTTTCACTTTGAGGAAGAGCCAGAAGTTGCATACCCCAGATTCAGTGAATAAGGTGGATGAGGCACACCATAACATGTTTACAAGCCTGGTTTTCCATTGCATGGCACTTGGCAGAAACATTCACAGTATTTTTTATCACACCTCAGAAAGACAATTCCAAAAGAGGATTTCCAGAACTGCTTCAGAAAGTGGTAAGAATGATGGGATGAGCTTGTTCAACATGAAGGGATGTATTTTGAGGGGAATTAATGGCAATGTGTCTTTTACTGCAATAATTTTTTAAAATATTCACTGTATATGTCAATCATACATTTTTAACTCAAGTACAGTATATAATTTTCTACTTTCATCATTAAGAAAGTCAGTGAAGGAAAAGAAAACTATAAAGGTCAAGAAAAGAGAAGAAAATAATAAGAAGAAAAAGAAAGTTCTCTGTGCTGGGTTATGGTGTCCTGCCCAGAAACGAGCTATTGAACAAGCCAGTTTTCCCACTGCCCACCTTGACTTATGCCTTCTGGGTTCATCTCTGTTCTCCTCTCTGAGTCTTTTGTTTAGAAGGGCAGAACCATCAACATCGCTACAACTTACTTTCATTGCGCTTGCTCTGGCCTGACCAGCCCGTGGGCACTCCCAAACCCACAGAAGATTATTATGATTTTTTCCCTCCACTTCCAAAGGGGGAAAGAACAGAAAACCACAGATAGCAGAGGAGTGTTTCTTTTCAGGCTGAGAGCCCTGAGTGCAAAGGACAGCAGGGCCTCAAATCCTTCACTACAGCTCTTGGCCTGCAGCAGAAGGGATCCCGTGGTGGTCTGAGGCTGAGGGCTGAGTTCTGTCTTCATCTTGGGATCTTAAATCACTTTCTCACCGCCCAAAGCCCCAATTTCCTCCACCACACATAAATGCAGCTGAGACAGGATAATGATGAAAGGGCTCATTTTGTTTTTGTTTCTAGCCCCCATCTTCTTCTCTAGCCCTCAGGCCCCCTCCTGGACTCTCCGGGCACTTTGTCTGCCTAGGCCTGCTTCTTCCTCCATGCTCAGCCACCCAGGGATCTCTCCTCTTCCACTCCTACTGAGACTTGCAGAGAGAGGTGTGGGCTGCAGGAAGTGAGGCCTTGCAGGCAGACAGGCCTGGGAGCTGTGCAAATTTGCACAAAAGTCTGGAGCGCCCCTGAAGGCAGAGGGGTAGAGGGATCAGGGACCAGAGGGTAAGTTGCCAGAGCATGCTGGACACACCATGGATTCTTGCCCACTTGTAAAATGAGCACAAGAATCGCTGCTCACAAGGGGAGAGCAGAGAGTTAATGAATCCGCCTATGGCATGATGCTGATGCCCCATATCAGCTCTTCACGGGATTTCATTTCCACCAGGGCTTGCTCTCTGATAATTCCTTCATGTCCCTCTGCACGTGCCTCAGGCGAAATCCCAAGTATGGCTTAATAGGAGAGTCAGGTAACAGCTGTGCTTTCTTGCCGTGATCACCTTCTGAGATGTGACTCTGGCCTTTGTTATCTAACCTGTTAGAGACAGTGATAGGGAGAGAGGCGCAAATACTCGTGGATTTGTGGAGACTGCCAGGCCCAAGATATCTGATACCTAAGAGTCTCCAATTCTGCTTATAGAGGACTCTCTCATCACCTCTCCACAATCTGATCTTTGTCTTGTCTACCAAAAATGAATGATATCTTGCCTAGTCTTTTCACCAAGTCCATTAACAAGCAGATGGATCTTAAAATCTATCCCCTGAGCAAGGCCATTCTCGTCACACATCACTTAAGCCCACGTCTGGCAGATTACATTCTTCTTGTGAAGAAAGGAGCTAAAATGAGAGGGAAAGAAACCAGCAACAGAAGAAAAAGCCCCTAGGGAGGCTCAAATCTAGCAAAATCCGAGATGGGGAAGAAGACAGAGCGCTCCACAAATGCTTCGTAGATGAACTGATTAGTTACTCCTTCCCTCGGAACTGAGCTACTCTTCCTTCAGAATTTCCTTCAGGCAGAAGGCTCCAGTCTGTTCTTTCTACATGGACAAAATTCTAATATTTTGATAGCATTAAGTGGGGTGTTTGGGAGGATGAGAATACAGGAAGGAAAAGTAGAACGAGGCCAGCCACATGCTGTGCATCATTTTCTTCTGAACTTCATACAACTTGAATTTATTGAGTATGTACTATGCGCTGGGCTCTCAGCTCTGTTTAGGTCTTTGTTCATCTATTATTCGCAGCAAGCTGATGAAAAGAATGCTCTGCTGCCCTCCATTGCAGAAGTGGGGATGCAGAGCTCAGCAAAGTGGCAAAACTTCCCTGGATTCTATTAAAAAGAAAAAGAAAACAACTTCCCTTCAGTCACACAATGACATGGCTGGGATCCACATCCAGACCAAGATGGCTCTTCCGCTCTCAGCTCGGAGTGTGACCTTCAGTGATTCACTTCCCCGCTTCCTGACTGAGTCTCATTTTCCTTCTCTCCAGCATGAAGAGAGTGAGCCAAATACCCTCTCCGTCCCCTTCTACCTTCTTCTCATTATCCTTTGATAGCATTAAGTAGGGCATTCTCCATTACAAAGGGAGAAAATTAAATAAAACCCAATTTTCAATTCTCAGAAAAGTTCATGAGATCCCACACTCAAAGTCACATATATAAAAATTTGTCATTGTCTCTAGACCGGGCACAAAGTCAGAACATTTTCTGTAAGTTGCCACACCTACCCCACCCATCCACTCACCGCTGCCCCTGCTCTGGTACAAACCAAAGCTGTCTAATGTAACGAAGAGAAAAAGCTTCTTCCTTTTTTCTTGTTGTAAGTCCCAGCAGGCTGGAATTATATCTTCGAGCTCTGAAATACTTTCCCAGGACACTTCTTTCCCATAGTTTTTACCTTTTGTATCCTGCTTCCCTGGTGTCTACAGATAGCCTTTGGCAGGACACCACTGTGTCATATTTATAAAAACAATATTCACTTCCTGCCTTACATCCAAAGTGAAAGGGAAAAGAACCAACATCATTTAAGCATGGAAAATAAAATTGAACACAATGTGTGCCAGGTCTAAAGCCCCAAACCAGCACCTCACATTCTGTTGCGGTTGCGTGGCGTAAAGGGAGGGGAACGCTATTTTAAGTTTCTGTACAGCATTGAGGAAAAGTGCAGGAATACTACCAGACCCTTAAGTTTGTGCAGAAGACAGCCAATGGCTTTATTCATTGGAATGGCAAGTTAATATTAGAACCTCTGCCTTAATAAGCAGCTATTTAAAAGAGAAAAAAAGCTACCTTATTATAGAGAGGCATTTTCATGTCATTGGTGGGCAACTCCCAGGAAGAATATGGGAAGGAATCTGCAGCCAATATACACAGCCTTAAATGTTACTTTAAATTCAATTTTAAAAGTGGGGATTTAGTAGGCATGAGTGAAGTCTGCAAACAGAGGAATATGTGGCTGAGGAATTTAGACATTTATCATGGGCTTCACATAGCTACGACCTTTCAGCTGCCTTTGGATGTTTTAAAGATATACTTGCATGATTTTCCCTCCCAAAATATACAGTCCTGTATTTAAAAAGCAGAAAATGAACATATTTTGATATGCATTGGGAGAAATGGAGTGAAATAAGGTACAAAATAAAATGCTTAGAGATTCTTGTTTTTTACTCTTCAATTAAATTACACTTTGACCTACTCGTAACTGGTATAAATAATAAAGACAATATATATCAAGTTTCCATTTTAAAGTTAGGGTGGCTTTAAAATGAGTTCATTCAGTGGCTCAAACATCTTGTCAGAGATCTGGGCTTTTTCCCCCCTCTCTTTTTGCTTTGCTGTCCTCAATCAATCCGCACTGTCCTTGTTCTCAGCCCTCTCGCGGTCACAATATGGCTGCTGAAGTTCCAGACATTACCAAAAGATGTTACAACATCCAGCAGAAGTAGCTTTCTTTTGCTGAGTGTTTGTAAAAGACAGGAAACCTTTCTAACAGTCTCTAGCATACTACTCTCCTGACTTACAGGCCAGGGTTTTATCCTATTTCTACTACATAGTGAAAGTAATAAAGTCAACATGACCAATTTAGACTGATCAGGACCCTCCTCCTAAAGTTTATGACCTTGATGTGCAAGGTGGACATCAAAACCATCCACTTTTCTAGGCAGTTGGAAGTTAGAAAGGAAAAGATAGGTATTGTCAAGACAATCCATAGCATTAGCTGTGCTCCCATAATGCAATACTTTTCTGATGTTCTGCATTATCCTACATGTTCGGAGAGCTCCAGAAGGAAAGTTTAGCAAGTATGGGGGGGGGGGGTCTTGCTTTCTTACATCTACCACAACTATATTTCCTAAGCTGTATATCTTTATGGGAAAAAAATGGATGAAAAGCAATATAAAGACTGTAGCTGTTGGGTCTAAAAAATAATCTAGGATACCTGGATGATGATGATGTGACCACACTATCAGCCAGAAGACTTCGATTAGAGTATATATAACATTCCACCATCCAAGTGCACATGGAACCAAGGTTGACCAAATACTGGACAATAAGTCTCAATAAAGGTAATATTTAAAGTGTGTGGTATCTGTGCACAGTTTAAGAAACCATGCGATAGGGCTTCTGGGAAAATGGTGGAGTGGTAAACAGCAATAAGTCAACCTCTCCAAGATTCAGAATCCAGACACTGGAAAATAACAACTTGGGGAAGAAGAGAAGGAGGGAGATCGTTCCCCAGGACCCAGGAAAGATCTGAAGGGAAAACTGGAGCCCACAGAGAAAGTGAAGAGACAGACTGCAATGCAGAAAAAGGAGGGGCAATTTCCACTTCCTCGCCAGCTCCAGACTCACGGGGTGAGAAAGGAAGAGGGAATCTACGCAGACACAGTGAGTGTGGGCGACTCCAGAGACCTCCAGGCAGAAACGCACAAGTGGGACGGAGCAGTGGATACTGTGATCTACGCCAGCTGGTGAGTGACTCCAGTTCATGTGACTTCCATGTCCCCTGAAGAAGATGCTTGTTCAGATGCCATTTTAGAGAGGGACCTGAACCTGGGACTTGGAGCAACCATGGGTTGACTTCATCTCAGGGCTCCCAGTGTTGAAATTGCAGTGAATTGGTGAGGGACAACAATGGGAGATGTCCAGGGCCAGAGAGCCAAGGTCAGACTGAAAAGAGACACCCAGAGTGTTGTAGGCTGAACAACTCAGGCCTCAGTCCCACAGCCAGAGGCCAGGATCAGCCTAAATTTCTGTGGAGTTGAAAGCATCAGAATCAGCACCCAGACCTAATCCTACTCCACGCTTGCTAGGAGTATCCAGCACTCTGCCCTCATCTTATTGCAGGTTTGCTGGGATCATCGGTACTGATCTAGGCTTTGTCTGCCTCCTTTGTCTACCTGTGTAACTGGAGACGTGTTGAATTGGACACTACCACAAAACTGTAGACCCCACAAGATAACCACAGGCTTGAAGTCACAGAGAAACATTTCTATTTTTTTTTTCATTGCTTTCGTTTTTTGTGGGTTTTGTTGATGGTTTGTATTTGTTTTTACATGAGTGTTTTTGTTTTCTCATTTTTGTTTTGTTTTGTTTTGTTCTTTTGTCTTTTCCTTCTTTCTTTTCCTCCTGTCTTCTTCACCAGTTTCCTGAAGCTTGGGTAATCTTCCTTTGTCCTTCAGCTTTGCTTCTAATCTTTTTCCCTATTTTTCTTTATTTCTCTTTTTTTTTTCATCTTGTCACTTTTAAATTTTCTGCCCAGAGGATTAAATCACTGTATTAAGTTGATATTTGTGGTATATAATTTTCTGATTTGTTTTAGATTTTGTTATACAACTATAAATCTTGTACCTATCATTAAAAGTGGCAAATTAACAGTTATCACAGTTTGTCATTTTCTACACTGTACTTGATGCTATTGTTATTACTGATTGTACTACTTTAGCCAAGGTGACATAGTTGTGATCAGTTGTTCTTCCTTGTATGCCAATACTGACATGGCATGGGGGTCATAAACAATACCATAGCCCAGTACCAAAGAATTGGGTGCTCGGCCAACATCTCTTCCCTAATAAATTGAAGAGGCAGGATTCTTGGACAAACTCCAAAGCCAAAAGTCAGATATACATAGAAGACAATTCTGAAAAGTAGTCATTCCCTAAAGAGGTCTCAAAACTAGTAATAAAGCTACTACCATAAGCAATTTACAAGAATCAATGAGAAAAAAAAAATAGAAAATGAGAAAACCCAGAAGCAAGATGAAACCCCAGACCTCCAGCTTGCCCAAGGCAAATCCATGAGATACGGAGGTAGAAGAAATCAAAAGCCACCCAGCTGAACTTTCTGAAATGGTAGGAGTGTAAGTAACAAAGCAGATAAATGAATCTCTAACTCCAATTAGCTATGATCAGAAAAAACTACACAAAGGCATATAGTAGTAAAGATTCCAGAAAATCGACACAGGAACAGAATATTAAAAGCCGTTAGAGAAAAGGAGCAAGTTACCTATAAAGCAAAACCCATCAGAATCACAGCACACTTCTCAGTACAAACCCTTAAGTCAAGGAGAGGTTGGAGTGAAGTGTTTCAAGCCCTAAAAGAAAACAACCTCCAAACCAGATTGATGTACCATGCAAAATTATCTTTCAAAATTGATGGAGAAATGAGATACTTCCATGATAAAGAACCCCTAAAGAAATTCATGACCACTAAACCAGCAGTCCAAAAAGTTCTAAAGGTTATTCTAGAAAAAGACAACAAACACAATTCCATAATCTTGACAGAATGAATCACCAGGCAAGACAAGTATTTAAATAGAGGGGAAACAAAGCAAACCAACAACAGGAAAATAATATGACATGAATAAGTCAATGCATATCAGTTATAGCCATCAACATAAATGGTCTCAAATCACCAATCAGAAGGAACAGACTGGAAGAATGGAAGAAGAAACAAGATCCAACAATATGCTGCATACAAGAAACACATTTAACTCAAAAACAAATTCATAGACCTTAAGTTAAAAAATGGAAAACAACACTCCATGTGACAAGAACCTGAAGAAAAGAAAGGGTAGCTATTTTATTTTCAGACAAGATGGATCTCAAGGCAAGACTGATCAGAAGAGACAAAGAAGGTCGCTATCTACTTGTTAAAGGAACAATCCAAGAAGAAGATATAAGAACCATAAATATATATGCACCAAATACAAGCACGCCCAACTACATAAAAAGAAAACAATGGATATGAAGAATCAAATAAACACTAATACAGTTATATTGGGGGACCTCAATACTCCACTGTCACAAATTGACAGATCAAGTACACCAAAAAATCAGCAAAGAAATATCAGAGCTGAGCCAAACCTTTGAACAAATGGACTTCATTACATATTCTTAGCTGCACTCGGAAATAGATCATGTATTTGCTCACAGAACATGTGTAAGTAAATGTAAAAGAACTGAAATTACTCCATGCATGTTATCAGATCACAGTGCAATGAAATTGGAAATCAATGGCAAAAGAAACCACAAAAACTGCATAAACACATGGAAATTAAATAATACCCTCTGCAACAACCAGTGGGTCACAGATGAAATTAAAGAAGAAATTAGAAAGTTTCCACAATTAAACAATAATGCCAAAATGACATACCAGAACTTATGGGACTCAATGAAAGCAGTCCCATGAGGGAAATGTATAGCAGTGAATTCCCATATCAGAAAAACAGAGCAAGCTCAAATAAATATCTTAATGTTGAACCCCAAGCTTTTAGTAAAAGAAGAGCAAGTTAGACCCAAAGTGCATATGAGGAAGGAAATTATAAAAATCAGAGCAGAAATTAATGCAATTGAGCTGAGAAAACAATGCAAAGAATCAATGAATCAAAGAGTTGGTTCTTTGAAAGATTAAATAACATAGATAAACCCTTAGGCAACTGTTGTAGTCAGGGTTTGCAAGGGAATACATTTAATACAAGACACATAATTTACAGGATTATTTTATAATATTCACCCAAAGAGTCAAATGATGCTCAAGGTAAGGACCAGAGCTCCCTTGAAGAGAACTGCAGCCATCCTCAATGACAGCAAGGACCCGAGCTCCTCCAACGATGGGAACAGCTGAGTTCATATCAGGAAAACCAGCATGACAAGCTACTCTGGGAGAATCAACACCATACCATCTTCCCCTCCAGTTCTCCTTTTAAGCTGTTGGCAATAATCCTCAGGTGGGCCATCCACACCCAGAACCTTGCTGATTCAGTTCAGCTGAGTGTTATAAGTTGTCCTTTAGTTAATCTACCACATCAACCCTATCAAAAAAAGGGAAAGAAAAGACTTAAATCCACACAATTAGGGAAGAAAAGGGTGAAATCAAAATGGATACTGCAGAAATCCAGAAGATCATCAATAGCTACTTTGAAAACCTGCACTCTAATAAGATAGGAAATGCAGAAGAAATGTACAGATCCCTAGATACATATGAATTACCAAAGCTGAATCAAGAATATACACAAATTCTAAATAACCCAATTTTAGTCAATGAAATTGAAGATGTAATTAAAAGACTATCAACAAAGAAAAGCCCAGGTCCTGATGAATTCACCAATGAATTCTACAAGAACTCTAGAGAAGATCTAATGCCATTACTCCTCAAATTCTTTAATGAAACTGAAAGGGAAGCATTACTCCCAAACTCATTCCTGGAAGAAAGCCTTACTGTGATACCAAAACCAGAGAAGGACCCAACTAAAAAAGAGAACTATAGCCCAATCTCCTTAATGAACATAGATGCAAAAATCCTCTATAAGACACTGACAAACAGAATGCAGCAAATCATCAAGAAAATTATGCATCATGACCAGGTAGGATTCATCCCAGGGATGCAGGGATGGCTCAACACACAAAAGTCAATGAATGCAATACACCACATTAACAGAACCGAGGACCAAAACCACATAATCATCTTAATAGATGCAGAAAAAGTATTTGACAAAATACACCACTTATTTATGATAAAAAGTCTACAGAAAATTGGAATAGGTTTTTATCTCAATCTGATAAAAGCCATCTGTGACAAACCAACAGCTAACATCATACTAAATGGTCAAAAACTGAAAGCTAAAGTCAGGAACAAGACAAGGACGTCCACTGTAACCACTCCTATTCAAGATAGTTCTGGAAACTTTAGTCAGAGCAATTAGACAAGAGAAAGAAATAAAAGGAATAAGGATAGGAAAGATGAAGTTAAATTATTATTATTTGTGAATGACATGATACTCTACATAGAAGACCCCAAAAATTCAACCAAAAGACTCCTAGATGTAATAACCAAATTCAATAGCATAGCAGGATACAAAGACAACACTCAAAAATCAATAGTATTCCTACGCACAAATAACGAACTCACTGAGAGAGAAACTAGGGAAACAACACCTTTCACAATAGCATCAAAAAAATAAAATAAAAATGAAGTACTTAGGAATCAATCTAGTGAAGGAAGTAAAAGATCTTTATGTTGAAAACTACAATAGCCTGAAAAAGGAGATCAAAGATGGTATCAGAAAATGTAAAGATATCCTTTGTTCTTGGGTAGGAAGAACCAAGATAGTGAAAATGGCCATACTTCCAAAGGTGTTATAAAGATTTAATGCAATTCTGATCAAAATAGCAATAGCATACCTCACAGAACTAGAGAAAACAATCCCAAAATTCATTTGGAATCAGAGAAGACCTAGAGTACCGAAAGCAATTCTGGGCAACAAAGGCAAGGGAGGGGTTACCATAATCCCTGACTTGAAATTATACTACAAATCCACCATGATAAAAACAGTATGGTATTGACAAAAAAACAGACCTGAGGATCAATGGAATAGAATAGAAGATGCAGAAACAACTCCAAATATACTCAGCCACTATATCTTTGACAAAGGGGCCAAACACGTTCACTGGAAGAAAGCCTCTTTATTAATGGTGCTGGGAAAACCAGCTTTCCACGTGCCAGAGACTAAAATTAGACCCATGTCTATCACCATGCACTAAACTAAAATCCAAATGGATCAAAGATCTAAATATTAAAACAGAAACATTTAATCTACTGAAGCTAGAATAGGTAAAACATTTGAAGACATAGTGTAGGCAAAGACTTTATGAACAAAACCCCAATCACACAGGAAATATTACAAAGCATCAACAAAACTGGGATCACATTGTATTAAAACCTTTTTCACAGCAAAAAACAAACAATAAAAAACATGAACAGAGTGAAGAGACAGCCCACAGGATGAGAAAAAGGTTTTACCAGCTACTTCTCAGAAAAAGGACTAATATCCAGAGTATATAAAGAACTCAAAATAATTGGATCCCCCAAATTTTAAGACCCAATCCAAAAACGGGCATGTGAGATGAATAGAGACTTTTCAGATGAAGCAGTAGAAACAGTAGATAAATATATGAAAAAAAGTTCAAAAACACTGGCCATCCAAGAAATGCAAATTAAAACAACACTGAGATTCCATCTTACTCCAGAAAGAATGGCTATAGTCAAAAAATTAACCAATGGAACTGGGGATATAACTCAGTGGCATGGCGCCTGCCAGGCAAGCAGGAGGTCCTGAGTTCGATTTCTGTTCTGGAAACAAGAAAAAAAGAAATGAATCAATAACAAATGCTGGCAAGGCTGTGGGGAAAAAGAACCCTTCACTGTTGGTGGGAGTGTAAATTGGTATAACTAATAGAGAGATAAGTATGGAGATTCTTCAAAAAAACTAAAACTAGATGTTCCATTTGACCCAGCTATTCTCCTTCTAGGTATCTTCCAGAAAGAGTTAAAAGCATCATACCATAGCAAATGTGCACATCCGTATTTATAGCAGCACAATTTGTAATAGCTAGATCTTGGAAATAGCCCAGATGCCCATCAGTGGATGAATGGATAAAGAAAATGTGGTTTTTATTGACAATGGAATACTACACTGTCATAAAGAAGGATAAACTTGAGACACCTTTAGGCAAATGGATATACTTGGAGAACATACTTTTAAGTTAAATAAGTTGAACACATATGTTTAAATATCCAATTGTTTCTCTTGTATGAGAAGCTGAAAGTGTAAATAAGGATAAAAGTGGAGGATAGATATTGGGAAGTAGGAAGAAAATGTTCAAATGGAAAGGGGAGTAAGGGAGGGGGAAGGAGAAAGGGAGGGGAGGGAATAGGGATAGAAAGTAAAAAAAGAATGGAAGGAAAACAATAGAAACAAAGTTTTATAAAGAGAGAGGGGAAGAAGGATTGAAGAGCAGAGAGGGGAATGGGGAAAAATTAAAATATGTTATGTACATGTACAAATTCCCTATGATGAATGTGATCATGATATATGCCAAAAGTTTACCAGTAAAAGTAATTAAAACAAAAAAACTAAAAACTAAAAAAAAAGAAACCATGTGATATGTAGAAATCCCCAAATATTATAAAATTAAGCACAATAAAATAATGCACAAATAAAGATGAGTAAAATATTTTGAGGTGATATTAAAATTATAATTCACAAAAACTTACAAGATGTAGCTAAAGTAGTGTTCAGTAGGGATTTCTTATTTTAAATGCTCATATTAGAAAGGAAAAAAATTTTTTTGAGACAGAGTCTTGCTATTAGTTCAGGCTGGACTTGGACTTATTATGTAGCCAGGTTGGCCTCAAACTCATGGTGATCCTCCTGCCTCAGCCTCTCAAGTGCTGGGATTACAGGCATGCACCACCAGGCCCAGCTTACGAAGAAAATTTTCGTAAGGTTAAATCAATGATTTAACCTTCTATCTTAAGAAGTCGGAAAGGGGGCCAGTGAGATGGCTCAGCGGCTTAAGCGCCTGCCCGGCAAGCACAAGGGCCCAAGTTTGACTCCCGGAACCCACATACAAAAAAGGGGCCGGTGATATCGCTCAGTGGCACGGGCGCCCGCTGGCACACGAGGTCCTGAGGTCGACCCCCTGGTACCCACAAAAAAAAAAAAAAAAAGAAGTTGGAAAGAGTCATCTTCAATTAAGTAGAATAAATAGAAGTTCTCCAACAGGTCAAGTAAATTGATTAAACATTTTGAGGCAAAAAATGATCTAGAAGAAGGTTGTAGCAAAGTATTGATATCAGGAACAGAATGGGAGATATCACTAAAAATCCTACATTTAAAGAATAATAAAGGAATATTAAACAAAATTAAATTTTCTTTTTATGTGGGTACTGGGAGTCGAACTCAGGACCTTGCACTTGCCAGCAGGTGCTTGTGCCGCTGAGTGATATCACTGGCCCTTTTTTTTTCCTTTTTTATGTGGGTACCAGGAGTTGAACTCAGGACCTTGTGCTTGCCAGGCAGGCACTTATGCCGCTGAGCTATCTCACCGGCCCTAAATTTTTTGTACATTACTTATGTACTACTCTTCTTTTTTTGCTGGTATATATTTAAAATACACAATAATTACATTCATCTTGGGGAACTGATTCATGTACATGTTGCATCTTCTGGCACTTTCTTATAAAGTTAAACATAAAATTACTCCATGACCCATTGATTCTATTCCTAGATTTTCATCCAAAAGAAAAGAAAGTATATGACCATAAAAACATTTGTACAAAAATGTCTATAGGATCAAGTCTCTAATTGTAAACAAATAAAATATCCTTCAACAAGAAATGGGATAACATACAGTATATTCAGAAAATGGAATATTACTCAGCCATAAAAATGAACAAACTACTGAAAAATCAATTTCACAGACATCAGGTTAATGGAAAGAAGCAAGATAAAAAATAATTCCATTGTCATGAAGTTCAAGAGCAGGCAAAACTAAAGCCATGATAATTTGCCTCTGAGGGGCTGGAGAATCAACAGAGAGGCATGAGCAGAGATGCATGGCAAACTGCCTCTCTGGGAGTAATTGCCTGGCTCGCAGTATTGTTGATTTCTCATCACCGTGGTTTTAAAGCTACCAGTTTGGCACCATGAACAAAGGTTAGGGAATAAAGTGGAGCTGACCACAGCATATCACTGGCCCCTGGGGACTTTCTTGGGGTAATGGAAATGTTCTGTACTGTGACTGGCTGGGGCAGTGGCCTCACTGGTATACACACTTGTCAAAACTCATTGCGCTGGATAATTATGATCTGCTTATTTCAGGGCATATAATTTTTATTGCAGTAAACAAACAAACAAACAAAAAAGACCAAGCCCCTATTCCTAGGATGTGAGCATTAAAAATACTGAAATGGTGGGTGTGAGAGAGGTGACTGCCAGAACTGTTGAAGTTGGAATAGGGGGGTTGTGTATGCAGCCTCTGGACAGCTGTGGTGCCCTCCATTTGCTGTTTGTCCTGATACAACTTCCTGCTGCTATCCTTAAATAGTTGACCTGATTATGTACATAAAATGACTCACCCTAAAAATAAAATGCTTTGAGAACCAATTCTTCCTTTTCGTATTATTCTTATTGCATGTTTTTCTGTTTTCTGTGTCTTTTTTCCCCTCCCTATGCATTTTTATACCAGTCTCTGACTTCCAGGAGCGATGTTTTGTATAGCTGAGTTAATTAATTCATTCTTAGAGCTCTTCCTAAGTGTCAACTTTATTTTTTGACTGCTCCATAAGGCCTTGTGTAGTTGGTTAATACAAATCCTTTGGAAACAGTGTTAATGACCAAGAAACTAAGAACACAGCAGTAAACAATGAAACGCTCTTCCTTTACCAGAGGATTCTCAAAGAGTACCTAAATCCTCCCTCCATATTGTGAAGATCGGACTCCTCCCAAACAAATCTCCCCTTCAGACTCCACCAGCCTGGGGCTAGATAAAAGCCTGTCCTTATTAAAGGATTTGTTCCTGAGCATTATTTGGTATTTTATTTTATTTTGGGTCAGAGACTTCAAAGCCTCAGGTTTTTATTTTTTCTATCTGTAAAACCCCCGTTTATAGCTCCATATAGATCTGTCACTGATATGGGTCCATAAATGCACACGGCTTTGTTTATGTAGACATACAGTATGTGCACCCGATTGCTATCTCTGTTGTGTGCACACCAGGCTTATATTTGGAGACAACTTTTGAAAGCCAAATTTGATACAGTGCAGAGGCAGCTGGCAGTGGGGAGAGTGAGTCCCCGGTTATCAATATAGAAAGGCTGGATGAGCCACGGATATGACAAACGCTAAGTGTTCCTTAGAGACAGGGAGGCTGAGGGTGCAGGAAAGAAAAGAAAGAGAAAGGGAGAGACAGAAAGACGACCCCCTCTCCCCATTTAGCTGCTCTTTTGTTTAGCTTTTTCTACCAGTAGGAACATGCTTCAAGTAAAAATGTCTTGGTGGAGGGACCTTACAACCCAGCTCTGCCAGACAGTTGTCTGCTGGCTGGCTGAGAAAGCCACTTACTCCTCAGCAAAGCCTGAGGACTAAGAAGGGGGGGGGGGGAGAGAATAATTAAATTAAATTAGCGGGCAAGTGGGGGATGGGAGAGCATGCCTGGTCCTGTCACTGAGCCTGAAGCTGAAGAGTGTGAAAAGACAGGGCTGGGCAGGATCAGTCCAAGGAGAACGCCTTCTGCAAACCCTGTCCCCATCAGTTGTGCTGCACCACGTCCACCCAGAGCCCTGCTAGTGACTGCTGGCCTGTGGGCCTCAGTTCGGACAGCCTTGCAGGTCAAGAGCAAGTAGCCACGGTGCATATATTTTAAACAGCTCCACATAGTTCCCCTTGGTCTTTCCCATTTTAGAGTTTTCACTTGTTTATTTTGTTAAGTAGATCAGTGGTTCTCAAAAAGGGATGATTTTTCGCCTCCCAAGGGACATCTGGCAATAGGACAGAGATATTTTTTGCTGTCAAAAGCAGGGACAAATGTGTGCCACTGGCATCTAGATTGGGTTGATGAGTGGATTACAGGACATCCGTGACATTTAAATTTCAGGTAAACAAGGAATGATGTTTTTAAGCATTAGAAGGTTTTAAATGTTGTACAGACCACTTTTATTCTTAAAAAAAATTATATATCTGAAATTCAGTTCTAACTAGGCTTCTTATGTTTTTTATTTTTTGGACACTGCTAAACATCCCACAGTGCACAGACGGCCCATTTCTGCTCCAGTGAAGAATTTTCCAGCCCAAAACATCAAGAATTCTGAGGATGAGGAATCCTGTAGTAGATGATGGTAATATAAGTACAAGTCAGATGCTAGAGAATGCATGCTTTTAACTTCTGAGTGTAAAAATGAAATACAACTCAGATGGATACCAGCAGTGAGATAATGACCTATTGAACACCAACCCACCGGTTAATCCTTAAAAGGTGACCTCACTTCTGACCTTTGTGGGTGGGCCAGTCTGAATCCCTGCATCAGTGTACCCCTCTAGGTACCTAAGCTGGGATCCTTTTCTATGTTTCCTCTAACTTTCCAATTAAAAATTTTTTTAACCAGTGAATTTGTGCTTTAGTTTTAATTTCCATTATTACTTACTGGATAGCCAGTGACGCCATCACAAGTGCCCCTATAAAAAGAGGTGGAGAAACATTAGACACACAGAGAACACAATGTGTTAGAGCAGAAGGACATATGGAGATGATGTGGCCACAAGCCACGGAATGCAGACAGACACCAGAAGCTGGAAGAGTCAAGGAACAGATCCTCCCTTGGAGTCCCTGGAAGGGGTATGCCTTGATTTCACTTCAGTGAAAATGACTTCTGGGTTTTACTCTCCAGAATTGTAATAGAACACATTTCTATTGCTTCTTAAGCCACCAAGTATGTAGTCATTTGCTATAGTGACCCCAGAAAATTAATACAGTGTTCTCCTGAGGAGTCAAGTAGGAGACCACTCTTTCTAGGAGGGTACTGTGTATACCACAGATGGACCACACATGACCTCCTGGGTCCAAAAGAGGGAACCAGAGGCAGCAAGGATTTGTTATTTTAGTCTTCACCTTTTTGTCCTAAATATGGGGTGTTTCTAGTGGTGGACTTTGAGCTTGAGCTTGGTCATGGTTTTTACCTGAAAAACCAGTGACCTCTTGGAAAGAAATGTGGGGGCCCAGGCCCTGCGAAGCCTATGTCTAGAACTTTGGAAGAAATGTGCCTACCGTAAATGGAGGGGTAGGCATGCCTGGCTCCTAGCAACTGTGACTCAACTCAGCTATGCCTAGTGAGCTGGCTCTTGGTGGACATGAGATTTTGTGTTATGTGGGCCCCTTCTATAGGGCTTGATATGATCTAGGGCTATGTGATTGGGGGAAATGAAATTTTGGTTCAGAGGAGGAAAGTACTGTATTCTGTGGCATAGGTGTGTTTGTGAAGAGACGAATCCCAGGGCATTGCTGCACATTTCCTTAAAAGCCTGGAGACACTTGGCTGGGCTCGTAGGAGAGTGGCCAACAGCAGGAAAAGCACACACTTGTAAATGAAAAATAGGAAAACATGTGAAATGGCCGAGCGTGATAAGAAGTTCTTATCTGTGGAGGAGCTAGAAAACATCCTGTGGTTATCACAGGGGAACAAACAAGCAGAACCACTGAGATCTGCTCTGGGTCTGCATGCCTGGAAAGAATTCCAGCTCTCTTCTCTAGTTCACTGTGGGACCTGGGTATTTTTCAATGTAATCCATAGGCTTTACCAGGTTGGTCTTGGAGGACCCATAGTCATCTCTCTGCTATGTAATTTCTGGAGCAAGACTTCAAGTTCCCCATGTCGCTAGAATGCCATGGTGTTGGTGCTTGGGAAAAGCAGGGTGTGTAGCTGTGAAGTGGGTAAGACTCAGACAGCTGGACCCTGCTGGGCCCAAATACTCCTTGAAGAACATGGAGATGATCCAGTGTTCAGTGAGTGGTCAGCTTCACCTCTGAGAGCCAGGACGCTTAGTGGAAAGGCCTGCTCTTCTTGAAGTCCTCACTCTTATTGACCAGAAAAACCAGGTTGTTGGGGTCAAGTTGAAGACTCTGGAGAGGAGCTTTCATTCTTAGATTGAATCCTAGCTAACCATTTACTAGTGTTGCAACTTTAGACAGATTACCATTAAACTCCATGAGTTTCAGTTTTCTTAACTGTAACACTGAAAGAAAAATAGCTGCTCTACAAGATTATGAAGATTATGTGAGAAAACATATTCAAAATGCTCAGCACGGAGCCTGGTGCATGGCTAAGTACTCAATAATAATACAGTATTATTGGATGCTTTATTCAGGGGCTGAGTGAGGGTGAAGAGGTGGGTAGGAATTACTGTTGTAGTGCACTATGTGCTGAAGTTCAATATAAAAAGACTTTACATATATATATATTACTTTTCTTAATAATAGATACTATCAGTTTTCTAAGTTGATCTGATAATATGGAAAACATTATCATGCTAAACAGCTGTCCATTTCTTCATTTATAGGATCCCACCTGTCATGAGAAATGTAAAATATGCTCCACAAATATATGGGTTCATGTCCTCTGTGTGTGTGTGTGTGTGTGTGTGTGTGCGTATACCCGACCATTTTGTGCTAAAGCAAGCTAACACTTTACTCCTAAGTCTCTTATTGTATATGCTTTCATCTTGAACACAACAGAATGGTGAACTATATACAACATGTAGTTGAAAACAGTTATTTTACTTCATTTTCTTGTCAGCTTCCCATCCCTCGCCAGTTAAAAGAAGGCAGTACTTGAAGGTCTTTGTGGAGACCCTTTCATTCCGACTTCCTAAACCAAGTGAGATGCATGTATTTGGCAGGGCCACTGGCTGAGGAGTTTGGGAAAGTTTATATCTCATCTCTTACCTGCATGACTGCATTAAATTATCTCTCCTAGCTTGTAGTCTTTCAAATGCTCTTTGC
Source organism: Erethizon dorsatum (assembly GCA_028451465.1). Taxonomy (NCBI): domain Eukaryota; kingdom Metazoa; phylum Chordata; class Mammalia; order Rodentia; family Erethizontidae; genus Erethizon; species Erethizon dorsatum. The sequence goes on from CM051835.1 coordinate 19,762,511, forward strand.
CCCACTGCCCTGTGTCTAGGGTGAAAGTTAGAAATAGATCTGCTGCAGCTGTTCTCCTCCTTTAGCGATTCACACAGCGGTACGGCAGGGTTTCTCAACCTCAGCACGATTAACATCCCGGGCCAGACAACTCTTTGTCTAGGGGGCTGTCTTGTATATTGTAGGATGTAAAGCAGCACAGCTAAGCTCCACTTTTAGATTAGATGCCAGTAGCAACTCTGATTTATGGTATCTAAAAATATCTCCTGGCATTCCCAGATGTCCCATGGAGGACAAAATCACCCTCCTGTTACAGGAATTTCCATCATTAAATGGGTTTAGAGGGTCCCCATACTTCAGTTCTCATCTTTCTCTTTCTATAACACCCTCCTGCTCTCTGAGGCAGCAAGCAGAAGTCGTTCTGGGTCTGTGAAGGTGGCTCGTCCATCTCTCTTCTCTCAGCAGGGGGGGAGTATCATACCCATTTTCCAGCCCTGTTGTCACCTCTTACCTTGTTCCTGAATTCTGAGTTAGGGGCCTCCATATTTTTTCTGCCATATCACTTATTCACTCTGTTACAATTGTCTGCAGAGCTTCTGTGACAGGTTCCCTTCCCGATACCCTCCGGCTAGCTGCAAGCACTGTGAGGACAGAGATCTTCACTCTTTCATCCACTTCTGCAACCCAGGGGCTAGCGCGGTGCCTGGCATGCCACGGACGCTCAATAAATACTTGGTTAATGGACTACTTGAAAATGATTCTCTGGAATCACTGGAGCCCTTTAATTGTGGAGACCAGAAGTAGGCCTCGCTGACCTTTTTTGTCCATACATTAATAGGCCTTAATTATAGGATGGATGTCCTGGATTTTGAGGTTTATTTCATCAATTCCCTGACTCAATTGCAAGTTTATGCTTGAGCATTGTGGGCCGACCATTGTCATTAACTCTCAACACAGGATCATCAACATATTTTTAAAGGGAAGAAAAGGGAGCCTGGAGCCAAGAAGTCCCAGATCCCATCTCTGAGCTCCTAGAAGCAGCCAGCCCAGTGGGTATAGCATGGAGTTGATGCAAATGCTGCCCAGTGTAAAAATAGTTAATAAGAGTGCCCTCAGAGTATGAAAGTTGCTGACAAAATCAGGACTATTTAGTCTACAGGGGAAGATTGAGAAGCAATCTGATAGTGGTGCTTTAAACTACCTGCAGCCTGGGGCCATCTCAAACAATGCAGATGGATGGTCTGTTTGAGGCCAGGGGACAGGCCCAAACTTGCCTCTGCTAAGAGGGTGTTGCTTGTTAAAGGAATTTAAGTAGGCACTTTCTAGACTGTAATTTCAAGCAAGCTTTTGGAACAAGTCTGTGAGTAAAAAGTAAAACAAACTCTGCTTAGGGATTCTCTCTAAGTTTCCCACTAATCAGCTATTTACCATGGATTTCAGTTTGGGATGTAAATGAGACATTGTGGGCCATCTGATTCCGTCTCCTGGCTCTAAACACGACACTATTCAAACTAATTCAGGTGTTGCTTTTTAAAACACACATGCACACTCCTGCCTTTGCACACAGCTTTACATACCAGGTTGTGGTGTTTCCTGTCACACACAATGTTAGATTCCCCTTTTCGTCTGAGGCCCACTTCAATCTTTTTTCTTTCACTAGTATTTGTGTTATCTGGTTGATTTTATCTTTGTTTAAATTATCAAATGTTGGGAGATAATTTTGAAGTCCTAGTTCAATATCTTTGCCAGGTAGAAGTTGAAGCTGAGCCATAGAGAGAATAAAGAACTTTTTCAAAGTCCAGAGAGATTTAAAATAATTGAATTCAGGTCTCAGTTCTTTAATTCCCAACAACCTTCCCTACATAAATATAACAGAGAGCCAGCATAGAGAATCAGAGTCCTAGGAAGTTAGATCAGAAAACATTGGTGGCGTGGTTAGGATTCTTCAGGTGCCAACAGCCTTTTTCAAGCAAACTTAAATGCAAAAATTAAGCCTTATAGAAAGTGATGTGACATAACTACTTTCTCAGCTCTCTCAAGGATAGTACAGATCTGATACTATTCTAGATGCTAGAAGTTAATTAATTGTGTATAATGGATATCTTATGGCATTGGAAACTCATTCCCCAGAACAGAGGTTGTCAACTTTTTCTATAAATGTTTTCAACTTTGTGGACAACTACATCTAAACCTTCCCTTTGCCTTTGTATGAGGAAAACAGCAAGACATTCATAAATAAATGAATGCAGTTTTTCTTTAATAAAACATTATATACTAAAATAGGTAACCACTGAATTCAGCCTTTGGGTTATAATTTGTTCACTTCTACTCCAGTAGAACCCTGATTGAAGAGGACGGGATGCATACAACAGAAATAGACTCAAATTGGCTGAAAAAGGAGAATTATTCGAGGGCTCATAGAATCATTCAGCATGGAAGGGCCTGTGGGAAGTTCCAGGCATCCATTTACCCTTTCCCCAGGGTGCCCAACTAAGAAAGATCCTTAAGTCCTAAAAGGCAGGCTGATTGGCCAATGCCCACTTCATGAGCAGTCCCCTCTTGAGGACACAACATAAAGGAGAGAAGACTTGCCACATTAGATTAAGGGGAAATGGTTTCGGGGTTACCAGAAAATAATAAATGTTCACTGTAGAATATTTCTGAGTGTAAGGGGACATGTTCCTTTTGGATTCTGCCATCAGAGCACTGTAGAAAACAAAACAAACCAATCCTAGACTCAGTTATAATTTCAGGGACCCCAGGCCTTGAAATCTTTAGCACAAAGAAGTATGATGGGAGGTCAGGGAGGGAAGAGTTAGCGAAATTCTGTTCATAATGCAGACTTCTACATTTTGACTTTCCAATCTTCATGCTTAACCAAAAACAGGCTAAAAGCTCCACTAAGGAGAAACTAGGTCTGGTTTCCTCACTTTTGGCTCAGTCCCAATACAGTGGTAGACATGCATCCGTCCATTCATTCAGTCACCAATTCTCTCATTCACTCACGTAACAGGGCCCTCTCCGTACAGGCAGGATCTTCCTCTGCACTGAGGATCCACCATTTTGGAAAAACAGCCCTACCCTTGTAGAACTTAATGTATGGGGGATAAGGCAAGAGGAAATGGACTTTAAAACCTTGAAGAAAAGTAAAATTATAAGATGATAAAAGCTGCAAAATAGCAAGAGGGGGACCCATCATTTGTGTAGGTAACAGGAGTTGCAGATCAGGTAAGAGGAGCTCAGGAAAACTCCCTAAGGAAATGATGATTCTGAGTCCGGGAGGAAGAGGACAAGTTAAGGAGAACAAGGGGGAAATGGAAAAAAACCACTTTCAGCCAGGGGGACAACGCATGTAAAGGCCAAGTGGCATGAAATAAAGCTGACATGGCTGGAACATAGAAAGGACATGAAATAAGAGGGAAGATGAAGGGAAAAACGAGAAGGGGACAGAATGTTTAACACCTTACAGAGTGAGGTTAAAATTTTGCCATTTTTCCACAGAATCTAGGGAATTAGAGTGGGGAGATATAATTCAGATTTACATAAAAATTTGTTCTCCAGTAGTAGAGGAGAAGATGGGTTGGAGGATAGCACGAACAGATATCAGTTAGAGACCATTTAGTAAGTTGGTGGCAAAGTCTTGGTGAGAAGTGGCGGTAATGGAGATAGATGAAAGGAATTGGGTAGATTTGAAAGACATGTAAAGAGTAAAAGAAGTTAGATGGACTGTGGATTGATAAATGCTAACTCCTAGGATTATTGGTGCCCAATGTGTATTTGTTGAATCATTCAATGAATATCTGCCCTTAAGTCTGGATACATAAACATCTCTTAAAATGTCTTCCTTTTGTAGATGTACATTCAGTGCTCACTGGTCACCTTAGTGACTTACTATCAAGCTTCATTCAAGTAACTGCTCTTTGGAGGAACCCTCATAACTTCACCTTTCTCCTTACTCTCCCAACACTTTGTTCACAAAGCTACACTGTTATATAAAAGATGGACAATGAGTTACAGAAAACTAAGTCTCAGATCATGAGCACTCTGAGGGCAGGCATCAGCCTCATTAATCCACCTGTTATTAGTATAATACTTATTCCAGAAAGGGGCCAGAAAAGTTTGTTAAATTGTGCAGGAGGCCTACATCTTTTCCTGCAGAGAGTCCAGTCTGGCTGGGTAAATAGAATAAATAGGTATTTAAAAAAATTAAAATGAAAAACCAAAGCAAAGAATTGAGCAAGATGACTGGTTGAGGGAGTGGAGAGGACGTGAGCAAATCCAAAATCCTCCTTTGGGTCCCAGGTTGCCTGAGAACCATCCAAGCACCCTGTTGAGAGCACCACTTGGACAGCACCACTGGAAAGTGCCTTACCCAGCTGCATCGTGAATGGGTGTGTGCACACCTCCAACCGTTCCTGAAGATTTACCTGTACTACGGAGAAGAGTGAGGTGGGTTGGGGGAACAGCTTGAACAATGGCAAAGAGAATGGGAGAAGCATGTGGCCCCAGGAGAGTTGAAAAGGTCTGCGTGGTGTAATGGAAAGAACACCAACAGGCCTTGAATGTCTTCAATATTGACTTTGTCTCTTATTTAGCTGGGTGCCCCAAGGCAAGGAGAAATTTCTCACCATTTAACACTTATTAATGGGAATTCTGGTTTAGAGTCTCTACCTCCTCACTCCCTGCCTTGCAGACCTGACTGTGTAACAGTGGACTACAGTGGTGAGGAGTGAGCTTATTGCAGGGCACCCACAAGAACAACATCTAGGAGGAATGAAAGATGCAGTACAGACCAAGGAGAAGATGAGTGTGAGACAGTGGCAACAAATGCCGTAGCTGGCCCCACATGCAGCTTTGGACCTGAATGGGGATCCTGTGGATGTGCCCCCCCCAATCTTGAGATAAGAGTACTAGAAACTGGAAAGGATAAAGAATTCCTGGGTGCTCTCAGGGATCAGCGCTCCCAGTGGCTCAGGGAATAAGTGCTTCGGCCTGGATGGAGCACTGCTCTGAGCACCTCTTTCCCTCTGCAGTTTCCCCACTGTGTACCAAAGAGCAGGGCATTCAAAATTCAGCACAATCTCATCAGAACTACATTGATTACCTTTCTTGTATCTTTCTTTTGCTGCAACCAAATCAGCTACTGTTCTTTTCTTGTGGTTGACTTATTCCTGCACCTCGGATCAATAAAGCCCTCATTCCCTCTCTCATTAATTTCTCGCTTTCCTTCATGGTACACTCCATGGACAATTTAAAATGTTTTGACTGTCCAGAATTTCCTCTTTTCTTATGATGATGGACACACACATATGCACACACATATTTACTTTTCTGTTCTGTGCATGGAATACTTTGGCCAGTGGTGCTACCATATGACAAAGTTCTAACCAATTGTGAAAACAGCAAAAGATGCATTTACTTAAAAGATAAACACTTTCAATTACTCCCTAAGCCAAAATCCTGTGAAAATAATCAAAATGCTGCAGATATAAGATAATATTTCCAATAAGCTCACACCTCTCATTTTAACAGATCTCTAACCCAAGAATGCTAAGTCAAATATTTTTATGGTTTCAAATATTCTTCATAAAAAAAGAAAAATAACCAGACCACAACAAGAAAACTGGACTTAGAGCAGGTAATAGAATTCAAGTTTACATATTCTCTCAATTTGAAAAAGTATAACTTATTTTTTTCTAATTTAAATATTAGTTTTTATTAGTACATGTTTGGAGTTCATAATGATTACAATCATCGTGGGGAGCTGGTACATGTACATTGCACATCTTAATTCTTTTTATTTCTCCTTTCTCTCCCCTCCCTCCATCTCTTGGTCCCCTACTCATTTACAAAATATCTATCTTTGAAAGTGGCAATTTCCTCCTCTGGCCCAGGATTTCTCCATTTCTGAGAGAGAAATTTGATAACCACAAATGTCCCTGTCAGTCCAAAAGTCTGTGATTATAGAAAAGGAAAAGGAAAAAATTAAGCCTCTCCGTTGTCATCTCTTCCCATTCTTCTTCCGTCTTGTGCCATAGGGCGTAGTCTTATCAAACAGCTAGTAGCTCCTCATTCGAGCCTTGGCCTCCTGCCCCTAGGCCTGAGCACCTTCCTTTCACAGGTTCAGTTTCTCCTGGACTGATGGATCTGTATCAATTCTATAGGTGTCAGTTTATATATCATTTTCTCTGGGAAACTTCTCTTGACCTCTTAGATAAGGTGGGAAGTCAATGCAAGATCCCCCATTACATTTTGTATGTTGATCAGACCACATCTCACTTTATTAATTTGTTCATGTAATGATCTACATCCCCTACTCACACCCCACCAGACCATAAGCTGTAAAACACAGTGGAACTTCAACTCTGACACTGGTTTAATTAATTAATTGATGAACAAATGTGACTTAAGCCAGTGAAGAAAGAGCATGTGACTGATGATCATTTGCTTCTGGTCCTGTTTTTAATTCAGATAGTTATTCATCTTTTTCCCACTGTGGGGTAGATGTTCACATCCATTATCCATGAATTGTCAGTGAGAAAGGTCATTAACTCCACCAGAGGGAAAATAATGCTGACTGCAGTTTCAACCTCCTTTGACTTTCCAAGAATTGCTTTAAGTACACTCTGTTTTCGAAGATCAGCCTCTCTCCAGCTTCCAAAAGCCTGTCCTGGCCTGTCCAGCTCATCCCTGGCCCTGGTTACAGGGGGGATAGTGAGTCCAGCAGTTTCTGAGCCAGTTCTAGCAGAAAAGCAGAGCATAGGGAGGTTGGAGGAAGCAGGATTTGATATTTCTGGCCTCTGGATGCTCCCTGATTATTCTTTTTTTTTTTTTTTTTTTTTTAGTATTCTGAGAACAGATTAGGATGAAGCAGATTAGGGAACAGTCATGAGATACAAACCATAGTGAACCTCTCCCTGCTGCAGGCATTCCCCTGGGGAAGGAATGAGGACATATTCTCCAGTAAAACAGGGTAAGATCTGGATCTGCTCAGTGTGGGAGGAACCAAACCAAAAGCAGCCCATGAATCAACTTTTTTTCTTCTCCTTTTGTCTCTTCTTATTAATAAAAACTGGGTCAGATAAAAAGACCCAGTCACCAAAAGTAATGTGGCTTTGTCATCTCCTTTCCTGACACCTACGTTGGTTTTCTTCACATATGTATTTAGGAGTCTGGTCTAGAATCATGAAGGATCCTGCTTTTACCCCAAATTGGAATAATGTTAACTGTTGAAACTCTATATCTAGGTGTTGACCTCTTCGTAGTAAAGGTTGAAGTCCTAACTGTGTTAATTCCTCTTAATGGGCCGTGAGGGACATCCATCTCTAGCTTTGTGAGCCTAAGGTAACTGTTAAACTTGAAACCAGAGATGTAAGTGTCTGATATAGCCACTAACACAGTGGCTTTTCAGCAAAAGCCCATCCATTCAGCCATTTATATGGGTGACCAAGGACAGGGGTGACCAGAGACAGTCCCAGTCTATGCCTGTCATTCAATATGATTATTAATTGTGTCTATTTTCCTCTAAGAAGTGTCCCAGGTAGATGATTGGTTTTATAGTCACCCTAGTTAGGACTCAGAATCCAGTGGAATCTATTTTTGAACAGTTCACTCACTGGAAGCTCCCTTCAAAGCTATGGCATCTGTTACAGACATCCGTCCCCAAGGACAATCAGGTACTGCTCATCTTTCTGCCAGTCTTCCTTCAGTCCTCCTTTTTCTAAGCCAAAGGCAGGCTCACATATTTCCCCTTCGTTTGTGCTGGGAGAAACACACTTGTGTTCAGAAAGAAGCAGTATAGAAACAAACTTGGCTCTCTATCTACCCAGTGTCTAACTAACTTTATCTCCTCCCCACACACATTTATCTCTAAGGAAATCATTTAGATCCCTTAAGACAAAGCTCAGAACATTCCTCAGTGCTCTGGGTAGCACACGAATATGTGACCAAGAAGGAAAATCATGGCAAATGGCAGGCTCTTAAACACATGATCACAGCATTTACCCAGCATGATGGAGGCCTAAATAGGTAATCAGCAAATGCTGAAGGGAGAGACTCCCAACTTTAGAGGAATATGGCAGCATCTCTGCCAGTTCAAAATAGTAGGCAAAACAAAGAAAGTGCCCTTGTCTGTTCACTTGCTAGATGACTTTAGCTTGTTCCAGTGGAACTATCATTTTTACTGTCTGAGTAAAACCTAAAACAGTTATGTTGACTAGGAGGGCCACGTGAGATGCTTTGATGAGGAAGGTGGGGTTTTAATCATTATTGTGAGAGTTCAGAATATATAGTTGAAGGAAACTGTGGTGTTTTAATTTTTAATTTTACTTTCCCACACAGTGCTTCGTATGTGAACTCTGATGCCCCTAGAACATGCATACAAGCTTCCATCACTGTTTGACACTTCCTCATCATTTTTGATTTGAGCTCAATTCCATGTGCCCAACTACTCTGGCTCTTTTAGTCTCTTTTTCAATGAGCTGCTGCACAAAGTCAGTGGACATACCTGTGACCACTTGGCCTTGGACAATCTCCAGACAAGTGCCCTGCAAGTAGCACTCAGAGTGCCCCATCCACCCTGAGTTCCCCTCCCTCTACACCTCCACAAGGTGGGGCCAATTGGCCTGGCTATCATCCACTTCTGAACAAGGTGCCAGAGCCAACTGCTACCAGATTAAAATGATTAATAATGATGATGATAAAACCTACCAAAAATGCCTGCCAAGAGCCAGCCCTGCTCACAATGTGATGTTTTCTAAACAAGTGTAGAGGGGAAAGAAGGGAGGGGGAATAGAGTAGACACCAAGAATAACATCCGAGTTGGTGCTGCCAGGCCATTCCAGGTCTGGAAAAACAGGAGGCTGTATCCAGACTGGTTTCTGGGAAAGAAAGTGGATCCTTGTCTTTGCTGGTAGATGCAGTAGGAAGTGTCTGGCTGCCAGTGCAGCGGTGAGCCACAGGCTTCCCTTGGACCAGTTGGACTTAGTATGCAGCTGGCTCCCGGGAATGAGGAGCTAATTAAGATGGAAAGACATTCATTGCGAATCTGGTGGCTTCCCATGGAAACTATAACTTGAAGTGAATGAACAAAGACTCTTGGATATGAGGCTCACACACTGATAAAACATAAAGGAGAATGCAGATACCTTTCAGTAGGTGAAAGTGGCTTCAGCGTTTCATGAAAACACCCACCTGCAGCACAATACAAAGCTCCTAAGGCAGATGGTCTCACAGGAAGTGCCAGGAAACTGTCCAAAGCAGACTTTCCCCTAAATATGTGTTTATCTCTCTCAGAAGCTCAATATGCAAAAATGTAGTTTCAAATGGGTCAACTGTAAATGGATCCTGTAAATGTTATGGTTTCCTGCTAAATGGGAGTGATATCACTCTTTCTTTGTCAGGTGACTTTAATGCTCACACCTGTTACAGGAAAGGGGGTGACTGTACCTTCCCCTGTGGGCTTAATCCCCACTGCCACATGATCTGTTCACTCAGATAATTGGGAAAAATAAAAGGAGATTGCATTATCACATAGCTAGTTGGAATTCAGGGAAGTGAAGTTTAAAGAATTATAATCTTTCACTCTCAGGACATACTTTGCCACTAACATATTTTGTGACTTAGGGCAAGGCAGTTACCACTTCTGAAACTCATTTTTCCCTTTTACAAGCATAATAAGACTGACTTCACCCATCTTCTATGACTACTCTGTGAACCAAATTATAAATAATATAAAAATAATTTGAAAAGTGAAAAATGTGTATGTAAACTCTTACTAGAATAATGATTTAAAGATAGCAAAGACTGTTTTGCTGTAGATTTATCATTAAATTGAAAGATCTACCTTTTAGAAATTAAAAAATAATAAAGAAAACTCCTACAATTCTTTTTTTTTTAATAAAAAAATGCTCCAGAACATTTTCTTCAACTCACATTCCACTTTGTAGACTCTTTGTGAAAATTGCAAAAAGCAGCTAAATTTCAGTTGTGGGATAAACATCTTGACTCTATCTGGATGGGGAAATGTCTGTTTCCATTAAGTGATCCCAATTTCAAGGGCTTCATCTGAGCCATAAACCATCATTCTCTACTTGGACGGCAGAGGAGCAAATTCTGACACAGGATGGAAACTCAAGAGGTTGGCAACTCACAAAGATTCTTTATTTTCAAAAGCTATGGCAAGAATTGGATTGGCAAACAGCAATTGTGTCCCCGTGTGTCTACTTGTGTGTTTTTCCACTTCAGTATAATGTAAATAATATGAATATGAAAGCAGTAAGTAATTTTTAGTCTCCCAACACAGTTCAAGAATAACATGGCTGATTTTGCAGGAGGCAATGTGAGAAAATTTAAAGAAAAAAGGAGAATATATACAGTTTAGTTACAGGCATTAGTGACTGTAGACTTGTTGGTTGTCTTCCCAACATTTCCCCCCTTTCCTTTCCCCTTCCTGATTGAACCCACTGTGAATCAGGAATTATATCCTTCCCCACAAAGCCAGATGTCCCACACCACAAGCACGGTGATTGTGTTTCCTTGCTAGTGATTGGATTTGAATGGGTATTTGCCCCTATTTTGGGTTTGACACTGACGTATGGAAGGAAGTCCTCTGGGAGGTTTGTGGGAAAGGTATTTTCATTTATTTTATGATGCAGCCTCTATCTAGTTCTGCTGGAAGGTGTCATGGCTGAAATGAAGCAGGCTGCTTGTGACCTTGAAAGAAGCTAGTCTGAAGATGCTAAATCAGAAAAGTGCAAAGACCCTTATGGATAAAAATAAAGAGGTCCTCCTGATATTATTGAGTAGCTAATAGCCAACCCTGGAATTGCCCTCCCTCTGGATTTCTTTTTGTATGATCTATCAACAACCCTGTTGTTGACTTAATTTGAGATGGGGGCTTCTATTGTTGGTAGCCAATATTATCCTAACTGATTTATTACCCACTTATGCTTAGCATTTGGTGTTGACACTGTCATGGCATTGAAATTACTCTGAATGAATGTGAGACAAATGGGCTGAGTTGGTTCCATGTAAAGAAACACTAACAGATCAGGTGAATGAACTGCCAAAGAGATGTAACACGTTCTTTGTCCTAGGCATCATGCTAAGTGCTTTGAGTTAAAGACCCAATTTCGGTTCTTAGGGAGCCCAAGAGCTAGTATTTTCATATTTTTGAGTATATGACATTGCATTCTCACAAGCAATAAAGTATACACACATTGCTCTGAGTCATAATTTTCCCACAGGAGAACCTCCACTTCTTTGTGTAACAAATTGCCTGTTTGCAATGATGTCCTTGCTTACATATCTATTTTTCTCAACCCATTTAAAGCAAAATTGGATGTTTTAGAGTGCTACATCTTGGCTCAATTAAGACCTGCTAAATGGATTATTGCTTTCCATAAAGCACCTGTTATATTAGGCATCATGCCAGTGGCTCTAGGGGATATGAAATTTAAAAAGACAATCCTTGTCTTCAAAAGGCCTACAATTTAAGAGGAAAGACAAATAGTTATCGTCTAAGTGAATCTGCACGGTATCAACAGCACAAACAAGAAACTTGTATGGTACAGACTGAGGGAGAAGTCGCTTCTGGCTGGTTTAATCAGATAAGGCTTCACAAGAGACGTGGAATCTAAGCTGCACTTTGAAAAACATGCAGACTTTCAAAAAGCAGAGTTCAGGGCAGGGCATGAGTATACAGGTGGAAAGATCAGCATCAGCCCAGGGTGGCAGAAGGACCCTGCAGAGCATGTTGACCAATGGGCTGATCAAGTGTTGAAATGACCCAGAACAGGGAAGGGGTGGCCGAAGCATTTGGATGACAGAAGCCAGACTCCAAAATATCTTGACAGGCTGGAAAGATAGACTGAATCTAACATCATGAAAATGAGCTGGGCTAAATGTACCGTTATGCATTTGATCATTGAAGGGAAAAGCATTCATAATCACAGCTGCTTATGTGAAAAAAGACCTTATGTTTTTATTGCTTGTAAGCTTCATAGGAATTAATAGTATTGTTGCCATAAAAGCTGAGCATGCCTGGGTTATATTTCTCTCCAAAAATACAGGATGCCTTATCATTCTTTTCAAATACATGTTCATTTTTTATTGGTGCCATAACAATTTACCACTAACTTAGTAGTTTAAAAACTATACAACATTTTTTTTTATGGTTCTAGAGGTCAGAAGTCCAGCCCAGGTCTCACTGGACTAAAATCCAGGTGTCAGTAGCCTGCATTGTTTTCTGGGAACTCCATGGGAGAATCCGTTTCCTGCTCTTTCTGGTTGTTGTTGGAATTCTGTTCCTTAGATTTAAAGGACCAAGTTCCCTGCGTTCTTGTCGACTGTAAGCTGAGGGTCATTTACAGAAGCTTCTAGAGCCACTACATCCCTTGGTTCACAGCTCCTTTCCTCAATTTTCAAAGCCAACAATGGCAGATTGAGTCTCTCTTTCTCTCTCTCTCCCTCTCCCTCTCTCTGTCACAAGGAAAGGTTTTTCACTTTTAAAGATTCATTGTACCTACCTAGATAATCTGGGAAAATCAATCTTCTAGAGACCTGAAAACTTCATTATATCTACAGAGTTTCTTGGCCATCTAAGGCAGCATATTTACAAGCTCCAGGGACTGGGGCATGGACGTCTTTGGGGAGCCATTATTCTGCCTGCTACATATGTTTCTCCCATCTAAACTGCCCTGCTTTGTGCTGGATGCCACCGTATCAGCTGGGCATTGATAAACTGGGGCAAATCCAAGTGATATTTACCACACAGGTTAGAGAATTCAAAACTGTGTCACTCCTCAAGTGAGAACATGTTCCCTGGACATTTGAGGGAAAGGGGAAACATAAGAGCCATTTCAAATCATTTGAAAGCCTGTCACATAAAATGAACTTATTCTCTGTTAAACAGAATGTAGAGACGAATCAAGAAAAAAGTAGAAAAATTTTAGTTCAGTGTAGGAAATGCAATCCTTGATCTTCAGAAATGGCTCCCGTGAACCATGTTTTTTGGTATACATGCAATTGTGCAGCCCCTTCCTATATTGAACGTGGGCCAACCTCTGATTTGCTTAAACCAATGAAACGCAGCGGGAGTAACAGTGCAGGACTTCTGAGTCCAGCCATTAAGAAGCCCTGGCTCTTTCATCTTTACACTTTTGCAAACCCTGAGCCATCATGTTAAAAGTCCAACTATGTTGTTATGGAGAGACCCCGAAAAAGGCTAGCAGTATTATCTAACTGAGCCCAACTCAAATTACCAACTTACAGAATTAAAAGCTAAATAAATGGTTGTTGACTTAAGCCACTAAGTGTTCGAGTGATTTGTGATGTACCAAAAGCTAACTGATACACTCATTCAGAAGATCGTATGCATGTGTTTATATACTTGTCCAAGCACATTTTTAGTTTCTCATCATACAAAATGGAGTTTGTTTTTCTTTAATTTTGATTGCAAAAAATACCATTGCCTTTCATAAACCATTTCAACTTCCTTCCAACATTGTGCTTGATTTAGTGTGTTGTTTAGCGACACATGCCTCTGTATATTTCCTTTTCCTAATCTGATGATTTCCTTGATAACTCAAATGTGTGGAGCACTCTTAATCATTTTGCTGTCATAATTGATCTGCCCTCAAAAAATAACCAAATTGAAAGAGTAATTAAGCTGAAACAGAGGTCAATAATTAGAAACAGATGTTTAAAGAGTGTGCTTGAAACAAGTGAAAATACACAGATAGAGAAAGAAAAGCATAGAAACCATGAATCCCTCAAGATTTTGATGGACACAGTGTTGAACTTGACAGCAACGAGGATAACACTTTTGCAATGAGAAGAAAAAACTGGGAATAAGTATTGCCCATCAGGCTAAGCAAACGTGGATATATTCCCATTCGGAAGTTTATTACTGTGCCAATTCAAATGAGCTTACATCTGGTGTTTCTTTCTCTACAATAACTACATGAAACCCTAAGTGTTGCAGTGACACCTTAAAAAGTACAATTTTGAATTAAACTCACCAAAGGCTTTGATGTCTAAAAAGGGAAAAGGCATGCATACAGACAAAATGCAATCAATGTTGGTTTTTGACTCAGTATTTATGTGCTAGCTCCCACATGGAGTACCTTATACATTTCAAAACTTTTAAAGTTAGTAACAATCCTTCACGTCAGGTAGTATTATTTCCCTTGTTTTACAGATGAGGAAATCACCACAAAACAAATTCTTATCATTATTTTTAAATTGGTAAATAAGATTGCATATATTTATTGTGTATAACATGATGTTCTGATATATGTACACATGGTAGAACGGTAAATCAAAACATTATTACATCCATTACCTCACAAAATTTTTTTTGTGGTGAGATTGCCTAATTATACTTTTCAAGAGTGTTATAAAGATGAATTTGAGAATTTTATTGCCTACACAAGCTTAAATAATAACACAAACATGATGCAATTCTGCACTGTGGCAAGTTAGAATCCATTTGAGTTGTAGAAAAAGCATCTTATTTTAAAAAAGCATTGTTATCATATAACACCATTACATATTCTAAAAAGACATGTTGAGAGAACAAGTCTTATCCTGCCATGTTTGATCAAGGCATAGATTTTGGTTACTTGACTCTTCCACAGAGTTATTTTATGTTGGTTTGTTTATAATGAATATGTGTGTGAAGAAATGAAAAGAAATCTGTGGTGTGGGAAAGTGGTAAGAAAACTATAATAATAAGAAAGAGACAATGCTCAACTCTTTAAGCATACTATCATTAATCTTCAAAAACCCCTTTCAAGATTAAACATGGGTCCAGTGTCATCTATATTCTGTACAGTCAGGAATTGTTCCAGATGCAGCCCCATATTAACTCCTCATGCGCATCCTGCAAAATGTGCAGCATTGTTTTTATTACTACAGAGCAAGAGTAAGTGACACACTCAAGTTGTTGCAGGTAGAACCAGGTGGAGCTGGTATTAGAGTCCGTGTTTTCCTGATTTTTCCCAGGCCACTATATCCTACCTGGAAGCGAGTAAGAAGTACTAATGGTCTTGGCAGGGAAGCGAAAATGGGCATCATATTACTCTCAGGACTCCAGAACCTGGGGGACCTTCAACAATGGACAACCAATGCCCTGTAGCTTCCAAAAACAGGGGCATACACTCAGTCAGCCCCAAGGTACAGTTATGTCACCATTTTCAGTGGCATGAGGAGTAAAATGAGGCATTGAGCATGTGTTCTAAAGATAACCTTTTAGACCTTTAGATATGAAGGAGTAGGTGCGATGAGACAGAAAGTCTTCCTCAAATGGCTTCTATTGATTTATATTGCCACCAGTAAAAGAAAATATTGTGGAAGTAAACGAGGTTCATTTTCTTAAACTCCATCAGTTTCACCTCTGGAACCTCCAAATCATCTGGCACAAAGATGTTCACTACAACATTAATTTTAAGAGCAAATGATCCTGCTTCTACCTCCTGAGTGGTTGGGACTATAGGTGCATTCCACCATACCCCGCTGAGCTATCTCTTGCATGCATTCAGCTGTATCTTAGAGTTTAACTGTTACGAGTGTACAGCATAGACTAGCATCTCCGAGAGGACTTGGGAGCTTGTTGAAAAGGCAAGAGCTCAGGTCGCATCCTGGATGAGAATGAGAATCTGATAGACATTTTCTGTGTACCTTAAAATGAAGAAATACTATCTTAGACCATCTTTCTTCAGGTCTTTTACTTACATTTTCTTTGGAGGAGGGCAAGCTATGTTTCAGAATTGGATTCCGGACAAACTCTCTTTCTATTTATTTCCACTTATAAACTATCTATTCATCCGATTCAATTAGTGGATCTATTTTTACATGATTGTCATATCATTTTCTTTGCAGGTGACAGGGAAGACAGTCCCAGATGCACAATGCAGCTCTGAATAAAGCATGTGGTCTTAGATAAGCATCATCACACTTCTCCAAGCTTCATTTTTAGAAGTGAGAGATACAGAGATAACTTGAAAAATTGGGCACTGGAATTTTATTATTCTCCTGATCCCAAGACAAAATTGCAATAAGGGGTTGTCATTATTTCATAAATGAAAGCAGTGCCTGAGTGAAGACTCAGCTACCAGTGCAGCCACATCCTGCTAATGTGGGGATCGTGGATGGACACGAGGCCCTTGGTTCCCATTAGCTGTTTGCATTCCTTTACCAATTCTATCAGTAGGTGAGTTCGTACAACATCAGCAGTGTCCTCAGTTTTTAGTGAGCCCCTAAAGAAGAATAATCCGTGTTTAAACATGCTTAAATATGGCTGGCTCTGATTCCAAAGAGGCCTTGACAGACTAGCCTTTCTGGATCCCATCTGAAAGCGAACTTGGCCATTTCTCTGGTTTCCTGGAGAAGACCATGCGGAGGCTGTGTATCTATCTCTCCTGGACTCATTTTGTGTTTCTAGCATGACTTGTTTGAAGGGTAACTTTTGTTATACATGTGAATAAGAAAGAAAGGAACAAAATGTGGATCTTTGTTCTTTCCCTTGTCAGGCAAAAGATGTGTCCTTAGATCATTGGATGAAGCATCAAATAAAATAAGAAGCCTAGAGGTACCACCTGAAAGGGCAGGACTTCATTTCTCTCTTTCTCGTTTATGTCCTACTTTAATCCTATCTATCTTGTCGTGGGGACATGTAGCAAAAAGTTCTGCCTCTTTCAAAATTCACTGATCTTATATAAGTAGAAATTCTGTACCTTCAAAGGTTAGTACAGGAATCCACTTTACTCTCTCAGTGACCACACACACCTGGTGGAGGCAGGATTGAGGAGGAGCCCAGGTGCTTGGCTTTATGAAATCACGAGCCTAAGGTAGAGAGGTGATGACATCCAATCCTGCTTCACAAGGGATGGGCTTCCATGCCATGTTCTGTTGTGCATCCTTTGCCTTTATGGGTTTGTAAGTGACTTTAATCACCTAGTGCACCCAACTCTTCCTAGAGTTGGCCATTAACTTTAGTTTAGTGAAAACAAAATATGTTCCAATGAAATGGAAAAATGTTTTTTGGGGGGAGCAAGTTTAAGAGGCAGATGAGAGATATGCATGTGCACAGGTAATAAAACACACACACACACACACACACACACACACACACACACACTCCCATCTGCCCCTAAGTACCCCTGACTACTGTGGCTAATATTTACCTCTACCACCATAGTTCTTTTTGCCTCCCACCCCATTCTACTAACTTTATAGGAGTTACTCTAGGAACTCCTGATGAGTTGAAATAACTCCAGAGATATTGAACTTTCTAGGATAATTCATTTGAGTTCAGGACTCCTTCTAAATCATTTATTTGAGTTTCTCTAGTAAAAAACCCTTAAATAAAAACCACTAGCAAGTTTAGATTACTCTCAGAAAAAGAAAAGGATGGCTCATAGCACATTTTGAGCAGTTATTCTGTACTAATTATTTTACAATGTCATATCTCCTTTAATCACAACAACCTTAAAAAGTAAATACTGTTATCCTTATTTTATGAATAAAGTGAGGCTCAGGCTTTCATATGCAGCAAAATAGACTCAAATTCAGGGTTTTGATAATGAACAGCCTTAGGCTGTTAGGGTGAGCAGTGTAGAAAGAAAACAGCAGCAAATGCATTGAAATGGGAGTTATCAGAAGAAAAGATAAAGAAAACTGATGAATGAGAAGATAATTAAGAGCAAAAAGACCTGGATGGGAGTGGTACTGAATGCCACTTTGCCTCTTGAGGGCACAGAGTTCTAATGCAAAATGAGGCCACAAGGAAGGCAGGGGTTGATGATCTTTAAGATCATTTCCTACTCTAAAATTTGTGTCCCATAGCTGTGAAATAAGAGGCAGTTAAAAACTGGACTCTTTCTCCAGAAGAGCCTCTGGGTATGTTGCTCATGAAAGAGATTAGCCGTCCATTTGCAGGGATGTCTCTCCAATGAGATAGGACAGAATGACCCAACACAGCTTTAGTTTTGATTTGCTGTATGAAGTACATATCCAATTCCCCAGCAAGTTAAGTCAAGCGCATCTCCTCATATGTTTCAGGAATGTAAGTATTTGCCTGAGACAGACGGCAAATGCCTCTTATAAATGTATGACAAATCCATATGGGAAAAAATGCTGCTTCTTCTTTCCCATATGACATTGCTGAGAAAGGCTGATTTTTCTGGCTTTGAAATGGTTCCATAAACCAGGTGGGTGGTTTATTTCACCAAGTGGTGACAATCTAGTGTGTCTCTCCCTTGGAGACAGGATAGGGTGAAAATTCTTCTGTTATAGCCCAAGGCTATAAGCAAGGTCTATGACATGAGCAATTAGGTCTTCTGCCAGGCTGAAGGGTAGATGAACCACTGTAAGGAAGAAGAGAGGGTGATTTAAAACCATCTTAGGTCCTGGATCTGAACTTTCCTTAAAGCCCAGGACCTTTGAGGATGGATCACTTTTTCCATGCAAAACCCTCAAAGCACTTCCCACCCTGATCTCAATACAGTAAGTGTGATGAAGCCTTTGGTGGAGAGGCAGGGAAAGGGGAGGAGTTTTCTAACCACTATCAGACTGTAGGTCTAGAGGATCGTGATTCATTGGCTTCTAGTTTTAAACTAGTTTCAGCCCTTTGGAAGACATAGCGGATGAGCCATTTCTCCTATAAGGTTTAAGATTTAAAAAAAAGAGAGAGAGAGAAGATTGCACTGGCTAAAAGTTGTTCATATAAATAAAATAGCAGTAGCAACAAAAACCTAATCAACCTGTATGTCTGAAATCATCTCAGCTCTTTAAAAGAGTAAGAAATTACACTGGAAAGAATATAAGTCATCTCCTTTGTCCTCCGTTCCAAGTTGGTAAAAACTACAGGAAAACAGTGACTTTCATTGTACTTGCAATTTGGAGTGTCAAAACGAAGCTCTTATTTTTTCATTAATAGTCTTCTCAAATTAAATTTCTGACTCTTTTTTTGAGACAGGGTCTCATTATATAGTCCAGGCTGGTCTTGAACTCACAGCAGTACTCCTGCCTCAGCTTTCCAAGTGCTAGGATTACAGGTGTGCGCCACCTCCCCCAGTGACTCCTCTTTTTTTGGAGTAATAAATGAGTAACTTTAATACATATGTCTCAATATACTTATCATGTGTCAAATAACCAGAATTAATCAAACATGCATATTTTTCCAGTGTGTAACTTGACATTATGTACAATTAGGCATCAATGTAACAGGTTTGCTACAAATGAAAAGTAGTTAGGTGATAGGATTAAAAAAAAAGCCAAAGGTCTTATTACAATGCAGAAAATCAGAAACAAGCAACTTATTAATGAAAGGGGTTTGGATAAGCCTGTACATGCCCCCCCACAAGCACCCACACACATTTTGATTTCCTAGAAGTGTGAGGGTAGGTATGAACTTGCACTATACCGGGAAAGTTCAGTAGAGAAGACTTCTTAACCATAGGAATTATGTAATTGATCGTTCAAACAAAGCAGTGTTCCTTCTTGGATGTATTTGTGGACTCCATAAATTCTAAAAATCTAAGTTTTTTCTCAAAGATTATTTAGTCCAATAGAGAAACTCACCTGTAAATTTCCTATATCAAAATTTAATCTATCATTGCTTGACTTTCAAGGAATTAGAAGCTTATCCCCAGACGTGTTCCAGTGTCATACAACTACAACCATTAAAAAGTTCTTTCTTATCTTAAACCAACGTATACAGCATTCATTAGTGTTTCACCGGAACCATGTAGTATACTTGATTTGTTCACATAATAAACTTAAAACTTTTGAGGTCACTTGTTGATCATCATAATTCTCTTGTTTTCCTATTAAATATACCAAGTACAGTATTTGGTATAGTGGATATAGTTGAATGAATGAGTGTAATACTGAATAGGCAAACTGGAAGGTCTCACTAAGCTGGTGAAGAGATTTTAATAAACATTTACCGTATATTGTGTGTCCTAAGTGTATTAAGTTCTGAAGTTCCCTGTCAAACTCCAACACTTGGAACTAATCACCACAGTCCAAAGTGTTCTTAGCTCAGAGCAGAATGGGTCTACCATTACTTCCTGTGCTTTTCAAGGTGGTATAACTGAGGGAAAGAAGGCAGAGGTAATGCCACAGTAGCCTTAAACTAGTGATTCCACGAATAGCTTTAATTCTACAAAAAAGCTAAAGACTCAGTTTGAAAACCACAAGAGGGCACTAGACTACTACATGGCCCGGCTCTACTTAGCACCCCAAGCACAAGGCAGGGTCAATACGGTATTGGTATTATATTGATTGTGGTACTAGTAGATAACCACATCAGTCAGATGCGCTTAATTTTTTTCTGATACAGTGTGCGAACGTGAATGATATGCAGCTATTGGCTATGAAACACATATTCGTATGACATTCTTGGGTAATGCTGAACAATAAGTAGAACCCACAGGCAATTTGAAAAAAGTGAAAGGGAGAAATGGCCTCCCTCAGAGTTCCAAGAAAAAGTGAAGTAGTTCTTTAAGCTGTGAATTCTGAAAACAACAGACAATTTGGTGAGAGTCAGGGGCAAACAGTAGGTATTAAACAGATGGAAGCCCTCTGCATTTGCTTCGGGAAAGCCTGACACTTGACAAGCCTCATGTTGGTCATCAGATTCTTTCTAGTCTATGAGATTTACACTGGGCATCATCCCAGGTAGTCATTCTCTCTACTCCTAAAGTGCTCTGTACTTCACAGATTTTTCAGAAAACTAGTCTCAGGCTAAGGAAAGCACTCTTAAAAAGCTCTCATAAATACAGACTGAGCCTATGTAATTACCATTCCATTTGAAAAAGGCAAGAAATTTGGTCGAGTTATAGGTTAGTCTGGACAAAGTCAACAAATTATTTTTGGTCCATGAAGAAGTGTTTCCACGGTTCCAAAATAGCTAATCAAGTTCATTCAGCCAAATGTGAATCAACAGAGAGAAAAATGAATCCAAAATGTTGCTTGGGATCCTGGAAACCATATTCATGTCAGAAGTCTTGGGTTTCTCACTTTCAACTGTTACCTTTAATATTATATAGAAAAAAATGGCTCTTTTGGTATCATAACTATGCATGGTGTGTATTCTTTCCACCAGAGAGCGAGAGGGAGAGAAAGAGAGAGTGAGAGAATAGACAGATAAAATATTATAGAAATGAGTTACTTGATTGATCGAACCAGAAACTCTTGAAGCAGGAAGGAAAATGAGAAAGGGTCATTTTTCTGAGGTGGGGTTTATTGGAGGCAATGAAAACCTAATTGGGTTTCTGCAGAACCAGCTGAACTCCATAAAGGGAGATATTCCCTTCCTCCTAGAGTTCTTTTTCTTTTATTTTTTTTTAATCCATAGTGTCCAATTTTTCTTCTTTCCAAAAAGATTATATATGATATGTTTTTGGTGTGCAGTGTGATATTTTGATCTGCTTACATTGCCTGGCCTCTGATTTTGGTCATTTGACCTCCACCGTCCTAATGTTTGGCTCAGGCATGGTTCTGTGGCTCTGTCATTTTACTGAGCTCTGTCCTTCAGTTTCTAGCTCTATCCTAGCCTTTTCCCCCAGGAATCTTTTTTTTCCTGGAATTGATCTATTTATGACATTGTCTCAGGTTTTAGGTGTTTTTTAGTGTCAAGTGTGTTGAATCTGTTAATGATATCTTGGCTTCTTGGTTTTGATCATCTTGCTTAGCCTCTACCTTTTAGTTCACCTTTTTCTCCTCTTGATTATATATTTTCTGAGTTGTGGGTGCCATTTTCTCCAAATTTTCAATTTCTTGACTCATTAGCTTAGTGCTATACTTTAGCTTTTATCTTGAGTGAAGCTAAAAAACCCAGTCCAAACTGATAGTGGCCATCCTCTCTGCAAGTCTCTCACTGTCCTTTCTGCCCCAGTGTAGATTCATCTTTAGGGTCTTCCCAAATACTATAGGGGAGATAACTCAGGACCTTTTCCCTGCACGTTTTCCCCTACTGCAGGACTTTGAAGTTGCCTTTCTGGCCTGTCTTCTCTCTTTATCAAACACATTTTTTAAAACTAGGAAATAAAAATGATAGTTCTACTCCTAGTTAGGAGCTCATCTAGTGTGCCCCAGGAAAAGCATGATTAATGGAGCTCAGGTTGTACGCCAGAGCCAGGAAGTAGTAACTTGTGGGGAAGGACTGAGAGACACCAGCCTGGCCCAACTTCAGACCAGGTGAACTGGGCAGAGTGCCGGGCCTCCTGAGCCCCTTGAAGCTAGCCTGTGGCCTTGGCAGAAAGTGTATCTCCAGTAAGGGCCTGGTGGGCACAACTGGCTCAAGTGAATATGGTAGTTTTCCAATTCTTTGGTTTACCTAGACTGCCTTGGCCTATAAGAACTTGTCAGCAGCTAGAACTCCTAGACTGGTTGTCCGGATCACCTGCATACATAGATAATGGCAAAAGTCTCCTTTTACTAAATGCCATGTAGACTTGTTCCAAAGTCTTTTTTTGGATTTGTGGGCTTGCGTGTAATATTCCTTAACCAGAGGGGAAAAAATAAACAAAAGAAAGAAAAATGTAAGGAATTTAGGTTCTGCTGTGTCAAAGGTTCATAAATTGAGTGTAGGAAAATTCCCTATAAGCTTGACAGAACAGTGTTTTTTTTTTTGCATCTGCCAATGTTGAAATTAAGCTGCTTGCAGAAAATATAAAAAGATTGCCATCATACAATTTTGTTTCACATGAGATTTGGAGTGCTAAAGACTTACAGCACAAACCCTCAGACACTCTGGCTTAATGCCAGGTGGTGCTTAGGGGTTCGTGGGCATGGTCCATCACGATCGTCATCATCTATCTCCCATGCCCTGCACCCAAGCCAAATGCTGCTTCCTCTAGGAGATCTTACCTGTAGCCCCTCTCATTTCTCTGCGGTCTTTCCTCAACTTGACAAGTTTTCTCCTTACCACTTAAGTTCATTTATTTTCCTTCTTTAAAAAATTCTTTACCAATGAACTCTGCAAAAATAAATAAGTGAAACAAAAAAGAATTGTGAAAAGTAATACTTAGATTTTCTGTGCTCCTTTCAGAAGAGAGAACTGTGGTTTCTAACTACCCCAGGGACACAGGGAACACTAAAGAAACGATGTTCAAATGTGAAAAGTACCCCTGCCAAATAAATCCCTTTAAAACACATGATCTTATTTGGTTCCTAGATGTGGTTCTTTTCTCTTTAATAAAATGGAGATTGCAATGATTAAACCTAGAAAGGTAAAATCACTCTGCATAAAAATGGGAGAGATTAGAATCAAAGACCTGGATTTGTCCGTTCTTTCTCTCCACCATGTTGCCTTCCAGTATGCCCCAGCATCCTTAGAAACAAAGCTCTGAGCTAAGCACAAAGGGACTTCTATTTTCATCTCTTAGTTCCAACAAGATGAAGATCAACAGGCAGGCAGACACACTTGGGAATAATGGCTCTGCTCTCAGCTGGGCCCCCCCGCTCCCAATGCCTTTATCCCCACGCAGATGACCTCGGCAGAACAAGCTCCCTCTGTAATGACCACTTCGTCAGCAGGGGCTGTGTATTTAGTAGCAGGAAATATAAGCTTTTGTGGTCAGTGTGACGTCACCTTAGCTACTAAACAGGCCTTTATAATTTGACCACAAAAAAGATTGAAAGGGACAGACACATACACACAGGGAAAGAGGCGATAGCACTGTCAACAGTTGTGTGTGCAATGAAAAGAGCATTGTGCCTTCCAAATGTTTCCCAAAAGCCTGATGTTTGGTCTGCCGTAGACAAAACATCTGGATGATGTATGACATATTTTCTTTGTAGTTGAATGTCTCAGCTCATCCTCTTCCTCCGTCCCTTCTCTCTCTGATTTTCTCTTCACTCCCTTCATCCTTTGTTTCTCTTTTTTCTTCCCTACTTTACTCTCCATTACCCTAAAACATCCAAACATATATTTAAAAAAAAAAACTTTTAGTTGTTTTTAAATATTTGGGGGTATGATGCACCTACACACCCCCACACAAACATGCACATGTACACACCAATTTTATTATTTTCTCCTGGATACTTGAGTGATAGAGAGGAAGAACAAGAAAGAAAGTAGCAGATATGCAGAGAACGCAGAGCGACAGAGCGCATACAGACAGACATTTAAGAAGACATAGCTAAGAGATTAATGTAACATTAACATTTGCATTCTATTAATGTCTTGATTTTCTAATGTATTTTATGGAGGAGTAGTGCTAAGAGATCCAGTACTTTTCAGGGTCACCTTGTACAAATTCAATGTAATATTACACTTACATATTTCATTTTATTTTTATTTCAATTTTTAGTGAAAGAAGGGCACGTTAGGCATGGATACCAATACTACCATAACATACAAATAAGAAAAGAAAACAAAGATTGATTGGTACACTACATTAAAAAAAGATAACTTAAAAAAATATACAAAGTAACTGAGAAAAATTACCTATATAACATACCAGTATAAAGTTTTCACTACCTTTTCAGATCTTGGAAGCTAGCGAGAGATGGAAGGGTGCTAACAAGGAAATTGGGAGTCGGAGGCTGGTGTATTTGATCTCTGAATAAACTGATGGAGAAGTGCGGCTTCCCTTATTTTGTGCCACTATGGAAAACTCCTCCCAGGGCTCTGAGCTCTCTTCTGAGGTCTGAGCAGCAGGAAACACCTGCTTCACTTCTCTCCTGATTTTTTACCCTTTTAGGCAATCTGGGTACCCTTCCCCTCCCTTTCTGTAGTGCACAAATGGGCAGGCAGCTTTCCCACATGCCCTACTCTTCCTTAAGTGAGGAAGTCTGGAACCATCTATTGGCATCTAATACACTTTGAGACTTTCCCGATCCCCTCACGCATTTTCCGCCTTCCAATTGGCCTTTATCATTACTTTCTGAAACCAGCTTTCTCCACCACTTATGCTAATAATAATTTTCTCCAAGAATAAATGAGGACTAAGAAGCCTATTCAAGACAGTTGAGAGACAAGTGTACATTCTGTTCATCTTGATTCCTAATTTTGAGTTTTGCCATTCTCCTCCTTGCAACCAAGGGGGAAGCAAATGCAGTTCCATTTTGGAAAGGCATGAACAACAGATGCAAATGTGCATCCAATCAAGATAGCACCCTTCAAATATCTTCCCATTAGAGGGGCACTGAGCTATTAGCAACCTCCTTGAGTAGCCCTCATCCACCACAGAAAAGAGCAGCCCAGGAACAATAATAGAACCACAGAGAGAATTTAAAAAATTTTCAGCATATAAAAAACATTCTGGAATCCAGTATTCATCAGGCTTGCAAAGACTTGTGGAGATCTCCATGTCTAGTTCCTGTTCTCTAAATAGAAATGCAAACATACAGAAATGTTTGCAAAGCCATCTTTTCCCCAGTGCTTCCTTCTTCTGTTCCATAGTACAAGAAATCCTTTACTAGAAAAATGCAAAATGCAGAGAAAACAAACAAACAAACAAACAAAAGCCAATTAAAGTGCTATTTGCCATTACTTTTCACAGGAAGGTTTCTAATGTACCTATTTCTGGCCAATTAGAAATGTATTTTTCTTTATGATTAGAGGCAGGATAGTATACAAGAAATGTAAATGGTTTGGGAGCCAATAAATCATGATGAATCACTGGAAAAATCAGTGTTATAACCATGGCTCACTGAGAGCTACTGCCTTCCTCTAGACTGCCTAATAATGGGTTAAAACGGGAGGGTTAAATAGAGCATCACTGAGGTTACTTCTGTCCATGAATGACAGCACAGAGCTGGTTATCTTAGTCATATCATTCCTAGAAACCAAGGAGAAAATGAGAAACACCCGAATCAAAAAAAAAATAATAATAATAATTATAATTCATGAAACAAATACTAAATAAGGTCAGTACATGACCAGAACCAATGTTCAACTTTTTCAGTAATTAGAGAAATACAAATTAAAACATAGAGTCTCATGTTTATCTCTTAACCTGGCCAAAATGGAAAAGATAAATTTTATAATTTTTTTTTTTATCTTGGTATTGTTCATAGTAGCGACACATTGGAAACAATGTGTATATGCCTCATTGTTGTACAGTAGTCCCCCCTTATCTGGAATTTCATTTCCCACATTTCAGTTACTCACAGTCAATTATGGTCTGGAAATATTAAATGGAACATTTCAGAAGTAAACAATTTATAAATTTTAAATCATGCCCCATTCTGAGTAGCATCATAAAGTCGCGTGCCACTGCTCTGTGTCCCACCTGAGATGTGAATCATCCATTTGTTCAGTTGTATCCATGCTGCACATGTTACCACCCTCTATTTACTTAGAAACCATCTTGGTTTTCACATCAACTGTCAACTTCAACGTGAGCACCCTTATTTTACTTAATAATGGCCCTAAAGTGTAAGAGTAGTGATGCTGACAATTTGAATATGCCAAAGAGAGGCTGTAAAGTGTTTTCTTTTGGTAAATAGGTGAAATATCTCAACATAATAGGAAGTAAGGAATTGTATGGCAAAATTACTGAGATCTATGGTAAGAGTGAAATTATGGAGGAGGAACAAGAAACTCCTGAAAGTTCTGTTCTTGCACTCAAACTGTAAAAATTATTGCCACCATGTATAAGTAATTAAGATGGGAAAAGCATTAAATTATAGGATTTAGTACTAGCTACAGTTTCAGTATCCAATGAGGGTCTTAGAATGTATCCACTGTGGATAAGAAGGGACTCCTGTACTGTATATCCCTTTATTGGAATATCACCACTCATTAAAAATTATGTGGATCTGTGTCTTAACAATGGAAACATGACTACCATACATTAAGAAAAATATTACACGGCCAGGGTTATAGCTCAGCGGCATGGTGCCTGCCTGGCAAGCACGAGGTCCTGAGTTCAAT
The DNA here is from genome assembly GCA_028451465.1 of Erethizon dorsatum. Lineage (NCBI taxonomy): Eukaryota > Metazoa > Chordata > Mammalia > Rodentia > Erethizontidae > Erethizon > Erethizon dorsatum. Next base: position 19,789,383 of record CM051835.1, read on the forward strand.
TCCCAGTTCCAAAAAAAGAAAAATATTACAAAACCTTTACACTATTACTCCACTTACAGAAAGTATGTGTATATATATGTGGGCCTAGGCACAGAAAAACATTTGAATGGGCATACACCACAATATTAATGGTGACTATCTTGAAGTGTTGAAGTAATTATATGTCTTTATTTTTCTATATTGTTGAGATATTTTACAGTGAACATATACTACATTTATAATCAATAAACTTTATCTCCATTTGAGAATAATTCCTAATTAAACAAAATGCTACAAACATACTGCACATAGGCAAATATTTGAAAACAGAAATGAGCTTTACTTGGAAAGCAGATGGTAAGCAGAGCTGTTAACCTGATCTGCTCACTCAGAGCCCTGGAATCTTAGACATAATTACACATTGGCCCTGTGTAGTTCTCTCTTATAAGTTATTTGTTTTTACGGAGCCTGTGTTTCTTCATCTGTAAAATAACCATAATAATTTTCACCTTGTAAGGTAGTTAGCAAGAATTCAACAATGTGTAAATGGCTTAGAATGAGCCCATGCAAATCAGCTATTGTTATGTAAAATGTATATGTTTATTCTTTACAAAGAAGTATTATTAAATTAAAGTTGTTAATTGATAAAACCCATGCTGGGATGACACGTCATGTGTCATTTGTAGTTGTTGTGAGTTAACTTCTAAGGTTAGCAGTTAATAAGATATTGTTAAGAAGATGGTGGAGAAGTCTGTGGCCATAGGCAGCTTTATTTCTTTCAGTCAGTAGTCTTCTGATTTCTCTGACATGCAGCCCCCGTGTCCTGACCAACTAGCTGATCAGTAACCACTACATGTGGAGTTCTAATATTATTAGCACAACGTTGACCTAGATAAGGTGGAAGAATAAAATAGAAGAAAGTAAAAGATGAAATTCTGCCTTCACAGTGCTTACAATCCAATGAGGAACACAAACCAAGGCTCTCCAAACTGCAGTGTGGCAAAATGTTATGTGTACAACAGAAAATAGAAACTATAAAGCAAGAGAAATTTATCTAATTCACTTGGGTAAAGGCTTCAGAGAAGCTATAATACCAGACTATTAAATAGGGATATTCTACAAAGAACATATAGAGCAGGGGATGCCAAGCATTGAAGGGAAGTGGAATGTTGTGTCAAGACACACCAGGGATCTTCACAAAGAGGGTGACATGGACGAGATGAAGCTGGAGATGAGGGATTCTCTACCAGCTCTACATTACTGACCATTAGAACTTGGGCAGGAATCCTTTAATGTAGCTGAGCTTCTGATGTCTTGGCTTGGTGGGTGGGAGGAATGGAGGTGTGTGTGGTTTATGGGCTTAATTAACCTACCGAGCTCATCTGGTTATATAAGGTGGTTCCATGGTTGTGAATTTTGGTGAGATCCAGTATCTAAGCATGGTGGTATAGATCAGGCTTAGGAGAGGTGCTGAGAGGCTGAACTGAGTCTCTATTTTCCAGGGAAGGACTGGGCACTAACTGGAGCAGAATCTTCTCTCTCCAGATAGAACTGTGTAGGCCGGGTGGTGTTGGAGTCCTTGGTGAACTTGCTTTCAGTGACCTGAAAAAGGGTCAGTGAGTACTGGGAGGGTCAGTAAGATGAGTTTAAGAACAAGCTGAGAAAATATGACACCACAGGAAAGCTCTGGGAAAGAGCAGTCACCAGCAGAAAACTCTGGCACCCAATTCCCACCCATGAGCAGCCAACTTGGAAGCAAGCAGTGGCCTTCTGTGCCGAGCTCAAAGCAAGCAAGCAGGCTGGCTGGGACAGAGAAGTTCGGAGGTGCAGAGCAGAGGGGACAAGGCAAAGTCCTACCTGGCCAGCAGCACTCACAACTGCAAGACCGTCTCTCCTGCATTCCCAGGCCTGCCCTCCACCCACAACCCAACCTGCCTTTCTTTTCCACCTGCCTGAAAAGCTGGGCTAGAAGTGTCTTGGTGGCTTGGTGCTTGCATCATCATCTGGACCATATGATATTTGTCTATACAATGGAGATAATCCATGCCCTACCTAGCTCACAGGGTTTTTTTGGGGAAAAAAGCAATGTAAAAATGCCTTAAAGGTGTCAAACAGTACTCTAAGTGTTTGAAGCATCACTATTGCCATGTCAGAACCTAATTAATCTTAGCTTTCAAGTTTCCTTTAAGGCCAAGATACACTGAAATTTAAAGCCAGAAAGATCAGGGTATTTGGTTTTAAAAGTCTTCCTTAACAATATTCTCAGGACACCTTAACTATTATTATTTTATAAAATATTGTAAAAATATTAGGAAAAGTTATAAAAAGTTGTAAAATAAAAGCTCTCCTAGTTCAAAGCAGAAAACTAGTCCACACCTGAAATTCGCTGCATTCCTATTCAACACGGCTTTTGTTGCCTGGGACAAATGTAATTGTTCACAGAGTCCTTTGTTATTAAACAGCAAAGACTCTGACCCCGTACTCCCTGTCCCCCCTTTGAGCTTTGGTTTCCAAGAAGGGGTTGGTCTGAAAGATGTCTGCTATCTATCTCATTGTGAGTGTGCTATACACTCAGTATTTCTTGAGCACCTCCTCTGCCACTCAAGCTGTATGGGACTGGGAAGTGGCAGCTGTAAGATTTTTAGTCTCTATCTCAAGCATCTTAGAATAGTTGAAGAAGTGAGATACAAATGTATAAATACATAAATAGAAAATAAGCAAGTTTTCCCACTCATCTCTTGTTCCAATCAAGTGTCTGATTCATTTGCACACAGTTCCAAAAGTAACCTGTGAGGTCGGAGGGACTGGAGGTACGGGGGGTGGGTTTGCGTATGCACTTTATAGAGGGAGACAATGAGGACTCCCAAGATGAGTGGTGTGCTGGGCTGGGATAAAGAACCTGGGTCCATTTTTCTCCAGGTGCAAGCAGATGGTGTGGCACAGTGGAACGTGCATGGCCTGTGAAGACATGCAGGCCTGTGTTGCAGCCTTCTTTCCACCCCGGGGACTTTGGGTGGGATGCTACCTAACTTTACAATTTTGAAGATGAAACATTGGGTTCAGGTGGAGCTGTTGCAATGATTTTAAAAACAGGAAGTGTATGTGAAGGATATACACAGGGAATGGAGTTAACAGGTGCCCAGCTCTTTCGGCAGCCTCAGCACATGAGGTTAAGGGCTGCTGGGGACAAGAAGCTCTGGCATGCTCTGGCATGTTCTCCTTTGGTCAGATGTCCATTTTCGACCTCCTCCAGTCCAGTTATAAGTATGTTACTGGTGCCTTCAGCAGGCCCAGGCTTCTAAGAAAGCACTCAGCTGAGATTGCAGTGACATAGCCTGCCTGGGGATGGCAAGGGAAGAGTGAGTGCAGAGCCTGCCTCTTTGAAAGGAAAGGTGGAGCCTGGAGAATTTGCCTTCTTTGATACCTGATATACCCTTGACCACATTGTCTCACATTTGTTTCCCCATGGTACAAAGGAAATGGGGAGGTGAGGGTATGGAAAATATTTACTCTCCTCTTATCATTCTTGCAAATAGAGGCTTCATCAGGGCACATTTGAATTAAACTCACTCCCCTTTGCTGTTCAACCAGGCAGTATTTATTGAGTATATACTGTATTAAATCTCTGGGGAGGTTATCATGTCTACCAAAGAGGGTAAAGAGAGTATAGCATAGTCAGGAACACTGAAAATAATCTTGACTCTATTATTTACTAACATTATAATTTGGGACAAGCTACTTAACCCGAATGAGACTTAGTGTTTTAAACTACAAAATGAGAATAATAATTCCCACCTTACAAGATTAATATCAATGCTACAATAAAAACATGTATGTGTAGAATATATTAAGAGTTGAATAGATGATAGTTGTAGTTGCAGTTTTACTATTATTATGTAAACAATTAGAGATGAGCTACAGGCTAAACTGTGTAGGTAACCTCGGAGAGAGAAGTTATCAAGAGCCGGAAGAGATGGATACAGCACATAGTAACTGGTGGGCAAAACTTTGGGATGATGTGTGATTCTGCACCTGCTCTGTACATCCCTGCTACTTCCACTTTGTTCAAAGCTTTGAGATCTGGAGTGGATTTAGACTGACAAAGGGGAGTGAGGGATATTTTGGAAGAGTACAACGAATGAAGTCGAAGTATCAGAGATGCACAGAGCAGGTGCAGAATGCAGGAAGGGGCCTGGAGCAGGGCTGAGGCTGAGACACACTGGAGCTTACTCTGAGGAGAGAAAAGGGATGAGTTAGAGAAAGTTTGTGAACATAGCTTGATGTCTGGATTGAAGCCACAAGAAACATAGAGAAGCTGCATATTTTAGATCTAGGAGAGAGATCATGAAAACAATTTGATAGCAGCATGCAAGGTGAATTGGGGCAAGAACACATGGTATATGGAGGCCAGTAAAGGGTCTGGTGTAATAAATTAGGCCTGTGATGATAGAGGCCCAGGTGACAGGAAGATGGAGAAGCATGAGTCTATGTGACAGCTGTAAAACGGCACTGCACAGGGGTGTTCATGGCCCCGTCTTCCTTTTCTTGGGCTTCTATTGCTTTGAGAGACTGGGCAGCAGTTCTGGGCAACAGTTGGGGAGTGGGGATGGTTGGTTCAGAGTAAGCCAATGTGAGCCTATCAAAGCCTTGAAGCAAGGATGCATCACACTCTGGCTAGAAAGGACACTCATCATTTTTTTTTTCAAAAAATGAAGAATAAAGGAGTGCCTAGACCTAGAATATATTAAGTATGTTCAAGGCATTGAAATACTGAAGGGAATAAATAACCTGCCTGTCCTTCTGATTACTTTTTCATTGAGGAAATACTCAAAACAAAGCAGTTAGATGCCAGATGGCAATTAGTGACTTAGAGAAAGGGAAAATGGGGTAAGAGGGAAAAAGGGGCTAGAATAGGTCACTCTTATTATTTTATATGTGATGATCAATGTTCTCATTGACAATGGGACTTCTAAATTGATTGATGAGAGGGAAGAATAGGACAGGGACATTAGGGGAAAGTGTCACAGACAGAAGGAGGAAGACCCAAGGTTGACAAGGTCAAAGTGACTGGAATATAGGGACCTCAAGGAGAAGGTGGTAGGAGATGTGATCATAGGCATGAGAATGGGGTGAAGGGCCTTTGGAAGGATTTTGGCTCTTACTGTGGGTGAGATGGAGTCACTGGAGAGAGCTAAGAACTGATGTGATCAGAATTTTGTTTTAAGCGTCTGCTATCTTGACTTTGTGTCCAGCTACATGGCTGTATCTGGTTATTAAATCTAGAAGTCTTTTGGTAGAGTTTTTGGGGTCTTCTATGTACAGTATCATGTCCATCTGCAAATAATGAATATGTAACTTCTTCCTTTCCTATCTTTATTACTTTTATTTCTTCCTCTTGTCTAATTTTTCTGGCTAATGTTTCCAGAACAATATTGAATAAGAGTGGTGATAGTGGACATCCTTGTCTTGTTTCTGATTTTAGAGTGAAAGCTTCCAGTTTTTGACTATTCAGTATGATGTTGGCTGATGGTTTGTCATACATGGCTTTTATCAGATTAAGATAAAGACACTCTATTCCAATTTTCTGTAGGGTTTTTACCATGAATGGGTGTTGGACTTCATTGAACACCTTTTCCGCATCTATTGAGTGATCATAAGGTTTCTACCCTTGGCTCTATTAATATGATGTATTACCTTTATTGATTGGTGTATGTTGAACCATCTCTACATCCCTGAGATGAATCCCACTTGGTCATGGTGTATAATCTTCTTGAAGATTTGCTGCATTCTGTTTGCCAGACTCTTATTGAGGATTTTTGCATCTATGTTCATTATGGAGACTGACCTGTAATTCTCTTTTTTTGTTGGGTCACTCTCTGGTTTTGGTATCAGGGTAAAACTTGCTTCCAGGGATGCCTTTGGGAGTTTTGTTTCCCTTTTAGCTTCATTAAAGAGTTTAATGAGCAGTGGCATTAGATCTTCTCTAAATTTCTTGTAGAGTTCACTGGTGAATTCATCAGGACCTGGGCTTTTCATTGTTGGTAAGTTTTTAATTACATTTTTAATTTTATTGACTGATACTGGGTTATTTAGAATTTTTATGTCTTCTTGATTCAACGTTGATAATTCATGTGTATCTAGGAATCTGCCTATTTCTTCTGTGTTTTCCTTCTTATTAGAGTAAAGGTTCTCGAGTTAGAGTAAAGGTATTGATGATCTTCTGGATTTCTAAAGGGTCCATTATGATTTCACCCTTTTCATTCCTAATTGCACGAATTTGAGTCAACACTCAAAAATCACGGGGCCAGTGAGATGGCCCAGCGGTGTAAGTGCTTGCCTGGCAAGCACGAGGGCCTGAGTTCGACTCCAGGATCCCACATACGAAAAAAGGGCTGGTGATATCGCTCAGCGGCACGGGTGCCTGCTGGCGCGCGAGGTCCTGAGGTTGACCCCCGGTACCCACCAAAAAAAAAAAAAAACAATAGGATTCCATTACAAAAATAACAAACTCACTGAGAGAAAAATTAGAGAAACCACACCTTTCATAATAGCATTGAAAAAAAAAAAAAGAAATGCTTAGGAATCAATATAACAAAGGAAATAAAACATCTCTATATTGAAAATTACAGTACTCTGAAAGAGGAGATCAAAGAAGATATCAGAAAATGAAAAGATATCCCTTGCTCTTGGGTAGGAAGAACCAACATAGTAAAAATTGTCATACTCCCAAAATTGTTATACAGATTTAATGCAATCCCAATAAAAATACCACTAGCATATCTCATAGAACTAGAGAAAACATTAGTAAAATTAATTTGGAACCAGAAGAGACCTAGAAGAGTAAAATTCTAGGCAACAAAGGCAAGGCATGGGGCATCACAATCTCTGACTTGAAATTATACTACAGAGCTACAGGGATAAAAACATCAAGGTACTGGTAAAAACAAAACAAAACAAAACAAAACAAAAAACCTGAGGATCAATGGAATAGATTAGAAGATGCAGAAACAACTTCAAACACACTCAGCCACCTTATCTTTGACAATGGGATGAAACACCTCCACTGGAAGAAAGAGAGCCTCTTTAATAAATTGTGCTGGAAAAACTGGCCTTCCACATGCCAAAGACTAAAACTAGATCTATGTCTATCACCACGCACTAAACTAAAATGGAAATGGATCAAATATCTAAATATTAAAACAGAAACACTAAATCTGTTGGAAGATAGAATAGGTAGAACTCAGAACTCTTGAAGACATAGGTGTAGGCAAAGACTTCATGAACAAAACCCATATGGCACAGGAAATACTACAAAGAATCAACTACTGGGATCTCATCTTATTAAAAAGCTTTTGCACAGCAAAAGAAATCACCAACAGTGAGAACAAACAACCCAAAGCATGGGAAAAAATCTTAGCCAGTTGTTCTTCAAAGGACTGGCATCTAGAATATATAAAGAATTGGAAAAAAAAACAGACCCTCAAATTTAAAGACCCAGTCCAAAAATGGGCATCTGAAATGAATAGACATTTCTCAAATGAAATACAAATCACAAATAAATATATGAAAAATGTTCAACATCACTGATCATTCGAGAGATGCAAATTAAAACAGCTGAGATTCCACCTCACTCCAGAAAGAATGGCCATTGTCAAGAAATCAACCTATAACAGATGCTGCTGGGGATGTGGGGGAAAAGGAACCCTTCTCCACTGTTGGTGGGAGTGTAGACTGGTGCAACCACTGTGGAAATCAGTGTGGAGATTCCTCCAAATCTAGGACTAGAAGTCTCACTTGACCCAACTATTCTCCTTCTTGTTATCTTCCCAAAAGAATTAAAAGGAACACACCACACCTATTTTTATATATGCACACCTGTTTTTATAGCAGCACAGTTTATAATAGCTAAATCTTGGAAATAACCCAAATGCCCATCAACTGATGAATGGACAAAAAAGATGTGCTTTTATTTTTATACAATGGAGTATTGCTTAGCCATAAAGAAGGATAAACTTGAGATGTTTATAGCTAGATGGATAGACCTTAGGACCATACATTTAAGTGAAATAAATTGGACACATATGTGTAAATATTGCACGATCTCTCTGGTGTGAGAAACCAAAAGTACAAATAAGAACCAAAATGTATGATAGATATTGTGAAATAGGAAGAGATTATTCAAAAGGAAAGGAGATGGGGGGAGGGAAAAGAAAAAATGAGAAAAAAATGAGAAAATGGAAACAAATTTTTGTAAATAATTTGGGAATAAAAAAGAGGAACTAAGATACATCATGTACAGGTACAAGTTCCCTGTGATAAATGTGATCATTATATATATCTAAATTGTGCCAATAAACTTAATTTAAAAAGAGATTGCTATCTTGGGAATCTATAGTAGGAGAGCATGAGAAATAACATATCTCATCTATTTGAAAATCAGTAAAGTATCAGGATAATAAACACTATTTTTAAACCTTTATAACATATCAGAGTTTATGTTTCACACTTAAACCAAGATCTCTGTTACACAGCAAGTCATTAAGGAGACATTGCTATTGCTGGTTACATTTGAGGACACAGGCTTAGAAGGTGTACAAAATTCACCCATGTTAGCACAGCTAGTGGAGGATAAAATGAAGCTCTGATTCCAAAGCCTTCACCCTCACCAGTCCCCTACATGTCCTCTGCTTTTGCTTTGCCCTCCATATATAAAATCATCTAGATTCTTCGAAAACACAAATTCAATGGTCCCTAAAGAGATGTCTGCTAGTACTAAATCATCAGGTAGGTCTTTCTTCAAAGCACTCCAAGACTGGTTCTTGAGTAGTCAAAGAAGTTCTTACACAGGTTAACTAATGATTTAATTCATTTAGAAGACTGATAATTAAGCCTGGCCAGAGGCCAGATTTCTGGACTTTTCAGCCATCAGACCATAGGAAAACTGCCTGTGTGATAGCTGACACCCAGGAATGGATTGACTTTACTTGTTGGGCAGAGGGACTGTTATTCTTTAATAAAAATCAGAAAACCAGGCAATTTTGAGTGAGTTTGTCATTGCAGACTACTTGGCAAATGAGCGATTCCTTAAATAGAAATACTTTTTGCTTTAATTTGGTATTGAAAAGATTGGTGTTGGCCACTTGGCAATCAGTCCAGTTGGAGAAGTTAGTTATTAGAGTAGAATCACATCTTTTGCATGTTTTAAGTATAGTTGTGAACTTTTAGAGGGAGAGATTGAGGAAGGAAAATGGGAAAAGAAAAAACCACACAGTAGGGCCGGTGAGATGGCTCAGCGGCGTAAGAGCCTGCCTGGCAAGCACGAGGGCCCGAGTTCGACTCCCGGAACCCACATACGAAAAAGGGGCCGGTGATATCGCTCAGCGGCATGGGTGCCTGCTGGCGTGCGAGGTCCTGAGGTCGACCCCCGGTACCCACAAAAAAAAAAAAGAAAAGAAAAAAACACACAGTAAAATGATCACAGAAAAAAATCCTCTGAGGCCTAGGTGTTATCTCTCAATAAATCCAGCACTATTACATTTACCTCTAGCTTTGGAGTTGAATGTGCATATAATGTAACTGAACTATTTAAATATCTACAAGTCTGTAAACTTGACCTGTTCCCAAAGAAACAGATACTCAGGCATGCATGGACTAAGGAGATGATGTGGAATAGGCTCATGGCTCAATTGCTTCCCTCTCTCCTTCTCTATCTCTCTTGTATCTTTAATAGAAAATTGCTTTCATAGTTTTTGCAGTCTCTGCCAGACACTGGACCCATTTCTCCTTTTAAAATTAAAGGCAGTGTTTTGCTTCTCCTCAGATGAATACCAGATTTCTTCACAACTCTTCCTATTTTGTTTGTTTTTAATTCCTTACCCCCTCCTCTGAACCATTCTTGTGACCCTCAGCTCATTCTGCTGTATGTGACTCAGTTTCCTTATCTACCAGGTGATTTTCACGACCTTGTAGTTCATTCCTGTCTCGTGATTCTGAGTTAAATCTCTTTAAGCCACTTTCTTAGGTTATCATTAATACATGGGGAGAGAAAAATCACAATCCTGCACATCACGAATATTTTATGAGGGGAAAGAACCATGATTGTTGTTCTTTTCCAGTATGTTTATGGCTTTAAATCCATGGCATTTATGTGAATAACTGAAGTTATGAGCCACATATTCCATTCTGTAAAGAAACGATACTTTCTTCCCTGAATAATTCCTTCTATCTTCTTTCTTTCCAGTATAATTAAATGAAAAGAGAAAGCCACCTTCAATGTCATTGTGGGAAATTTCTAGACCACCTCCTCAAGACAGGAATGGGGTTTAAAATAAATATCGCTGTGCTGGGATGCAGGATTCCAGTCAGCAGTTTGTCCATTCTTCTCTGTCTGGGTAGCACAGTGTTCATATTGTGCCAAACAGATGTGTCTGGTGGCCTCCAGAGAAGGGCATGTCACTCTACTCACACAGCATTTGGTCAATGGTTCCAGTGTCCTAAGAACTTGTCAGTTGTGAAATTCATTGTGTGCCTTGATCTCCTCTGCCATGATTTTGATGAACGTCCCTTTGCTCATTCCCCACTGGACTTGGAGAACAGATGGCTGTTATCTTCTCCAGGGTGGAGCACTCAGAAGCATACGACTCTTAGCCAAAGTTGGTCAGTTACTTCCTTTCATCTGTCATCGCTCTTCGTAATACCCCCCATTCCTCTCCTGTATCCACACCACATAAATTCCCATTGCAATATGAGATAAAATACATAATGGAAATAAAACGTGGAGCCTGGCAAATCTCTTTAAGGTCTGTTGCTGCCTAGCATTTGACCTGTGGCAAATGGACCTTGATGATCATATTTTCAAATCTAATAAATCCAATTGGTCTTGGAGACAACAGGTAACGTACAGTAGAGATCAACAGAGAGTAGCAACAATTATGTGTGTGATATCATAATTAAGAGCTTATATAAGAATCACAAATTATCCTATGGAATAAGGCAACCCCAAAGATAGTCAGGGTGACATGGTGACTTCCTCTCTAGAAGGGTCTAGGGAACTTTCCTCTTGAGGTTGTATGATCCTAAAAGCCTCTAGGTTCCTAAAATCTCAGCACACATAGGACAACGATGGCATAACTCATGTTAAATATATTTGTAAATAGGTAAACAAATTATTTAAGTTTTCCTTAATTTGACCTTTAAGGTGTTGATGGGATAAAGTAGTAAGGACAGAATAGTATGTTTAGACAGGAAAGAGTAGGAAGATATTGGCACTTTTTATTTTCCTAATCATGTTTGGTAAAAACACTATAGACAAAGGTTTGTTTACGAAGTTGGTAGAAAGTTGGAAGAGATCAGAACTCTGAGGGAAAAAGTAAGACGTGTTTATCAGGGAGAGTATTCAGCCTGGAAAATGCTTAGGGGGTAAGAGAGGGGCTCATTTATAGTTGGAGAACTGAGCAGAGGAGCTTGAGAAGAGCAAGAAAAGAGAAGGGAAGTAGGAGAGGGAGAAGGACTGAGGTTACATGGGGTCATGGGTGTGAAATGTGATAGTTCTACCTAAGGTTTCAAAACACAGGCTGATCACGAGGAACCGCCTCCCTTGGAGGCCATTTCCCATCCAGCTCATATCCCTTGGAGCCTAATCAAAAGGAGGTAAAGCTAGAAGCTGTTTTCTAGTTTCCTGGTGGATGTCGCCATCACCTCTATGGCATATCTGCCATGAGGATACCCTCACTCTGCTTAAACACCACCATTTCCAGGAGCTCATGAGCGTCCAACCTGCCACGCCATATGAAGATGGCCATACCCATTAAGACTCCCTTTGCTTCTTCTAAACCTGGGCCATTTAGAACTTGGACACAATTTTTCTCAGATTTCAGAACCAATGACCTGGTAAGAAAGACGCCCTGGTCTTCTCAGTGCTCTGGAAGCCAAGGCCATTGCTGCTCAAATTCTGCTTCACAGGGCTCAGATCAAAGTGTGGACCACAGTGCAGGCCCTCCAGATGTATTCTTCATTGAGCTTATTGGGTGTCATTGGTATTTCTTTTTTACTTTTGAAAGAAATCATTATTTTGTGCAGAATTCAAGATTGATAGTTATTTTTGACATTAAATTAGTATTTTATCTTCTTTTAAATACTTCTTTAATGTCCATGGTAAAGAAAAATGAAAAATAAATGTTTGGACTTCAGCAAATTTTTAAGATGAATTTATTTTGGAGTTGGAGATAAGTTAAAGACTTTGACATTTTCAAAGGCAACACTTTCATGAAAGTAATGGCCAACACTTTTCATAATCTAGTGAGGCAGGAAGAGAGAGGAGGAGAGGGAGAGGAAGACAGGGACAGGGAAAGGGAGAGGGAAAGGGAATCACTTACAAAGCTTTGAAATCCTATCCCGTCTTGGTACATGGACTTTGGGCTCTAGAAGCACTTCTTTGCCTTTGGCTGTGGTTCACACCTCCTTCGCAGGACTGAAATACTTTGTAACCTCACTCTAGGCTGAGGGGTGTGAGGATTTCAGTTGCTGCACTGTTGGTGTGAAGGCTGGGAGGGGACTTGAGGTCTCTCTGTGATCTGGAAAAGGCAGGAGTTTCACTCTAGGACTATTTAGGGGCCAGGAAGGGACAGAAGCAGTGGATGGTGAGCAGAATTTTGCCAGAAGTGGAAGTGATAGCTGCTAAAGATAGAGACCAATCTCAGCACAGGCAATTCAGAAGGTCCAAGCTGAACAGCCTTCTTGCTTTAAGCCTCCCTTTGTACCAAGCCCAACCTAGAAAGATGGCTAGGACTCCAGATTCCAAAACCATCCCAAGAGACACAGCAAACCCTCTAATATAATACTTTTTAATGTTTAGAACTGTTTATTTTTCACCACAAGATCATTTTTTTTTCATGTAACCAAATTTCCTCTTCTTGCAACCACACTGATTACATCATGGTTATACCTTTTAGTCAGGAATAAATTGAAGAATTAGCAAAGAGAATTGGTTCTGGTCAGTGCCTCACTCTTGCACACTTATCACAGTGTCCTATATTTACAGCACTGTCTGCCACTCTCCCACCTTCTCACACTCTTTCACACAAACATATCTCAGGCCTCCTCTTAGAGTTGACTTTTTTCCTACTATACACACAGGGAAATTATGAGCCAAAGAGTAGAAGCCCTGGACTGCTTAAGGCATTTTTGGGGGAAGAAGGCCCAGTTCTCTGGTTTAAAAGTGAGTGCCTTTCTTCAACAGGTGAGTTCTCTGAGTTACGAGCTGACATGAGATCAAAGGAGAGAAGTCTGGTCTAAGAGCAGGTCAGGGTTCAAATGCTCACAAGGGAAAACTGAAAGACCACCACTGCAGTCCCCCCTTTCCCTGCCCTGCTACCAAATCCAAGCTGACCTAAGTCTCTGAAAGACACATTGACCTTGAACAGTTGAAGAAATCACCCCAGGAATGACTTACCCTATGAAGGATAAGGATGGAATGTTTAACAATATGACAAACAATTATGTGACTATTTTAAAAATCCATATGATTTCTCAATTAGGATGGTAAATTAATTGACTTAATGTTTCCAGTTTTTACTATAATGATTTTGGGCAAGATATTCTGATGGACCCTTTCTGTCTGGGCACAGATAAATTATTTGCTTTGGCCAATGGGAGTTAGTTAGCAAGTAAGGCACAAACATAGTCCTAAAGACTGCATAAATTGCTCTTTGCTTTCTTGTCACTCTTGTTCCCCCGCCATAAAGATGTGCCTGGTTTAACCTGCTATAAAATACCAAAGATATGAAAGGAAGAAAGCCAAGCTTTTCCATCCAAGGCCATCCTAGACCAGTCATTGCCCTTCTGATCTGTAGCTGATAACTGAACCATGAGTGAGTCCAAGCGAGCTTAGCTAAGCCTGGCTCAGAGTAGCAGAATTATCCATCCAACCCCAAAACTCAAGATAGAGAGCAAATGTTCATTGTCTCAAACCACTGGGGTCGGGAGTGATTATATAGCAATAGGTAATTGATAGAACTTCTGATGAAATGATATTGAAGAGAAATACTGGAAAAGTAAGCACAAAAACTAATAAGAGGGATGTCACAGGGTGAGGGTCACTGTAATATTACAGAAAATATTTCTCTTTAGCTTCCTCCTGCCCCTCCCCATCCCATACAATGTATTGCTTGAGGGACACCTCCGTATGGCTTAGTTCTTGGGTTGCTGGAAGTGACCATGAGCAGAGACGAGGTGTGTATTTGCACTTATGCTGTGGGTTGACCTAAAAGTTGCATTTGAGAATTTAGCATAGCCTGTCAGATTTTTTCCCCCCGGTGGTACTGAGTATTGTCAGATCTTTTTTATTTTAGTTTGCTCTTTTTGAACTTTTTGATCCTGCATGCCTTATATGTCATTGCAGATAAATCAGCAGGTATTTGACATTTTTTCTGATCATACATAGGGATCAAAGCCAGGACAGTCAGTAACAGGCTTTTGTAAAAGACATCAATAGGTTGGAAAATAGGATGGTTGGGGAAAAGTGGAAAAAGAACAAGGGATGATAACAAAGAAAAGTTTATATTTCTGCTATAGGAAGAATCAAATACTTTTCTAGTAGTCTCTAAACTGAATATATTTATTGACTTGCTAAAATCTCTCACAGATCACAGCATTAGCTGGATGGTGATATAGAGCTGTTGCAATATCTTTCTGATGTGAGAGATGCCTTTATTAGCATCCCAGAGACACTGATGAGATGCACTTCTCAGACCTATACTCCGCCTCGTATATGCAGAGCCCAGAGCCACTGTGTTAGATGACAAAAGCTACCATAATTTTTCGCAGCTGACCCCCATGAAATGATGTATTCTCCACTTCTGTAAATCAGGACTGACCAAGTGACCTGCTTTCCCCACTGGCACATTAGCAAATATGACATAAGCAGAGACTTACAATGAACCTCCTTCTTGGAACTTACCCTCTTGTTGATTTTGGGCTCTGCAACCACCATAAGCCAGAGGTATCCAGCTGGAAGGTAAGAGACAAGTAGCATGATCTCACTTTTTATTTCCATCAAATGTCATCCAAGCCCCAGAAACAGACTTACTTTGTTGGACCATAGTGTACTAAAAGCTGAGAGTGAACCCAGCTCAAATTCAAAGAATGCCTATCCTTAAAATAAATGGAGATATTCCTTCATAAGTATAGCTTCCTAAGACTGACAAAAGAAGAATTGGGAATTTTTTTCTATTTTCAATTTTTATTTTTTTATTAGTACATGCATATAGTACATAACGATCACATTCCTTGTAGGGAGTTGGTGCGTGTATATAACATACCTTAATTCTTTTGTAACCCCTTCCTCTCCTCTCCCTCTCTACTCCTTCATCTCATGGTGCCCTTCCCTTTTGCAAAAGTTCTACCTCCCTGTTTCCTATTATCTATCTTTTATTTTGCCCTTTTTTGTATTTTGGGTTTCTCATGTCAGAGAAATCATGCAACATTTAAGATTGTGTCTCTTATTTCACTTAACATTACTCTCTCAAGGTGCATCCGTTTTCTTACAAATGACTCAATTTTATCTTTCTTTATGACAAAATAGTACTCCATTCTGTATATGTGCCACATTTTCTTTATCCATTCATGTAATATATGCAGATATGAACATCTTAGAAATATGCAAACTACTAAAACTAATTCATTAAGAAATATAAAACTCAAATGGATTTATAACAAGAGATAGAATAAGGAATAAAAAGAGACTTCCCACAAAGAAAAACCCAAGACCAAATTGCTTCAGTGGTAAATTCTGCCAAATGTTTAAAAATTAAAATGAACATATCACAAACTCTTCCAAAAAGTAGCAGATATAACATTCTCTAATACATTCTATAAGACGAATGTTACTTTGGTAACATTGCCTTTGAAATCAGACAAAGACCTATTGAGGAAGGAACATACAGATCTTTATGAACATATTAAACATTCTTAAAAATCCAGAAAAATGAATCCAGAAATGTACAAGAGAATTATACACCATATCCAAATAAGATTTACCCCAAGCATTCAAGATTGATTCAACATATGAAAATCAACATAATGTACAATACCAGCAGAATAAAGGACAAAAACCACACATCACCTTAAAAGATGAAGAAAATCATGTGGCAAAATTCAATACTTTGTCATGATAAAAACACTTAAACTGATGAAGGGCACGTATAAGAACCCAAAGCTAGCATCACACTTAATAATGGAAGAGTAACAGATTTCTTCCTAAGATTTGGGACAACACAAGTATACACACTCATGTTACACACTCATGTTACCTCTACTCAGTATGTACTGGAAGTTCTGGCCAATGAAATTAAGCAGAAAAAAAGACGTTCATATTGAATGGAGATAAAACTGTATTCACAGATGACATGATCTTCTATCTAGAAAATCCTACACAGCCTGCACACAGAGACAAATTTTAGGGTGAAAGATCATGTAAAAAATCAATGTAAATAAACAACCCTGAAAATAAAACTAAATAAAAATTCAAATTATGGTAGCATTAATAAATAAAGTTCTTAAGACTATATTTAGCAAAAATGTGCAAAGATTTTACACTGAAAACAACTGGGCAATGACATTTAAAGGAATTAAAGAAGACTTAAATAAATGGAAAGATATCTGAAATGGAAGATTTAATACTAAGATGGAAATGTGCTTCAAATCGACCTATAAATTTAATGCAATTTCTATCAAAATCACAGATGCCTCTTTTACAGAAATTGACAAGATTATACTAAAGTTCAAATGAAAATGTGAGATCAAGAAGAGTTAAACAAATCTTGAAGAAGAAAAAAGTTGGAAGATATACTGCCCTATTGCAAGCATTCAGTGCCAAGTTACAATAATTAAGACTATATTATTGGGAAAAAGATGAACATTTATATTGACTGTGAAATAAAATTGGGAACCCAAAAATAAAGTCATAAATTTATAGTCACTTGATTTTAAGCATATGTGACAAAACAATGCAGTGGGGGCAAAAATAGTCTTTTCAACAAATAATACTGGGACAATGGAATATCCACATACAAAAGACTAAAGCTGAATATTTTCCTTGTAGCATACATAAAAATTAACTCAAAATGGACCAACACTTAAATATAAGAGCTAAAATTAAAACTCTTAAAAATACTGAAGTAGATCATCATAATATTAGTTTAAACAATAATTTCATATGTTTGATAATGAAAGTACAAGCAACAAAATTAAAGTAGATAAATTTAAAACTTTTGTGCTTCAGAGAATACTATTAAGAAAGTTAAAGTACAACTCAAGTATTGGGAGAAAATTTTGCAAATCATGTACCTGCTAAGGGTTATATGTGTGTATGGTATGTGTATGTATACACATAAACATTAATGAAAATAAACTATATATATAAACATAAACTATATATATAAACTATATATATAAACATAAACATATACACTCATATATATTCATGAATATATATAGAATATATACAGAATATATACAGAATATAGAATATATAAAGATCATATATATAGAATATATATGATATATATGATATACATGATATATGATATATGATATATATATGAATATATATCTATATATATGAATATATATCTATATATATAGATATATATTCATATATATATACAATATATAAAGATCTTTTAGAACAATTCAATAATTAAAAGACAACCCAGTTGAAAAGGACAAAATATTTGAATAAACATTTCTTCAAAAAAGGTATACAAATGGCCTATAAACACATTACAGGAGATTTAGCATTAGGGAAATGAAAATCATAACAACATCAGGATATTACCTCACAGCCAATAGGATGGCTTTTGGAAGAAAGATTACAACAGCAAGTGTTGGGAGAAATTGGAGTCTGTTGTGGTTGATGTCTGAAGGCTCCCTCCAAAACATCACATGCTCAGAGGCAGGACATTTGGAAAGTGAGTGGATTATGGCGGCATCATAGATAAATGTGATGCTTGGAAGTAGAGCCTGGTCAGAAGAGGCAGATCAATGGGGCATGATTTGGAAGGAGATATCTCCCTCCCCCATTCCTTCCTTTACCTTCTCTGCTTCCTAGTCAACATGACATGAACAGCTCTCCTTCATGACGCCCCTCTGACATGTCATTCTGCCTTGGAGCCAGCCAACTACGGATTGAAACCTCTAAAATATATGAGGCAAAATAAACCTCTCCTCTTAAATCATAGGTGTCAGGTACTGTGTCCCAGTGATGATAAAATGATAAAGACAGATTTTGGTATCAGAAGGGGGATCATTGTTGAGTCACTACCTGGCCATGTAGATCATAGGCCTTTGGGACTGGCTTGTAGCAGGAGTTTGGAAAGGTTTGGAGATGCTGACTGGAGAAGAAATCTTAGAATGCTGTAAAGTGAGCAGGATTGGAAATTCTGATAAGAGCTCAGAAGACTAAAATGCTCATAGAAATTCAGATGGTATAGAACAGGATATTTTGGTTCAGAAGAAGGATTCTATTGGCAATTTAATTATGCTGTGGGGGAAAATCTGTCTACATTTTGCTCATGTCCTGTGATTTTGTGGGAGACTGAGATTAAGGGCAGCAGAATAATTAATCTGGCAGAGGAAATCTCAAAGCAGCTCAGTGTTCAGGCTGTGGCATGGATACTGTTTGCTGTTTTTAGCCAGCTCTATGCCAAAAATCAAGAGCATAAAGCACAGCTAAATGATTTAAAAAGTTTTGAGTTTGGCCAGAATGGAGACTCCCATACAGTTGGGCCCTGCAAAGTTGGAGCAGGGGAGATCTTGGTTATTGCCAAAATTAAAAAGTCAAATACTTTGGATCAGGGCAATAGGAAAAGTTACTTGAGGTCATATCAGAAATCTGCACAACCCCACCCTTCGCAGGCTTGAAATTGCAAAAGTGAAAGAATTTACTTTGAGCAGAGAGCTCCAGGACAGCAAGATGGAGAATGCCTCCTACAGAACTTGTTCCCTAGGATTCAGTTCAGAGTGCTCAGCCATCCAGGCACTCAGAAACTTCTACAGCTATAGCACAAGTGAGAATGGCTGCTGCTCAATCTGGTAGCAGACCTTGGCATTGTCCAAGTGGTGCTGGTTTTACAGGGATGCCGAATGCAAGAAGTGTGGGGTCAGTAAGACATCTACCCAGATTTCAGAAGAAAGCTTGGAAGGTCAGGCAGTGTGGTCCTGATAGAGAAGCCCATTAAGCTGTGTGAGTGAATCCAAAAGTGCAGTGGAGAGCCCAGGAAGTTGGACAAGTCAGGAATGTGAGTGCCTGAGGAAAGCCACAAGGAGTGAGCAAAGCCAGCCCAAGAGAGAAGTTGTGAGAGCTATGACCACAAGCAATGCCATAGAGGTGGAGCCACACAAGGCCTTTGGAGCTCACCTGACATCTCCACAACTTGCCTTGGATGCTGGACATGGAACGATGGAATTTCATGTTTGATTTATGGGTTTCTGTCTTGCTTTGGTCCCATTAGTTTCTGTCCCCTGTTTCTTCTTTTTGGAATGGGAATGCTTTTCTATACCATTATGTGTTGGAAGTGTTTAACTTTCTTTTTATTTTTACAGCTAAGAGTTTTTTTAGGTCTCAGGGAAGACTTTGAACTTGGACTTTTCAACAATGCTGGAATTGTTAAAATTTTGACAACTCTTAGAGATGAACTAAATGTATATTACATAAACAGATGTGCATGAGTCTTTTGGGCACAGAGGTAGAATGGTTTATACCTGATGTCCCTCCCAAAACTTCATGTACTCGGAGGCAGGACCTTTGGAAGGTGATTGGATTATGTGGGAGTTATAGATAGATGTTACGTTAGGAGGTGAAGACTTGTTAGAAGAGGCAGATCAGGGGGGTGTGACTGGAAAGTATATGTCCATTCCCATGACTCCCTTTGCCACGTCTTCTTCCTGGCCAACGTGATGAGAGCAGCTCTCCTCCACCATGTCCCTCTGAGCCAGTCAACTATAGACTGAAACCTCTAAAAAACATGAGCCAAAAATAAACCTCCTTTAAGTTGTGGGTGTTGGATATTATGTCCCAGTGACAGATCCTCACGTATTACTGATGGAAGTGCATGATGGTATAGCTGCTTTGAAAAATAATTTGGCAGCTCCTCAAAAGTTAAATGGAAAATTATCATACTACCCATTAATTCCACTTCTAGTTGCAAACCCAAAAGAATTGATAACATATGTTCACATAAAGCAATTACATAAATGTCCATAGCAGCATTTTTCAGAATAGCCAAAAGGTGGAAACAACCCAAATATCAAAACAACTGATTAATGGATAAACAAAATGTGATGTGGTGTATCCATTCAGAAGAATACTATATGACAAAAGGAATGAAGTGCTGATACATGGTATAACCCGGGTGAACTTTGAAAACGCTATTATTAGTACAAGAATCCAGACACAAAAGACCATACATTGTATGACTCCAATTATGTAAAATGTCCAGAAAAGGAAAATACAAAGAGATGGAAGGTAGTGTTAGTTATTTCCAAAGACTGGGGATAAAGGAGAATGGAGAATTGCTGGTGATAGCTATGCAGTTTTTTTTAGGTGAAGAAAGTATTCTAGAATTAGATAGTGATGATTATTGGACAACCTTGTGATTATAGTAAAAACTACTTAATTGTTTAATTTGGAACTGCCAAATTTCTTTCCAAAGTAGCTATACCAGCAGTGTACAAGGGCTCCAATTTCTCCCAACATTTACTATTGTCTTTTGTGTGTGTATGTGTGTGTGTAAGACCCAATTAATTGTGAGATGAAATTTCACTGTGATTGATTTGCTTTTGCATTTTTCTAATGACCTAAAGTGTATATTTTATCATACATGTGAAATAAATAAAATTGTATGTACTTGTACATTGGTCTCTGCCCTGGGTTCCTGGCACAGAGCTCTTAAAATCCTTTTAATCTCCTGAGTGATAGTTTGCTTTGGAGGATCAGTTGTTCTAATGAAGAGACACTTGATGAACTCCTGAAGATATTCAGGATATAGACTTCCTCTAACAAAACCGTGATTAAAAATTTAGAATTTTTAGCCACACCCTGCATCTTCCAGGGTTAGCAGAGGGCTGAGGATTGAGTTAATGACCTAATATTCATTTTCATGAGACCTCATGAAAGACCTGTAAGGATGGTTTGTAGAACTTCTGAGTTGGTGAACATACTCATGCGTCAGGGGTTGGCATATCCCAGCTTCATGGAACAGAAGCTTTGTGCTTTATATCCTTCCAGACCTCACCCTGGGTATCTCTTTACTTGTATTATTTATGATAAACAAGTAAATACAAATATTTTCCCAAGTGTTGTTAGCTATTATAGCAAATTATTGAACTCAAAGAGAAGGCCATAGGAAGCCCCTCATGTAGTAGAGTTAGATAGAATGTTGGTAACCTGGCTTAATAGTTAAACTTGATTGTTAACTTGATTGGTTTGGGAGCTCCCCAGGGGATTAGTAAAGCACACTTCTGGATGTGTCTGGGTGGGTCATGGAGGCCTCACTTTGAGGTCTTTATCTGGTCCCTGGCTTCTCTCTGTTGCTATTCCCCTATTCGGCTTCTTATCTATCATGACCTAAGCATCTTTGCTTTTCCACATCGTTGCATCACGGTGCTTCTGCCTTGGAATCAGCCAACCATGGGCTGAAACCTGTGAAATGAGCTAATAAAACTCTCTTCTTTTAAGTTGTGGGTGTCAGATATTTGGGGCCAGTGATAGGAAGCTGACCAGTGCACCTGGGGACCCACTGCTTGGGATTAGTATCTAAAATGGAGAACAGTTTTATGGGACTAAGCGCATAACCTGTGGCCTTTGTAGTAACTCCAGGTAGTATAACTGAATTGTAGAATATCTAACTGGTGTTCAAGAATTGATTAATATGAGGAAAATCCCACACAACCAGTGTGAGAAATGAAATATGAGAAAAAGGTATGGGGATTATATATAAAACATTAAATATACACTTTTCCTATAACACTGCAATATAATCTTCATATATTTATCCAAGAGAAAATAAAGCATACATACACAAAAGACTTATATAAGGATGTCTAGGTCAGCTTTGAACTACAGTGTTTCAAATGTTCATGAGCAGATAAATGAATAAATTACGTTATTCACACAGTGGTATACTATGCAGCAATATAAACGAATTAACTACAAAAACATGAAAAATCTCAGAACCAGTAACTTGAATGAGAGAACAGGCTCAAAAATACTTTTTGTATACCTACATTTTTA
Organism: Erethizon dorsatum; assembly: GCA_028451465.1. NCBI lineage: Eukaryota > Metazoa > Chordata > Mammalia > Rodentia > Erethizontidae > Erethizon > Erethizon dorsatum. The sequence continues at coordinate 19,811,650 of CM051835.1, forward strand.
TGAAGTTTTAGAAAAACAAATTAATATGCATGGCGATAGAAATAAAAAATGTTTTCTTACAGGGTGTGAAGTTTCATTCAATGAAAGGAACATGGGAATTTTTAAGGTATTTGAAATGTCCTATGTTGATTGGGATGGCAAAGATATGACTGTATAACTTTACCAAAACTCATCAAATTTTATAATGAAGGGATCTGTGCATCTCGTGTTACATAAATTGAGGGCTAGGGATTGTAGCTCATTAGTAGAGCACTTGCCTAGCATGCACAAGGCCTTGGACTCCATCCCCAGCAAAACACACACACACACACACACACACACACACATCCTTAAAAAATCTCATCATCATTGTATGTAAACAGTTTATTTTTTAAAAGTCTCAAGAAACATTTTTTTTTTTTTTTGTGGGTACCGGGGGTCGACCTCAGGACCTTGCGCGCCAGCAGGCACCCGTGCCGCTGAGTGATATCACCGGGCCCTTTTTCGTATGTGGGTTCCGGGAGTCGAACTCGGGCCCTCGCGCTTGCCGGGCAGGCGCTTACACCGCTGAGCCATCTCACCATCCCCCTTCACCCAATGTTGAATCTTCCTCCAATAGCAAATTTCGCTGCTGGAACTTTAACTTGCCAATGACCAATCAGATCATTAATACTAGATTTCTCACCTCCTCAGCTCTAGTTACCAACATAACTTAAAATCCCCACTTTGTATTTAGCAAAAGGCACTGCAAAATGAAAACCACTAAGAAGCATGAAATGAAGAGAGACTTGTTGCTTCTCTCCAGCTTTAAATGCCACTCTCCCTGCAGCTCCACCCATTACCCCAGCCCCAAACCAACACATTTACTCCAATTCTAACCAAATAGGCTGCAAAGAGGACCCTTCCTCTGGAAGCTGTCTGGGTTTTGCTGAGGGACTGGTCCCACCCCAAGGGAATATCCCCCTGCTCCAGAAGAAGCCATTATAAAATTAACTGGTGATAAAACCAACCACAAGGGGATTGTGGGGCATTTATCTGTTTCAAACGCCTTGTTGTTTTTGTCCATCTGGTTGCATTTAGTCCAGGGGTATAATTTTCATGCTGCTCTTTTCTGGTAGACCATACAATTAAGGTATTTGAAAAACAAACAGCTCTTAACCACTGCCTGGTGAGGAGCTAGTTTAGCAATCTGTGACCCATTTTCCCTGAGCAAATATAGTTCTACATCCAAGGCAGTCATAAAGCAAGAACTGAAAGTCAGGAATAATTATTTAATGTAATAATCTAACTTTTTCTGGCATTCCTCAGAGGAAAGAAAATGGAATGTGAAGAAAGCAAAAAGAAGAAGCTGTTGAAGAAATTATACTTGTGCCTCTCCTCATGAATCCTTAATATTTTCTTTAGGGCTTTCACAAAATAGTTTATGTATTTGGAATTCTCAAAGGGAAAGGCTCAGAGATGGTAGGTTTATGCTGGCAGACATTGTGGAATCAAGGTAAGAAGAGCAACTGGGTCACATTCAAGAGAAGCATGGCCGGCAGTTCCTGAAAGCTGCTACCGGTTGGTACCCACACGTGGGCACATAAGTACATATGTGTCCATTGAATGTGTAAAACTTTTGATACTATAGTCATTCCTATGCCCTTGTGCTTTAACCTAGACTATGACACTAAATTTGCTTTTAATAATGCATTCCTCTAAATAAATGTCACACTCGACTCTCACATGGGAAGCTCTATACATATATTTTCCATGGATTCTGTGGCTCAGTTCACTATTGGAATCTTTCAAAATCTTTATTAGAAGAGGAAATGAGTATGATATACCCAGACACACTGGGTTTTTCTCAGAAGTACCACTCATAGCCTGGTCATTAATATTATTCATCAACTTTGATTCCCAGTATTTTCCCCTCATCAAAAAAAGAAAAGAAAATTATACCCAAACACAATGAAGATATTTCACCCATAAAGAAATTCAAAGGAATTGGAAATTGCTTTGGATTTTGAAGTCCTTTTGCAAAATAAGAGTTTCTAAGAGATGTTTTAAGCTATGTTTATGTTCTCTGAGAAAAAGAGCTCCAAGAATTCTCAACCAGAATTTAGACATAGAAGTCCCTACCATCTTGTAGTGCCGCCTTTGCCCAGACAGGGGGCCACTTCTGCAAGGTCATGCTTCTTGTTCTCTCAGTTCTGTCCTGACTTGAAAGCACCTACAATTCTGATTCTACCCTCAAGTCCATGAGGACATACTGGTCTTCCTGGTTCCCTTCATTGAGAGTGGGAAGGTGCCGCTTGACAGTAACACATCCTCCCCACTGGAAAGGTAGACAGACAGGCTGGAGACTGGCGCTCCTATTCCAAAGACCAGAGAACGTACACCAGAGGTGCATGTGGGTAGGCTCTTTGTCCTGGCTCAGGTAATCAGAGAGGGGACTATGTTATATTAGGATTGTTGTTTTCCTTCATTTTATGGATTACATTTGGAGAATCAAGATGAGGCATAATGAATAATGCATTTCCATTGAGAAAGTGGGAACTTGTGGAGAGGAAGGAATTATGAGCTTAGATACATGATAAGTGCTCTCTAACACCACATTTTTTTGCAGGTACTGGGTATTGAATCCAGGGCCTTCACACTAAGCCCATTTTTCATCCCCATTTTTACTTTTAGTTTTATTTTTGAGTCTGGGTCTCATCAACCTAAGTTGCCCAGGCTGGGCTCAAACTTTCGATCCTCTTGTCTTAGCTTCTTAGAATCCTGGGATTACAGGTGTGTGTCACCACGCCCACTTCATTTTCTGTGTATCTTAGAGTTATTAAGAAAAATTTTCTAGGTGGTGGGCTCTGTGCAAGAAACCCCCAGGTGGGTATGGACCCTTACTGTCTTCAAGGGTCTCTGGTCCTAGTCTTTCTTTTTGACTTTGAATTTCTTCCCTGGCTCTTACCACTTACACCAGCAGAAATTAAATATGAACAATCTACCAGAAAAATGGTTTGGAATAATATAATAATTCAGCTTTTATTTTCTGAAGAACATTATCTTGCAGAAAAAATTCTAACTAGAGTAACAGCAGCAGAAAACAGATTTAGCTGAAAGGAAATAAAAATACTGTGAATCGATTAAGCATCAAAACTTGTTATGGAAGGAGAATTAACCTTCTCCCTAAGACAGCCTTGAAACCCAGAACACGTTGTCCTCGCCATCCATTTCAGGTAAATATGGCTTAAGGAGATGCTGTAAATGAGTGGTGCAAGAAGGCTGAGTTTTCCATCTAACAGTTTTGCACATCTTCTTTCTCACTCTCCAGCAATAGCTGCCCCTCCTCCCTCAGAATGCAGAGACAGTTCCAGGGTCCCCTCCCAACCCTTCCAGCAACCTGTGCAGCTGAGTTCCTCACTCTCCTCAGCCAGCTGCTGAGTGAAGTCACAAGGTATTTTGGTCCCAGTGACAGAGGTGCAGATGGCAGCTTCCAACTCAGATGAGATCATATATATAAAATGCTCATTGCAATTTATAAAACCCTGATTAGACAAATACAAGAGGGGTTATTTTACAGCTCTGAAACTCAGTGCCATTGGGAAGAATCGTTGAGTACCTTCCTTGCACCTCCAGTGCCATCCGTTTTCTTCCCCCTTGGACAGCATTCCCATTTCCTAGATCCCTCGCCACTGGAATGAATTAAATGCAAGAGCTCAGGATAAAAAGACAGGTGTGACAATTTTTGGATCACTCTTTCTTGCACAGTGTAAATGGTGTTCCTCTTGTTACGACAGAGGCATTAAGTGTCACTGAAGACCAAAGTCTCAAGCCTTCCCAGGAGTCCTCTCTGATGAGCGAGTTCATACGCAGTCATGCGCCATGAAATGGTGTATGAGTCCATAATGGACGAATATAGAGCAGTGATCCTATAAGATCATAACGGGGCTGAAATCTGGTCACCTAGTGATATCTAGCCATAATAATGTCTTAGCACAATGTGTTACTCATATTTCTGTGGTAATGCTGGCCTAAACAAACCGACTGTGCTACCAAACATATAAAAGTATAACATATACAATTATATACAATAATTAATACTTGATAATAATAACTTCATTACTGGTATATACATTTACTGTACTATATATTTATTGTTTCTTTAATAATACTTACAAAAATTTAGTATAACATGGACTGGCGTATTATGCTGGCTGCAGCTCACACATCTCTGCTTACTTTGTCTCCTGATCATATCGGATGTCACGTGGAGTGAATGACCTATACCGGTGATGGCAAACCTTTCAGAGATTTCAATGATACAAGCAGCCTGCTGCAGCATGCGTGTCACAGGTTTGCCACCACTGATATACCGTCCAGATAAGTATACTCTATGATGTTCACACAATGGCAAAATCACCTAAAAATGCATTTCTCAGAGTGTGTATCTGTTGTTAAGCAACATTTGACATTTAAAAAAAAATTTTTATAGATTACTCCTCAAGCTCTGTGTCTACAATGACTATGCAAAGGGAACACTTAAGGCATAGAACTGTATAATTCAGGACAAACTAGAAAATAAGGGGGGCCTGTGATTTTGGCCCTCTAATTCACCAGAGATCTGCTTACCCCAGCCTGCAAAGATATACTCAGGATATCAACTATCCAATAGTCTCCTTGTCTCTAGTTGTTACGATTTAGATCTAAAACACGTCCTAAAATCCTCATACGTTCAGAGGCGGGGCTTTTAGAAGGTGACTGGATCATGGGGCACTAACTAGTCAGTGGGTTAATGCAGCGAAGAGTTCGTAGATGAGTGAGCTGTCAGGAGGTGGACCTGGCCGGAAGAGGCAGGTCACTGGTCACAGAACAGGAGTGACCTGGGTGGGTGTTTCTCCCACCCTGGCTCCTCCCTTTGCTCTCAGCTTCCCAAATGCCATGAGTCGAGTACCTTAACCTCTGCCATAGCCCTCTGCCATCTTGTTTCTGTCCAACCAAGGGTTAAAACTGCTAGCCAAAATAAACCTCTCCATCTTTAGGCTGTGGGTGTCCAGTGTTTTGTCTCAGTGACTGCAAAGTGACTAAGACTCCACGTCTATGCACATTTACTGCGCAGCCACTGCCTTAGAGCCATGACATGGGCCGGTGCTCCCTACATGACTCGGAAGTGGCTGGGGTGGTTGGGACGTTCCTCTTCTGACTAACACTTCTCTCTTACATTCCACTTCACCTCCAGGTGTTGAGCCGGAATCCAGGAAAATCTGACTTATTCCTCTCTCCCCAGAGAGAGGGTGACACTTTACCTAAGGTCCATTACATTTCATTCAACCACCCTCCCTGTCACTGCATTTTGGCTATGGACTCCACCAAAAAGGGTGACTGTGGCTCAGAAAACCACAGGTGGAATTCTCTTCATCTGCCTCCACTTTCCAATTTCTTGTATTATCTCAGGTGCTTTCTTCTTAGAGCTCAATTTATTTCTACTTAACATTGGTAATACCCAAAGATATTTTCCTCCCAAGAAATGAAGGCCCTGCAGATAACACTAAGGTTCTCCATGGTCCATTTCCCTCCTTAACTCCCTCTACACATAACTAGAGGTATTGCCTAGTGTGAATTTGAAAAATATTTCTGTGCATTATATTTATGGAAATGTATACAGAGACCACGTGGGGGAGCTGATTTTGTATTTCTAAGGAAATTACACCATACCGTATGTATTTCTGTATAAATTGGTTTCCACCTAATTTGCCATGTCTTTAGAAAGTTCTGCCCTATTAAAAGTAAAAAGTTACATTGTACTTGATAATATGTATTTTCATTTTTTATTTAGCATTGACCAAATTGATGGATTTTAGGTTATTTCTAATTTTGACTCTTGTGTAAGAGCTGTGATAAACACACTGACATAGGCCGCCTAAGAACTTACATGAGTTTTTTGAGAAAAACGTTGAGACATGAAATAGGAGATAAAAGACTATCCACATTTTGTATATATACCAGAGAGAGAGAGAGACAGAGACAGATCCTCAGTTCATGAACTTAATTTGTTCTATAATTCTGGAAAAGATGGCCACATTTGTGTTTGTGTGGGAAAGATGACCACAGTTGTGTTTGTCACCTGATGCAGAGTTAGAAAACAAAAACAAAATTTTCCCAAATGCTTCTGTTTGCAAACCAAATTGTTTGCAAAAAAATAGTGGTCGTGAACTGGATATATATATAATCTTCAGTGTCCTTCCAGATATGTATGCCAACTTCTAATGCTTTCTCTCCTGTTATAAAGATACCCAGTCCCCACACCCCAGCAGTTGTTTCTTTGCTGGGCTCCTTTTCCCACATTTTTTCAAGCTGACCAGGACCACTGGCTGTGAGTCTCCCTCATGTAGCTGTCGAGTGTCTGACATGGTTATCTGGACATCTGAGGAGGGGATGTGCTTAGGAGTGACCTGTTCATTCAGTGGATTTCAGAGAGCCATCTTGAGACAAGGCAATCTACAGCCTTACACCTGCATTCAAGTGAATTTGCCCAAATTGACCTTAACTTTCATGAGTCCATTGAGCCATCCTCTGAGCAAGAAAATCAGCAATCAATTTAAGGCAAATTTACTGCTCATCCGTCAAGGGCGTGGGGTGATGCTAAGTACTGTGTATTTTAGATGTGAATACAAGTTTTATCCCTTGCCTCCAGGGTGCTTGTGACTGGGTTAAGAAGGAAGGGCTAATTATAAGCATAAAACAAGTAATAAGGTGAGGCCGTTGGTGATTAAATGCTAAGCATTAGCTACTGCAAAGGTATGGAGAAAGAAAAGAGTGCTCTTTGAAGGCTGACCAATTTGAAAAGCTTTAAGGAGCAAAGGAGAATTGAGTTGGGTCTGAATTGGTGTGAGGGCTTTTGCTGGGAAATAAAAAACATATTGAAGATGGGAAGAGCTACTTAAGGGCTAATTTGGGTCAGGGGACTGGGGAGCCAGAGGAGCCAGCTACAATATGGAGATTAAGCAGGAGAAGTAAGGCAGATAGTGGGGTGGTTAAATATGGTTTGGGGCATCTTCAATGTTCAGTGATTGTCTGAGTCATTTTTCATTACTTCAACAAAAATTGGAGGTGATAATAAGTAACGCCTGATTTCTGTTGTCATGATTAATGGAAAACATCCAAAGAGTAGAGGGGGCGGGGAGCAGTAGAAAGAAACTAGTTAACCTGGTCGTGGAAGTGTTATTGTGAACATGGTTAGGGGCAGCTATGGAAAGTTTTAATGACAAGTAAAAGTATCTCTGCGAATGAGAGAATGAGAGAATGAGATGGCTTTTAAGTGAGGCCATTAACGTATAATCTAGGCCTGCTAGGGGAACCTGCTCTGAGGTGATTTCAGGTGTTCAATGCTTTTCTAGGCCTATCCTCCTCCACCTTCCCCTTCTTTTCCTCCTCCTCCTTCTTCATCTTCTCTTTCTCTTTCCCCTTTCTCTCCTCCTCCTCCTTCTTCCTCTCTCTCTCACACTCCTTCCCCCCCTCTCTCTCCATTGTCACCCTCTCTTACTTAAAGGCAGAAAAAGCATGGAGTGGCTTTCTCTAGTTTCATGGGGTACACAACACATATAAATCTCTTTCAACAGGCCACAACACACACCTATATTGAGATGATAGATGGATAGCAGAAATGTGTATCTTCTGCTTACCCAGTGTCTGACAAATTAAGGTTTACAGAAAGGATTCCTACAAGTTCAAATGATGCAGGACATTGTGTATCCACAATTAAACTCCCTTTTCCACTGAAGAATCCAAAATGGGCTTACAATTCCCTCAATTTTGGCTTTCTAGTTTTAAGATTTTTTTTAATATATGAGCTCCTCCATGCCCCTTATTTCATAATTTTCTTAGGCAGCCCTCAAAATCAATGATCATACAATGAAATCAAGACGATAGATGCTGTACTTTATTTAATTAAGGAAAGCCAAATAACCTGGGGCTGGAGGGTTAGGTACATTGGGAATTGTTCAGAGAATCGGGGTGAGAATATTTGAAATTCCTTCTGCCTCATTCCTCTCTCCTCAAGCACAAGAAATCATAGCCAGAGAAGGAGAAAACTAGGCAGAGAATCATCATTTTATTCATTCAAAGCTGAAGGCAAGACCCAGCCGAGGTCACTTACAGGCGCTTGTGGCTGTTTGCATGCGTCTGTACCTGGACACGTGTAGGCACATGCATTTGGACTCTGGTGACACCAGGCTTTCTTCCAAAGCACAAGGCAGGGCCGTATATTCGCCCCAAATGGAAAGAATATGGGAAAGGCTGGATGTGGGGAGGAGCGCAGAGTAGTGGCAGAAACATCTGGTTTCCCAATCTGAACGTTCCCAAAGGTAATAAAGAAAAACCAGGAAGCACCACTGGTAGGGGGATCACACAGCTTTCCTGAGAGTCAGTCAGCAGATGGCATTGGACTCTTACCCCAGCTGAGGTGAACCCAAGCTATCAGGAACACCAGGGACCCATCTGCCTAGGAGAGTTAAAATGACTTTCTTGAAGATTTGAGGAATTAAGAGCTATACGAGTTCTTACAGAAAATTGAGAAGCCTTACAATCTTTGCGAACTGAGCTCGTTCCTTCTCTGTGTACCTCTGTGCCCCCCCCATGGTTCCTGTCTTCTGCCTCAATCCTGAGTGTTATCATTGACCACTTTTTAGGGTGCACTGTGCCACACTCCTCATCTGACAGAGGGAAGGACAGAAAAATCATCTTGATGGCCCCCCACAGGGCAAGTGACAGGAAAATACATTCAGCCCCATCTGCTCTAACCAGTGATGTACTGCTTTTCCAACCCAGGTACAACAGAGCTTGTCAGAGTTGAGGGAAGAACAAAACTGAGACCTTAATTAAGCCTAAAATGAGACCTTACTTAAGACTCTGTTGGGAATGAGTAAAGTAAACATCAGGTTGGGGGAAAAAAAGAAGCAAAAATTGTCACATTATAACTTGCTCATTGCTTTATACCCAGTCCAATAAGAAGACACTGGCAGTCTGACATGAAACCATGGTGGCACCATGGAAGCTTCCAGTAGAGACAGCAGCAGCAGCAAGACCAGACACCGCTCTGAGCAAACTGTGCTGAGAGCTGGTTAATGTGAAGAAGAAGAAAATCACTTCTGTCCTGAACTTGACTTTATAACACAGATGCGTCTTGTGCCGTGTACTCCATAGTTCCTGTTCGGTCCTGCCAAGTAAGGCATGGGAGGGAAGAATCAACTTGGGACTTGAAAGATTAATGCCAAGAGCTTTCCCATTGGAGCTAGATTGGCCATGGAGTGAAGGAACTATAGTTCTTACCTGGTGTCATTTGCTAAACCACAAACACTCAGAAAGGGTCACTGGAGGACCACTTTCAGCTGATATCATGAGGTTAAGGCTAAGGACAAATCGACCCAGCTCTAAGAGACTGCCAAGAAGGAAAGCATCCCAAACAGGCAGACAAAGTGCTAATGCAGAAAGAGAATTCAGGGAAACCCTTGCACTTATATAACACTCACAGACATCGGTGAAGCAAGAATATTCTTACTGTTGGAAAAATAGATATTACAAGAAGAAGCATCAGGTTAAGAATAAAAATTGGAGGAACACGGCAGAAAGACCTGTGGATTGAAATTCCAAATGTCCTGCTTAGTGTTCAATGGGATAAAGGGTTAGAAAACTAAGTCTTGGGCTGGGAGAAAATGGTGAATTCCAGATTCAATACAGAATTTCTCCTAGCAATCTGAACCCCTAGAGCTGACAGCCATTTGCTAACTGGCCTTCCTGCATTCTATTGGTGGTGAGCTGCACATTGGAATGCTTGAATGGAAAGCTTTCAGAGGATGGAATCATTCTTACTTTGCCAGTTGGACAGTATGAATTAGCTCATTCCTTTTTTTCTCCAAACTTTGAATACCTGGCCAACATGAGATCAATGAACCCCCACATCCCTGATAGATTAATGACAGCTGACTGTGACCTCCAAGCCTACAATATGTTATTAGGGTAAGATGAATATGTGGTTAGCACAAGATTAAAAACCAGCTGGGAGAGGAAAAGGAGAAAAAACATGGATATAAAAAGATAGGGAGTCATGAGCAAAATCTCAGTAATCAGAAAGTATCATGTGAGCAAAGGGAAAACAGACTGAAAAATAAGTTATGATAATCTACCATGCCTGGAAACAAGGTAGTGGTCACCAAAATAGGAGGTCAGTTTGCAGCCACCCCATTCCAATTCTACCATCAGATTTATAGAAAAGAAACCTTATAATTTGTATGTATGTATGTATGTATGTATGTACGTATCGAGACGGGGTCTTGCTGTATAGTTCAGTCTGATCTAGAATTTACTATGTAGCCCAGGTGGGCCTCAAACTCACAGTGATCCTCCTGCCTCAGCCTCCTGAGTGCTGGGATTACAGACATGTGCTACCATTCACATGTTTTTATTTTTTAATTTTTTACTTTCATTTTTATTGTTTTTATTTTTCCCTCCTTCTATTGTTCAAATGCACAGCTGGTATTGAGATAATGTACCTTATCCCAATGTAAGCAAACCTGTAAAATCCAAATTTTCATTGCTATCCACAAAGGGGTAAGGGTCAAGGAAAAGTAATAACTAACAGTTTTAAGCCAAGGAAGGCCAAGGTTTGCCAGAAACTCCTGAGACATTAGAAAGAAGCAAGAAAGGGGCCACCCCTCAAACATTCAGAGAGAGGGACTCTGACAATTTCATTTTGGATTCTAAGCCTTCAGGACAATTGCTCTTGAACCACTTCGTTTGCAGTATGAGGTCAAGGTAGCCCTAGGATACCAATACATCCCCTCTTTTCCCTACTTCCTTTGGAAATATCCTTTCAGAAAGGAGCTGATGGGGATCATTTCTCCCTGGGAGAAGAACCATGGAAGCCTGGATGTGACGATGATTAACACGGAACCAAGCATAAGGCTAGAAAGAAAGCTCTACTGCAATGTCTATCCCCAGCAAAACATTTGGGTCCTGTGTCTTATGAACCCTGAAGTCACTCCATGAAATCTATAACATTGAGTTAGTCCTTGCTCAGCAAATTGAGAAAGGAAAGGCAAGAGTAGAAGCAAATAACATTTCCTTAGAGTTTATTTTATGCCAGGCACTATTCTACATGCTTTACAAGGAGCACTTCATTTAACCCTCTAAGGTAGGGATGATGAACATCCTACCCTATCTATGAAGGGTAATTGTCTCAAAAAAGTCATTTGCCTATGGTCATTCAGTCAGTAAGTGGTAGAAGCAGGGTTTGAGTCCAGGTAGTCCCTAAATGACTACTTCAAGGTAAGAGATAGGGGAATTTAGGATTTCCAATCCAGTTCAATGTTCAGTTTAGGAAGACCCTCCATTAGATCCTGGATAGATGGGGTCCAAGGCCTGGGGGCTTACTTCACAGCTCTTCCCTCAGTGGGTGGAAAGATCGGCATTAGAGATCTCAACACAAAAGCCTTCAGGGAAAGAATGTTATTAAGGGAGGCAGGCAGGGCCCAGAGAACAGGCTGTTTAGAGGTATCCACAATCAAATAAACAAAGAACCAAAGGTAGGGAGACAAAGATTTCAGCCACTGAACTGGCCTAGCAGGCTTGGTCAGATTCAATCTCATGGAAGCCAGGAGCCCCACACAGGATGCCGAGCTGTGTGACCCAAATCTGAACAGGACGAGATGTTGCGAGCAGACAACATGGGCGTGGAGGTGCCATGGTGGCCTGTTCTCCTCTTCTTAGCCAGAAAGACCTCAGGAGAACAGAGATAAGGGGGAAGAAGAGGAAGGAGGATGAAAGAGATTGTGCTGAGCCCCTAAACCCGATCATTCGAGGAAATGGCGTGGGGCAGTTTTTGGTTTTAATTTGTTTGTTCTTGCATAATTTAGCATTTATCCTCTGAACATTCAGTTATATAGAAGATGTTTGATACGTGGCTGTTTGAAGAAACTATTTGGCAGAATGTTCATCCTGCTGTCTCTAAAAGTTGGACCCAGTGAAGGCACTAGAGTTTGAGGATAGTGGGAGGAAGGTCACGGGAAAAGATGTGAAGAGAGAGAAATGCATTGTCTTGCCTGCAGGGGTATTCTCTGGAGAAGAAGGGTGAGGTGAGAGGGAGGTCAGAGATCCCAGGAGCAGAGAGGTGGGACTGAAGGCAGTACCCCTGCCACAAGAGGGTGGACACATCTTTGAGTCCCACACTTACTCCATCAAGAGGTGGTGTCCTGTGTGAGACCCTAAAAACGTAGCCCAGATGTGGCTGGCCTGGATGCCTGGAGGATGAAAACTTAATTTATGCAAGTAGATAAACAATATTTCCTCAAGCTGATGGATTGAAGTTGAAATCCATAGCAGAGTAATGACTAGATCTGCAATCAGTGAAAATATTCTGTTTGGGACCATCCTTGGTCTCCAGGGTATAGTTTACTCACTGTCACAGAAAGACGCTACTACACCATGTAGAGAGGGTGTTAGACACCATGAAGCCTATTCAGTACCATCTCTTGCAACCTCCTCCCCTGGCAAGGCCACCTATAGCTCCTCACACCCTCACCTGGGCCTTAGGATTAGGGACACTGCCTGACTTTGTGACCTAGGGTAGGGCCCAGGACTGACTTCCACAGGGTTTGTGCTTTGCTATATGGGATCAGAAAGAAACTCCATCTTGACTCATCCTGGTCAGTGCAACGAGAGTCCCTGTAAGGAGGACTATGATGAATGTTCAACAGCTGCAGCACACAGAAATGAAGGCTGTGGCTCTGGTTGGTGTGGGGCATCTGTTGTAGACAACTTCACTGAGTACCCAGCTGTGATATGAACTTTAAGGACTCATAAACTCATCCTTAGCCTTTGCTTTATCCTTTGCTTTTTAGCGAAATGAACAGAGATCGCATCTCTGCTTATTTCAGGAAAGAGAAGAAATTCTGAGTACTCTTTTCCAGCAGTATCTGACTTTATCAGTCTATAAACTCATCTACTCCCCTGGAATCATGTAATCAGTATATGAAGGGATTACATATGGGCCTTATTTTTATGAAGGGAAAGGTGACAGTCATGAAAATTCCAGTATGGAAAAACCAAGGAATATAGAAAGGACCACTTTTATGGGAGATCTGTTAAGTGTTTGCCCTGCTTTATTTTTGCCAGATACCTCCTTTTACTGGTCCTTCCAGTAGATCCTACCCTGGCCCCTAAAGGAATTTAGGGGAACAAACCAAGTCCATCCTAAACTTTCCGTGGAGTGTGATTAGGCAGTTGATGGTGATGTCACAGAAAAAGCAGCCCACAGGAGTCTCCAGAAAATAATCTCCAGTGCAAATTCTTCACCAGAGAAGCTGTTATATAAATAAGAGATATATTAAATTATCCATCAAAGTTGTCAATTCTTCATGCTCAAAATCTCACTTTGACCCTAGAAATATTGCTATTGTTTTCTTTAGTCCATTGACAGTCAATTCTGATTTGGTTCCAAATAAGAACAGAGTAGGACTCACCCCGTGGTCTGTGGCTGAGTGGAAGGAATGCTGGGGCTAAGAAAGCCTGAGGTCTGGAGTTCTACTGTGTTCTACCACAAGTTAATCTCTGCATCCATAAAGTGGGGGGTTAGAGTATAGGTGATCACTGCGTTTTTGCCCACCTCCGATATTCACCAATTCTATAGTTACTGGATGTGTGACTGAAGCTGGCATCTTGGTTTAAGGGATCCCATACAATGAGTCGTGTCCAGATCAAGAGATATAGAAGATTCCGACACGCAGGACCCATAGCCAGGAAGCAGTCCATTGAGAACAATGCTTTTTTACAGAGGACGTGGTCAGTAGTTAATATATGTGAAATAGATTTTTTTCCGGACGCATGTTTCCTTTGAGAAGGGTTTAATTTTCATGGTTGGATAAAAGAACAATCTATAATTCCTAGAGCAAAGCCTTAATGAAACATGATCTGGGCCCAGAAGCAAGTCATCATAAGGCCCAAACCAAAAGAACCTAGTGGTGAAAATAAGAGGAAATTATATGAACAAAAATATATGCCTTTTACTACAATTTATGTCTGTCATAAAGAGTCAGTTGATTGTCATGACTTATCATATGTGCTCCAAAAAGCAAATACCACAAGAACCAAAATCCATGATTTCTCTCAACCACCAAGCGCCAGCTGTAAACCAAGACACCCTGTTCAGCACTATTGCTCCTCAGAGCAGGCAGCCCTTCCCAGGGTTGTATTTGGGTTGGGACCAAAAGCCTGAGTATTGTAAATGTGCAGCTGGTGGGTTTGTTTAGCTCCCGCTCAGATTCAATGCCATAGACTTCTCCCCAAAATATGCATCTTATTGTGATTGCATTTAACAAATCTAACATTCAGTTTTCTGTTGCAATGAGACAAGTTCTGATTTAGTCCCTGAACTCTGTGAGGTCAGGGGTCAGATGGTAGATATTCTTATACCTCCAATAAATAGCCTAGTAGCTGCCACAGGATAAATTCTTAATAACTCGCCAAATGAATAGATGAGGATTGTTGATTACATGTGTTGCCTCTCCCCCTGCACACGCTGCTCTCTGCCGTGCTAGTCCCTAGCTCTTTTATGTATTCTAAGCAAAGGACAGAATGGTGACTTTCACACATGATCACTCAATGCAGCTACTGTAGTATAATGCCCTACCCACCCATCTTCCCCAGAATGAGCGCTTTTTTCTATGGTGAAGGGAGACAAGGCTTTGTAAAACTCACTCATCTCATTTTCCTTTGTCTTTCTCCTTGCTAAAGCTTGGACTCTGGAAATCTCATTAGGAGGCATCCTCAATCCTGAAAGGTTAAGTGAGGCCCAGGAGAAAGGGACAGACACTCTGCTTGAGCTCTGTGGTGGAACCTGTTGAAAGAGAGAAGGGACTTTAAGATCTTGGTGTTGTCCAGACCAGTTTATATGGAGTGAGACAAAATTCTGGTCATTAACAAGTGTCATATTTCTGGTGTTTCCTCTTAGGAATCCAGCATTATGAGGGCAATTGAACAAGATACAGGTGCCAAATAGTTAAAAACTGTACTGAGTGTTTGGGTGTTTATCTTTTTGTAGCAATTCACGGAACCCTAAATGAGAAGTGGCAGGCATGATGGCACACACCTGTAAACCCAGCCACCTGGAAAGTTGAGGGTAGATTACAAGTTTGAGGCCAGCCTAGGCTATTTAGTGAGACCTTGTATCAAAACAAAATTTAAGAAGGGGTGGTGGTGCTGGAGATGTGTTTCAGAACGTCCTGGATTCAATCCCTAGTACTGCAGGGAAAAGAAGGACTCTCGAGAAAATAAATGTGTTGAGTCTTACACTTACGATGCACAAAGGCTTACTCACTGGCACACAGGAGACATTTTAGATAAGATGACCGGAAGTCCCAGTGTGCCTGGACAGTTCCAATTTATGTTTATTGTCTTAGCGTCTTGTCCTGGTTAGCATTTGTCACAGGTTTTTCATTTTCACCGAAGTATCATCATTAGCAGCTGTGTTAAACTAAGCCAGAAGGGGTTAGGTTGCACCCCACTCTGTATTTCCAGCTTTCATCAAGGTCATAGAGCAGTGTGTGGGACACATTTTAATTCATGATTACATTGGAAGGTCACCAGCAATACTTCATCTCTATGTATATTCCGGAATTTCCACATGTAACGGAACAACCATCTACCTTTAAATGCATTCATGTTGGATACTGTCTGATAAAATGCCTGGATGTGATAAGTTGGGGCAGATCCTGGGAGGCCTCACAAGTGACTCCTGTACCAATGGTTTTGGGTATCAATTTTCTGTGGTTTGTGTCACATATACTGGGAGTTGCCAGGCAACCAGTTGGTGGAGGTCAATAGGAATTGTGAAGATTTTTTAGGCTACATATGCATGAGGTACTGAGGAGAAATAGAACAGCACACAGAGAGTAGACCAAGTACGCGCTCTTCAGTTGTTTATTTCATGCATTCTATGATATATACCTTTATTTTTTATTCTATTTTTTCTTAGTGCTTTTCATTTTATGAGAAACCCTTTGGCAGTGATAAAATTAAAAATGAAAGTGTCAGTTTAATGAAAAATTAGGTGTTGAATTCCTATTTTCTCATGAAGTTTGATAATGAGTATGTCCCTTGTACATTGTGCCTGTAAACATTAGTCATCTGTCACGGGGGCTAGAGTGATATTTTCACTGACAGAAAAACAGAAAACACAAATCTGCAGAAGAATCATTGGCACCTCTTTCAAAAGTTAGTGCTTATTTTTAGAAAGCACGTGCCTGAAGATGATAATTTGGCATGTATGGCTGCAGTGTATTTGTACATCACTTGCAGTAGCATGACTTTTCACTTAGATTACATGACTTTTCTAAATTAATGTTACTTTTTTTAAATTCCAATTTTTCTTAAATGCATATGAAAAAAGGAAGTAAGGTATTCTGTGTTAGCTCCATTCACAGAGAAAAGTCCTGGCAAAAAGTTAAATGAGACAATTTTATATAAATGTCATAAGTGCTTCAAACAGAAAGTCCAATGCTCTTCAAATCTGGAATTATTATAAGGTTACAAAGTTGTTAAACATAGTATCTAGAGTGGAAACATTTTATAAATATTGAAATAAATATTTTTGTGAACAGAAAAGTTCAACTCCCAGTTTTCGTGATAAAGCTATTTAATACAAAACAATACTTTAATATGTTCAGAATTTACTCTGAAGATCCTGATAAGTTAAATTTAAAAAAGCTTGACTTATAAAAGAATTAGGATGTAGATCAACCTAAGAGCCTACAATTTAAGAGCATTTAACTCTATTGTCAGGGAGTTCTCTATTTTTTTTAAATTTAAAGCATTGGAAATCTTTCATTACAAGATACAGTGAGTGGCAGGCCAATGTACAAGTCCGATTTCTGTCACTGAGACACAATATCTAACACTCAAGAGTTAAAGAATGAGAGGTTTAATTTGCTCACAGTTTCAGTCCATGATCATCTGGCTCCAAGGCAAAGACATTGTGGCAGAGGGGCATGGAGGAGCAAAGCTGCTTAGTTCATGGTGGCCAGGAAGCAGAGCAGGGGAAGAGTGCCAGAGTGGAAGGACCCAGGGACCAGACATAGACCCCAACGCACACATCCATGATTGCCCAGACACTTAGAAGTGCTCCACCAATCCCCAGGTGGATCCCAAAGCTGTCAACTTGAAACCTCACCCTAACTGCCACAGACAAGGACATCCACATTTGGAGTTCTTACTAAATTTTAGTTGTTAACACCAAAGACTATAAAGAGAAAGTCATTGCAATATATACTTTTAACCCAAAGTATAAATAAAGAGGAAAATAAAAGATAATAGGAAGCAGAGAGATAAATCTTTCTCAAAGGGAAATGAGATCGAGAGGTGGAGGGAAAGGAGAGGAAAGGAAAGTAAATGAAAGGGGATGAAAACAGGAGTTAAGATGGGTTACTTACATGTACCAACTCCCCATAAGGAATGTAAACATTATTTACTACTAATATGTACAAATGGAATGCAACGGAGTGGAGTGGAGTGGAGTGGAGTGGAGTGGAGTGGAGTGGAATTGCATAGAATAGAATAGAATAGAATAGAATAGAATAGAATAGAATAGAATAGAATAGAATAGAATAGATGGGAACTTATGGGAGAGAAAGAGAGAGAGAGGGAGAGAGAGAGAGAGAGAGAGAGAGAAGAGATTGTTCCCTGAAATATTTGGGACATACTTATACTAAAAAAATGATTTATTGTTTATCTAAAATTCAAATTCAGTGGGCTTCCTGTGTTTTAACTGCTTAATCTGGCAGTGGAGAGAAGACTGGGATCCAGCCCAACTCATCTACTTCACAATCTTCTGTTAGCCTTGCTTTGCGAGGTGCTGGGGATAAAAACCTTTAAAAAACATAAAGGTATCATCGAGGAACTTCAGTTGCTACTACCTTACCATGTGGTCTTGGAGAAGTTACTTGACTTCTCCAAAAACTGTATCTTCCTCTGTAATGTGGGGATAATTTCAGTCCTAGGCTAGTTTGGTGTATAAACAGAGCTTTGAGTGTGAAAGAATTTTGGTAAAGTCTAAGTTGTTAGACAAAATCTAGGTTTTGTTGGACACAGTGGCACATGCCTATAATACTAGCATTTGGGAAGCTGAGGCAGGAGGATCATCGCCAGTTTGAGGCCAGCCTGGGCTACATAGTGAGTTCAAGTCCAACCTGAACTACATAATGAGACCCAATCTCAAAAAACAAAAAGCAAAAAAAAAAAAAAAAAAAGAAGAAAACACTTTAGGCTTTAGTCACTCTATTGAGCATCTTTAGCAATGCTGAAACCAGGGCAGATTTGCAGGCTGAGTAGTCCTTTGCATCCTAATGGATTCAGTATTGTCACCAATCTGCCCTACACTAAGGACAAGCTTTCTCCTCCATCTCCTCCCCATCTGGTCAAAGATGCTCCCCTAATGAACCCATCCCTGGAAAGAGCCATGAGGGATTCCAAGCCTGCAGCAATTGCAGGTAAACAGACCACAGAGACAAGCACACCCCTCCTCCTCGTGAACAGGTCCTCTGGTGGGGAGAACTATGGGAAGCAAGTGGAAAAACATGACTGCGTCTTTGACCCTGCCCACTTGCCTTCTCTAGGACCTGGATTGCTCTCTCTACACAGTTCAAGAGCCTATTAAACCCTGAGTGTGGAGCCCAAGGCTGGAAGGACTCCCTCAAAGTCATTGTCCCTAGGCTCCATGTGTGACTGTGACACAAAGGAAACCTACTCCCCAATGTGTAGGGAGGGACAGACTTGTACAGCCCTGCCCCCTTTTCCATCTGCACCAAAAAGTGATGAAGCCTGTCTTAAGTTGCTTTTCTAATGGCTGAGACAAAATATCCCACACCCAAAGTTAAAGGGGGAAAGGTTTATTTAGCTCAGTTTGCACAGGTTCTGGTCCATAATTGGCTGGCACCAAAGCAGGGTGGCACACTGCAGAGGGGCAACAGTTCATGGTGGCAGAAGACAGCAAAAGCAACAAAAGAGAGAGAGGGAAGGGACAAAACTCTTTCTGTCCCTTATATTGTTTGCAGGCTACCAGACATAGGGCTGGTGTAGCACTCAAACCCTTAATCTCAGCATTGGACCATGAATCAATCACAAACTCTAGATTCAGCCACCTCTGAAAATCCTGACCCCCACGACCACATGAGGCTTTGGGGGGACATCCAGACACAAGACATAACAAACCCTTGCTCTACCAGGCATGGGTTAGAAGCTCCCAATGTCCTGCTCCCAAACGTGCTACAGACTAGCCAGGGAAATAGAATCCATTCTTCCATGCTTCATGTTGATTTTTGCTTCGCTTTAATTATTTTTATGTACTAGTGGCAGTCAGCAAGTCAATCACTGCCAAATTTCAAAGACTAGGATAGTGATTATAAGAGAAAAAATCTGAAATTTTCTCAAGATTTACAGAGTAAAGGATGCTGGCTACCTTGATTTTTCTTTCCCTGTGTAGAAAAATCCTAATTGAAATGGATTCTTGGAGAACAAACCTGGAGAGGTTGTCCCACTGAAACATTATCAAGTTGACAAAATATTCATTAAGCACTCACCATGCATATGGGGTAAGAATGACTGAAATTATTTTATCACAAAACACACAACCATGTGACTTCCAGTCCCTGGAGATTTGGAGTCGTTCTCCAGCATCTGCTTACCCAGGACCTAGTGAAAACTCTGCAAGGTTGGCAAGGGATTCACTGCCACAGCCAGGGGGAACTTCTGTGTCACATGCAGAGCCTCCTGTCCCCTGCTGTGCCCTAGGGCATGGTTTCCTTCCCAGCAAACCCTTAACTAGTCAGTGATTGAGTAAAGGACTGATACTTTTTAGTTGACTTTGAAATAAGTTTTGCTTTCACCTGAAATACTTGCTGAAAAAGTCACACCATTAACTTGGGAGTAGCTTTTGTCTGATGCCTGGGCCCCACAGCCCCCTAACCTCAAATCTATGTGCTGCGTCTGTGAGAAGCAAGATGAAGCAGGTAGGTTCTCCTTTGCTCCCATTCTATCTTTCCATCATCTTCCACCTGAATAAAGATGAAATTCTCATTCATTTTCCCCTCTCTTCCCTCCCTTCCTTTCTCTGTCCCTCCCTCTTTCCTCACTGTATAAAATATCTCATCTAATTTGAGGGAATGCATCATTTTGGGATACTCTGCTAAAACATAAAATACAAGCTCCAATAAACGTAAATTTTGCTTGGGGACTTCGTCAGGGAGGATCGTAAGACATTAGGTTGCAATCTTCAGAGCACAGTCCAAGGGCTGTGAATTCCCAAATACATGTCACAGCACAGACGCTGGTCTCCCCGTCAGAGTAATTTCTCACAGCTCTAGAAGACCGTGTGCACGCACAGGCTCATGTGTGTGTGACATTTATGTATACCATGTGCTACCCACCATCTAACGTATGCTACATAAATAATACAAACATATCTCAGTTAGTTATATTACTATTAAGTGTATTTTCCATACGGAGAAAAAAATTCAGAGAAGATAAAGCTGTGTGACCTTGGAGCAAGGTACTCAAGTGGAAAGCAAAAATATAAAACACAAGCCCTGTGACTGTTTTAGCTCCCTCTGACTTTTTCAGATCTCTGAGATTGTTCCATTATGCAGCTCCTCCACCACCCCATTCAATGCCATCTGGTGGCATCACTAACTAGTCCGCGCTCATCACACTGTCATCTGCATTCACATCACATGGACATTTACTCTCTCTTATCTGTATTGTCTACTAAGTCAGGACAATTGGGCACTCATTGGGTGATAGCTTTGACCAGAAGTTTACCCTCTCATCTGTGATATGAGCTGTTGGGAGAAATGTTCCAAACACAAGAAAGAAGCCAAGCTTGGCTTCTTGGATGTGAAGAGGAATTAGTCTCCCCGGAGGTCAGAGAGACATCAGAGTGGATAAGCAAGAGGGATTGGATTCCCTACTTTCCAGGGGAACTTTAAAAATAGCAGCAGCCTGTTTCTGTTGGAAGGGTGGTAACAGAATATCTGGGGCACCTCTATGTGCCATCCAGCACTTGCAACTTATTATTCAGAAAGTAAATGTGGTTCATATTGATACTGCACAAAGCAATGTGATGATTGCCCACTTACCTGGTAAATTGTGAGAGGAAGAAACTTGTACCCTAATCTGAATCTTAGGTTTTCCTTGTTTGGTTTAGTTGTCTAGAAGGGTCAAATTAAATGTGGTACCACAGAGCTAACTGTTCCATCTTCTCCCAGGTAGTGGAAATAATAGGGTGCTGGTATACTCATTCATTCATTCATTAGACACCTGCTACTTTCAAGATATGACATTGGAGTCATGGGATCAATAAGATGTGTTCCTTGTCCTTGAGAAGCTTGAAGCCTGATGGTCTGGGTTCCTGTCCAGCTGCAATCTGAATAGCTGCATATTTGGCATGAATAACTTGATCTTTTTGGAGTCTGATTACTCATATATTATTTGAGATTAGAATAAGATCCTTTACTAAAGATGGATACCAATTTACACTGCTATGTACTACTGTTGTCATCTATTCAACAAATATGTGGTAGCATTTTCCATGTTCCAGGTAGTGTTCTTTGCAAAGGTAATGTGACAAGGACACTATAACCTCCTTCATGAAGCTTATTGTCTTGTGAGAGGTCAGAACATTGAGATTGAAGAATACAATGCCACTGGATGTCATGTTTCTTCACAAGGGTAAATAAGGTGCTAAAAGAGAGTCTGGGAACAGGTTCCTTGGAGGGAAGTTAGGTTGAGATCAAGGAGGATTAGCAGATGAAGGGAATTCGGGAGGGGAAGATCACTGGTAGAGATCAGGAGGCAAGAAAGAGGATGATTAGTTTAGAGAGTCATAAGCAAGCTAGCATGACTGAGGGTAGAGGAGAGATAGACAGAAAGCAACAGGAGGGGAAAGTAAGGGAGGGGAGGGGAAGGAAAATGCTAATATGGAAGGAGTTGAGAGACAAAACAGAACAGAAATGAGGGAGCCAGAATATGAACTTTGTCTTCCATGGGTGAGAATGTGGACAACTGGAGGTTACATGGGTCTTAAGCAGCAGAATGAAGATGTTAGAAATGAGCTTTAGAAAATGGTGTATACAGCACAGGTCGAAGGGAATGAGGAAGTGCAGGTCAGAGGCTGGCTGATTAGAGGCTTAATGAAAAGGACCTCTTTTTTTTTCCTTCTCTTTCTGCCCTCCCCCTGCTGTCTGCCTCTGCTCCTTTTCCCTCTCCTCCTTCCTCTCCTCTTGCTTGGGATGTCCAGAAAGCCATGCAAGCTTGAGTGGCAGGAAAGACGGTAGAGCAGCTGCTCCGTAGACCTGCACCCAGATGAGGTAGTTTTGTGACAGTGGAAGGAGTTGGTGATGTCCATTCCTGCTGGAATTCCTCATAGTTAAAACTACACTCCAGCCCATAAGAAGATGGGGACTGCCCAGAAGTGACTCAAAAGGTGGCACAGTTGATACCAGGTGCCGAGAATCTAAACTATATGGCTTGAATGAGCACCCTCCATGACCAAGCTGCTCTCTTCTTTCCTTGTGCGGATTTATCTCAGTGGAGGGTGTCAGATGTAGTCATATCCACCCCCCAGACCCTGTGAAACAGTGGTCCAGGGCCTTCTGAGCTCCCTGCAGCCCTGTAACTCTAAGCACAAAGGCCTGAGTTAAATGCACAGTAGAGGTATTTTCAACGTAAGACAAATAGAACCACATGGGGAGCGAAGCTCCAGAGGCTTCACTTGAATAATGAGAAGATGTCATTATATAAACCCTCACACAAACAAGAAGATTTACTACCTGAGTAATTAAAGGACAAGACCAGGAGGTGAATATCAACAAAACTGATGTTTTTGACCTGGTGTTACAGCCTGGGGTGGAGTCCTGATTCTATCGGTGATGAGATGTGCCACAGGCAATCATCTCACCTCTCCATGCCTTGGTTTCCTCATCCCTAAAGCAGCATAATGGTTTCTACTTCATTGGATTGGTGAGAGAATTAGATGAGTTAGCCCTTCTACAGTACTTCAAAACAGCTCCTGGACTATAACAAATGTTATGAAAGAGCTTGTTAAGTAAAAATGAAGAAAATCATCTTTCTCTTTTCAAATAAGTTGTGTAGAGATGTTTGGTGGTGAGGCCAAGGTGTTGAATGTTATCTTTTTAGTACCAGGTGAGAGAGATGGGGGAGGAGGTTACTTGTGCCCAAGGGTAAATACTGATGATGATCCAGCAGATAGGGTTCAGTAATATCTTTCTATTATATTTTCAAAATAATTAACCTAATGTAAACATGAATCAAAACGTCACATTGTATCTCATAAGTGTGTACAAATATTATGTCAGTCAATAACTTAAAATAACAAAGACTCTAAAGACAAAGAAAAGGGATTTTTCTTTTAAACTCTTAAATTTCTGGCTTACATTAATCTGTTTAGATTAGTGTTATGATTTATATCTAAATGTCTCCCCAGAGCTTCATATGCTCATAGGTGGGGTTTTGGGAAGGTGACTGGATCATGGGTGCGTGATACTGGATTAGTCCACTGACAGGTTTATAGCTGGGTGCAATATTGGGAGATGAAACCTGATGGGAAGAGGTGGGTCACTGTGGGCATGGCTTGTGGATGTAGATATACATCCTTCCTTCTCCCTTCATTCTGCTCTACTTCCTTCCTTCTACTCCATGGACTGTTTCTCCTCTGCCAAGCCACCCTGTCTTGGAACCAGAAGGCTATGGAGTGAAACCTTTACAAACTGTGAGCTAAAATAAACTTTCCTCCTTTAACTTGTGGTTGCCAGGTATTTTGTCCCAGCAATGAGAAAGTAACTAAGACAATTAACATTTAGGGAACGAAATTTCCAAAAGTAAACTTGAAGGAAAAACATTGTAAGGGGCTCGGCATTGGGTAGTTAAGAGAAGAAACAGCATAATAAAATAACTCTACACCCTCACGCAACCCAAACAGACATATAGTTTTATACGAAGAAGGGCAGAGTTGCCTCTGTACTGGCCCTTTTCAAATTAGGTCTCTCATAAGTCTGATCCACCTCTCTCTTGGACCTGCATGCTTGATTATGGGGGAAGAGACAAATCCATATTCTCCTTCATGTTCTATCCTGCCTTTCCTATGGGGACTGAATTCTAAAAAAAAGAATAGAACAACAACAAAAAAATGGAGACAAAGCTTTTGTAAATAAGGAGGGGAAGAGGGGTTGAAGGGAGGGGAAGGGAATGGGGTAAAGAAGAAGCTGCAAGACACATTACGTACAGGTACAAATTCTCTGTGATGAATGTTTTCATTATGTATATCTAAAATGTACCAATAAAATAAAAAACACAAGAAAAGAAAAGAAAAGAAAAGAAAGAAAAGGAAAGCTCCCTGAGCTCTGAGTCAGGACCTTGGCCAGTAAGAAACATCTGTCTTTTTTCCAGGTTTCCTGGCTGTTGGAATGGTGTTTCTCACCTGGGCTCTGTTCCTATGAACTGACTCTTTTTTCTGTATCTTTTCTTGGCTTTGAGATTGTTGGATCCCCCTTTGAGCTATTGCTGTTTAGAACTCAGACTTTTGCTCTTTTCTGGAGGAAACAGACAGTTGCGAGTTTGTAAACTCATCAGTTCTCTTTATAATAATTGCATATATTATTGAATAGCTTGTTGGGGGGTGGTTGCTATCACTATCGGAAAGTCATTTACATAATTAACATAGACAGACAACTGTCCCTTGAGTAGATGAATGAGAAAGAAAATGTCAGAGGTCCCGAAGATAACCCTACTCCTATATTACACAACTGGATGTACACACACACACACACACACACACACACATTCCTCATTTTCTGGGTATTTAAACAAGTGAGGAAAAATACTTTTAGCCCTAAATAGTTTTTTTAATAAATAAAACAAGAAAGTAATCACTAACGATATTCGCATAACACTTTATATATTATGACTGCAGTTCATGTCTGTCAGCCACTAAGTAAACAGCCTGTACCGAAGATGAGGGTGTGCAGATGGGTGGGTTACTGAGAAGCTGCATGAAGACAGGAAGATTTAGAGCTTGAGATACCAAGTTTTTATTCTGTCCACAGGAAGAAGACCCCAGGCATTCTTTACTCCAACTGTCTAGTTCTCAGTTCATAGATTATAAATGGTCATTGCAGATAAATAGCAGGATTCTGACTCCCTCTCCCTGACTATTAACACTGGCTTAAGAGATAATAGGTAGATATTTTATTTTGCTTTTTTTTCTATTTCTCTCTGAACTACACATGCACATGTGCACACATACTATTGCCCATTTCAAATGATACTCTGGGGAAATTGAGAGAGTTATGTGTATTACAAAAGGAGAAATAAGTAAATAACCTATTTTAAAATCTGTTGGAAAAAATAAAATTCCAGGTAAAATTCCAAATAAAGTCCTATGATTTGTGGCAGTACATCAAATAAAAGGATACCTAAAATAGCATAGTATTGGCATGAAAACAGACAGATGGACCTATGGAACAGAACAGAAAGCTTAGAAGTAAATCTGTGCATAAATAGCCAATTAATTCTCAACAAAGATGCTAAGAACACACACTGGAGTCTTTTTCAATAAATGGTACTGGAAAAATTGGGCAAACAGATGTGGAAGAATGAACCTAGACCCCTATCTCTCATCCGTTACAAAAATCAACTCACAATGGATTAAAAACTTAAATGTAAGAGCCAAAACTATGACATTTCTAGAAGAAAATATAAAGGAAACAGTTAAGGACACTGGATGGGAAATAATTTTTTTTTGAAAAGACAGAAAAGCATAGGAAACAAAAGTAAAAGTAGACAACTGAAATTTCATAAAACTAAAAAGCTCTGCACAGTAAAAGATGCAATCAAAAGAATGAGGTGACAACCCGTAGAACAGGATTGAAAATGTTTGCAAGCCAGGCATGTGATAAGGGGTTAATGTGCAGAATATGTAAGAAAGTCAAAACACTCAATAGTAAAAAGCAAAACAACAACAAAGACAAATAACCCAATTGAGAAATGAGCAAAAGATATATGAAAAATGCTCAACATCACTAGTCAGGGATGTGCTAACCCATGGTGTGCAAAAGTGGCTGTAATATAAAAGACAAAAGGTAGAAAATTTTGCTTAAGATGTGGAGAAAAGGGAAAACCTGCACATGTAAATTAGTACAGCCATTATGGAAAAAATTATAGAAGTTCTTTAAAAAATTAAAATAGAGCTACTATTAGATCCAGCAATCTCACTAGACAGTACATTTCCAATGGAAATGAAATGAGTATGTGAAAGACATCAGCACCATGTTAAGCACTGTTCATAATAACCAAGATGTGGAAATATCCTAAGTGTCCACCAGCTAATGAATAAAGAAAATGTGGTACAATACATAATGGAATACTATTCAGCCACAGAAAATAATAAAATCCTTTTATTGGTGACAATATGGGTGGAACTGAAGTTCATGATGTTAAGTGAAATAAGCCAGGCACAGAAAGACAATACCACACGATCTCACTCAAAAGCAATCTAAAAAAGTTGACCTCATAGAAGTTGAGAGTAGAATGGTGGTTACTGGAGGCTGAAGCGAGCAGAAGTGAGGGAGGGAAGGGGGAAGTTGATTGATGAGTATTAAGTTACCGTTAGATATGACTAAGAAGCTCCGGTGTGCTATAGAACAGTGTGGTGACTATAGATAGCGATTACACACTGTATATATCTTTCTCTCATAGTTCTGTAATGAGTAAGATTCCATCCTACCCAGCGGCTGGGGGATGAATGATGTCAACTTTCAAGGTCTGTTAAATTTGAATTTAGTTTTCTTACAATACTGTGAAACCAAGAAGTATTATCAACTGAATGTTTTTTTTTTTCCTCCCAAAGTTCAAATGCTGAAATTCGAACCCCCAAAGTGATGGTGTTAAGAAGTGAGGACTTTGAAACATGGTCAGATTCTGAGAATTGTACACTTTTGAATGAGATCAATTCCCTTATAAAAAGAGACCCTGGAGAGCTCTCTTGCCCCTTTTCCTCTGCCATGTCCAGAGCTAGCAAAAGAGGTAGCTGCTTACTTGCCAGAAAGAGAATGGCCAGCAGAACCCTGCTGGGCTTGCACCCCGACTTGGAATTACAGCTCCCAGAGCAGTGAGAAATAAATTTCTGTTGTTCATAAATCCTAAAAATTCTTGTTGTTTATAAATTCTTTTTTATAGCAGCCTAAATGGACTAAGACAAAGGATAGAGCTGCTATCATTATAAATGGAAATAATAATAAAGTGTATAGTCATCATTTTTGAGAGGAATAAATGAAAATAACGTAGGCAAGATGCTTAGTGTAATATCTGCCATGTAGATGTGTTCAGTAAATATTTTAAGGATCATGGTGGTAATGAGAAAACTGTACGGTATATCCCTGCACAAAGAATTTTGTATGTGGAAGAGAAAATGAGAATGGGCTTGGGGAGGCAAGAACCTGTTTAAAATAAGTACCTGAGAATCTTTCTCTTAGCCAATTGCATTTCCTAAACGTTCATTAAAACCTTGAGAAAAAACAAGAGCCTAAATTATCCCTACAGCAGAGTTAGTCATCATCAGTTTATTAAATTAAACTGATTCAAAATACTAATAACTTGTGGTCAGGGATTTATGGTAAGTCTCAGAGTTGACTTATTAGATTTATTTTCCATTGTAGGGACATGACTTTGGTCAGCCAATGTAGGAAAAAAAATGTCCGAAAGAATACCAGAGGAGTAGTGGAAACAGGGAAGGAAAATCCAACTTGAAATCTTCATCTAAATCTTCATCACAGGAAAAAACAAAACAAAACAACACATTGTCGTTATTCTTAAAAATCACAGAGTGGTTGGTTGGCAAAGGTAGAAAGATGTAAGAAGGGAATTGAAACTTTAGATGCAAAATGTTCGTATAAAGAATTAGGTGGGAGTCACTAGAAAAGCAAAATCTGCTGTTCCAGAGTTTGCTAAGAAATGACTTGGACAGACTTGGGGAGTTATAATGGAAAGGGCAACTGGTGGCCCAAATACAGTTGAGCCTATGGCTATGGTTAGTCCCCATTTTAAAAATTTAAGTTGAATTTGTTTATAACAACAAATAATTGGATAATCCATATCAAACTCTGAAATTTTCACTTTTTTAAAAACTCAGAAGAGACAGAACAAGGTCTGCCTCCCCCAGAGAAAAGATGACTATGGGTTCTCTATTCTTTACCTCCCTTCTCAGTGTGCGCAGCTCAGCTGGCTGCAGCCCCCATTCTTCTACCTGAACAGATGAAGTGAGTTTCATTCCTCTCCATAGTGCACCTGTCCCTGCAGGTACTGGAGTTTGCAGTCCCCAATTTTATTTTATTTTATTTTTATTTATTTATTTATTTATTTTTTGTGGGTACCGGGGGTCAACCTCAGGACCTTGCACGCCAGCAGGGACCCATGCCGCTAAGCGATATCACCAGCCCCTTTTTCATATGTGGGTTCCGGGAGTCCAACTCGGGCCCTCATGCTTGCCAGGCAGGCACTTACGCTGCCGAGCCATCTCACCAGCCCCCCCAATTTTAAAAGGCATCAAAAGCATAGGGACAAGACAAGACATGAGTGTTTCCATGTTGCTGAAACATGGAAAAGAAAGGTGACTTTCAGGTAGTGCATTAGTCAACAGTGCTGCCAAAGCATCTAGACTTAGGGGCAGTGAGGGCAGGGGACACACATTTTTATCTTTGTATTCCATATTGCCATGTCTTGTGGACTTTTTAAAATGACTGAATGTTTTAGTTATTGACAAGCTGATTCTAAAGTTTATATGCAGAAGCAAAAGACCCAGAATACCCAATATAGTACTGAAGGAGAAGAATAGTGTTACAGGACTGACAGTACCGGGCTTCCAAACTAGGAAGCTACAACAATGAAGATACTGTGCAATTGGAAAAATAAATAAATAAGACAAAGTTGAGAGCCCAGAAATATACATGTAAAAATAGTCAACCAATCTTTCACAAAGGACAAAGGTAACATGATGGAGAAAAGGTAGTCTTTTTAAGAAATAATGCTGGGACAATTGGACATCCATAGGCAACAAACAAACAAAAATAACCTGGATTCAGACTTATATCCCTCCCCAAAATTAGTTCCAAATGGATCACAGACCTAAATAAAACACAAAACTATAAAATTCTATAGAATTTTATATAGCATGAGAGAAAATCAAAATGACCTTAGTATGACAATGGCTTGTTAGATTCAATACAAACACATGGTCCATGAAAGAGATCATTGTAAACTGGATTCAATTAAATTTTTTAAAAATCTTCCCTGCAAAAGACACTGTAAAGAGAAGGAAAATATTAGCCATAGACTGGGAGAAAATATTTGCAAAAGATATGTCAGATAAAAAGTGTTATCCAAAATATATAATGAACTCGAGCTCAACAATGAGAAAACAAACAATTCAATTAAAAATGGGCAAGAATCTGAACAAATAACTCATCGAAGAAGATAGATGGAAAATAAACATATCAAAAGATGTTCCATATCTTATGGCATTAGGGAATTATAAAATAAAACAACAACGAAATACTACTACATAGCTATTAAAGTGGCCAAAATCCAAAACACTAACAATGTAAAATGGAGACAAGGATCTGAAGGAGTAAGAATATGCATTCAGGGCCAGTGAGATGGCTCAGCGGCGTAAGTGCCTGCCTGGCAAGTGTGAGGGCCCCAATTCGACTCCTGGGACCCACATACGAAAAAGGGCCGGTGATATCGCTCAGTGGCACAGGCGCCTGCTGGCATGCAAGGTCCTGAGGTCGACCCCCAGAACCCACAAAAAAAAAAAAAAGAATATGCATTCATTAATAGGGGAAATTCAACATGATATACATCCACTGTGAAGACAATTTTACAGTTTCTTACATAACTAAATATACTATTATATGATCTAGCAATTGTACTGCTTGGTATATGCTCAATGAGTTGAAAGCTTAGGTCCACAAAAAAATCTGCACATAATATATGTAACAGTTTTGCTGATAATTACCAAAACTTGGAAGCAACCAAGTTGTTTTTCAGGACATGAATGAACAAATATACTTTGACAATTCCAGACAATAGAATATTTCTCAGTGCTAAAAGGAAATGAGCTCTCAAGCCAGGAAAAGACATGGAGGCAACTTAAGTACATATCACTAAGTGAAAGAAGCTAATCTGAAAAAAGATTGCGTACTATAACTTCAACCATGGACATTCTGGAAAAGATACCATTACAGAAACAGTAAAAAGATCTGCGGTTGCCAGAGGTTATATGGAGGAAAAGATGAATAGGTGAAGCATAGAATAATTTTAAGACCGAGAAACTAGTGTATATGACACTGTAATGTTGTACCTATATCATTATATATTTGTCAAAACTTATAGAATATACAACACCAAGAGTGAGTCCTAACACAAATATAGACTTTGGGTGATAACGACGAGTCGGTGTGAGTTCACTGCTCTTAACAAATGTGCCTTTCTGGCGCAGAAGGTTGACGGCGGGGGAGTCCGTACATTTGTGAAGGCAGAAGGTAACTCTAAAGTACTTTTTGTTCAGTTTGCTGTGAACTTAAACCTACTGTAAAAAAAAAAAAAATCTATTTTAAAAGTGCATAGATAAGACCAAAACTGTACAGGGTGTAGTGATAGGTGGAAAAAAGGGGATAAAGCAAGTGGTCATGTCCCTGACCTCAACACATTTGCAATATAATTGAAGATATCAGACAAAATGCTCATAAAAGAGAATAGTGTAAAAAATGTAACTAAGATAATTTCACTGAAATGATTTTGTACTTTAGCTCCCCTAGGGCAGAAATTTGAACACCTAGCATTTAGCAAGTTCTCAATTAAAGTCTCCAAAACTGAACAAAATTGCTACTATCAAGTATCTACTCTTTGGAACCAAAATTACCTCTTCTAATGTAGAAGTCCAGCAACCTGTTTTCGAATACCAGTTATGCCCCTGACAGCTCAGTTACTATAAGCCTGCTATTTTACCACTCTGTGCTGGACACAGTGCCCTGCATATAGCAATACCTGCGAACAGGGATTCTGTTTATTATAAGAGGATGTGGAAGTTTTCTCGTGTATTCATTGTTAGTGTAAAAAAGGCATCTGATATAGTGCAGACAACAGCAAATTATATCATTTTTCAGATTATAAATAATATAGCACAGAGTTACACAATGTGTACTTCACAGAGAGTCAGTATCGGTGTCCCTGGACAGAAACGCAAACCTTCAGGCTCTACCCGGGACCTACTGAACAAAATCCTTATGGGTGGGGCCCAGGGATCTGTTTTATTGAGGTCTCCAGGTAATGCTGGTTCCTGCTAGATCTGAGAAGCATTGACAAAGGTGGGGTCCAACCTCATGGACACACACACACACACACACTTAACATATGCGTATTCAACTCTAAGTGATATTCAATAAAAATTAAGATAAATGATGTTATCCCTTTATTCTCTTCACACTAGACTCCAGCTTCCATTTCCTTGGAGAAAGGGAAACAGAATGGCTCTCAAAATACAAAGAAAAGGGCCGGTGAGACGGCTCAGCAGCGTAAGCGCCTGCCTGGCAAGCGCGAGGGCCCGAGTTCGACTCCCGGATCCCACATACGAAAAAGGGGCCGGTGATATCGCTCAGCGGCACGGGCGCCTGCTGGCGCGCGAGGTCCTGAGGTCGATCCCCCCGGTACCCACACACACAAAAAAAAAATAAAAAGAAAAACAAATAAAAAACCACTTGAATTTTGGTTTGAGGTTAAATCATTGGGTTTAGCTGCTTTAAGAGTGATTTAAGGAGTCCATCAACAAACAAATGGATATTGAAAATATGATATATCCACACAATGTAATATTACCCAGTCATAAAAATCAATGAAGTTCAGATATGCACTATGACATGGAGAAAACTTGAAGATATTATACCACATACAATGACCACATATTGTGTGACTGCTTCTCTATGAAAAGTTCAGACTAGGTAAACCTATGGAGATGGAAGTAGATTACCGGTAGCTTAGGGCTAATGGGTGCAGGATACATGCATATCACAGGAGACATGTGATTATTCTGTACCTCTGGTAATATACTAAAAAACACTGAATTTTACATTTTAAAGGCTGCAAATTCTACAGTACATGAATTATATCTTAATAACAGGATAACTGAAAAAGAGCAATTTAAAGAAATTTCAAGGCTAAATTTAGTTTTCGCCTTATCTTTAAAACGTAGCCCTCAGTAAGACATAACTCTCCTATATAGGCTTATCATAAAAGACCTAAATACAGGTACGATCTTGTATTCTGTTCTGTATTACAACAATAATTATAGCATTTAAAAAACGTTGGATCACAAATTACAAGGGTTGAAAGAGGTTTCAAATAACACCTAAACTAGCTGTTTTCAAGCATTTTCCTCCTGAAAGATGAGAGCTCTTGTTCAATAAAAAAATCTTGCTGAAACCCAAAGGAAGCGTAAATGTCTTAGTTACTTTCTTGTTGCTGAGACACAATACCCAACACCCGCAACTGTAAGGAGGAAAGGGTTATTTTGGTTAATAGTTTGTAGAGTTTTCATTCCGTAGTCAGCTGACTCCAAAACAGGCTGGCATGGCAGAGGAGAAAGAGTTCATGGCTGAGTGGCAGGAGGCAGAGAGGGATGGAGGAAGGAGGGAGGGATACATACCCTGTAGGCCACGCCCCCAGTGACCCACCTTCTTTGATAAAAGCTTCACCTCCCAACATCACATTTAGCTATAAACTCACCAGTGGACTAATCTACTGATAAATGTCATTCTTCCACAATCCAGTCGCCTCCCAAAAGGCTACCCTATGAGTGCATGAGATTTTGGGAACACACCTAGATACAAATTATAACAGCAAATAAAAATAAAGCTTCTCTGGTTCTCTAGCAGCCTCTGGGGAAAAATCTGAGGAATAAAATTCGAAAGCAATCAAACTTGGCTATATCATTCTCTTCAGATGACAGCAAACACCTGGGAGGAGCCATGGCCCAAGGGCACACAGGGAGAAGAAGGTCCTGGTCCTGGGTCCCAGTTAGGTGCTCATCCCACCTATATGGCCACTGTGTCCATCTCCTGGGGACAGACAGCTCACAGCAAAGTTCCATGTGTATATGGTGTACCTGTGGCCTCAACTCCCTCAAGGAAATTTGTTCTGTTAATTCCATCAAACCACTGCTTGATTCAGTAAAGGAGTACGAGAGAGAGGGTGGTAAGAAGCCTTCCAGACCCTATGCTTTGATGTTGGCATTGGGGAGACAAAACAACTTGTTGACCACCCAAACAATTACTTCCATGCAGTTTAAGTTGTATCCCAAAAGGACTCAAAGCTGCTTGTGTTCAGGTGGAAAATGATCTCATCTCACAAGGTTATTATGAATATCAATGAAAGTATGGGCATAAAAGAGCATATAAATGTGCAGAAATTGTGTATTTTTTTCAGAAGAAAAACTATGGCAGAGAGATATGGAATGTTGGGTCAGGGTAAAGGAAAGATTTAGATCATTCCTAATGTCACCAGCCTGAACCCTTAAACTACTGATAACCTCTTTTCCTATCAGCGTATTTGCTCACAGATGCTGCTCGCTTGCTAAAGTTAAAACTGGAGGCTGGGAACCTCATGCTTCCAACTACCCACCATGAGTTATCATAAATTTCAACTGCCCAGGAGAGCTCCATTCTGACTCTATCTGTTTGAACACCATGCTGATACTCCAGACAGACAGCATTAAACTCATCATAATCTCATTATAATAATAAAAACACACACAATGGTGCCATGACCTATCCAACCATGTCCAAATTGAGGAAGAAAAGCAGTGGCATCCCAACTCCTGGAGACCTCCTCCTTTTACTCTAGAAAGCTCTTATAACAGCACGCACATCACACCCTGTCAGAATCCAGTCCTAGTAAAAATCTAAACCTCACACCTGCCAGGGAAAAGGTATCTTTAGAGTCTGAGTTTTCATTCTCCTTTTTTTTTTTTTTTTTGTGGCACCGAGAATCGAACTCAGGACCTTGTGTTTGCCAGGCAGGCGCTTGTGCCGCTGAGCTATATCCCCGGCCCTCCTTCTCCTTTTATTGACAAATGAATACAATTTCCAACGCACTCCTAGAATTGTCTGGTTATTTGTGAACTGTATTGAGTAGGAAAAACTACAGGTTCAGTAATTCTAGTGTGGATGTTTGTCCTTGCACACTGTCTGTGTCAGTGAAGATTGAATTGTAACGAGGATCCCCAAGCCACACGTTTTTTCCAACTTGTGGTGGCAGACATCAGTAGGATACTGCAGAGAAGACCCTTTATGCCTCCCTTCCACCCACCACAGCCACAACAAATCACCAAGAACTTGCTCCTGTTTTCTTTTTCTTTCATTTGTCTGCTTTTTTTTATTAGTAGTATATGTTTGTAGTGCATAATGTTTGCATTCCTTGTATGGAATTGATACGTGTACATAACACATCTTAATTCCTTTTTTCCATTCTCTTTCCCTTCCCTCCCTCTCCCCTCCATCAGTCTCTTGATTCCCTTTCTTTCTTTCTTTTTTTTCTTTGTACATATATGCAATATATGTTTATATTCCTTGTGTGGCACTGGTATATGTACATAACACATCTTAAAAAAAGGGAATTAAGATGTGCTCCTGTTTCCAAAGAGGCAAAACCCTCTGACTGAAGTCCTTTCCTCAAGTTGCAGAAACCCCATAGCTATTTCCTAAAACCCGGGGCTCGGTAATCTCTTGTGTGATTTTCAACTTCCTTGTCACATGTTTCAAATGTAGTTGAGGTGGGTCAGTGTATCGTCATCAATGGGTGAATAAAAGTTACCAAAAAAAAAGAACAAATAATAACATGTTGATTTAAAAAATTAGATTGAGAAGCCTCTTCTCCATTCACAATTGTAAGTTAGATGTAAAAATCTAACAGGTGATCTCAGGATCTTTGTCTTCAAAATGCTACCTAATAACATGTATCTTTCCAGAATAGCACTGTGAAATGGCAACTTCTGTGATAGTGAAAATATTCTGCATTTGTGCTGTAGTGTCTAGCCTCATGAGGTAGGGAACACTTGAAATATAGTAGATGTGTCTGCAATACTGTATATTACATTTTTATTTAATTTTAATTAATTTAAATCTAAATAGCCATGTATGACAATTGGGTACTATACTGGGCAATGCAATACTAAATAAGGAACAAATATATCTAGGTTTAAAACTATAGTTGTTCAGTATCTACTCTTTCCATATGGCTGAGAAGAAAAAATAATAATTAGGCTACTTAAATTGATTTCATTTTTTATATTATTTAAAATGCATGTATGGATAGAAGATATCTAAAAAGGTATATTCAAAATATTATTGGTATGTATCTCTGGAATAGAATTAGTCTGTACTGGTCTGTTTTTGTTTTGCTTTTCTGTATTTTCTACTTTTTCTAAAATGAACAATTTTCTATAAAATTTTAAAAGTGATAATTTCTGTATTAGGCCGCAGACTTCACCACTATCCTCAAATGCAGTGTTTGCAAAAAGCAAATATTTACTGTGTTTAAATTGGGTTCCTACAGCACTACTGTGTGATTAAGTTTTTCCCCATGGCTAAATGTATGCACAAGTGGTAGCAAGCCAGAGAAACAGAAAGAGATTGGGGTGTGTCATGCACAGATATGAAAAAGAGTGGAGGCAGAGAGCCCACGCCCTTCCAGGCCCTCAGGGTCCCTGGAGAACCACTTGGGCCCCAAAGGCTTTAGTATCCAGCCACAGCCCAGGATTTCAAGAACTTTGAGAAGTGAGTCAAGGTCCAGGGGGAGTGAGTGCTGATCCTGGGATGCAGCCAGTGGGAAGAGCAGACTTAGCCTGTCCTCTAATAACAAACACAGACCCAACTGGAGGCCAAAACAAATGCATTGCATCATCTTCGGCCATCATCCTCTACCAAAGTCTCTATCCCTTGGGAGTAAAAATTGGGTGGGGCTGGAGAGATGGGGAGGAAAAAGGAAACAGGCTGTAAACATGATCTGCTGTAGACAAATCAGTCCTCTGGGATCATAAAGTTACTGAATACTAACGCTGCGAGGGACCTAGATGGGCCATGGCATTCATTCTCCTGCCTCTAGTGGTTGCAGAGCTATTCTGTTTCCAGTGCTACAAAGGTAGTGATTGGGACAGGAAATGATTTCTTGTGTTTCCTCTAAGTAGCCCAGGTATAGTGTATGACACCTGCCTATTGCTTTGCTATAAGGTCTGCACAAATCCATCCTTGCCTCCTCATGCACAGCAAATATCTATTCACTTAACATATATTAAACACTTTCCTGTTTCTGGGACAAAATATTTGACATTATCAATTTAAAGGAGGAGAGGTTTATTCTGGCTCTTGATTCCTGAGGATTCAGTACAGGGTCGGCTGGCTCCAAGGCAGAAATGGCATGGTAGAAACATCTAGCAGAGGAAAGCTGCTCAACGCATGTCATCCATGAAGAAAAGAGAGAGCAGGAAGAGCCAGCGAGGGAGATACAGCCTCTAAAGTAATGCCCCAGGAAACTACCTCCTCCATCAAGGACCCACCTCCTAACAGCACATTCAACTATGAACTCATCATTGGATTAACCTACCAATGAAGATGGTATTCCATGATGCTATCACCTTGGAAAGCCTTGCTGTGCACATATTAGACTTTTGGGAGACATTTTAGAGGTAGACTGTAATAATACATATTATTGAGGTGCCACTTGAGGGGTTTCTTTTTTTTTTCAGATGGATAAACCAAGATAAGGGAGAAAAGGGACAAGTTCAAACTACCAGTTGTATAAATTATATTGTAGGTTGCCATTCAATAAGTATATCTTGATGGAAAACAGAATCCAGCTCTCTTTATTCCTAGATTCTTTACAAATATATGACCAAAGTCATACATAACAGAGAAGAAAGAGTAAGGTATCTCCTCCAGGGCATCACTATTCCCCTCTACATAGATGACCCCTAATTGTAGAACCTATTAAGATGTCTCCCCCCTAGGAGTTGGGCAACTTTATTATGGGCTTGTAGTTCACTCCTATATTTGTTCTCATCTCACGATCAAACCAATAAATCTTCATACGAAAAAAAACGCATACATAAAATTTTCCATTTCACATCTCCTATTTGAGATCTAGTGGATTTTTCCCATACTAAACTGACTGAGATTCCAAGTCTGTAATTTCACCGATACAGATATGAGAATAGAGACAAAGGTGAAATAGAATCAAGATGAAATATCTGGTCTCTAATAACAAAATATGGGGCAGACATTGTCTCTCTCAGGACCCCACCTGTTCTGTTGATAAATTCCCACTGTTGTGGTCAGGAAGTGTACCGTTCTGTCAGTACTGTAATATCTCCATGATTTGTCCTTGGAAGGTAAAAAAGAGGTTTGCAGTTGCCGCTGGGAAGGGTAAAATGGACTTGGGCTGGAGGAAAGGAAGAGGCAGAACCTAGCTCAACAGTAAGAAAGGTTGAAAAGAGGGAGGAAGGAGGCAACATGAACAGCCTCAGCCATGTTCAAGTTGCTGGAATTGGAGTTCCATGTTGGATTACAGTATCATAAAAGGAGAGCCTTGGATACTAGTGCAAGGAATATCCAACCAGTACAACAGGCAACCAGAAATCATTGAAACCTCTGATGAAAGGGCTAATATGAGGAAAATTGGATTAGAGAAATATTAAGGTATCAAGGGTACACAGGGTTCATTTGCAGAGGAGAAGAGAGATTGTAGGCAGAGATAGATAGGAAGCTATTGCAAGACTCCTAGTCTGAGGTGGTGAGAGCTTGGAGAGGAGGCCAGCAGTGAGGATAATAATAAAGAGAATGACGTAGCTTACATGCAGCTTAGCCCTTACTACATGCTAATCCTTGTGCTGAGGGTTTTATTTGCATTATGTCATTTCATCATTACAACAACCAGGTAAATTAGGTCTATTATTCTTATTTTCAAGTGTGGAAACTGAGTAAAAGCATGAGTAGAAGGTGCATTTTGGAGGTGAATCCAAAGGTTTTGGTGAGCAAGCAGGGTTAAAGGGGAAAATAGAGAATGTTTTGAGAGGCCAGATAACTGGGGGGATGTTGGTATCGATGACAGAGAAGTTTTGTAGAGGGTGTCAGTCTCTGTAGAGGGGAAGTAATGAGTCTTTTTGTCCCAAATGAACCACCCATCTCTTTCAGATTTTCAAACCCTTTTATTCTGAGTTCCCAGAACACTCTCAATGGCATCCCTCCAATCGTTCAATAGTGTGAGAAACAGACCAATCTCACATGGAAGACTGGGATTCCGCAGGCTTGAACCCACAATACACTTGACAGTGAATGAGAATTCCAGGATGAGTGTCTTTCTCCTTCCTTATGTGGGGATGGTGTTCCTTCTTTTTGGCCACAGGACTGCTCTTCCCTACTTTCTTGTCGCGCCCATGCTGTCAACCATCAGGCGCTACAGGAACAAAACCATCTTCATTTCTCCTTGTCATTCTTAAAGCTTTGATTTCCTAGAGTGTGGGAGATGGGTATGCTGTGGGAAGAGAAGAGCTGTAAAAATGTCTTTATGAAAGATGAGACTTTAAAGGGGGACTGAGATCTGGAATCTGCCAGAGGCCAGTGGGAGGTAGGGCAAGTGGTTCTGACGTCAAAGAGCCTCCAGGGTCTTGACACAGAATGAGATAATGTCTTTTTCCCAAGGGAGCAAAGCCTTAGCCCTTTTCTCCCTACAGTCTTGTGTAACTTAGGGAACTAAAAGGTCAATTGTAGATGAAATATCTTTGCTAATATCCAGAATCTTCTCCTTCTTAGATTTGCCTTAGAATATATTGTGCATGTCACATACGTACATTTATAAATGTGTGTTCTTTCTGGATAAAATTCAAATGTGACTAGACTTTCCTCCCTTCTCTCCTCCTTGATTCTTCTCTTCAACAACTATCTTCTTGTCTCTTCCTGTCCTTCCTTTCCATTCACCTTTCTCTCTTCTCTCCAGCAAGTTAGAGAAAGCCAAAATTACATGACTCCTCTTAGAGGGATGAGAGCAGATTACATTTCCTTTTCCATTAAACCTGTCAGATTGTAGTCAACCATCTCATAATCAAGTTGCATAGTTGTTTGAGAAGACACAAGATGTTTCCTAATTGTTCAAAGTATAAGATTTAGATTCACTAGATGAAATCTAAAACCAGCTCAATCTTGAATTATGTTTTTTTTTTAGTACACCTTACAGGTGGTCTGAAAGACAAACTCAAATTTCCAGGTAGGACCTCCAAAGCTCTTTCTTCAATCAGTAGATTTTGAAGGAAAAATAAAATCTATAGCTTTCAAGACTGGAGATTTTCAGTGCAGACAGAGTCCCTGTTATGGTTTATATCTAGATATCCCCAAAGACTCATATGTCATAGGTGGGGTTTTTGGAAGGTGATTGGATCATGGGGGTATGATACTTATTAGTGGATTAATGCACTAGTGAGTTTGTAGCTAAATGCGATGTTGTGAGGTGAAGCCTGCTTGGAGGAGGTGGGTCGCTGGGGGCATGGCCGGGAAGGGTCTATCTCCCCACCCTTGATCCCTCTTTGCTTCCTGACTGCCATGCCATGAGCAACCCTCTTCTGCCATATCCCTCTACTATGCTACACTGCCTTGGAGCCAGCTGAGACTATAGGCTGAAACCTCTATAAATTCTGAGCCAAAATAAACCTCTCCTCCTTTAAATTGTAGGTGTCAGATATTTTGTCTCAGCAGTGAGAAAATAAGTAAGTGTCTCCTTTTCTTTTCATATCAGAGGGCAGACCTACCCTCAGCTTTAAGATCGCCACACAATCCCTTAACTGGTAAAATCACTTTGCTCACTAAGTTTATGTACAAAACATGTCCTTTGCTATTAGCACATAAGTAGAGCTGCTTGTGCCTGGCAATTTTGACCTCAGCTTAAATTCTATGTACCAAATATAGCAAGAAATAATCAATCAATTAATCAACCAACAAATCAACACTCTCCTTGATTAGAATAAAGTCTCCAGAAAATCAAAGACTTCACATGGTGTGTTGTCTTCCAATTCTCAGAACACAGAAGTGTGTGAGCGTATTCCCTAAGGGTTTGCAGTCATTTAACTGTCCCCCTCACTGTCACTTCTGGCATATCAGTGTTGAAAGACTCAACACTCAACCTGAAAGGTGGTGCCTAGAATAAAGCCAAGCTTTCTTACCTACCCTTAAATCACCTCCATTTTCCCCTTATTTCTTCTTCTTTTCTAGTAATAGTCTCCCTTCTCCTTTCTTGTCATCTCTTTAAGGATTAGGGAGAGGATGTGGTATTTGTCTTTCTGAGTTTGGCTTATTTCACTCAATGTGATGATAAAGGGCATGAATATGATCAAAATACATTACACGTTTTTGTTTTTGTTTTTTTGGTGGTTACCGGGGGGTCGACCTCAGGACCTCGCACGCCAGCAGGCGCCCGTGTCACTGAGCGATATCACGGGCCCCTTTTTCGTATGTGGGTTCCGGGAGTCGAACTCGGGCCCTCGCGCTTGCCGGGCAGGCGCTTAAGCTGCTGAGCCATCTCACCGGCCCAACATTACACGTTTTTAACCTCCCTCCTAAAAATGTAAAAGTAGGAATGAGGGTGAAGCAAAGGGGGCATATGGGAGGATGACTAAATTATATTATGTGCATATACAAATCAGCCAAAATGAAACCCATTAATCTGTATAACCAATATGCACGAATAAAAAAAGTTTCTAAAAAAACAAGTTTTCATATTTTGCCTGGCTAAGCAAGTAGATTGTGGTGTGCTAATTATTCTTGCCAAGGTTCACAGACCCTCTGGCACACTCTCTGTGGGGCCGGGCAGTTTCCTCTTAAGCCCTGCTTGCACGATGGTCCAATGGCTCAGGGCTCGGTAGTGACTTCCAGGCACCCAGAGCTCCATGCTAGTTTCCTGTGGCTGCTGTGACATACAGCCAGACTGGGTGGCTTAAAAATAATAGAAATTTATTTTCTTATACTTTTGAAGGCTTGAATACAGAAATCAAGTTGTCAGTGTAGCTGTGTTCCCTCCGAGATTCCCTGCTGCTTCCTCTCTGCTGGTACAGGCTCTTGATTCTTGGAGCTTTTGGCTTCATGCTCCATTGGTCCATTCTCCACCTCTGTCATCACATGGCACTCTCCCTGTGTGTCTCTGTTTTCTCTCTTTTTCTTTTCAAATCCAAAATTGTGTGTACTTCGAGTATGCGCGTGACATTTTGGTATACAAAGTTGAGCTAAATATTTAATGTTTTACCTAGTTATTTTTGCAGGGGTAGGAACACATCAGGTGTACTTTCTTAGCAAATATCAAGTGTGCTATCCAGTGTCGTTAAGTATAATCTCCATACTCTGTACTTCAAATCTCTAGAATTTGTTCATTCCAATAACTGAGATTTTTGTACCCTTTGCCAACCTCTCCTTATTTCCCCCACTTTCTCACCATAGTAATTGTCATTCTACTCTCTGCTTCTATGAATTTGATGGTTTTAGATTTTTCATATAAGTAAGATCTGTCTTCCAGTCTTACACATGTTGTTGCAAATGGTATGATTTTCTCCTTTTTAAAAGCTAAATACTATTATAAATAGCACAATTATCTATCTATCTAATCATCTATCTGACTATATCTATCTATCTATCATGTATATAATACCTTAAATTGCAAGTAACCTGTTCTGTGAGTGTTCTGCAAGACAATCAAACATTTCTAATAAATTTTAACTTGACAAATGAGTAAAGTAGGTATATGTACTTTATTACAATATCAGTAGTATGTGACACTGAACATCACATGGTCACAACTGAGCCAATGGTTCCTCTCTCTCCCTCCCTCACTCCCTCCCTCTCTGTCTCTGCCTCTGCCTCTCTGTCTCTCTCTTCCTCTTTTGGATTGTGGGTGATCATTTCCCAACAAGAAGAGTTTATGGAGGAGATCTCCTCTGTAGAGGAGGAGGAGAAAAAGGCAGAGAAATCTGTCACTTCAAATGAGATTAGGGAGATGTGGGGATGTTTAAAATGTGGGACAGAAATAAGGCTGTAGCCATCCAAATAAGGCTGTAGCCATCCGAATAAGGCTGTAGCAGTGCGCACAATGAATCTGTTTAAGGACAATGCAGTCACATTTCCTTAAAATCCTAAAAGGAGGCAAAAGCAAGTGTTACCCTTGTTAAAGTTGTTAAACTTGCACAAAAAGAAAAATATTCCACTGAGCCAGTAGGTAACAGTGATTCCATTACTGACAGTGAAATTCATCCTACTGTAACCCTCCTCTCTCTTGTCTCCCTCACACCGGTCATGAAGGTTTTCAAAGGTACATGTAGGTTAATTTAGTTTTCTTTATATTTTGTAGTTTCTTTATTATTTTGTACTATAGGATAGTATTATAATTATTTTTATATAAATATATTTGTGTTGTAGAACAAATCATCTGAGTTTCTATTATTTATGGGAAAATTTGCTTTGATAGGCAGGTGTTTGGAGTACAAGCATGTTTCCAGAAAGAATTATGCTCGCAAATCAAGGTTTTACAGTGTATCACAGTTTCTTTATCCATTCATCTACCAATAGATGCTTAGGTTGTTTCCATATCTTAACTATTTTGAGTAATCCTGTAATGAAAATGGGAGCATAGATAGCTCTTCAGGATACTGATTTCATTTCCTTTGGATATGTACCTAGGAGAGAAATTGTTAAATCATATAAAAGCTCTACTTTTAATTGTTTGAGGAACCACCATACTGTGTCCCATAGTAGCTGTATCAGAGTACATTCCCACCAACACCATATAGGATTTCCTTTTCTCCAAATCCTCACCATCACTTTCTTTTTTATTATTTTATTTTATTAGTATATGTTTATAGTACGTGATGCTTACATACATTGGGGAGTAGGTATATGTACTTAATACACATTTTTTTAATCCTCTTCCCTCCTACCTCCCTCCTTATGCCTCTAAATCCCCTTCCTCTCCCCATTTTCATTCTTCTTTTTATTATTATTCTTAGCTCATGTTTATGACATATAATGTTTTCATTCATTGAGGTTATTAGGTTCCTGTACAGGGCGTATCTTACCAACACTTACCTTTCAATTGACATCTTAATAAAGATGAGTTGATTACCTCATTGTGGTTTTGATTGGCATTTCCCTGATGATTAATGATGTTATGCACTTTTTTCTAAGCCTATTAGCTATCTGCATGTCTTCTCTGTGAAAACATCTACTCAAGTTCTTTGCCTATTTTAATAGGGTATTTTTGTTTGTTGGATTTGCTATCAAATTATATGAGTTACTAATACATTTTAAATATCAATCCCTTAAATATGATTTCTGT
Organism: Erethizon dorsatum; assembly: GCA_028451465.1. Lineage (NCBI taxonomy): Eukaryota > Metazoa > Chordata > Mammalia > Rodentia > Erethizontidae > Erethizon > Erethizon dorsatum. The sequence goes on from CM051835.1 coordinate 19,855,129, forward strand.
CCTTTTAAAAGGACATTATATTTAATTAGGGCCTATCCTAGGGATGGCATCTTCATTTGATTTTATTTGCAAAGAACGTATTTCCAAATTATGTCACATTCATGAGTACTAGGTATTAGCACTTGAACACAGGGTGAGGAAGGGACCTAATTCCATCCATACCCATTACCCTTCTTCCTTTTCTTTGTGTGCAGGTTCAAATGTAAGCCAGCCCACACCAATGCAAGGCTAAACTTTGCTTGTAGCAGAGGTGATATCAAGAGGGTGGGTGCAACCAGGAACCTGAGAGCTGATTAAATATCTAAACAGACCACATATTAAGTTCACTTCTGAACAAACAAGGAAACCAAGGTTATGAGAGTTTATCTAGCTGACCAAGGTCACAAGGAAGTTATGAGGGTGGAATGAAGTAAAATTGTGGAACCAAATTAAAACCTGAGAAGCTGTGCAGACGTGAGGGGAGATCTTCATTATCCAGGTGGCGCTGGCCTTTATAATGAGATGGGGCCTTACATCCAAAGCGGAGCCGGAGATACCAAGTTTTTTTCCAGTGCCACATTGCTTTCCCCTTTCTACTTTCTTCCAGAAATCAGAGCTCATGGGCAAAGCCCCAGACATGATTTTCCTGAATCCCATTCCTCAATCATCCTTTCTCCTTGGCTTTCTGAGAGTTTGCCACTTTCATCTTTTATATGTTTGCACAAAGATCTTTGAAGATCCTTTGTTCCCATCTCTGAGTGATCCATCTGAGTTTCAATGATGATAGATTTCAGCCCCAAGAAAGACACAAGTCAAAACCCTAAAATTTTTGGACAGTCCAGTGATCAGTGCCATGGAACAGAGAAAAAACCCCACAGTACACACTGCCTGCTATTCCCTATTGTAGTTGGCACCCTGTAACCAAAGTGATTTTTCTAAAACACAAGTCATATACCGCTCCTGTTCAAAAGTTGCTGATGGATCCCTATGGCTGCTTGCATAAAACAGACAATCTTTGGTGTGACTTGTGGACCCTGGCCTGGCCTCTCTGCACCTGGGGCCACATCTCTCCCTGTGGACTTTTAATTTTCCCATCTGCTTGCAGTTTTCTGGACATGCCAAGCATCATTTCATATCCTTATCTTTCAATCACAAATAAAACAAAATACAATAGTGTTTCATATTTTATCCCAGAAATGGACTGTGGTGTCATTTAGCCTGGAGAGTTTGTGAGGCTCAAGGCTAATTTTGTCCTTTTTGGTCATTTTTGACCTCCTTTTTGTGTTGTGCCTTTGCACCGAGGAGATGGTAGAACTATAAACTCCTAAGTCCTCTTGCTTTTCTGTCACAGTTGCAATAGCTGTTGTCATCAGATGGCCAAAAAGATTTGAGTCCAGATTACACAGACCTGGAAGAATATGTGTGCCCCTGTGAACACCCACAAAATGACAATCACAGTAAGTGACACCAGCAGCCCAACTCTAAATCTCCCACATTGCAGAAAAGTCTCAAATCCTTGTGTTTCTTCCTTTCATTCTCATATTGTTCCATCTCCTCCTCTTCTCCCCATGCTGCTGCATTTCAGCCTGGACTACCTCACAGATGGGTCATCGCGAGAGCTCCAACAGGTCTTCCTGGCATGCTCCACTGGCCTTTTCTTCCAGGCAAGAGCTCTCCTTTTTTTCTCTTCTTTTCCAATCCTCTGAGTTCTCAGGTTCTTTGGGAAACTTTTGTTCCTTTTGTAACACCTTCCCCAAATAAAAAACCAAACAAACAAAAAAGTGTTTTCACTGCAGAAATGGACAAGTAAGCAACATGTATCTCCCATTCCTGTAGTCATTCCCCTAAGGTCTCAACTAGCTACTGTGACATCCAGAAATCCCTCCTCCCTAAACCCACCAAATTATCCTCCAGGGACCCCAGGCCTTTGCTTTTCCTCTTATAGGAGCAGAAGCATCTAAAGTGCTGCACCACAGTCTGTACCTGACCATCCCTACACCCAGTTCTGTGCTCCCTTAGACAGCTGGGGACAAACAGCTGTGGTTTATCTAAAGCACGAATACAGGCCAGGCCATTTCTACACCTATCCCTCCAGTCAATCCAAATTGACAAGGTCTGAACAAACAGGCTAATCTCACTCAAAACCTTAGGATGACCAGGCAGGAGACTGACCTGTGTGTGTCTTATGCTAAAGGTTTAAATTGTGGATTGTTCAGTCGATCTTTGTTCTCTTGCATTTTGATGTGAAATCTTCAGCTATGACTTGGCCTGGGAGGGGCGGAGGTGCAAGCTGGCACCACTACACTAATGTGGTGCCATCAAGTAGCACAAACTCAGTTCCTCAGTGACATGCTTTCTGAGAAATTCAATTATCACTTCTGAGACACACAGCCCAGGGGGACTCACAGGTGCCAGAAATAAGGAAATAAAGAATTAAAAACTCCTGATTCTGCAAAGCATTTGTTTGATAGATGCAAACTGAAAACTTATCAAGTCTCTGTGAACTGGGGAGAGAATAAAGTATACCCCCCAAACACATGTCAAAAACACAGAAAAACAAGTAAGAAAAAAAATATATATATACATATATATACTTTCATTTCATAGAGGAAGTGCAAAGGTGAAGCGTGGACTATGACTCTAGACAGTAGTTAAAATCGACTTTCTAGATAAGTGGTTTGGGGTATGTCTTCTAGCCTCAGTAAGCCTTCGTTTCAACATCTATGTGTAACCCTAATAAACTCAGAGACCTATGTGATTCTGTCTGAGAGGAGTTTCTGGTTTAAGAAGCGAAGTTCCAAAATTAAAAGTAATAAATATGAAATTGCATGTATTATTCGTGCTTCTCTGAAGACAATAAATCTTGCCCTCTAGTTCTCTTTTTATGCTGTTGGCAACAATCCTCAGTTGGGCCATCCACACCCAGCACCACGCTGATTCAGTTCAGCTGGGTATTACAAGCTGACCATTAGTTAATCCACCACACCGGTATTAGGGCAGTGCCAACCCAAACAGTGGACTGATCCAGCAATCACCCACCCTTAATTCCAGCACCCTTTATCCCAGCATTGCACTATGAATCGATCGCATGTTTTAGACTCAACCACCTCTGAAAAAACCCTATGGCTGCCCGAGGCTTTGGGGGACTATCCAGACACAAACTATAACAGATGGGAAGGCGAGTGTCTTTAAAGGACAGAAGGAGAGGACAAGTAACAGTGGCGTTAGTGGTGACAAATAGGCTTGGCTAATGCAGGAGGTGAGACACTGGTGTCATTAGTTTGAAGACAGGTAGAAGCTAAAGGAGGGGGGCTGAAATATACCCTTAGATAATAGCTAGAATTCTCACAGAACAATCAAGTCGCAGTCTCCTGAGTGGACAGGCACAATTGTGGCAGCATGGAAATTTGGAAACTTGAGCATGAAAACTGGTTCCTAATGGTGTTCCAGACTTACCTATATTTTTAAAAGAAGCTAGATTTTTTTTAATTTTTATGAAATTATCTCCTGATTTTTAAAATACTGTCTCAATTTTTATTTTAAGCAACTAAAATCTGCTAGGTGTATTAGGTACAGCCCAAAGGTCACCATTGAAAATTCTGCACTGAATGCATTTGGGAAATATTTAAGCATCTGAACTGAAGGTTTGAGGAACAATGATGAAAAGAAAATTGCCAAGAGCACTGACTCAGGAGAACTTGGGTCCAAAGCAGTGAGCTGCTGATGAGCCATGCAATCTCAAAGATGTCTCTTAACCTCATCTGTGCACAAAGAGATAGAAGCAGATGAACTCCATGAGCTCGCCGGCACCACACTGAACATTCTGTGCCCCTTTGTGGTTGACTCAGTCAATTTGATGCACACAAGTGTTGCCTGACCATTGTAATTCTCTGAAGTTCTTAGCATGTCATTTCCTATTACGGTCCAGGGATCCTGAGTATCTAAGCAAAGTGGATCTCAGTTTGCATTATACCAGGGTCCTGGTTGGGGGATGACATAGCTCTGTGCTCAAGATCGTTACAGATGGTAGTTGCCTCACCTGTTTTGTGTCTGGGGAATTCCCAGTATTCACTGGGAGAAGTCACTTTGATCATCTCACACAGAGTATGGGTCAAACCTCAGACCTGATAGTCTGTATCTGTAATTATCTGCAAAACTCACGGTGGCAAAGAGTCACTTTATTAACTAGTACAGGCTCAGATGTCTAGCATATGGGCATAGCTCTTGGGCCACAAGAGATTGGTGGTATCTACTATCCACTGAGATGTCCCCTCCCAGGCAACAGTCTGCAGGTGAGCCCCAACACCAGCAGGTTGACAACAGTCTGAGCAGAATAAAATTGCAGAGAACATGCTGCTGTTCAGGAATCGTATTCCCAGAAAGGCTACATAACTTGCCAAGATCATGCAGCTGATCGTGGTCAACTCACAGCACTTTAAGAAGCCAGACTTGTCACCAAAGGATAAACAATAGTTAGGAGAACATATATAGCTTCTAGTGCAGGTGAAAAATAAGAAACACATACCAGTAATCAGAATAGTATCACTGAAATGTGGACATGGGCTTCCAGAGGGAGTCTTTGCTGGAGAAAGCACTAATTTATGTCTATCACTCAAATGTACTTGTTAAAAGTGAATTTGCAAAGTCACAGTCACAATATGTACATGAAAATATTTAATCTCTATTCAAATTTACTTCCAGTTAATAAAAATGCATGGCATTAAGAATTAAGCCATTGGCCGGTGAGATGGCTCGGCGGCTTAAGCGCCTGCCCTGCAAGCGCGAGGGCCCGGGTTCAACTCCCGGAACTCACATACGAAAAAGGGGCCGGTGATATCGCTCAGTGGCACGGGCGCCTGCTGGCGCACGAGGTCCTGAGGTCGACCCCCCGGTACCCACAAAAAAAAAAAAGAAAAAAAAAAAAAAAAAAAAGAATTAAGCCATAGCACTTTGCAATGCCCCTATTACTATATTCAGCACACTTAAAATACCTAGGTTCAATGTCTGGTTGCCCCCTGGAATAGTGGCTCTTGGAGGACAAGAAATTATATTTACTGTTCTATCATCGATGTTAAGGCCAGCACCTCATATGTGTTATGTGTTTTATAATCACATGATGAATGAAAGAGAAAATGAATGAATGAAAAGTTCTCCTCACTCCTCATCCACAGCTCCATGCTGCCAAATATACTCACTCTCTTAATGTGGTATGTGATAAGGGATTCAGAGCCTATAGGTGGCACACACCTTTAGTCTCAGCTACTGGCAAGACTGAGGAAGAACACTTCAGCCCACAAGTTCAAGACAAGCAACTAACTGAGACTCAGTCTCAAAAAAGACATTAGGGATTCAAAGAGGTTATTCTTTCCCATGTGCCCCAACCACATAGCGTTCAAATTATCTCTGCAAGATGTGAGTCCAGATTTGCACATGGTATCCTGATTTGCTACTGCAGTTTGAATCCGTCCTTCAAGGCTCAGCTGTTAGAAATTTAATCCCCAACACAACAGTGTTGAAGAGGTGACTAAGTCATGATGCCTCTGCCCTCAGGAATGGATTGGTGTTATTACTACAGGGTGGATTGGTGACAAAAGAAAACTGGCCCATCTCTTATTCTCTCTGTCCATATGATGCCCTCTGGTGTGTTATGATGTAATGAGAAGGCCTCCACCAGATGTGACTCCTCAATCTTGGATTTCCCAGCTTCCAGAACCATGAGTCAAATAAACTTGTATTACTCAATCTTGAGTATTATGTTACGCCAACATGAAACAGACTAAAACACTTGTCATCCTATTCCAAAAGTTGGGGGGATTTACAGTCCCACACTCCTTCATGCAACCTCCCATCAGCTAAATCACTATTTTTTTAATCACTATTCAGTTATATTTTTCAAATAACATGGACTGACTGACTGCCCACTAAGTACAGGGGGAGATGATCTTTCTTTCATTACCCAAATTAGGTTTACAGGTAGGTTCCATGAACTCTTTTAGCCCCCAAGTGCCTGTCATTGGTTGGGTGTATAATGAATACTGACTACTCCTTCACCAGTTCAGTTCTTGGCAGCTGAGCTATCCAGAAAGTCCAAATTGCGTGTCCTTGCTGCCACTTGGCAGCATCAGTCCTGTTCCTGATCCAGTTTGGTGAGAATGGAGATGGGTCGGTAACCATTGGTGCATAATGTGGTTCTGTTAAAGAGAGATCTTTCCCTCCGACTCACTAGCCCTTGTGAGATGGGGAGGCCAGGTGTCCTACACATCTCACTGTCTTCTCTCCAAGATGACAACGTTGTACAACCACAAAGTTGCCAGAACTCCTGGTTCCCGACTCCTCCCTCTGAGCCTGTTCCCTAAAGGCTGCATGAGACCCAGGATAAGTGGGTAAGGAGAAGCTTGGCAAGTTTACCTACACTGGATGAGTTCATGTCATGAGGGATCCGTGGCTGCCACATTCCCTCTACCAGTAACTTTCCTACACCAGTGATTCTAGGCCTGCGCCATGCAATACTGTCTCACGGTACATTCAATCCCTTTTATTGATAACACACGCTGATTACTCATTTTAGTGGGTACATAGAGCACGTATTAGAGAGTCCTCAAAGCAGAACCACACGTCTTTTCAAATTTCCACTTTCATCCTGTCTGCCTGCTCCCCCTGCCTAGGGTCAGAAATCTTAGAAAATATGATGCTGGACCCATCCCAGCCTAAGATCAGGGATCAGATCTACAGAGCAGGCTCCATGGTGGCCTTGTGGTGTAGCTGGTGTCAGTTGTCAACCTTGTCCCCCATCTTCACCAAGAGTGATAGAGCAAGGCAGATGAGAAGAGGAAGAGGCCAGACAAGAGGGAGATTTCCTGTGCATCTAAACAGGTTAATGAGTAAAAGGTGTTCCTCCTCAAGGTCCCTGAACCTGGACAGCAAAATCAAAGAGGGAATCTCCCCCCACCGCCACCGCCCATCAGCTCATGTCTTCTCTGGGTTTCCTACTCCCGTGCAGGAGCACTCCAAGTGAGGGGCATTGCCTCCTCTTAGCACTCTGACCTCTGCTCTGACCTCTGCTAACCCCCCATGAGGCCCATTCATTGTCAATGAGAGCAAGATTATTTGACTACAGGAGGTGGTCCTTCATCAAGCTGGCCTTTGCAAAAGGTCCAAATGGAGGCCAAGATCTTGGAAGGGCCAGGGTGCTCTATTCCTCAATATTTCTCATTATGTTCTTTATGCTCTCTCCTATTTCCTAAAATTTACAAAATCCCTTAATCTCCAAGTTGACACATACTTCAAAATCTAGCCACCTTTCTGTGGTATTCCACCTGCAGAAAGTCATCCAGCCTCTGACAGAAAACTCCTAGATACAAGGACCTCATGATCTCTCAGTCCATCTATGTCAACTCTGTTAGAATGCTCTTCTTTTTAATTGAGATGAAATACTTCAATTTAATAACTTGAGTGGGGGGCTGGTGAGATGGCTCAGCGGCGTAAGCGCCTGCCTTGCAAGCGCAAGGGCCCGAGTTCGACTCCCGGAACCCACATACGAAAAAGGGGCCGGTGATATCGCTCAGCGGCACGGGTGCCTGTTGGCACGCGAGGTCCTGAGGTCGTCCCCCCGGTATCCACAAAAAAAAAAAAATAATAATAACTTGAGTGGGATTTTATAATCAAGATATACATAAAAGACTTGGAATGGAACTTAGAGGGAATTTAATTCAGTATCCCATTTTCAGGGAGCCCTTGTGGTGATTTCCTGACTAATATAATATCACAGTGGTTAAGTCAATGATCTGGACAGGACCCAAGTCCCTGTCTCTGGCCAGGTCTAAATAACCAGACTGCCACATCACTGTCTCCTTCTTCTCCTGAGACCAAATTTCACCACGAAAGCGGTCTCTTGAAATTTGTCTCTTGAAACAATGTGTGGAATACTCCACTTTAAATTGGTCCATAACTATTGCTCTTGTTAAATGTCAGACATTAAAGAGAGCACAAAGCCTTGGTAAGACTCAAGGTGAGCCCCAGGAGGTGGCATGGATGAACAAAAGATGGCAGATTTGATGGATAAATCTCAGTGTGCTCCTGTCCAGGGTCCCACCAAGGGAGAAGAGCCCTCCAGTGATTCTCCTCTGGTCTGGAAGCTGTGGATGGGAGGATGGGGTGAGGGGAAAAGAGAGCCTGTCAAAGTCCAAATGAAAAATTGAAAGGAAAGGTTTCCTTTGATCTGCATAGGGTTCTCTGTTTAACAAGGTGCTGCCCTGCCCACTTTCATATTTGATCTTCACCTGGAAACGTGAAGGTAGAGATACCAAAACAGAGGCTGGAAGAGGTTAAGCATGATGTGACTAAATGCAGAGAACCAGTCACTGGCAGAACAAAGACGAGAATGAAGTTTGCCAGACTTGTGTTCCAGCGATATTTTGCGATGACAGACGACCTCAGGAGTGATGAAGCAGCTACCCCCAGACTGAAAATACTGTAATAGCTGATGTTTGGTTAGCACTTATTGTCACACGTGCTTTCTGAGTATTCTCATGTTTCAATGAATTTTATCTATCATAACAATCCTGCAATGGAATACCACTTTTATTTCTATTTTCTAGGCAAAGAAATTTAGACACAATAATATGAAGGTTGAATAACTACGAAAAAATACCACGTCAGATCTCAAACTCAGGAAGCTTGAACCATGGCAATGTACTGACTCTATAGGTGCTCCAAACCAGCAGGCTGGGCTTCAGTGACAGAGTCCCCCAAAATCTCACAGGCTAAGGCCAGATTTTGGCCCATTTCCTTCTAACTATATGCCCTTGTTTTTAATCTCCTGATAAAATAAGTTTTATCCCCAGATAAGGATGACAACCAGCCATTTAGAAGGTACTTTGGTCTCAGTTGTATCTACAGCTGAAAAATCCTGAATCTGAAAGGTTAAAAAAATATTTTTTCCTCTCCTCTCTTTTTTCCCCCCTTCTTCATTTCCTCCCCTTCCCATCACGGTGGGAGGAATCAGGCTGCCAAGCCAAACTTAGGGAAGATCCATGGAAGAAACAGCCAGAATGTTTTGGTCCTCCCTTTGGCCCATGAATCTATTCAGTTCCATGGTTAGGACTTCAAGGTTAAGCTAGGAGTCCTTAGAAAAGTCCGGAAACCAATGGTTCAGTGGCTTCTGCTCCAATCTGTCAATTTCAGTATAAACTAACTTGCATTGGAATGAAAATTGGGCCCACCTTTAATAATATGTGACAGAGATGAGAGAGAGAGAGACAGACAGACAGACAGACATGTTTGTGCCTAAGCTCATTTTCTTCTCTCTTCACTTTCTTCATCTTATGCTCTACATTTTCTACACTTCCATTGGGGCCTGTAGGGTTTGGGCAAATGCTGTCCTTTCAGATTCTTATACCTGAAAACTCAACTCTTGGTCCTATATCAGTTAGTGAGATGGAGGAGAGGTCACAGGCACTCCCTAGTACTCCTCACATCTGTTCTTCCCTTTGCTTCTTGCCTCCTTCAGAAATGCTTGTCTCTACTTCTTCCTTGACTTCCTCTCTTAACCTAGTTACTGACAGAAGTTTCTCTTCTTTACTCCACCCTAACCACTACTGTCAGAGCCATCATCCTAAAGTTCAGTTCTAGACATGACAATCTCCTGCTCTGAAATCTTCAGTGGCTCCCCACTGCCTATCATCTTAACTCCTAAAAGCAATTTACATGGATTTCAAGGCTAACCATAAGCTGACTACAGCATAGCTTCCCAGAAAGTGAATCAAACTGATCATTTCTTTTCCCAGAGTGAGTCAGTGAACACTAGGAGAAATTTCAGGCTCTACAAATCAATTAAAGCAGGAAGTGGCCCAAGCTACTTCTCCACCATACCTATCTACTGGATTTTCCTTCCTTATATATCAAATTTTCCACTCATGAAGTGCATGCTTAAGGTCCTATGGACTCTGAGGTCCCAACAGTTCTGAAATTCAGAAAAGAGGAAGGAGCATAGATCGAGACTTAGACTTTAAGTGGGATGGGGTGGTGGAGTAACTAATGATCAACTTGTAACACCCAGCTGAACTAAATCAGTGCGGTGCTGGGTGTGGAGGACCCGCCTGAGGATTGTTGCCAACAACAATGAAGGAGAACTGGAGAGGAAGATGATGTGCTGTTGATTCTCCTGGAGAAGCTTGTCATGCTAGTTTTCCTGATGCGAACTCAGCTGTTTTCATCATCAGAGGAGCTCAGGTCCTCACTGTTGCTGATGATTGCTGTGGCTGTTTTCAGGGGAGCTCTGGTCCTTACCTTGAGCATTACTTCCTGGCTCCAGTGCAGATCCCTCAGCCTGCTGGCACAGATCCTTCATCCCGCTGGCACAGACTTTCTAGCTTCCACCACTGACTTTTGGGCCTTCTCAGTGCAGATCCTTGGTACAAACTTGCATAAGACATTGTCGTGGGCTCTAGGCCTCCAGCTGGACTCATGGAGGACATTGCTGTGGGACCCAGGCCCTCAGCTGGATTGTTTTGGGTCTCTAGTGTGTTGACAGATCATTTGCACTCTTCTGCATTTGACTTCTTGTGTACTATAAAATAACCCTATAAATTGTGTGTCCTGTATTAAATCCATTCCCTTGTAAACCCTGACTACAACTGATGGGAAGGCTTATCAGGAGGTCAGTTACTTAGAGAGAATCCCAGAGAGTGGGGGTTTAGCTGTGGGGCAACTGGAGAAAGGAGAAAAGATCTTGGGAACCCTCAAAATTAAAAGTTGTGAATCCATTCCCTGCACCTAGGGGACATGTGGAATGACCTGGGGAACTCTAAGAAATACTAACAGCTGAGCCCCTGCTCCAGAGATGTTAATTGAATTAGTTTGGTGTACAGTGTAGTCACTGGTGTTTTTAATAGCTCTCTGGATAATTCTAATGTTCTAAAGAGTTTGAGACCATCACTATAACTGAAAGGCATACATAGAAGGGAAATGGCATGAGTTTTGTTAAAAGAACATGTTCTCTACAACAGAGTTCAGAGACTGGCCAGAGGAGGCAATCTATGCAGCAAAGCACCATGGGATCTGCACATGTGGATATTTTCCTAGGACACACACCTCCTAGGGCCAACTCCATCATTTGTTCAGAAAGCCTCTGTGTGAGAGGTCCAATTTTATTCTTGCCACTAATTCATGAAAACTTTGCCCCTCTCCACTGTGCCCAGGCTGAGGTGGTGCAGTAATTTCCACCTGAAGCGTGAAGGCTGACACTGTTAGCCCTACTATGGACTCAAGTCTCAGCAAGCTGTGTCCTCCCAGCTCACCTGGGAAATCTGTTTATTTTTAACCTTGCTGTCATCCCACATGGGTAAAAAGGTAGAGATATTTATCAGGCTGTGCACATTTTCCCTCCTACTCACTGTCCCAGGTGAACTTTTAAGCAGTACAAGTGGAGCCAGACAACTGGTGTTAGAGTTGCTGATCTGTGTGTCTCTTTCCAGAACAGTAAGCTGTGCCCTGGTCAGCTAAAGATAGGAATGGCCAGCTCTACTCCGGGTATGGAAATGAGTGTGGTATCAGGCAGCTTTCCTTGGTCAGAGGTAGGCCAACCCAGAGAGTGGAGTGATTCCAGAGTGGAGGCCAGCCTAGAGCATGAGATCAACTCAGAATCAGGGTCAACACAGAGTGTGGAGTCACCCCAGGATGGGGGTCTGCCCAGTGAATGAGGTCAACTCAAAGAATAAGAGTCAACCTACAGAGTGCGTACAACCCACAGAGTAGAGGGTTAACCCACAGACCAGGGCCAAATCCTTATATTTTTAACTTTCTGCAAAAGTTTTAGATTAAAGGCTTTGGACAGAGGTTATCAAACAATTGAGGTTAAATATCTGAAAATATAAAAAGCAGATAACAGCAACCTAGAACAAATTCATTTTCTTTGCTTGTCTTTGTGCCTCCTGTGCATGTCATCTGGAATTTTATACATTTTTGGTTGAGGCTGTGAGATAAATCTGCCATTTGCTCTCCCTATCCCTCCCACATTCTTTTCAACCATGCTTTATACGTCCCCAAATGTACAAATTGCATCCACTGTCTCATGCTGGCTGACTTCTGGTTGGATTTAACCAATGAGATGAGAGGGAGAGAGAAGGGGGATATTGGAGTATTCAGTGTTGCAGATTGTTGTGTTTCTTCATTAAAGATGACAACTATTAGACTACTGCTCTTCTGTGTTTTTTTAGTAATTACTCCTCTCCCTCATTCACTCCTTCATGATTCATGGGTGTAAACAGCCTAGAGGAGACTGCACCATCCTTTTTCTTAAATTGCACTCAGATTTGCATAAATAGCCCCTTTCCTAAGCTCTGCCTTTAGTATACTTTCCTGCTTGGACCGTGTGTATATAAAAGTTGGGGAACACAGGTTTGCTTACACTGCAGTAAAAGTAAACCCTCTAAGAAAATTCTCTAGTTGAGAGGAAGCAACCAGTCCAACACTGTATCCCATGCCCCTCCCACCTAAGTCCTCCTGAATGATTTGTGAAGTCACTATCATGGAAATTTCCACTTATTATGCTATCGTCCATGCTTTCTCTCTTTTTAAGCTTCTGTTCCAAATAGGAACAAAAGTTCCTTTCCTTATTTCCTCTACCAGAGTTAAGCCAGAATAACACAAACTATCATTGTTAAACATTATTTCACAAACAGCAAAGGTGTCTTTGATAACTCCTTCTTATTCTGGATCCTCTAAGGATCCATTGCCAAGACAGAGGTAATTGTGCAAGTATTCTATGAGGGGAGATGCCCTTGTGAGAGGAAACAGGAATGAGCTGGAGAAGCCTGGAAGAACCTTCAGGACAAACAGCAAACATAACCCAGAGTGAAGGAAAGAAGGAGTGTTGGTGGGTTGAAGCATCCTAGATGGTCCTGTAGTCTAGCTTTGTAAAGTCATCTGGGAACTATTAAGTCAAATGAATTACCAGAGCAATGTCATGACTCCTAGAAATGACATGGCTCAGTATCCCCCATGAACTCCATCATCAGCAGGGAGCAAGTGAGAGGTATGGCCTTAGAGCAAACAGAGACAGGTTATAGATTATACCATCTGGAGCTCTCAGTCATTTTAGCTCTCTGAAACAGAGATCTGCAAGGCATTCTCATGGCCACAGCTGCATTCCATTATGCTGAAGAAAGTCATTGTCATACTCTTACAGGTCTGCTACTTTGTCATGCCAAACCATGCTGTACAACTCTAAAAGATTTGGTGTATATTGTTGGTGTTAGTTTTTCTACCATGACATCCTGACTTCCCTTGAGTTACAGTAGTAAATCTACAGTTTGTGGCAACTGTAGTCCTCATGTTAGATCTGAATAACAGCACCTTCATTATGAAAATTGAAGTTCTGAAAATAGAAGTGTTCATTTACTTCTTGTTTCATTTCTTTATTAAAAAGCATGAATTGTTTCTTATGTCTCAGCCCAGTTGCTGTGGCTACCATCATAAATAAAGAATTGCTTCTTCTTCCCAAGGTCTTGATGAATACAAGAAAAATGAAAAACATGGAAAGACTGATTTACATGTATACAAGGAGGTATTATAGGACTATAACATCTATACAAACTCGGAGGGACTGAGCATAAACAGGAATGGTCATATCCACTACTTGAGGGTAGAAAAGTCCTCAGTGAAAACCACCTGAACACTTTGCCTAGTCTTTCATGACCTACTGAAGAGAAGTAGAAGGGAAGTAGGTCCCCGGGACCCAAGAAGGATCTGAAGCAAGAATTGGAGCCCATGGGGAGAAGAGTGGGGCCGCAACTCAGAAAAGGGAGGTGGCTAGTGGTGCTTTCTCCCTGAGCTCCAGATCAGATAGTGGGAGGGGTGACTCAAACCTGCAGATGGACAGTGACTGCAGGCAACCTCAGAGGCCTCCATGGAGAAATGCACAGGTGGAACAGAGCAGTGGACACTGTGAACTGCTGTGGCTGGTGAGATATTCAGGCTCTGATGTCACCCAAGAGAGGGCAACTGGCTTGTCACCATTTTGGAAAGGGGCCAACTGAACTCAGAACTCAGAGCAGCTAGAGTTTGGCTTCATTTAGCAGCTCCCAGTGCCACATTGAGGCACAGCTGATTTCAAACCAGCAGGAGGTCAGGGGACTGAGCTAAAGCCTCCAGGAGGCACTTGAAGTGTTGTGGGCTGAAAAAACTATGTCCCAGTGCCATAGCCAGAAACCTGAAGCAGCCTGAACTTCAGTGGAACTAAAGGCCCAGGTTTCCTGGGATTATCCACCACCACCATAAATCTACTGCTAGCTTGCCGGGATCAATCAACATGGATCTGGGCTCTGTCTGCCCCCTCTGTCTGTCAGTGACAGAAGAGACATCCCTGAAGTGGACTTTTTCTTCCTGCTTTTATTCCTTTCCTTGTTTATTTATTCTCTTTTTCTTGACTGTTTGTTCTCATTTTTATACAAGAGTGAACATTGTTTCTAGTATTTTTGTTGTGTTGTTTTGTCCTGTTCTTATTTCTGTTTCTTCCTTTTTTCTTTCCTTTCTATGTTCTTCCATATTTCCCAAAGCTTGCATCATCTTCCTTTGTTCTCCAGCCTTGCTTCTAATCCCTTTCTCTTCTATTCTGTATTTTTCAACTAACCTCCTTTAAATTTTTCCCCTGAGGGTAAAATCACAATATTAAGGGGATATTTACTGTTTTGTGATACTTACACAATTCTGTGGTTTGTTTTAGATTTTGTTATGTAACTACAAATCTTGTTGCTATGGTTAAAGTTGGCAAATCATTAGTTACCACAGTTTGTCATTTTCTAAGCTGTATTTGATGCCATTGTTATTATTGATTGTACTATTTTAGCCAAGGTGACATAATTATTCTACTCAGTTGTTTTTCTGCCTTAGTTACTTTTCTCATGGCTGAGACAAAATATCCAACACCCACAAGTTAAGGGAGGAAAGGTTTATTTAGTAGAGGTTTTGGTCCATAATCAGCTGGCTCCAAGATAGGGTGGCATGGCAGACAGGCATTGCAGAAGAGAAACAGGTCATTTCTGCGATAGGTAGAAAGTAGCAAAGCAAACAAGCAAGGACTTATGTTGTGTTCAGGCTATTGGGATTAGGGCAGTCCCAAACCAAGCAGTGGACTAATTTAGTAATCACCCACTCTTAATCCTAGAACCCTTAATCCTAGCATTGCACCATGAATCAATCACACACTCTAGATTCAGCTACCTCTGAAAAACTCCCACCTATGACAGTATAAGGCTTTGAGGGGATATCTAGACACAAACCACAACATTTTCCTTCTATGCCAAGGCTGAAATTGCCTGAGGGTCATAAACAATATATAGACCAGTGCCAAAGAACTAGGGGCTAGCCCAAATAAGCAGCAACTTCTCATCCCCAATAAATTGAAGAGGTAATATCTTGTAACAGACTCAAAACCCAAAAGCCAGCTACATCTGCAAAACATCTCTGAGAAGTAGTCATTTCCTAAGAGTTCTCAATACTAGCAAAAAGTTACCTATCATGAAATTTACAAGCATCAATGCAAGAATTAAACTTAAAAAAATTAGAAAATGAGATGGCATGGAAGCAAGATGCAAACCTAAACATCCAGCTCTCTCCAAAGGCAAACTAAGGAGGCAATGAAGTGGAACAATTCAAAATCCACCCACCTGGACTCCCTAAAGTGGTAACAGTGGAAGTAACAAAGCAGATGAAGGAGTCTCTAGAAAAAAATCAAATCAGAAATTATTTATCAGATAACTTCAGAAATGATGATCATAGTGGAAGGCATAATTAGTGAATCTAGAGTAGATATAGATTTAAAAAATGGAAAAGCTTAGGAAAATGATAGAAATTATGAATGTCCAACATAGAAAATAAATGAAATCCATGAAACAGATTCAAACAGATATCTAGGAGATTAAAAAAAAATCTATTAAAAGTATACACAGCAGAGTGAAACAATATGAGGACAGAATATCAGATCTAGAAGACAGGTTTGTGGTTAGTGATCATGAAAAGAAAGATTTCTTAAAAATAGCAAGAGACCACAATCCATCCAACAGCTGCTAGATGAAGCAAAGAAGTATAACATAAGAATGACTGGAGTCAATGAAAAAGCAGGAGATAGTGCAAATGACATGAAAAACCTGTTTACAGAAATAATAGCAGAAAATTTCCCAAGCATAGAAAAAGAATTTATCATACAGTTAAGTGAGGCACATACAACTCCAATCAGTCATCATCAAAAAAAATTCTACATCAAGGCACATAATAGTCAAGATTCCAGAAATTCAACACAAGAACAAAATATTAAAAGCTGTTAAACAAAAGAAACAAGTCACCTATAAAGGAAAGCCTATCAGAATTACAATTACAGCAGACTTCTCAACACAAACCCTTAAACCAAGAAGATCTGGAAGTGAAATATTTCAAGCCCTGAAAGAAAACAATCTCCAACCCAGATATATGTACCCCACAAAAGTATCTTTCAAAATTGATGGAGAAATAAGATACTTTCATGACAAAGAATACCTGAAGAAATTCATGACCACAAAACCAGCAATTCAAATGTTCTAAAGGACATTCTAGAAAGAGATAATGAAGACTACATCTCCATGAACCCCAACAGAATGAACCCACCAGGCAAGGCAAGTAATTAAACAGAGAGGAAAGAAAGGCAACCAATGACAAGAAAATAACATGACAAGGATAGGACAATACATGTCAGTTATATGTATAATCAATGTAAATGGTCTCAATTTACCAATCAAGAGAAAGAGACTGGCAGAATGGATCATGACACAAGAGCCAGCAATATGCTGCATACAAGAAACACATTTAATTCAAAAATAAATTCATAGAATGAAAGTCGAAGTATGGAAAACAATATTTCAGGTGACAGGAACCCAGAAAAAAAGCAGGGGTAGCTATTCTATTTGCAAACAAAGTGGATTTCAAGCTAAGACTGATTAAGAGAGACAAAAGTCACTACATTCTTGTTAAGGGAACAATCCAAGAGGAAGAGATAACAATCATAAATGTATATGCACCAAATACCAGTACACACAACTATATAAAACAGATATTAACAGACATGAAAAATCAAATAAGCACTAATGTAATTGTAATGGGGGACATCAATACCTCACTGTCACAAATAGATCAACTAGACAAAAAATCAACAAAGTAATATCAGAACTGAACCAGACTTTGGAACAAATGGACTTAGTAAATGTCTACAGAGTATTCTACCCCACAACATCAGAATACACATTCTTCTCAGCTGCACATGCAATGTTCTCCAAAATAGAACACATGACAGCTCATAGAACATGCTTCAGTAAATACAAAGGAATTGAAATTATCCCATGTATATTATCTGACTATAGTGCAATGAAATTGGAAATCAATGGCAAAAGAAAGCACAAAAACTTCACAAATGCATGGAAATTAAATAACACCCTCCTGAACAACCAATGGGTGACAGATGAAATTAAACAAGAAATTAGAAAGTTTCCACAATTAAATGATAATGCCAATATAGCATACTGGAACTTATGGGATGCAATGAAAGCAGTTCTACCAGGGAAATTTATAGCCCTGAATTCCCATATCAGAAAAACAGCAAACTCAAATAAACAAACTGATGTTGAACCTCAAGCTTCTAGAAAAGAGCAAGTCAAGCTAAAACCTCACATGAGAGAAGGAATTATCAACATCGGAGCAGAAATTAATGCAATTGAGACTAAGAAAACAATGTAAAGAATCAATGAATTGACACAACCTTAGCCAACCATATTTAAAAAGGAAAGAAAAGACTCAAATCCATGCAATTATGAATGAAAAGGGTGAAATCACAGCAGATCATGCAGAAATCCAGAAGATCATCGACACCTACTTTGAGAACCTGTATTCTAATAAGATGGAAAACACAGAAGAAAGGGACAGATCCCTAGATACATGTGAATTACCAAAGCTGAATCAAGAAGATATAAAAATTCCAAATAATCCAATATCACTCAATGAAATTGAAAATGTAATTAAAAACCTACCAACAAAGAAAAAGCCCAAGTCCTGATGGATTCACTGCTGAATTCTACAAGAAATTTTAAAAAGATCTAATGCCACTACTCCTTGAATTCTTTAATGAAATTGAAAGGGAAGCAATACTTCCAAATTCATTCCTAGAAGTAAGCATTACCCTGATACCAAAACCAGAGAAGGATCCAACCAAAAAAAGAGAACTTTAGGCCAAACTCCTTAATAAATATATAGGCAAAAATATTTAGTAAGATTCTAGCAAACAAAATGTAGCAAATCATCCAGAAAATTATACACAATGACCAAGTAGGATTTATCCCAGGGATGTAGACTGTTGTAGTCAGGGTTTGCAAGTGAAACAATTTAATACAGGACACATAACTTATAGGATTATTTTATAGTAGTCACCCAAGAGCCAAATACAAAAAGAGTACAGGAAATCTGTACACACACTAAAGAATCAAAGACTCCAGCTGAGGGTCTGGATCCCATGGCAATGTCCTGCATGAGTCCAGCTGAAGACCTAGAGCCCATGGCAATGCCCTCAGAAGTCCAACTGGAGGCCTAGAGCCCACGGCAATGTCTCATACATGTCTGTTTCATGGATCTGTGCTGGGATGGCCCAAAGGTCACAGTGGTGGAAGCTAGAAAGTCTGTGCCAGCAGGATGATGGATCTGTGCCAGCAGGCTGAGGGATCTGCACTAGAGCCAGGAAGCAATGCTCAGAGTAAGGACCAGAGCTCCCCCCAAAATTACCACAGCCATCCTCAGTGACAACAAGGTCCTGAGCTCCTCCAATGATGAGAATAGCTAAGTTCATATCAGGAAAGCCAGCATGACAAGCTCCTCCTGTAGAACCAACATCACCAACTCTTCCTCTCCAGTTCTCCTTTTTATGTTGTTGGCAACAATCCTCAGGCGGGTCCTCCACACCCAGCACCACACTGATTCTGTTCAGCTGGGTGTTACAAGTTGACCACCAGTTGTCAATCTACCATGTAGGCATAGGCCAATATGCACAAATCAATAAATATAATGCAGCATATTAACAGAACCAAGGACAAAAACCACATGGTCATCTCAAAAGATGCAGAAAAATCATTCAACAAACTCCAACACCCATTTATTATGAAAATCCCTACAGAAAATCAGAATAGATGGTCATTATCTCAATCTTATAAAAGCCATGTATGACAAACCATCAGCCAACATCATGCTAAATGGTCAAAAACTGGAAGCTTTCACTCTAAAATCAGGAACAAGACAAGGATGTCCACTGTCACTGCTCTTATTCAATATAGTTCTGGAAAGATTAGCCAGAGCAATTAGACAAGAGAAAGAAATAAAAGTAATAAGGATAGGAAAGGAAGAAGTTAAATTATCACTATTTGTGGATGACATGATTCTCTCCAAGGAAGGCCCAAAAAACTCCACCAAAAGACTTCTAGATCTAATAACCAAATTTAGTAGCATAGTTGGATACAAAGTCAATGCTCAAAAATCAATAGCATTCTTGTACAAAAATAACAAACTCACTGAGAGAGAAATTAGGCAAACTACACATTTCACAATAGCATAAAAAATAATTAAATACTTAGAACTTAATGTAACCAAGGAAGCAAAAGACATTTACATTGAAACTACAGTACCCTGAAAAAAGAGGTTGAAGAAGGTATCATAAAATGAGAAGATATCCCTTGTTCTTGTGTAAGAAGAACCAATAGAGTGAAAATGGACATACTGCCAAAATTGTTATACAGATTTAATGTAACCCCAATCAAAATACCAATAGCATACCTCACAGAATTAGAGAAAAAAGTCCTAAAATTCACTTGGAACAGTAAGAGACCTAGACCAGCAAAAGCAATTCTGGACTACGACAGTAAAGCAGGGAGCATCACAAACCCTAACTTGAAATTATACTACAAAACGATCGTGATTTAAAAAAAAAAAAAAAAAAAAAAAAAAACTTCATGGTACTGGCAAACAAAACAAAACAAAACCAACAAAACCCAAAAACAAACAGATCTGAGGATCAATGGAACAAATTGAAAGATGCAAAAACAACTTCAAACTCATTCCACAGCCTTATTTTTGACAAAGGTGCCAAATAATTTCACTAGAGGAAAGATAGCCTCTTAATAAATGGTTCTGGAAAAAGTGGTTTTGCACACGCCTAAGACTAAAACTAGACCCATGTTTCTCATTATGCTAAACCAAAATTGAAATGCATCAAAGATCAAAGTATTAAACAAAAACACTAAATGTGCTGGAAGATAGAGTGGGTAGAACTCTTGAAGACTTAGGAGTGGGCAAAGAATTTATGAACAAAACTCCAATCACACAGAAATATCACAAAGAATCAACAACTGGAATCTCATCTTTTTTATTTTATTTTATTTTATTTATTTATTTTTTCTGGGTACCAGGGGTCGAACTCAGGACCTTGCGCTTGCCAGGCAGGTGCTTATGCCACTGACCCATCTCACCGGCCTCTTTTTTTATTTTAGAGAGAAAAAAAAACAATAAAAATAATGATTCAGAATTTTAAAACAAGGTAGTAGGAAATTAACAATGGTTAATATATTGTGTATTGTTATCTTCAAAGTAGTTGCTCAGATTACAAGATATAGGCACGCAAAATTGATCAAACAATATAGGCACAAACTGTTCTTTTCAATGATCTAAAAGAAGTTAGTAGTATAATTATTTTAGCTATCTTGTGTATATATATATTTTTTTCTTTTCCCTTCTGTCTTTTCTCCTTTCCCTATCCCAGTTGTTCTTTTCTTTTGAGCAGTTTCTTTCCCTTTCACAATATCTATTGTAGATTTTGGATCTTATTTACTTAGCAGCACAATTTGTAATAGCTACATCTTGGGAGCAATCCAAATGCCCATCAACTAAGGAATGGGTAAAAAAAAGATGTGGTATTTTTATATAATGGAGTACTACTCAGCTACAAAGAAAGATAAACTCGAGGCTTTTATAGGTAAATGCATGCAACTAGAAACCATACTCATAAGTGAAATAAATCAAACTCACATGTGTAAACATTTTATTGTCTCCCTAGTGTAAGAAGCTGAAAAACTAAATAAAATCTCATCTTATTAAAAAGCTTTAACACAGCAAAACAAACCACTAACAGAGTGAAGAGACAACCCACAGAGTGGGAGAAATTTTTGCCAGCTATTCCTCAGACAGAGAACTAATACCTAGAATATATAAAGAACTAAAAAAAAAAACCAAAGCCCCCAAATTTAAAGACCTAATTACAAATGGGCATCTGAAATGAATAGACACTTCTCAGATAAAGAACTATAAATGGCAAATAAATATATGGAAAAAATGTTGAACATCACTAGTCATTCGAGAGATGCAAATGAAAACAACACTGAGATTCCATCTCACCCCATAAAAAATGGCTATCATCAAGAAATCAACCAATAACGAATGCTGGGGAGGCTGTAGGCAAAAAGGAACCCTACTTGACTGTTGGCGGGAGTGTAGACTGGTGCAACCACCGTGGAAATCAGTGTGGAAATTCTTCAAAAAACTACAACTAGAGGTTTCATTTGACCCAGCTATTTCCCTATTTGGTATCTTCTCAAAAGAATTAAAAGCATCATACTACAGTAATATATGCACACCCCATATTTATAGCAGCACAGTTTATAATAGCTAAATCTTGGAACCAGCCCAAATGGCCATTGACTGATGAATGGATAAAGAATATGTGTTTTTTTGTATACAATGGATTACCACTCTGCCATAAAGGATAAGCTTGAGACATTTCTAGCTAAATGGATGCACCTTAAGACTATACTCTTAAGTGAAATAAATCAGGCACTCATATTCAAATATCACATGGTTTCTGTGGTGTGAGAAACTGAAAAGGTACGTAAGGACCAAAATGTGTAATAGTCATTGTGAAATAAGAAGAAAATATTCAAATGAGAAGGGGATCTAGGGAGGGGGCAAAGGGAAAGGAGGGAAGGAAAAAGAAAAAAAGAATAGAAGGAAAAAATTGAAGCAAAGCTTTTATAAATAAGGAGGTGAAGAGGCTATGGAAGGAGAATGGGAAAAAAAGAATCAAGATGTATCATGGACAGGTACAGTTCCCTGTGATGAATATCATCGTTATGTATATCTAAATGTACCAATAAAATTAATTTAAAAAAATCAGTGGTGGGGAGACAGCACAGGTCATACTATAGGAGTAAAGGATCTGAGGAGAGGAGGGGAGCATAAGGGATGAGTGAGAAAGAAACGATGGCCTGTTGGGACTACGTCGAAGAAGAAAGAAGATGTTATTCACCACGATGGGCAAAATTCTAAGACGGCCCAACGTTTTTGCCACCTGGGGAACACACCGCACAATCCCCTCCAGTTCAATATGTATCAGACCTGTGAATATGGTGGGATGCACCAGAGATGAAGGATTGTCATGGATGTGATTAAGGCCCTTAATTAGCAGACGTGGAGAGAATCCCCAGGGATATTATCTTGATGGGCCGGAATTAATCAGATGGACTCCTTGAAGAGGACCTGGGAGTCAGATATCCCTCCTCCTGCTGACCTTGAAGAAGCAGGCCCAGTGTAAATTTGAATGACAAGCTTCACAGGGGCCTCAGATGAGAGCTCATCCATGGCCAAAATTTTTTACTGCAGCCTTGTGGAACCCTAAGCTAATACCTAGCTACGTTGTACCTGGAGTCTGGACCCAGGAAAACTGTGAGATAATAATGGAAATTCATTAATGGCTATTTATGGACATTCAAATTAACCTCCTCAATTTGTGGTAATTTTTTTACATAACAATAGAAAGCAAATACATTAACAATCATTATAACAAAAAGAATTTTCACTGTGATATATTTTGTGTTTTCTAGGTTTTTTATCAGAGGTCACTTTAAAATTAATTTTAAGTAAATATGAATAAAGTTTTTCATCCAAAAACCTAGTTATCCTTTAATCTATTGTTTTTAACTTAAAAATATTATCATTCTGATTATGGACCTAGTGTGTTTAGCTATCACTCCTCAGGGACATTTTTTTTTTTTTTTTTGTGGGTACCGGAGTCAACCTCAGGACCTCACGCGCCAGCAGGCGCCTGTGCCGCTGAGCGATATCACCGGCACTTTTTTCGTATGTGGGTTCTGGGAGTCAAACTCAGGACCTCACGCTTGCCAGGCAGGCGCTTACACTGCTGAGCCATCTCACCGGCCCTCCTCAGGGACATTTGATTGATGTTTGGTTCTTATTACAAACTTACTAAAACATTCTGAAAGAACTTTAATCTGATACATTTTCTTAAGTACTTAAATGATTCCTATAAATCTAATGAATTAACCTTTTAAAGTAGTGATTCTTAAGTTTTCTTTTCTTTCTTTCTTTCTTTTTTTTTTTTTGGTTTTATGAAACAGGGTCTGACTATGTAATTAAGGCTGGACTTGAACTTGCAGGGATCTTTCTGCCTCAGCCTCCCAAGTGCATAGTTATTTCAATACAATATAAACTAGGATTTCAACCTAAATTAATGCCTAAGTTAATCATTTAACTGCTCACTATAAATTCAAGTTATAAGGTTGATCTGCAATTCTAATAAACCTAATTATCTTAAACATAAGGACATGAAACACCAAAATGCATAGATTCCTAAATATAAAAATATTAACAACACAGATTTATTATCTGGATTTTCTATTCCTAATTCTAAACCTTGTGGGTTAACACAGTATGTCCTCCCAGGCAGCTCTGGGGAGGAGGGGCTTCCTTATCTTTCCAATGTCTTGGGCTCCATAGATTAGAAAATGGGGTTTTCATACCACACACATTCCAGTATTGAGTCATATCATTACCTACTTCTTCCATCTACCCACTGACAGAAGTCTGCAACCCTGATCTTGGAGTCACCACTATGGCAGGGAATAAAGCTTATACCAGGGTCACGATGTTCAGTCCACTCTGCTCCTTCCCGTCCGCGGCAAGAAGTTTCCTTTCCAGCATTCCTGCTAAGGTCCTGGGTGTAAGAAAGGAGCCAAAGAGCTGCAAAAGAGTGTTCACCTGAAAGAAACTCCTTTTGGAAAAGCATGTGTCTTAGTTACTTTTCTCATTGCTAAGACAAAAAACCCAACACCCACAAGTTAAAGGAGGAAAGATTTATTTCATTTCACAATTTGTAGAGTTTTCAGTCCATAATCAGTCAGTTCCAAGGCAGGGTGGCATGGCAGAGGAGAAACAGCAGTTCATGGCATGGAAGGCAGGAAGCAGCAAAAGCAACAAGCACCAGCAGCAGCAGCTGGAGCAAGCCTGCCTTCCCTCCTCTCCATCCAGGCTGTAAGCCTATTGATTGGTGCCACTCACATCCAGGGTGGGGCTTCCATTATCCACCCCCTTAATCCCAGTATCACACTCTTAATCCACATTTACACATCCTAATCCAGCCACCTTCGAAACTCCCCACCTATGACCACATGAAGCTTTAGGGGAACATTTAGCTAAAAGCCGTAACAGCATGCAAAGCTGTGCTGCTCTGATCTTTGTTCAGCAGAGCTGGATCCACTGTATGGATCATCTGCAGTCCTACTAATAAGCCAGACCTCATGGTTCAACACACAAACAGCCACTTAGCCTCACTCCAAGAACTATTTCCTTCCCCCTGCCCCTACACCCTTCTTTTTTTCCATGTGATCTTATCCAAGTTGGTACAGACCACTTGGGTGGCAAAATCCACTTGCTTTCCAGCACACCTCAGCCTCTCCTACTGGCACACACTTCAGGTTTGCCAGGAGCCAAGTGAGCTCTGGGTAACCCCAGAGATGGAGCTTTCCTTGGAAAATGGTGTCTGCTCCTACAATACACGTGTTCTCAGACTTCCAGTCTCTTTTTGTTTGTTTCTGTCATTTCCTCCTTTTCCTTTTTGTCTCCTTTGTATCTACTCTCCCTTATTTCAGTCTCTTACATTTCTAATTTCCTTTCCTCTCTTTTTCCTTCCCTTCCTTCTACTCTTCTGGATTGATGGATTTAGTGATCAGAAATGTACCTGTTTACAGATTTCCTTTTAAGGGAAGCGGTAGACAGATGAAGTGAGTATTTTTTAGTGCCAGTAAATACAGTTAAACTTGTGAGCCTTTACTATGTGACCAGCACAGTGATAGGCACTTAATATTCATCTCCATTTGGTCTTCAAAACCATCTTCATTGATCAATCGATGGGCTGAATTATACACTATTGTTTCCATTTTCCATATAAGGAATCTCAGAGAGGGTAAGAAACGTCTTCAG
Source organism: Erethizon dorsatum (assembly GCA_028451465.1). Classification (NCBI taxonomy): domain Eukaryota; kingdom Metazoa; phylum Chordata; class Mammalia; order Rodentia; family Erethizontidae; genus Erethizon; species Erethizon dorsatum. The sequence goes on from CM051835.1 coordinate 19,880,434, forward strand.
AGTTCATGGGTGTAATTTCTTAGAAGAACTATTCTAGGATCCACACTCAAATCCCCATGCCAAATCATTTTTGGGAGAAGAGGCCCATTTCACTTTTGAGGCAATGAGCTGCCCAGGCATGGTGGGAATGCTTCTGGGTGCTCTGAGAATTGAGAGGGGCTCTAGTTAGTGAGAAGAGTAGTGAGAAGTGGCTGTCCTTTCCTGCCACATTATCCCCACCAGAGAATCTCACAAACCTCAGGGAGGCAGGGAGAGGGGAATGAGCAGTCCAGGAAAAGGAAGACACGGCTGTGAGATGCCCCAGGAACACTGTGAGATCTGGTGGGAGCTTAGACTTCTACAGAGATGGGAAACTGTTTTTGAAAGAGGGAGGTGGAAATTAATTAAAAAGAACTACGGAGAATTCTGATCAATCAGCAGGTACGAATACCTGTAAATGTTTCCTTATCCTCTATCTTTATCATCTTTGATATTCAGTACCTATCACAGGCCTGGCATTGCGGGGAGCATCAATCGAAATCTCAGTGACTTCAGTGAGGTTGTTTCACCTTTTGCCTCTGCTTCTTCACCTGGGGAATGAGGGACCTGGACAAGCTGTTCCCAAAGCCCATCTGGATGTCACCACTCTTGATCCTCCACATTGGAAGGCAACTGCTGCTGCTTTATATTTTATTTTTCCTTCTGGCAAAAGGCTGGTTTCTTTCCTCACACACAAAAGGATTAAGCTGGAAAGAAAATGAAGGGACAGCCACAGGTTGGCCCTTTGTTTCCTGGTACTATTCTCAAGATCAAGGCCCAGAGAGTAAGAAGTAGGACTCCTGCTTCAGAGTGAGGTCTCTGCTGCTCAGGCTTGCCTGGGACCTGTCACCCAGCAGAGAAAATGTGGACTGTCAACAGCACGGGAAGGAAAGGGAGCAGGTAGAGACAGGACTAGGACAAGAAAGTAACAGAAATATCCCAAACAGCTGGGACAGCAAGAACCCATTGAGGAGGAGAGGTGTGTCCGTGGAAGTGGGGCCAGCCAGTCCATAAATGAAAAGGTTGGGGAGGGTAGTAGAGTCTAATTTCCCATGTATGGCAAAGCCTTTCTGAAAAGTGGGAGACAGCAAGGAATGAGAAGGCAAAAGGGTGATACTCAGAGCCCCCAGATTATATGGAAGTACTTCGCCATGTGCAAACAGATGGCAAAGAATGAGCAGAAAAATAAATAACTTTACCCAGTAGTGGCAGGCAGGTCATGAACCTGTGTCAGCCGTGGCAGGGGATGAGCATCAGGAAGCAGAGTAGATGAGCAGATCCAAGGGCTGAAAAGAAGCAGGGTAACAGGACATGTGTCTTGGATTTCTTCTGCAGAATGGTCCTGCAAAATAAAGTCACGGCATTCTAGACATAGCAATTTAAAACCATAATTGTAATTTATATTCTGCCTGGTGCCTTATGCTTTACAGCTCATTTCATTTTATTTTTATGGTTGCTTTGGGAAATCAGAAGGGTGGGTGTCATCATCCTCATTTACTGATGAGGGAATGACGTCTTGAAGTGATGAAGGAACTCGCCAAGGGCACGGAGCAGCTGGGATGCTACTGAGTGGAATGTGTAACTGGCTACCAGGGTACCCCCGCATCTGCTCAGAAGTCCACACGCCAATCCGCTGCTTTTAAAACATTATCATTTTTCATATACTGAAACAAATATATTCACACAGCCCACCTTCCTCATTACTATAATGTCTTGTGTACAATGTCTTGTGTGTACAATATTTGTGAGTGACAAACTAAATGCTGCCTCTTATTGTGTGAGAGATGACGATAGAAACATAATTATAAGAAGGGTTTGAAATATGTCTTGTGCAATTGAAAAATAGCAGTTAAATTGACAATTTAGTTCATTGTGCCCTAACCTATCTCTTTAAAGAGAGTCAGTGCACAATTGTGGAAATTATTTTAATTTTAACCCTACCTTAAGTGGCTTCCTTTATCAGCGCTCCTGAGAACCACGTTATCTTAGAATTACAGAGATTCTTAGTCTATTCACAGTTGAGAGAAGGCCTCATTTGGGCCTCAGTCTGACTGGGGGGCTGGAAATAAGAGCAGTATTTGGAGCTGTGGTATCTTTCTCACACCCAAGTCAGTGAGCTGTTACGGGTTCAATTTGAAGAAGGCAGCCCCTTTAGCAGGAAAGGAGGGGAGGCCAAGGGCAGGTTGCGGTGTCCTTTGGAATCCAGGATAGAGGCTGTCAGCAAGAGGGTAAAGGTCAGCACTTACGCCCAAAATGACGCTGTGCCCTACAAAGCTCAAGAGGGACTAGGTGACATTTACCGTGCAAAGATGACTCATGCTACAAGGCCAGATACGGAAATTTCCAAAGCACAGACAATAAGGAACAGGAGGATTTAGAGGGGGCCGGGCATCAGAGGGCCTGGGAAGTGTCCACAGAGGAAGGCTGACTTGGACATGTTCCCTGCACATGGCAGGGAAAATCAGAGAGGAAATCCCGGGGTAGAGGTGGGAGGCAACATGCGGGGTGTGCTCAGGAAACACTGGGAGGTGAATCTTGCTGACTAGCACTGGGATCGCGGACAGACAATTACAGAGAGCATTTGGAGGAGGTTTGGGAAGCCTGGGGAGGTGGCATTGTCCTCAACACAAGCACTGAATCAGGACAGCTAATTGCCTACCCAGCTTTGCCGTCCCAGACTCCTACTGACCCACGAAAGAAAGTCACCTGGCTGGGCCTGTTGAAGGGCAAAGAGTGGGGACATTTAGTGACTGTCACTCCAGCCCCTGTAGCGTTTCTGTTTCAGCAATGACCGATTATAACATCCCTGGCTATTATCCTCACTATAATTGTGTGCGCCGACCAGATTGGTCTACGGAATAATAATGAAAAGCTATTATTAATATGAAGGAAGGCAATAGTAATAAAAAATAATGATTGAAGAGCCCGCCAAGGAAGACAGGGGTCACAGAACACAGAATTATAAAATACTGTGGTCAGAAGGCTACTTAGAGATGATCCGTCCCACTTCCCTTGCATTACTGATGAAACTGGGGTCGAAGAGGCCAAGTCCCTTGCTTTGGGTCACACAACTGAGAGCAACAAGACCCACATTTCCTAGGTCTATTTACTAAAAATGATGCCGAGAAAAGGCAGGTGTCTTCTTCTCGAGTTGCACAGGGTGACTTGTGTTCTAGGACACCTGATATGAGTCCCAGGATGCACAGGGCTGCTGAGTTGGACCCTGGGGGAAGTCTCGGATCATTGGCTTCACAGAGAGAGAAGTGTCACACCTCCCTTTCACCCAGGCTTCGGCCTACTTCCCACACAGAAAGTTAAAATTAGAAGATCCTAACCTAAACATCTGATTCCAGTGTTTTCTTATGCAGAGTGCAGAACACACTACAAGTTCCGGCTTGATATCCTGGAAAAGGGGACTCTGCACCCAGAGTCCCAGGGCCTTTTGAGCACTTGACCTCCAGGAATCCCAAACATTGAAAGCGTGGTTTTCAATGCATTTCTCAAGACTGAAGATCTGCATCACCCTGGGGCCATTAGCAGCTCAACCCAGCCAAATCCTGGGTCCCTACTTCCAGCAAGTGTGCACTAAGTGAACTTTAAAAATGATCACTACCCTCCCTGGGCTAGCTTCACCTGCTCTGGCTGCACAGTCCCGAGCGGAGGGGACCGCAGCCCCAGATGAATAACTAGGAACGTCGTAACTCCTGAAAAGCATATAGCTTATGCCGAAATCACTCCTTTCTGGGTTCCCTCAGTCTCTGTTTGTATTTTGTGACCCAGCTTTTCCCTGGGCAACCTGGAAAGTGCTCAGTCTTACTGGTTTATCCACATCATCTTGAGTGCATTTGTTTAAGCTAAAAAGGAAAAGAAAGGACTCACAAGAAAAGCACGTGTAGACCAAAGTACAGTACATGCTGCAGCTCTCTGAGCTACTTGCAAACATCTCAGTGAAGCAAGAGCCCAGAGCAGTTGGCCTAGGACGAATGTGCCCCATTCCAGTCCTGCTCTGCCCACGTGCATATTTTTGCTCCCTGCTTCTTTCTCTTTTGTTGTTGCTGTCTTTTTTTACTTAGTCAGCTAGCTTTTCCCATCTATGGATTCCATATCCTTATATCCAACCCACCAAGGATTGACAATATTTTTTTTTAAATTGTGACTGTACTGAACATGTATGGACTATTTTGTGTCATTATTCCCTAAACAGTGCGGTATAATAACTATTTACTTATCATTTACATTGTACTTGGTGTTATAAATGTTCTAGAGATGGTTTGAAGGGAGGATGTGCATATATATGTGCAAATACCCCACCGTTTTGTATGAGGGACTTGAGCAACCTCAGGTTTTGTTATCTAAGACTGTCCTGTAGCCAGATACTCATAGGTACTGAGGGGTAACTATTTATTTAAAGCCCAGTCTTATCCCAAAAGAGATTGAAGATCTGGCACTGATAGCCTTGTCCTGGAAAGCTGCACCAAGATATTCCTCAACTTATGCATCAGGCATGAAGCTCATACCCTGCGGACCCTTTCTACGTCTCATACCCAGCCCTCCCTCTTCCACCCAGACTCTGGCCAGCTCTCACCTAAAACCGATTACAGTCCTATCTTAAATGACTTGGCTGCTAGGTAATATTGCTTCCTTCAGTTTATTAAATCATATTTTTTCAGTGAATATGCAGGGTCCACAGGCACTGAAACATGATGCTTTGTCAAGGGAGAGATGTATCTCTGAAGATGCCTGCTTCTCTGTCCACCCCGGACACACCACTGTCCCCTGTCCCACCTTTGTCCTGTAGTCCTCTCTTCCCCCTCACAGCACAACACTGACTATACTTTATAGAAAAAAAAAAAGATCCACCAAGTCATTTTCTTAGCTGGCCACAGAGGAGAAGAATGGGGAGGAAGCCAGGGGGCAGGGGTTATTTAACAACATACTTTTAGAAAAAAATCTACGCAAACACTCATCTCCACAGCTCAACATCTCTCATAGGATAAAAATCTTATGGCTGGAAGGAACTGGGAGAAATAATTCTTGCCTGGAGGCAAGGCTTCCCTGGGATCACGTCAGACAGCTGGGCCCTCTTCCTGAGGACTCTTTAGGGAAGGAAAGCTCAGTAATTTTCCTTGTTGTATGTCACACGATTTCACAATTCTGACAGCAGGAAAAGGTTTCTTAATGTCTAGAGCTCTGATTTGCTCTGATTTTCACGCAGTTCTGTCACTCTCTTGTTGTGGCTAAAGGTGCCCAGCAGCTTCACTCAGCAAGACTGAGGAGGACCTCAGACCCCCACAGGGGCCGGCAAGTCCCAAAGAGGAGAGAAGCCGGCCACCCGGAGACGGGAGGGTGGGAGCAGAGGCAGACCAAAGGGTTTAGGCTTGGCTGACGGGGAGCCCTTCCATGCAAGGCTGAAAGTGGGAATGGTGACCCCAGGGATGCTAGATTTCAGAACTTTTTAAAAGAAGCCAGATTCTTTAAGTTCTGTGCTGAAGACAGCCGGTACGCCTCTTTTCCACCTGTTCTCCAGACCATGCGCCTATGTCTATGCGCCCATGTCCAGCACCTGATGCCCCATTCCTCCCCCAAGTGTTTTTTATGCATCAGCGAGCAACACGGTTCCTGGTTCCTGACAGGTACCGCACAGCCCCCTGGAACCTCTTGCCATCTCCACTGACTTGCTTCTGGGACAGTCCTGTGTACCCTCCAGTGACCAGAACAAGTCAGTCCCTCGAACTTGACGACTTCAAAGGCTGTAATGAAGGTTCTTAAACAATTAGCATTTGTATATTGAACATTTTTTTGGCTTCAACTTTTCTCAAAACACCCATAAAGTCTGGGAATGGCATTACTGATCATTCTTTGGTTTTTTTTGTGGGTACCTGGGGTCGAACTCAGGACCTTGCGTGCCAGCAGGTGCCTGTGCCGCTGAGTGATATCATTGGCCCCTTTTTCGTATGTGGGTTCCGGGAGTTGAACTCAGGACCTCACACTTGCCAGGCAGGCGCTTATGCTGCTGAGCCATCTCACTGGCCCTGATCATTCTTGCTAAGGTACACATTCTAAACACATGCACTTAATCACCTTTAAATGAATGGCTTCTAAGTGAACCTGGCCTACAATAGGATCAAACTGGAGAAATCTCTATTGTGTGTACTCAGTTCTGTGTGCATTGTGGGGGAAAAGTATGTACAGTTAGGTAATAAATGCACGGTGTTTATTAAAACATAAAAGAAAAACACAGCATCATAGAGCCAGGGAGAGGAAAATAATCAAAAATGGCCCAGTGAGAGAATGTCTGGAAGGAACCAGACTGGTCAGCAATGAAGTGATGCTTAACCCCCACTGCTCCCCACCCCTACTCTGCGGATGTCCTAATGTCTGTTTCTGCTTTAGGTGGTATCGAGGAAAGTGGGCTTGTGTGGAGCTACCAGGAGGTAATCGTTCATAGATAAACAGCATACTTTCTAGCCCTCCTCTTGAAGAGATTAAGACATTCTCCTTCCCAGGGAACAGATCAAAGTGGACTTCTGACATGCTGCCCAGGGCTGTGGGCCCTCAGAAAGGAGGAGGCCAAGGCCACAGGGGTCTGGGTTGCAGTAGACTGCACGGCCAAGTAGAGGAGATTTTGATTTGGGGCCAAAAGCAGGACTCCCGGTGGGTGCTGAAGAGGATTGGGGCTGGCAAGAGGGTCTGACCAAGCGATGCCAGAGTTCGCAGCCTGTGGTGGCTAAAGCCATGTTGCCTGGAGTCCCCCAACCCCCTGGGATCACTCCCTGCTGGATGAGCCCTCCCGTCCCTGGGCTGTGTGTAATTCACCGCTCCTCGTGTGCGTGACCTCAGGCTGAAGGTGAGGGGAAGCCTTTGTACTCCGAGGGCTGAGGCCACAGGGATACAATTGTTAGAAAAAGACGCTGGACCACAGAAAGGCACTGAAATCAGAAGTAGATTCTGATTGGAAATTTGCTCTAAGTAGCTGTAGCCCTGTGGGCTGTACCCGCAGTTGCAAAAAACAAGGGTCCATCTGGGTGCAGAGTTCAACTCCGAGTTTTGAAATCTTCCCAGGAGTCTTGTTCTGAAATTCCTATTCATGATTAGCACCCCAACCCTCAACACACACACACAACACATATCACAAACACACACGCACACATACTACATACCACACACTCCACCACCACAGATCACAACACACATACCACACACCACGTGAATACACACCACACATGCCACGTACTACACACATACACCACACACATGACCTGTATCCTACATGCATGCACATCACGCCACAGGCACACACCACACACACTACACCCACTCGCACACATACACACCGCATATCACAACTCACATACTCGCAGGAGAGAAGCAATACCGGTACCAGCAGTAGGGAAGCTGAGAACAGTGACGAGGATGGAGAGTCCTGCAGGCTACAGGTATTCGAACACAAAATGTCCCCAGGGGCTGGAGGAGGTACAGGCCATTTTGCAGTTTTTGCTCTAGAACTTTCTACCGCAAGACCCAGCTCCAAAGCAGGGATCTTCTGGTCCTCCTCCCCCTTTGAGGGGGAATAAGAGGAGCATTCAGGAGAGATCAGACCACTGAGTAGTGCTAGGTAGCAGCAGATACGGGCTGTGTGTGTGGACGCCTCTCACTTCTCAGCAACTCATGAGACAGGCGCAGTATTCTATAGTTGAGAAAATCCAGGCACTGGCAGGCTGAGGAAGATTCCCAAGTTAGAAAATGGGGGCTTCTGATCCATCTAACTCATTATGTGAGCCCAGGTTTTTTGTTTTGTTTTGTTTTCTTTTTTTGTGGGTACCGGGGGGTCGACCTCAGGACCTCGCGTGCCAACAGGCACCCGTGCCGCTGAGCGATATCACTGGCCCCTTTTTCGTATGTGGGATCCGGGAGTCGAACTCGGGCCCTCGCGCTTGCAAGGCAGGCGCTTATGCCACTGAGCCATCTCACCGGCCCCTTGTGAGCCGAGGTTTGTGGTGGGGAAGAAAGATAGCACATATCTGCACTGGATACCATTGTCTGTGCACTTAGTAAAAATGTATGAGGTATGATAAAAAAAAATGTGGAGTGTGCTTAAATAAAAAATATTGTAGTAGGACACACTGCCACTAATGCCTCTCAAAATATCCCCCTTCCTTTGAACACACTTGTCCCATTGCTCTTAATACTTTCTGAAGTATATCAGTTGCTTTGATGTCCTAAATCAATTTAAAATATTTAACTTTCATGGTCATTTTAAATTTGGGGAAGAACCAGAAGTCACAGGGTACTAGGCCCAGCGAATAAGGTGTTTGAAGACACACCATAATGTTTTCATGAGCCTGCCTTTCTGTAGGATGGCACTCAGCAACAACATTTACTATGTATTTTTGCAATCTCTTAAAGATACTTACTAAAGAAGACTTCCAGAATTGCTTCAAAAAGTGACAAGAATGACAGGATAAATGTATTCAAAGCTAAAGGGAATATTTTGAAGCACACAAATGGCGATGTGTATTTTACTGTAATACATTTTTAAGAAAAACAAATTTTCAATATTCACCATATTTTTGATCACTCCTTGTATAGATGACATCACTCTATACAATCTGTGTTTATCAATCACTTATACATCTAACCTATAAATTCAAGGTAAGAATAAATAAAATCAAGTGGGTTAATTTAGAGAGTTTTTTTTTTTTTAAAGAAAATATCAGGTAAATAAAATAGGTTGGGTGAATAATATCAGTGTAGGGCAGGAAATGGCCCAAAACAAGAGACTAGACTGGAAATGACTGATATGGGAAAAACACACAGTGGCCTACGAGGACAACTCCGGCAGTGAGGACACCTGCCCTTCTACCAAGCTGAATCTGCCCCAGCCACTGCCACCTTCAAATCGGGTGTATCGTCATGGGATACAGCCCGCAAGGCTAATCTCCTACTGGCTGGTTCTTCAAACGCTGGAAGCCAGGAAAGGGCCGTGAAAGCCTTCTCCTTTGCATACTCAGCCTTCTGGCTCCCCTGGTTGTGTCATGTTCCAGAGGCCCAGACACTCCCTCGTCCACCCTCCTCTGTTTGTGTCTCATGCTGATGTTTGACCAGAGCCCCCTTCTGCCTCACTTTCGGGTCACGCAGTTCCTGCCATCATAACATTTGGGCTACGGCAAAGTTCAAGGAGCTTACGGTCAAGATAATCACACTTATGGTACTGCCAACAGAAGCACACACTGTGGAAAGTATTAGGAAAGAGTTTTAAGGAGGAGGCCTGGGTTCTAAATTACACGGGAGGCATAGGGTCTGGACAGTTTTCATCAGGAGCCGCATCCTGGAGGTAGCAGGCCATAAACAGTCCTTCAAAGCAAAGGAGGAATGTGTTAGCGTGGGCCCCAGGAAGGAGTCAGGCCAAGGCAGGCACGTGAGGGAACACACCGAGCCAGAAAGGCAGGCGCAGAGCCTGGAGCTGGCCAGAGGAGACAGGTAGGCAACACGTACCCAGTAGCTCAACATCATGCCCAGAGCAGCAGTTCAGCTTGAACAAGGATCACTCGCCGGGCTTTTGCAATCACAGAAGCACAGATGCCACCCGCAGCAATCAGTTCATCAGTTAAGTTTTGGGATGTTTCATTGTAAATTCCCCTGGTGACTTAATGGGCAGCTAGAGTTTAGACCATGCATTTCTAGAGCATATGATGCCAGGTATATAATGAAAGCTGGGTGAACCAGATAGATGTGATCCCTGCCCTCACACAACCTCAGAGCGTGGGAGAGGAGATAAACATTAAATACAAAATAAACACACAGTTACACATTGTGGTTTGGGCTACAAAGGAAAGAACGAGGTGGAGGTTATGGGTGTCACATGGAATGGTTCATCTCTCCAATTTCTGAGAGGAGGTCCACAGTTATAGATACCATGATGTTCAGTTGCATGAAGTCAGCTACATACATTGTGACTAATGCTTCCATTTGTTGTGCACCAATATAAACACTGCAAAATATAATCGTGATAAAAAATTAAAATAAAATGCTGCATGCTGTCGGTTTGCCCTCTCTGCGTTTTAAAACATGTAGTGCTAGATGGTCTCTCCTTCAGAATAAGAAAGGGCATTTTGGTCATGAACACCAGAGACGCATGAGGGGCTGCGCAGAAACCATGACGAGGATATGGGGTTGTTCAGCTGGGGACTTTGAGCAAGAGGAAGGGAGGTGGCTGACGCAGCCTGGGGAAGAGAGGACAGGAGGCAAGAGGGGGTGGACAGGCCCGACAGTTCCCTAGCTTTCTCACGCTGACTGTTAACTCCTTCAGGAACTGCACAGCAGCTGGAAGAATAGGCAATCAAAATTGGAGTCCTGATTTAAACTGTATAGTGTTAGTGATTTAGGAAAAGTGTTTGGGGGAAGAAATCAGACAGACAGAATGGAGATGCAGAATGAGGCACCTTAGCTAGTGAAACTACTATGGAATCTATTTATTTAAAAAATAGACTTAAAAACTATCACCTGTTCAAGACACATGACATATATAAACTGCAGGTTTCTCTCCTAAAGTGGAGATAGTACTCCCAACTTCCGCCTGGGAACTTGGTGATGCCGTGTTATGCACTCGTTGGATGCTCAGCGCTGTGCTAAGCCTTCCCTGAATCGCCTCAGGAAAGGACACTGCTGCCAATCAAGCATCTGTTATGGACCAGGCTCCAAGTTTCCAGCTTGATAAGTGTTCTCTGTTTGATTCCTTCCAGCAAACTTCGTACCATGAGAGACGTATTATTTTCTTCATTTTCAGAAGAAGAAAACCAAAACTCAGGGAACTTTTCTAAGACCAAATGCTGAGAATGTGGTAGAGCTGAAATTTAAATCCAGTTTGCAGATTCTCAGTTTGTCAGGACCCTTCCCTCAACAATGAGAAAGAATTTGGGGGGGGTGATGATGGAGAGAGAGGAAAAGAGAGAGAGAAGCAGAATGAGAGGAGAGAGATGGAGGGAGAGGAGAGAGCAAGATTGGGGGAAGGGAGAGGTGGGTTGCAGGAGAGAGTGAGGGGAGGCTGGGGTAGAGGGGAGAAGGTAGCACCTGAGCAGGTGCTGGCAAGTCTGCTGTTTTTCCCGTCTCTCTATGGAATTCTCTTTAGCGGAATGGCCCACTTTGTTTGCTGACTCCTCTGCATTCACATGGCAGGGCATTCTGCTCAGTGTCCTGAAGCTGTGGCCCCCACCACTGCGGCCCCTCCTTGTTCTACTTTTCCCAGCCTCTCCCGGGTCTCGAGGTTGGTGTGAAGCTTGCACTCCGGATGCCTCTGGTTCCCTCAGACAAGAGCTTAATTGCCACTCAAGAGAACTGAGGCCACTGACCTTTAATGCACATTGGTTACGTGACGTCTGAAAATAGACTTCCTTTCATGAATGGGGAATTCTTGTCATGGCCATTACTCCAAAAAAAAGCATGGGCAGGTGGACATCAGCCACAAGCTGAAGGGACAGGCCCAGCTCTGCAGATTGTCTTCCTGTAAGGCTGATCTGAGTTTATAGGTGATTCTTTAAGGCTCACTGACCCTAAGTGAATCTTTGCTTCCAGAACAGGAAAGGGCAAGACAATCCCGCATAATCTGACCTTTCAAAGCTTTTAGATTGTCCCCCAAGTGCTAGCTGCTCCTCCCTGGGCCTTTAAAGGCATGTGGCACCTTCTCCACTCTCCTCAGAGGGGTTGGTCATGGCGAAGACCAGCCCTATGGGGAGGAGTATTTAACCACTGACACTAGAATTGATTATTGTTTTTAAATTCTTTACAGACACTGTTTCTCCATGGTCCACATCTAGGGAGGACCCATTGCCATTCCCCACCTTGATGAGCCTCTCTCTGCCCAAGTCAATCGCCCCAACAATAAGGTCAAGTCACATTTCTGTTCCATTTCCAGGAAATTTCTCTGTACATCAACATCATGCAAAATCACACTGCAGTAATTCTGGTGACTCAGGTCTCATTTCAAAAGTTATCTCTCCAGAAAGACCCTCCCAGTGACGTTCCTAAGGTGACCTCCATTCGTTCCATTCCCCAGGGTCCTGCAGTGTGCCACCTGCTCGTAGCACATGTTCTGATTTGAGGAACACCTGTTTCTGTAATGCCATCTATGGTACTGATGAAGTTTTCCCTCCAGGTCCCCTCAGGCTTTCCTGTAACCCCTGGAACAGTCTGGTTCACAGTAGACTTTTGATCAATGAGTGTAAGGTGGATGAAAGAGGGCTGGGGGTATGACTCAGGGGTACAGCCCTTGCCTAGCATGGATGAGGCCCTAGTTTGCATCTCTAGCACCAATAAAAATTTTAAAAAGTAGGTGAAAGAATGAGACAGAGGTCATCACCAGATCTCAAAATCCCCCACAGTCCTGTTCCTCAATTCCACAGCCTCTGCCTACCTCATGCCTACCGCCAAGGGATTCTTCTCATTGCCTTTCTGTTCTCTGTTAGAGTGGAAAGCACCAGGCCTGCACAGCTGTCACCCCTGGATATAATTTCTTCTTTGTCACTTTCTGACTTTGTCTTTTCCTCAATTTATTCAATTGTAAACACATGGATGACAATAGGATTATTTTGAGGATTAAACAAAATAATTATTATGACTGGACCTGGCACATGTTAAGCATTCAATGAATATTAATTGCTTTGCATTCTCTCTTCCTCTCTGTACCTTTTTCTCCTTACCTGGCCCCTCTTTCCCTCCTTTCTCTCTGTCTTTCCTACCCATTCAGAAGGCTTCTGCCAGAGACATCAACAGAATCCATCCGCTCGTGTGGGACTGAGACAGACAGGCGTGAATGAAGGAAGTTGTCTCTTCCTAGGGAAGAAAAGTTAGGCAGAGTGATCAGAAAAGTGTTGACGACTTGAGACTGAGGAAGAGCCCAGAGAGGGAGGCTGGGGGTTAACACAGCAGCCATGATATTTGGGGTACAAACCAGTAGCCTCTGGGATACTGTCCTGCTTATTTTTGAGATTGCTTTTTTTTTTTTTACCTGCCCAGCTGTGCAGGTAAATTTGGAAATACTTCCTGCATTAGAAATGTTGGAAGAAAGAACCCCAAGTAGGGAAGGAAAGGACTCATTCCCCTTTCCTGAGTTCTGCCAGTAGCCAGCAGTGGGGCCTAGGAAAAGTCTGCTCAAATCCTGGGGCCTCAGTAGCCCCCAGACAAGTAAAGGGAGTCTGAAGTCTTCCCGCTCTCGCATGCTGTGGCTCAGGCAGAACAATTTTATGCCTCCATTTTCAAAACAAAGAAGGAGAGCAGAGAATTGTGGAAGTCTAGAGAAGCACCATTTGCAATTTTTTTGTTAATTTCCAATAATCTTATTTACCCCTGGGTAAGGAAGATTGTGTTAGGTCAGGTTTGTCTTTGGTGGCCCTAGGTTGACAGATTCGCACTCACTGGCATGGCCACCAGGATTTTCTCCCTCCAACTCTGCTGGGGTCTGACCTTCTCTCTAGAGGATGCCCTTCTCAGGGTAAGGAAAGAGATTTCTCAAAGGCACTGGTAGATGGACTGGCCTCTTTTCTGCTATATCCATCTGACACCATGACAACCTTTCTGGGGCCAAATTGCTTGCTAATTAATACATTTCACAGAGTGAATGGAGCATTGGCACCACGGCCAGCTTGGGGAAGCTCCCAAAGCCACGAGCCTTGCCCGGTGTCCAGAAGGTCCTGCCTGGAGACTGTCAGTGCCAGATTCCTGCATGCCAGCATCTCACCCCTCTCACTGGAACCCATAAATGTGTCATCTGCCGGGGCCCATACTGCCCCAGCTGTGCCATTCTCTTCTTCACATGCTTGCATTTCCAGGGAAGCACGGCCATAGTCGTGGGGCATCTGGTCTGTTTTTGGTTCTCTCCTTCTCTGGACAGAATGATAGATCAATTCTGGAAAAGCTATTAGGGAAGTGCTTGGTTGTCTGCATTTCCATCAGGCCTGTCCAGGTGATTTTTGAGTCAAGTCACTGAGACGCTGAAAGCCATTTGGCTGTGAGGCCATCTCTGTGGGGCATCATGTTTATTTGGGCTTGCAGGAAAAAAATGAAGGATTCTGATACTCAGTGCCTGAGTACGGGGCAATTTTTGGAGGCTCTTTAATGGACAGTCTGTTTAATGTACACCCTGCCCTGAGGGACCAGCCTACTCTGCTCTGTACTCAAAGAAGGACCCTCTTTCACTTATGTCAAGCCAGCCTGCAAGAACAGGTCTCCCAACCTCCCCATGAGGCTCCAGGGAGCTGGGAAAGCAGAGGAAAGGGTTGGAAAGTCCCCATGATGCCTACCATGCCATGTGTTTGTTTGCCTAGGGACAGACCTGTTATTTTAACTTTGTGGTGGTTGGGGATCAGGCCTGCAGGCAGACAAGGTTCCTGCTCAGCTCATCTTCCTTAATAAGGTTCAGACCATGGCATTCATCTGGCCCGGTCTTCCATAGCAAAGCAACTGCCTTTCCTTCCATCTTCCTCTGTCCTAACACCCACAGCTGTGTTTATCAATGGTCTACTTACTCTCAAAGACCCAACCCAAACTTCACTGCCTCTGGGAACCAGCTAGGGCCCTACGGTTCATGTACCATCTCCTTTACTTTCTATTTCTTTGCAACATTCTTCCAATGAATGAATATGTTACCATAGTTACCACTTAATCCCTGTGCTATTAATCTCTTCATCAGCTACAAAGAATGCCCTGCTTTTTTTCATGACATTATGCGCTGTATGTCTTTGCATGCCCCATAATGCCTAGAAGAGGACCAGCTGCAACCTCAACTACTATTAAAGATCTGGTTATACAAGGACAGAAATCCTGGCTTGCTTGATCATTATATTTCTTCAGATAAAATAATGAATTGACTTTCTGCTTTAAATCAAGTATACTCATCTCAGACAGGAGCCGAAAATCACTACTGGGTGAGTGACCCAGGGCTGGCATGAACCACAACCAACTGAGAAGGCTGGGCCAAGCCAATCAGCTGCTTCCAGGACCCTCTTGGTGATGAAATGCCAGGCTGATGGGTCAGTACTATCTTCCCAGAGGGATACTCACATATCAACAAAATTAACATCCTATCTCAACTAACTCATTGACTGGGAACAACGGTTTTATATGCCAGCTCTTTGGTTGGCCCATACCACTTTTTCAAAATGAAAAGCATTAAGAATTATAATGTTTTCTTGGTGTCATTTATTTGCTTATACCTGGCTTTCACTGTGATATTCTTGTGGTATAAAAACATGACTACCCAAAGAAAATGAAAGAGACATTTGTACATGTATCATAATATGATTAGGGCCACCCAGTATGCAATTTCCTCAGGTGCTTGGTACATCATTTTTTTAGCCTGGGCTAGAAGCAAATGATCTCTTCCCTCTCTAAAATACTTCATCCTGTGCTCGAAGAGACTTACTAAGCTCTGCTAATTACAGCAGAATTTGGATGGCATCTCAGGATCCCCATTCCTTCATGGATAGAATACAAAGTTGGATTAGGCATTATTTAACATCATCTCCAGTTCTACCATGTTTTAATTTAAGGTTTCCTCTTATGCTTGTTATTCTCCCTTTACTGATCATTAACAAGGTCTGGAAAAGGAAAGACTAGGTAAGAATTCCCTTAAAGATAAGCCTATATCACAAGTGAGGAGACAAAAAGACAAAGTGTCATTGAGTCAGTCCCACAGATGCTAATAAAGGAGGGGGGAGGTCAGGGAAGGTGGAGAAGAAGGTAAAAATGATGTCCTGTGCTTGGCAGAATTGTGAAACAGGCAAAATTGCCTAGAATCCTACCAACATAATTCCAATGGCTCTGCTAACTGAGATTCATCATCCTCCACACTGGAATAGACTGATTCCTGGGGAAAGATGATGGGGTGGAGGAGGGGAGGCCACTAGAAAGAGTTGAGAAAGTCCCACCCCAACTTAGTCTTAGCACCATACAACTGCAGACCTCTCTAGATGGGCACCTGCAGGTATGCACAAGCAGCACATGTAAGGAGAAAAGCCCCAGGCTGATCATTGCCAGGCAAGATTCAGCACCAAGGGTCTTCCAGAATCTACCTGTGCTCCTTGGGGAGCAGGCATCATAACACAGGGAGTACGGTCTCATAGAACTGAATACCTGAGTTGACCGGAACTATAGGCCAGGCTCTGCTACCTTAATATTCTTAATATCACTTCCCCTCTCGGAGCCTCAGAGCTCTATCAGTATAATGAGAAGACGCACTTGAGCTTCAAGATTCTCCCACACCATGTGCCTGGGTTTGCCAGGGACAATATTTTCCATTCAGCCCAGAACTGGAGTGGTGGAGTGGAAACAGGGTGGAGTGGAAACAGAGACAATGCTGACTGCTCTGTGTCACCTCGCCCCCCCCATCTCTGTACCTTTGCTTAGTCAGACAACTATCAGACTTACTTCCTGGCAGCTCTTTCCTTATTTTAGCACTTACAGTAGAAAAGTCAGGGACGGTGTGGAACCTTCTCTGGGTGGTGCCATTTATACGGACCCCTGCGTCTTTAACACCTTTTCTCAGAAACTTCCAGGAGGCAGGAACTCAGCAGCCAAGGGGAGGAAATGACTATAGTCCACACAAAGCATTTCAGGGCCAGATGGATGTCCTGGGAATGTAACAAAAAGGAACTTGTGCCACCACAGTACACAGCAGCTGCAGTAAAATAAGTTCTTTTTGTAGGTTTGGGTTTTCTAAAAGAGAACTTGCCATGCAAAACTCAGTTTCTTGCCATGAAGTGCCTAAGAAACTTAAAAAACAGTGTTAGAAGGGATGGAGATGATTGAGGAATAAATTGTTACCTGGGTATGTGAGTGTAAATCCTGCCTTAGAAGCCAGAGCACACTGCGCTTCCACCCTTGGGAAGCTTTCAACCGACTATAGTGGATGACGTCTCCACCTTAGAAGAGATAAGAAAAAGAAGATGTGACCCTCATCAACAGCACAAGGGTATGGCCTCCTTCTCAATCGCATTATATGACTGATAGTGGACTTAAGTGACCGAGGGAACATTTTCTCCCCGAAGAAGAAGAGACTCCTGCTTTTATAAATTAAGAGTTTTGCTGCTCTTACTGGGCTCAGAGAGTGGAACAAGATGACTCTTTATACAACAGTTTCCTAAAGGACGGAATTGTTAATGAGAAATGTTTTGTTCTGTCCTATGACCCATCAAGCCTTCCTTCAGCAAAAGCCGAGTGGGAGAAAAGTCCACTCTAAGTTAAAACAATTGGAGGATATTTTAAGCTACAGTCTTAAGGAGTGTTTCCATTCAATGAATATCAGTCCAAGAGAAAAGAAGGATGGTGATCACCTTACACAGGTAAAAAGGAACCTTGTTGAACCGCTGTCACTGAAGCCTCTGAGTGGAAACAGTGGACTCACCTTTCCAAGTGTCAGGTTTTCCTGTTGAGGGCCCAGCTCCAACCTCTTTCCAGAGGCCTCCCTCCTAGATCTTAGTCTGAATGACAGCCAAAATGGGGGCATTTGTGTGAAAAGGGTGTGTAAGTGCATTTTCTTCAAAGTAAGTCTAAAAGCAGGAGATGCCTGGATTTAGGCTTGAAGTTTTCCTTCGTTCTGGATAACAGAACTTCCTGCAACTTACTTATACCTTAAAGAGGAAGAGAGGTCTTGTGGGTTACTCAGAAGTAAATGAGGTTCTGTGGTGGATTTTTATCAGGCAGCTCTCCTGGAGAAAGATGATATTTCTGGCACCACCCCAGGCTTCTGATAACCCTCTTCCCTAAAAGAGGCTGTCGCTGTGACAACGCCATTCTGCCTCCACTGTTTAGAGATGAGTTTGGCTCTGAGTGAATCCCCCAGGCTTTATAGCTTCAAGTGGATTAGAAATCCACTCACCAATGACCCTTACTTTTTCTTGTGAAGGCTTTGAGGATTGGGAAAGTTACCTGATTTCTCTGAGGTCACAGAGGATCTATGTGACACATGCGGACCTTGAACTCAGGTCTTTTGATTCCCAGTTCAGACCACAACGTCCAGCCACAGGTACTCACTGAGATATTCCCTTTTGTCTCTCTGCTCTCTCTCCTGAGGAATCCATACCTCACCTCTTCTTCTCTAAGTTCTATGTTTTATGTGTTCTGTCACCACCCTCAATTATAACTGATCAGACCGGAAGGGACCACAAGGCAGACCACCCATGTGCTGGAGAGGAATTTGGGGCCTGACTCGGGATAATGGGTGGATCAGTCAGAATCTCTGTGTTTGAATTGATGATAAGACCCACAGAGAGAAGGTGGTGTTGAGCTCCAGACCTAAATCAAGCAGTCTTGTAAGACATGGGGCGAGGAAGTCTCAAGGGAATGAGTTAGCCAAAAAGTCGGTTAGGAGACAACAGGAAATGAAGCAGCTGACAGAACAGCCAGAGCATAGGAATGGTTTTCTTCCCTGCTCCACCTGAGAGCTGGCTCTGTTTCTGATACTCTCAGAATTGTATCTGGGGGTTTCTTCTTCTTCACTTCTTTGGCTTCTCACCTAGGTCAGAAGGAGGTCCTCTGTCTTATGGGCTCCCACTTGCTTTCCTAGCATGCATGGCTCTTAGGGTGTTGGCATTTTCAATTGCTACAACAGGTAGCAGGCTTTGCCTTAAAAGATGGTACTCTTACCAAACACAAAAAGAGGGCAACAAAAAATGGCACATATCCTCTGCACTGATGCCAAATATATTGGGCACTATTCACATACCATTCCAAAATCCTCTGCTTGGGCCTTTCTACAGTCACTGCTCTGCAATCAGTAGCGTGAGAACTCTGATTGACTCAGTACACGTGAAACTTCAGGAGGCTGCACCTTAGTCCTGCACTTCATACATTTCACCTCCTGTCCTGGTGCTATGGCGAACGCTGCATTGTCCTAGAGCACGTGCCCACTGGAAGTGTGAGAAAGTTAATGCATATTGGGACAATTTTGGCCAAAGAGGAATGAAAAGTGATAGATAAATTCTTTCCCATTTTATTCCCTAGGAAAATACTACTAAGACACCATGCATAATCAAGTTGTAGCTGCCTGCAGTAGTGGCCAACTCTTTGATGCATCCTTGAATTGTATTATAGCCCAGATTTTAAGTGTCCTCCAAAAGCTCATGTGTTAAAAGTTTGATCCTCAGCTCTGCTGATGATGCTTTTGAAAGGAAGTGGAGACTCTAGGGAGGTGGATTCTAGTTATAGGAATGTCCTTTGGGGGTGCTTTTGGAAGCACATATTTTGTATCTGGCCCTACTATCTCTCCCTGCTTTCTGTCCACTGTGAGATGAACTGCTTTGACCCATCACATACTCCCTGCCATGACAATCCTGCCTCCTCACGGGCCCAGAAGCAACAAAGCCAGGTAACCAGGGATGGAAATCTCTGAAACTGTGAGCCAAAATGAACCCTTCTGACCAATACAAATTGCTTTCCATCCTTCTACATTTCTGATCTTCTATTCCCTAGGACCACATTCCCAAGAAACATGTCTCACCCTTGCTACCCAGGAACCCAGGTTAATATACTAAGAAAAGTTATGTTTTTGACCATCATGCCCAATTATACAGCTCTATGCTCTTGAGGATGATCCCTCAGAGCCAACACGGGTCTGATCTTATCTGTAAATGTAGCCATTTGCACACAGATCCAAATTCAAAAGATCTTCTCTAGAATATGTAATTAGATTCAAGTGGAATTCTAGAGTCCTAATACACCCTTCAGAATGGGCAATCCCACCATGTTGTACTTATTCTCTCCCTTTAGTCCAGTGCACAACAGAAATTGGGAGTACACAAAGAAAATCAGCTAGACAGAACTACATACTCTTTTTTTCATTTCATTTCATTTTTCTCATTGCCCATTTCTTCTATGCTAGATTTTCATGGAAATCTGGGATTGGTTGCTGCTTTGGTTTTATAGGGCGGCTGTAACAAACTGCCACAAACTAGGTGGCTTAAAACAGAAATTTATTCTATTACAGTTCTAGAGGCTAAAATGT
The DNA here is from genome assembly GCA_028451465.1 of Erethizon dorsatum. Lineage (NCBI taxonomy): Eukaryota > Metazoa > Chordata > Mammalia > Rodentia > Erethizontidae > Erethizon > Erethizon dorsatum. The sequence goes on from CM051835.1 coordinate 19,900,445, forward strand.
TCAAAATAAAGGTATTGGCAGACCATGCTCTCTCTGAAAGCTCTAGTAGAGGACAAATCTTTGCTGCTCCCTAGCTTCTGGTGGTTTCTGGCAAGTTTTGATGCTCCTTAGCTTGTAGACTCCAACCTCTGCCTTCATTTTCACAGGACTTTCTCCCTGCTGTTTACTTCTAGATCCAAACTACTCTCCTCTTTTAGGCAGCAGTCGTTGGATCAGAGCTTAGTCTAGCCACATATGGCCTCATTAACTTGATTATAACTGCAAAAGCCCTATTTCCGAGGTTCTGAGTGGATGAGAATTTGGAAAAACACTGTTCAAACCAGCATAGTTTGTGCATATACTAAGGAAATAATTGTCTGCTCTCTGATCCTAGTGAAATGAGGGGAACATTGGTATAAAAGAAAAGCAGAGGTTCAGGGAAATGCAAATGGAACCAGGGTTCCCTTCAGCAATGATGGTAGTCATCATTTAGGACTAGACAAGTTTTGAGGTCATTCATAGGCCAGCTTCATGTTTAGCTGAGGTGAGGCAGTTTTAATAGCTACTCCTTTAAAGAAATACCCCAGGTACATCTAGGACACAGAGCCGCTAAGATACTGGCTAGCATGTCCTAATCCCCCCTCAAGGATACTCACTGATCTTAAGGGATAAGATTAACAATAATTTCCCATTTAGAAAGCTGAAGGGAAAATATTCTCAAATAAGTGAAAATAAGTAAACAAGGACAGCAGGCATATTTAAGAGACGTCCTTGGCTAAAGACTAGTGAAGCCTCCAAGAAATGTTGGAGAGCATCTCCAGGGAGGGAGAACCTCGGCTGAGAGTCATCAGTGACATGGTGGGAGAACTGCTGGGGTCATCAGGAGAATGTTCCTCTCTCACTGTAAGGGCCTTGAGCAAGTTCCGTTAACTCGGGATCGGTTTGTCAGTTTGACTGGAGTTGGATAGAACTAAGCCATTCTATGGTTTGTTGTCCACTGTTTTGTGATTTGGAATTTAATCATTTTGAAGGCAAGGCAAGAACTACATCCCTTTTGTTTCTTTTCTTTTCTTTTCTTTTTTTTTTTTTTTGATCCCCTGATCCTAGAATAGTACCTAACACTTAGCATGTACCCAGTAATTACTCATTGAATGAATGCTGAGGGTGAACTGCTTAGATTGAAGAGAGGCTATTCATTTTCAAACCAAATGTTGAAATGTAGGAGCCATGTTTTCCACTGAGATGGAAAGGATTGAAGTGGTACAATGCCGGGAATACACTGAATAGACATTCACTGAGCACCTGCTTTATAGGACACACTGTAGACAATGTTGAGAGATGGAATAATATACATCTTGTGGCCTATGCTTCAGGTTGTTGCATATACTGAGAGAAATATGTCAAATGCTTCCATATAGTATAATATTTATGTAGCAAATTGTTAAACAATTTTCTAAAACCAACTCCTATGCTATAGTTTGGATCTGGAGTGTCCCCAAAGGCCCATGTGTTAAAGGCTTGTCCTCAGTGTGGTGACATTGGGAAGTGGTGGAATCTTTAAGAAATGGAGCCTAGTGGAAGGCAGTTGAGTCACTGGGGGTGTGCCCTTGAAGGGGACATTAGGACTCTGGCCTGTTGCTGTCTTTTTCTTCGCTTTCTGGCATCCATGAGATGGGCAGTCCTCTCCTTCCACATACTCTTATTGCAATATGTTGTGCCCCACAGATTCAAAGCAACAGGCAAGTGACCATGGACTAAAACTTCTGAAACCATGATCTAAAATAAATTTTTATTCTTTTTTTTTTTTGACTCAGGGTTTCACTATGCTGTTCAGGCTGGTCTTGAACTCACTTTGTATCCCAGGCTGGCCTTGAACTCGCAGCAATCTTCCTACCTCAACCTCCAGAGTGCCAGGATTATTAGACATGCATTACCATGCCTGGCCAATTTTTACTCTTTATAAGTTGTTCATCTCAGGTATTTTGTCACAGTGACACAAATCTTACTAGCACATCCTATTATAGTTGTGTGACCTATAGGAGGGAAGTAAAAGCTACTCTGGATTGGAGTGATCAGAGAAGGATTTTGCTAGGATACAAAGCACTCTGTTATGAGGCTAATAATTATTTATAATATTCGACTTTAGAATATATTGAAATTCATTATCATGTACAAATAGACTTAGAAATGATCTTTGAAACATGGTTGGTCCTTTAAATTGGGGGACCTCTTACAATGCTCTCATTCAGAGTTTGAAGTAATGTCCTCTAGAGAAGTTGCATTCCAACAGGTTAATTTAAAACCCTGTTGTAGGGGCCGGTGAGATGGCTGAGTGGCGTAAGCACCTGCCTGGCAAGCGCAAAGGCCCGAGTTCGACTCCCGGAACCCATACGGAAAAAAGGGCCGGTGATATCGCTCACTGGCACTGGCGCCTGCTGGAGTGCGAGGTCCTGAGGTCGACCCCCGGTACCCACCAAAAATAAATAAATAAATAAATAAATAAATAAATAAATAAATAAATAAAACTCTGCTGTAAACTTGAAATGTGCAGCATATCCAAAAGTCACAGCCAAGGCCACCCATTCTTTCCAGCCTAGGAATCACTGGTCATGGTGTAAACTTAGCCTGGAAAGATGATAATAAAAAATGTTCTGGCATGAATTGCTTCCATCCAGTGTCTTCGGTAGCATTCAGAGAAAACTGTTGGGCCTCCCTAATCCAAATGACTATTTGGCTGTACATTCTGAAACCAATACTCAAAGGGAATTCCCACAGAGAGTTTCCAAGGACCACTCATCCTTCCTTAAGCCCACTGGAGATCATTTAAGATCTGGAACTCCCCCTGAGGAGCCGCAGTTAAATTGGGGCTTAGAAGGACTGGATTCCACTTCCTAGACTGCAACCAGAATAAAATCAGTGGAACAAAAAATATATATATATAAACCAACCATTGACCACCATATCTTCTACATTTTGATAATTTAATCTTTCAGGCATCATGTCAGTATGGAGCACTTATTCTCTGCTCAATCCCACGGGACAGAAGACCAGCTTGCAAGAGGGGGTAGCCTATCTCGGTGACCTGCATTTAATATGAACATAAGTCCTTCTGTCAGTGAGAAGGGAAAGAAACTCCACTTACACTGATTTAAATCAATAAGCAGATTCACTGAGTCATGTAGTTAAAAAAAAATTCAGACATGGTAGACCCAGGTACGAAATGGTATAAGGAAGTCTTTTCCCATTCATCATAAAAACTCCAAAGCTAACTTTTCAATTTAGGTACAAATTTGGATACTGTCCCAGTCTTTAAACCATTTATCACAGCCTGGAGCATAAGATGGACTGATTGGTCAGGTGCCAATCATGTGACCCCACCTGTATCTCATAAGTCCTCACAATTATTCCAGGAGAGGGATAATTTTCAAAAGAAAATAAGTGTGCTATTCCTGGAAAAGTAGGGAGATGTTTGTGGGAGGCAAGAGACAGATGTCCACTTGCAATGTGACAGCGTGTTTTAATCATGGCAAGTTCTGGAGCTCCGAACAAGGCCATTTTCCCAGCTGGCCTTGGGGATTTCATCATTGCTGTGGCCAAAGCTCCCACTGGATCACCCCCTTGGACTCTTTCTCCATCATCCTGCTCTTTGCCATTGTGAAGGGGAATACAAACCAGCCCTCAATTCTGAGTTCACACTGAGAACGACCAGTGTCCTAAACTCCTGGCCCACCTCTGCGATTGAAGCTTAGAGAGGGTTCCAAGAGTAGCTCTGACCACCTAAGGACTCAGAGTCCAGCAAGAGGACCCTCATCAGTCCAGGCCTTTGGACTTGAGAGGCCTTTTCTGGTCTTAGTTTTTCAGTCTTGTCCAGTGAACACTGAACAATTTCTTCATATCTCTTGTGTGAGATGCTAAAGTGTCTTATCTGCTCTCACTCTTTATTCCAACTTCTTTCTTCATATCTGATCACTTTTTCCTCATGTCCCTTGGTACAGTGCATGTTTCTAGACAGAGGAAAGAAATGGTCTGTTGTTGTTGCTCTTGATTTTCCCCATGCAGTTACTTCCACCACCTTTTAATGTCTTCAGCCGTTGGGCGTGGTTAACAACATATATAATTAGAAAAGTAAATAATGACACAAAGGCCTTGTTACTGAGGTTTTCTGGATGACTGTTCAAGTCAGAAAAATAATAGTGCTCAGAGGACGGAAATGAGCCCACACACTGGAGTGTGGAGACAAGGAACTGAAATCATGGAGCAGGGCAAAGCCAACACAAATAGCAGGAATTTGTGTCTTGCTCACATGAGACGGAAAGGCGCACAAGCCGAATAAGCGTCAGGGATGGTATTGTTGGTGACTTTCAGCTTTATCTCTGCAGCCGCACTTCCCCAACCCAACAAACAAAGCTGGCCTGTGAGCTGGGAGTGAGAGCCACACACATTCAGAGACAGCAAGATGTCCCTAGACTTTTTCCTCATTGTCAGATCAGCAGTGACACCCTGTAGTGAGTCTCAGGAAAAACTCTCAAAACTCATGTAATAGTGCTCCTCAAACATCCCTAGAAAACTGTGGGCATTTTTTGCTGATTGCTTTGGCATTCTTTAGTTATTTCAATTCATTATAAGAAAAATAAATCAGTTAATTTGCAAGAGATAAAGCTCAAAGTTTTCATAATTCAACTTTTCAGATAACCAGAATCTTCCCTCCCCCTGGGGAAAACAGAGAAAAATGCAGAATGTAAGCAATACTCTGCCCGTAGACTAGTGATCAAGCTTGACTTCAGAGATGGATTTTTTTAAAATGTGTTATGTTCTAAGAGTTTGTTTCTACATGACCCCAGCATAACCAGTTAAATAATGGAAAATTCAGCCAAATCTGATCATCTTATCATGAAAGTCCAGTTCTAAAGATAGACACAAGACATTCATCCACTTCAGGAAAATTCCATTTGGTTCAGTGCAGATTTCTTTAGCACCTAGGGGTCCTACACTATGCTACCCTCTTTGAGTATGCAGAAAATGTTTGTATTCTGGCCCCTACCCTCAAACTGCTCCTATTTTAGCTATTCAATAAAGCACAAATGTTGGAAAAGGAGAGAGTAATAAATGCTGCATATCTGCAGAAACTCCTGTGTCCCCAAATTTAACACCAATGGAACCTCGCTAAGGAATCCTAAAAGGACCTTTGATCCTTTTCCCCTTTCAACCAGGAAGTCCATTAATCTATGTTATTGGAAAAGGCGCTGTGGGCTGGGTCTGACTTTAGGCACTGGAATTTTACTTATGAAGGAAAAAACATGACACAGTGTGTGTGTGTGTGTGTGTGCGTGTGTGTGTGTGCATGTGTGTGTGTGTGTGTGTGTGTGTGTGCGTTGGGGAGGTATTCCATCATATAGTAGTAGGGGACCAGGTAGGAAAATACAGGCAGGTAGGAAAAATACAAAAGGAAAACAATTAGCATTCATAACTCGAACTAGTGGGAGCGTGGCAGGATGTTACATGAGAACAGGGGTCTGGGCCATGGGTGGTGTACAGGAGGTGGGGAAGAAGAGAAAAGAGAAGATTTGGGATGATTCTTGGAAAAGCCAAAAGTAGAGCTAAATGTTCGGGTCCTGTGGAGAATGTGGCTTGGCAGAAAGGGGGCAGAATATTCCCAGGCTGGGAGAATAGCTTGTAAAGAGGTGGAGAAAGCTGTGTGGATCACACACGTGCCACCAGCATCCCCACATCATCTTCTCAAGTCCATGGAAACAGAGTTTCTCTGTCCTCTGTGTCCTTTCTCTCACCCTGCCCTTTGCAAGGGGGAAGGACTACAGAGGCTTAGGAGCCAAGTCCCCAATTTCATGCCGATGTCCAGATGGGAGAGGGAATTATGAAAACTAATTGCCTCTCAGAACGGTATTTGACTGATTTTCCCATGAGGTACCAGAGGGTATGAGTGCAATTGGTCACAGGGTCACCAGGGTTTAATGTCCAGCCTGGCTCTGGGTTCCTGCATTGCTCTACCCCTGGCAAGTAAGACTGCCTGATCTCAACCAGTAGTCTCAGCCTCTGCCAAACCCAGAGACCAATCCTGGTTTCTGGCAGTGGCGAGCTTTTGGTCTGCTCTTGCTCTCTTGCTACTGGTCCGGCCCAAGGATCTTTTGCTTCCCAGTTACTAAGCCTGTCTTTAGGCCTAGTTTCCCTCCCGGTTGTATCTTGGTCCTTGGTGATTACAGTCCAGACTTTCTTCCTGGTCTCTGCAGGCAGCCTTCCTTGGAACCTCAGTTCATCAGCTCCTGGGTGCCCTGCCCCTGACCTTTAATGCAGTCCCTGCTGGATCAACCTTGACATTAGCTTTCTGTCTGTTTGAAGTTACTGATCATCTTTTCCGTGGACCTCCAATGACTAATATGTCATTCTTGCCTGAAATGATTCTGGATATTGGCATTTTTGCCCCCCTCAACCAGTGGTGCTCTGCCCTTTGCTTCATAAATTTATATGTCTGGATGCGATTTCTGACCTTACTTTCTATTCAGATCTATTGGATTTATCCAAGGAAGAATTTGCTGAGGTTCAAAACTTCACTCAATTTCGTCTGTTCTACTGAAGATACCTGAGTTATAACAGAGCTTGCACTGTAACCATATTGTGTTTTGCACTTACCAGAGGCTCAGCCCTATAGGACTAGGCTCCTTTGATCTGGACACCAGGCAGAAAACTTTGGCACTTGATTGATGAAATCTACTGGTCCTGCTCAAGAACATGATACTTCTCAAAAGTTCCCAAAAAACCTACCAGAATTTCAGCTTTGAAATTCATTTACTCTCTGATCATTTTTTTTTCCCTTTCTGGCATTGAAATGAATTGGATTTTTAAAATCTGTGGCATTTCTTGAAAAGGGATGGAATAAGTACTTCTAGGGCATCATAACTCTTTTGTTTCAGAAAAGAAATCTGAGAAATATGTAGGAAGGCATCACCCCCAATGGTTCTGTCACCATAACAGCCCTATGACTTTTGCAATTCTTTTCCCTCGAGTGTGGGATGGATTAGTGAGTCTCCTCTAATGTATAGAATATGGAAACAGTGATAGGGCATCACTTATGAAATTAGATTGCAAAAAGACTGCGGCTCCTGTCTTGTGTTCCTTTGCTTTCAGGCTTTCTTGTTTGTTCTCTTGGAAACCCTGACCCATATCAGGAGTTGCCTTATGGAGAGACTCACATGAAGGAGACCACTGGTCACCAGCCAGTGAAGAACAGAGGCCCTTAGCACAACAGTCCATGAGGAACTCTATCCCACCAGCAACCATGTAAGTTTGGGGTCCATTTTTCCGATGAGATTGGAGCCCCAGCTGGTACCTCTTTTAAAGCCTCATGAAAGATCATAGGAAGAGATATCCAAATAAGACATACCTGGGTTCTGAGCTGCACAACTGTGAAATAATAACTGTATGTTGTTTTAAAACTAACTTTTGAATAATTTATTATCCGGCAGTAGATATCTAACACAAGTCTCAAAGAATTCAAAATAATCTGAAGGCAGAAAATTTTGGCTACAAATAATTTAGATAATTTTTACCCACCCTGAATCCTTCTGCTCCCTACCTAGCTAGACTTGGAGGAAAGCTGTATTTATTTCATCATCATGAACCGACCGTGGGCCTTCTCTGTGCCCAGCACTGTGACAGCTACTACAGGGAATCCAAGGGAAATGAGAGACCTGGGGAAATTGAGGAACAACTACAAGCAGAAGAAATAAAAAGAAATCTCAGCATCATCATTTCCTAGTTTTTCTGCTTCCAGAGCCCATAAAAGTTTTAAAAATGTAAGGAAAAATTTCTTACCTTCTCTGATAAACAATGTAAAAGAAAGGCAGAAAATAAATTCTATTTAGGGTGAGCTATATAGAGGCAACCTGAATTCCATTGAGGCAGAGGACAAAAATTAGCAACAAGGATTCTGTCCATCAGCATGTTTTATTTTGTCAAGTGTATTAATTTTTTAATGGGTTACAAATGTGTAAAATCAGGATATTTCACATATGTATCAACTTTCTGGCTTGTCTTGAAATATGGGAGAATCTGGCCACACTGTGTCCATATTCCTATCCTGCCCCATTGTCTAGCACACAGTAAGACCTTTCCTTCCCTCTCCCTCAAACACATATTGCTGAATCAGACATGCTCCCTACCCAGCCAATTTTACTAATTGAAACTCAATGGACTTTCAGTTTGCAAATGATATTTTAAGGCCTCGCTCTCATTAATGTCGAACTGCAGAGCTCTTCATGGTCTTTAATGGTCACTGTGGTCCCAAAGAGAAAGACAGTGCTGATTCCATGCCTAGGGAAGAGCCCCAGAGCTAAAAGCCCAAGAGTTGCTCCATGATAAGTGTTCAGTAGATATCCCCTTGCCTTCCCACCATTCCCTGGACAGAAAACGCAACTGTGTTTCAGGCTTTGGGAGCCTTTTGCAAATAAGTGCTTTTCTACACCTGTTCATTGCATTGTTGGAATCCTGGGAGGACTCCAGACCTTCAACCATCTCTCAGGCAATAGGCTCAGCTGGAGATATGATAGTAACCCAAAGAAACTGAGCCCAGACCTCACAGGGCTTTTATATTCACCTGATAAATGAAAAAATATGAATACTGTCTGAATAAATGCAGTGAACATGTTCATAGGGCTTTTCTAGTCCCTTCTAGTCATAAGAGATAATTCTTCCTTTTCTTTCTTCTCACTTCCTTTCCTTGTTCCTTGTTGTATGGGTTTAGCATAAAAGGTCTTGGGCCTTTTAGAAAGCATGACACCCCTGATTCTGGATGAGCCCTGGGTGCTCAAAGCGTGGGAGAGCAGAAGGAGGTAGAGGGAGGTCTGAGGAATGGTCTGCCTAGTTGCTGCTTCTGTGAAGAGTTTCCTTATAACTTGTCCCAGGGGAATTTACCATTCACACTCTCAAAAGCCATGGAAGAAGAGAAATGAATAAGAGATGTCTAACTTCTCCAAGAAGAAAGACAACTTCTAGATGAGCAGGGCCCATTGGTCTCCAAGTATAAGCCATGCTGTCCTCATGCATATTTGACTTGCTCATGGTCTGGCTCTGGTCTCTGAAGGATGGCTGTTGACCAGCAGACTCAAGAGGAGACAGAGGCTGAAACCTGGGAGGATCTTGGCCAGGACCTCAACCATGACCTCAAACGCCTCAGCTGCACCTGAGTACACATTTCTAGGGGAAGTGTGCTTTCCATGGAGGAATAGCAACTCTGCCCCATAGGGGCCCTGTGAGATCACCCCAGCTGCTCTAAATTAATGCAACACACACACACACACACTTTCTCTCTCAGACACACACACACACACACACTCTCTTATTTTTAAAAGCCCAGAACACAGAATCTTTTTTCATTCCTGATTTCAAAATTTTAGCTTCTGCTAAATCAACTTTTCTTATATAATTTTCTCTTCTGCTTACCTCAAATGTTTCCATACCAAAATTGCTGAGCAGCCAACACATTTGTAAAAGCACACAGGCAAGCCAAACTTACTTCCTCAACTAGCTTCACACCTGAACATCCACAAGGCACCCAGGACTCAAAGCCAGCTGTTTTCCTGATAAAGAAATAACTGCCCGTCACCCAAGGTGGGGAGAATGTGCTGGGTGTCCTACTCCTCTTTCCATTGTCCCACTCCTAAACTTCTCTTCTTTCTCTCCCTGAAATTTCAGTTTGCAGTGAAATCAGATCTCAAAACCCAAATAAGGGAAGGAGGTTTCATGTCTTCTCAGTTGAATAGTCCCAGTTCATCCAAGCACACAATTTTCACACATAATGTTTGCACGTTAAATTTGCTGCCTACTCAGCTGATATTCTCTCTCTGTCCCACTGTCTCTGTCTCTGTTTCTCTCTCATCTGTCCCTTCCTCCATCCTTCCACATCTTCCTCTTCATCTCCCTTTCCCTCTCCCTCTCTTTCTCTTTATCTCCCACCTCCTACCCCATACAAGTGCTGGAGATAAAAGAGAAAGTTTGTAACATTTTAAATTACAGGATGAAATAGACTGATTTCAAAGGAAAGAGGAAAAATTAAAAGGATACCTAGCCATTTTCAAATTTTTCAATTTTTTCTTTTTTCCTTTTTTTTTAAGCACAGAAGCTCAAATACTGTATGGTTTTTCTATATGAGAAACCCAAAATATAAATAAAGAGCAAAATAAAAGATCAATAATAGAAAATAGAGAGATAGATCTTTTGCAAAAGAGAAGAGGACCAAGAGATGTAGGGAGGGGGGAGAAAGGGGAAGAGAAGGGGATAAAAAAAGAATTAAGATGAGTTAATTACAGTACCAATTTCCCAAGATGAATGTAATCATTATGTACTAGTAAAAAGATAAAAACAGAAGCTTTTTACTTCTAAAGGACCTTTTGCAATATTGCTTCCACTAACTTTGACATGCAAAAAAGCACACACATTTGCACAACTCTGTAGCCTTACACTGATGAACACATGTTTATTTTGCTATGTCTTCTAATGATTAAGAGAAAACAAAATCTTGCCTGGAGAAAATGTTCACCCAGCTTTATTTCTAAACACAAATCTCTCTGTATCAGTCAATGTCCAACTGAAAAGAATGAAAAGCGTACTTGAATATCTAGAACAGAAGGATTTTAGTGCGAGGAATTAGTTACCCAGGCAATGGAGGAGCTGAGAAGCCACACAGGAGACAATGAGGCAAATCAGAGGGTAGCAACAGCAGGATGCAGCTGCAGGGACAAAGGAGGAGATGGCGTTATCAGAACCTAGGGACTGGGGTCATCAGACAGAAGCTGAAACCATAGCGCACCTGCCTAGTGGGATCTAAAGTCCAGCAGGAGAGGCAGCTGCTGCTGGAGAAACCACCTGAGGCTGGGAAAGCGGAGGAGAAATGGCATGGCACTGGCTGAACCCTGCTGGAAGCCACATGATCCAGGAGCCTGGAAAATGCAGTCTGAAAATGCTGAGCTGAGCCCCTGAGGCACACAGCAGAGCTGAAGAACAGAAGAGACCCTGCTGCACCCACACCCGTTCCTCTCGCCTCACCCTCCCACAAGTCCCACTGTCAAAGTCTCACCCAGTCACCAACACAGCAGGATGAGAACTCTAGAGGGGATGGAGGATGAGACCACAAAGAAGGGCATCACACCGCAGGTTTATAGATCAATGTCATAACCAACTTCAGCTCTATCAAGCTGTGATCCTAGAAACCTTACTCCTCCATCACTAGGCTACACCTTTCTTGCTTGCGTGTCCAGTGCCGGGACATGGGAAATGTAGGGAGTTCCAGGCAGAACACTGGATATTGCAACTCACGTCAGCAAGCTTTTAAACCAAAGCTGGGCTAGACACGTGTTCTCACATGGAGGCATAGGGTACCAAGTCCCTGACTGCACCAAGAGCAATGACTCCCCATACAAGAGGATGCAGGTATAGATAGAAGATATGGAAGATCTTCCTGCATGGCCCTTGAAGGCTTTCTATGCTCTTGGCCTCCAGTCCTTCCTAGGGTGGTACCAAGTTACAGACAGAGTCACAGAGGACTGTTCAGTTCAGGAAGTCTCATGAAGGAGCAGAATTTACTTTTAAATAATCCATGCAGTGTGGAATTCAACAAATCACGACTAAATCCCCTTTTTGGCAGCATATTTCCTTCTTAATTATAACTGCATTATTGCTTGTGTTACCAAGAACGTCTTTCCCTGCCCTTAAAAATCAAAAAGAGAGAAGCAAAAATATAATATAAATAGAGGAATGGAAATTTACCCCTGCAAAGTATAATGGCTAAACAATGACTAAGGAGGCTGCGATATGCATAAACACGGATCCACAAGTGTAAACAGTGTGGTGGGAAGGGAGATGACTGGAATGAACCAGACAGGGAGGGGAAATAGGCAGAATTTCTTCTCCCTGGGGGTGGGATGGAGGCTACAGCACCACTAGGAGACAGCAAAGAGAGCCAGGTCCTTTCACCTTGCCTGGTCTGGGAAGCCCTGCCTGGGAAGGCCGTGGCTAAGGGCACTGCCCACACAGCCTGAGCATCCTGCGATTCGCTCCACAAAGCTAAGAGAGGACAAGTTGGGCAGGATCTGAAGCTGATCTGGTTCATGACTCTGTTCCACATCTTCTTGCTTGGTCACTTAAAGCCGATGATTTTCTCCTTTGGAACCTCAGATTTTTCATCTGTAAACTGATATCATTCACCCCAGCAAATATTTGTTGGACATCTACTATATGCTAGACTCTATTTTAGGTGCTGGGGACACAGCAGAAGGAGATGTCATCCTTGTTCTCAAGGACTTCCTTTGAGAGTCAAGAAAGATAATATAGATTAACAAATAAACACAGGATATAGTAGTGAGGCATGCTATAAACGAAAAGAAAGTCAGGTAAAAGGGAGAGGGAGTGCAAACAGAGGGGGTGTGAGCTCTTTCACACAGAGAAGCCAAGAAGGAAGTCACTGGCATTCCAACAGGTGGCAAAAGTAAGAAGGCAAGCGAGCTGTTTGGAGAGGAGCTCCAGGCAGAAAGCACAGCAAGAGCAAATACCCCGAGGCCTCTGAGACTTGTTTTTCTGGGACACAGGAAGCACTTCATAAATGTAAGCTATTATTTTAAATAATAAGGGAAGTAGTCACAAAACATTTTTGCTCAAGGTCCTGAAACAAGAATGGGAAAAGGGTCAGCAACTCCTTTCCACTTTGATCTTGTTCTTCTCCTATTTAATACGATCTTCTGCTGCTGATGAAGACAGATGACGCTCTTACCTTTCAGTGAGCTATAAAATCGAAAGGACCATGGCACAAGATAACCCACACTAACAGATCGTCCAAAACGCCTGACCATGTCTGTAAGAGAGGGCCTCCGGCAGAGCGTTTACTTGCCCAATTATGTTTTATTTACTCTGGCATCAACAGAAGGGTCATGTGGTATACAAGTTGGCATCTGATGCCCAGTATTCTGTTCCTGGTTATATACTATAGACGAGTCCCATGGCCATCTGAGCTCGCGGGGTTGTTCGGAGACTCAAATGAGATGATGAGAGCGAGCACCCTCTGAGAACCATTAGACGGCATTTGATTACTGCCGCAGGGTGGAAGTTCAGTGAATCTTCTGAGCTCACAGCTGTGGTTGTGGTGGGACATGGCCACCCACATTTTGGAGGACTAAGAGACACCAGCCTGAGACCAACACTTGTCCCAAGGAAGTCACAAAGCTAGTCAGAGTCACAAAAGGACTCTTCTGTTTTTAACAGTCCCCGAGCTGAGAGTTGATGGCATTTGTTTATATTGGCACTGAAAGGAAATCATTCCTCGTGAATCCAAGCTGTTTAGAAAAAAGTTGATGGTGTGGCCAACAATCTAATTAGAATAGGCACCCACTGCAGGAGGGAGGATGGGAGGCATTGCTAGTACTCCTCTCTCTTCCTCAGACTACACAGTTAAAGCTCTAAACGTGGCAGGGCTTCACAGGGGACTCATACCACACTAATACTGTTTCAGGGACTGCAAATCAGATTCTTGAGGTAGAGATTCACAGAGACCAATCTGTTCATTTTATTTTAGAATCACTAAATATTAGAGCTGAAGGAAATAAAGAGGTCTCTCCAAAAGAATCCTTTGAAGTGCTAGGGCTCAAAAAGACCACATAAAAGTTGTAGAGAAAATCACTGTGGCGTCACCCTTTAAGGACAGTGACAGTCTAGCGACATTCCAGGCTGTTATTGAGCACAAAACCAGATAGGAACTGTCCCTGAAATTCAATTTAGTCATAATTACTAGCAGAAAAAAGAGGACTCATTTAAAATTCCTGAGACCTTCCGTATATGACTTTCAAAACAGAGAGCATCTGATTTGGTTCAGCTGGGTCAGGTTGGCTTGGTTGGCCACCCACATGCCTGCTCATTGTCGCAAGTTCAAAGAGTGGTTCAATTGGCATGGGACTGTGTTGCAAAGGTTCTCCACCCAAGCTGGAGATCACGCCAGCAGGGCTGGGAAAGGACACTGTGTGGTGGAGAGGATGATTTCAAGTCATCCAAGAATAGTGCTTTCAGGAATTCCAAAGTCTCCTCACTGCTTCCGAAGATACATATTCTTACATTATTTCAATTCCCATAACTCTTAGGTGAGTACCTAGACCTCTTCTCATTTATCAGATGAGGGAGATACCTATGTTACAAAGACCAAACTCTTACTCAACTTGGAGTAAGCACAGATTTGCCTTTCAGATGATGAGAAGGAGAAAGCAGTGCCCATGAACACGCCACCACGGTCTCTAAAGACAAAGTCCACTCGAAGCTGTTTGGACTGCACAGGCAATGCAGCCACACTGTGACTGCTATGATTATCTTCTTTTGAAGAAAGTCAATCTAGATCTTTCCTTCTACTTAAATTACTCATCATAATGAACGCATATCTGGTGGTTGATAGATGGGCAAGTGGCTGTCTTAGTGGGTGTGAGGGTTCTGGATCATTTATTAATTGAGGAAGAAGTGCAGGAAAGAGAAACAAGAAGATTAATGAAAATAAAGATGAAGAGAAGGAGGCAATGGAGAGAAAAAAGGCAGAATAAAATGGGGTAATGACTGATCAAAATGTTGCAAAATTCCCATCAGAAATCTGAAGTGTGTTCAAATTCTTAGTCATTAAATATTTTTTATTCCACCCTGGTCATGAATGAAAAATGGGATGGAAGGGAAGGAGAGCAAAAAGAAAAGAAGGGAAAGAGAGAGAGAGACAGAGAACAGATTCCCATACTCTAGTAAGCATACAGTAGAAATAAAACTTCCAGCTTCCTTTGCCTGCCATTGCCCACTCATCTTTTTTCAGTTCTATCTCATGCCCAAAAGGGACCTGGCATCCATACCAAGCCAGGCTTCCAAAGAATTCAGACACTTCTTAGTCCTTCAGCTACAGGGACTTTGGGGTCTTGAAGACTAAGAGCTTTTAACTCTAAGGTAGAATGATTAGACACCTGATATCAGGAGATTTCATTTTGTTCCTGTGAAATGCCCAATGGCACTGGAAAAAAAAAAAAGATGGAGTAAAGCGTGTTTGCCAACCTGAAACTTGTACCCCTAAAGCTCAGTACCTCTAACTGCCCACATCTGGTGGACAGCTGGGGAATCTTGACACAAAGTAGAAGAATGAGCCCACAAGCCTGGGCAGACCCGGGCTCTATGTTCCCGGGAAGTCCCTGCACTGGCAGCCCAATGTTTTAAAATATGCTCAACAAGCAGATAGAAAAAAAAAAAATGTTATGAGAATGGCTCCACTATGACACCACTGTTTGCTTTGACTGAGCTGGAGCTATTGTTTTGAGGGGAAAAAATGTAAAACTTTGGAAAAAATGTCTTACCCTGGCCTGTGGGCCCTATCTTTGGGATTACAGGGCTTCCTTCTGCGGTGAGTCCTCGTATCAGCGTTATTCAAGGCCCTCACCAAGGGCTCTCTGCCATCTGGCTCGGGGCAGAAGCATCATTCCGAGAAGCCCAGAGCACTGGGCCAGGTCTTTAGTTACCTAAGGCAGACATGCAGATAGTGAGGAGTATTTGGAAAAGATAGGCCACAGAAGAAAATGGTTGATTAATGCAATATTGTCTCATAGCTTAAATATATGAAAGAGCCAGCTCCCATTGTTTTTCACTAAATTGAACCAAGCTTGCTTTACAGTCAAAGTTGTTTTGTTTTGTTCTTAAGTAGACAATCATCTTGGAAATGAAAGAATAATCATGGACAAAATATCATATAATTTGAGATTCATCTCCTGTCTATGGATTTTCAGGGGCAAAAAAAGACAAAACAAACTTGGGTTGACTTCCTGTTTTGCCACTTCCTTATCATATAAGTTTGGACAAATAATCAAATTTTTCATCTGAAAATGGGCCTAATATGACATTTTTACTGGGTTGTCATGGAGATGTAAACCTTCTGGTCCATGAGCCTGCTACTTAGCAGGCACACAGAAAGTGGGAGCGACCACTTAAATTGTTACGATTTGGGCAAGCTGATGGGTGACTGACAACTTTTGGGGTTCACAAGTCTCTTAACAGAAGAACATTCTATTAGTTGAGTGAATTCCATGAAATCAGTTCCACCATGCAGCACATGGAGCTGCTAAGAGCACAGCTACCAGGATTAAAATGCTGACCACCCTATTGCAGTAGGAATTGGATAAACACCTAATGTGACTCAGTCCCTTCCTCTTTAAAAAGGGGGGAACAACAGTACTTCACAGAGTTAGCGTGAGGATTAAATGAGATAATCTCTGCAAAATGCATTGGAACAAATGCCTGCACACAGTAAGCACTGGATAAAGATTATATATTTAGTATTAGTGCTCCAACTTTGACAAAAAGAATTTTTTTTTTTTTTTTGCATAAAGCCAATATGGTTTTTCCCACTTATTTTTGTTTGGGTGGAGTTACCTTATGAGTTAAATGAATTACAATGGAGAAACTACTTGTGTCGTAAAATGAGTTAAGGAAATGGTGATTATATGATGAGAAAAGCCTGGTTAGACCACACTGGAGCTCTGAGGTCAGGTCAACTGATGCCATGAACTACTTCGTTGATGTGATATTGCTTCTTGATCTATAAAAAGAGGGCAAAAGCAAAAGCTTTTGGAGAATGACAAAAGAACCACGTGAAGGCTTTGGTGCATAGTTGCTGTCCATGTTTTGGGGTTGATTTTGTTGGGAAGACTCTGGTAAGAGGGATCGGGAGGAATTGGCCAGGATGAAATGCTAATGGGTGGTAAGAACAGCGGCTCCTTCTTTCTATGCACAGGAGGTGATCTGGCAGGGAGAGGAGTTGTGTGCTAGGTACAATTTTATTTTTTTTAATTTAATTAAGTTTATTGGTACAATTCAGGTATATACAAAGATCACATTCATCACAGGGACTCTGTACCTGTAGATGATATTACCTTGATTTGTCTTTTTTTCCCTCCCGTTCCCCTGTCCTCCCTTCAACCCCTCTTCCTCTCCTGATTTACAAAATTTTGTTTATATTTTATCCTTCTTTTCTCATTTTTTCTTTCCCCTTCCTTCCTTTCCCCCTCCTCCCTCCCTAGTTCCCTTTTCCTCTTGAACAATTTCTTCCCATTTCACCATATTTCTTGTACAATTTGGTTCCTATTTACACTTTCAGTTTCTCACACCAGTGAGGCAATGTAATATTTACAAGTGTGTCTGATTTATATAACTTAAGGGTATGGTCTCAAGGTCCATCCATTTAGTAATAGATGTCTCAAGTTTGTGCTTCTTTATGGCAGAGTAGTACTCCATTATATAAAAAAAGAACACTTTTTTTTTTATCCATTCATCGGTTGATGGGCATTTGGGTTGTTTCCAAGATTTAGCTGCTTCAACCTCACTAGCAAAGATGCATCAAACAACCAGGCCATCCCTTCTAGCACTATTATCCTATGGTATGTGGCACATAACTATTGGCTAGAAATACACGAGCACTCTCCACATCTGTCTCGCAGGGAGATCTCCTTACGTGATGAAGGAAGATTTGATTCCACAAGAAAATCCTTACTTTCTCTGATTTCCATTTCTCCTTCTTCCTTTTCTGGTTCAGCTACCATTTATGTATATCTTGGAAGAAAACAGTCGGCTAGATATGCTTCTCATCCCCACTTTATAGACAAGAGAACCAAAGCTCAGGGAGATTGAGAAATGACCCTGAAGACTCAAAATTAGTGAGCATGGAAGCTGGGGCTTGAGACGGTACATTCAGATGCCACGTCCTCGGCTCCTTCCACCAAACCCAGCAGCCCCTGCTCCATCAAAAAGCGAATATTAAAAAGCAAGTCAAGGAAAGGTTTTCTCCTCCTGTGACATTTTGCTTATTCCCAACATTGTCCTAAAGGAAGTTAAGATAGCAAAATCAGGGAGTTTCTGTAAGTTAGGCTTTTATTTAAAGCATAGTGTTTTTATTCAACGCAAAATGAAAAAGGCTGCTCTAAGGGAACTTAGCTCCCCTTGTTGATGCTGTTCTCGGAAGCTTATGATGAACTCACAAATGCTAATAAGGAATGCTCTGTGGCTCTCCAGCAGTGCTGAGTCAAACCAGCCATATTAGAGGACAGAATTATTTCCGTCCTTGGAGTATTTGTATGGACAACCACCACTAGGCTGGCCACTTGCATCAGGAGGAGGAGGGTCTGCCTTGACATCTCTCATGCTCTCAGCTTGTACCCTGCCTGCAGAGCCTCCATGACCTAGATTATGTCACCTGAGTAGATGTCTTCAAAGGCCTCTTTTAAAAACTCAGCCTTAGGAGTTTTCAGCTCTCCATAGGCTTCGTCATTTGGTGTATGCTGAGTACCCATTCCTGTTCCCAAACATAGCTTGGAGCTGTAAGAAGTGACTCAACATGCACCACCTCCAGTTCTGTCACCTTGTCACTAGTAGCCTCCACAGTGTGGCCTTAAAGCATCTATATCAACCACAACCCCAGCTGGCACAATGGATGCATAAACTGTGACAAGACAGAGGTTTAAGGAAGGGGTTACTTATAAGGCAAGGCAGAATTAAGGAGTGACAAGGTCTCCTGCTCTGATGATATCCAACACAAGGAGCTATCACCACTCTTCAGCCCAAAGGGACAGGAGAGGGGACAACAGCAAGCACCTTGGCTGTAAGAGAGAGTTGCTGTGTCAAGAGCACAGCTGAGAAACAGCTGCTGTTCCTGCAGCCTGAGGTGGAGGAACTGAAAACAGATATCCTCTACCGTCACTCCCTTTACCCCTAAACCACAACCAGCAGGCAAAGGAGGCCATCAGGGCAGCTCAGAGGCAGCCCCTGGGGCAGAGAGCAGGGTCAGAAGAAGCAGAGTGCCAGGCTGGAGGGGCCAAGGGAGCCACCCAGCAGAACAGCTCTCCAACCTGATTTCCAAGGCCTAAGACTTGCTGAAGGAAATTAAAGATGCAGGCGGCATGAGGAACCTTTCCTGCAACCAGCTGTTTCTTATGCCTGCTGCTTCTTTAGACGTATCTGTCCTTTCCTGATCCACATGTTACTTTCCAAACCTCACAATAAATTCCAGGTTTCCTTGAAATATATTCCAAGGCAGGCTTTGAGTACAGACATCTTTTGCATTTTTCTCCAGCTGCCACCTCTGTAAACTGGCTGAAGAAAAGGACCATGCCCTGGACTAGGGGTGTAGTTCAGTGACAGAGCACTTGCCTAGCATGTGCGAAGCCCTGAGTTCAATCACAGCACCTTAAAAACAAACAAAAAAAGATTTACAAAATAGAAATAGAGAAAAAAAAAGGGGCCATGTCTTGAGATTCCGGTGTCTTGTACAGAGAAGAAATCTCTCTGGAGTGTATAAAAGAGTGGGTTAGGGCTAGAGGGATGGAGGAGTAGAGGTCTTCTCCTGCCCTTGAGCCTCTGAGACTATTGGTTGACGCATTTAATGGACTGAAAGGTAGAGGACCCAAAGCAGGACAAAGATGGAGCATCACAAATTTACGACCAAGTTTAATGAGAAATATCTCCCATTCTTTACTAGTGGCTGAGGAATGGAGGGAATATGAAAGCAAAAAACACAGAAGTTGATGTAAGTCTGGGGATCTGGAAAGGCACACTTTGTACAATGGCCACGTGCATGCACATACATATGCATTTATGTGCATTTTTACTCTGTCAAGTGTATAAAAGCAAGATGTTACATCATTGTAACATCATTGTTCAGATATCACTGGAAGTCTTGTTTGTATCCCTCTCTCTACAGCCATTGTAGCAGCTATTAAAAGAGGGCAAAGAAAGGGAACAAGTACCTGTAAGTGAAAGCACTTTGCTTGCCCTATAGTATCCTCTTCAAAAAATAATTGAATGTAATGCTACACTCTTGAGAGGTAGAGTTCCCAACTTGGACATGAAAAATTGAAAGAAAAGCAAAGTCACTTCTCAAGGTCACTGGTCACCACTTAAGCCTCAGTGAGTGAAAAATTCTGCTTTCTGCTGGTGCACAGCACATTTTAAGGACTGGCCCTGGCTCTTGCAGAGATAGCGTCCCTGTTCTCTAAATTTGCAGTATGGCTCTTGAGCGCTTCCTGAGAGTCTCCGTGCTGGGCCCTGTGCTTAAGAGACAAGAACCCTCCTCATTCCCTCAAACTGAAGCATTTCCCACAGCAGAGGGATGGTTGCTGGTGGATAACCAGCCTTGCCAAGAGCAGGAGGACTGGGTAGAGGCAATCTAGGGCTTCCAGGATATGCTGTCACCAGCATCATGGTCCCTTCACTGCGGATGTGCCCTGAGATTCTGGACTCCAGAGCTTTTGAAAATTCCTTGATCTTCTGGGCTGCGCTCGCTGGAAAGGACCAGAAATGGTGCGTGAGCTTTGAAGAAATCCTTACATTTTCATCCTTTTCCTCCACTTTCCTAAACAGTGCTTCTTGCAAAGCCTCTCACCTCTGATGGAATGTGGCAAAGTGATACATGTGGGCAAAAAAGAGTTTTTTAAAGGGACAGGGTGAAATAAAGTGGTCTGCATATATCTAACATAATGATAGGCAAATCTAGGCAAAGCGTTGGGCAAAAGTTTTCCCTCAGGCCTTCTGCCCACCCTTAGCTCCCTGGAAACTTGGCTCAGGAATGCTCTGTCAGTATAAAAACAAGTAAAACTAGGTCTACCCAGAGCGAAGGTCATAGCCAAAAACTTCACGAGAATGGAATTCAAGTAATGTACATCACCTTACAGAATGAGCTAATGAGATTTTGTGTTTAAAAAAAAGAGCCAAGAAGATAAAGGAGAAAGAGAGAAATGAACGTGAGAGGGGGTTTGGAGTGTGTGTCTCTCACTGGGATGGAAGTGTTGCATGTGTGTGAGTGTGCGAGTGTGTGTGCATGCATGTGTGTTCTGCATGTCAGCAAAGGGATTGCTGAGGGAGAAATGCATGAGTGTGGCAGGAAGAGCTGACATTGGAAGCACAGAACTAGTGACAACAAGGAAAGGGGTGTCCTCTGAACCCCCTCTGGCCTACTTCCACTGAGCTTTCTCCAAAGCCATCTTCATTTCAGTCTTAGGTTTCCATAAACACTGCAGTTATTTATTTTATTTTTGTTTGAAATGTTAAACAAGCCCTGAAAGGGAAAACTGTTGGGGTAACTTGTGGTGTCTCTAAAGAGGAGTTGTACCATTGGCATGTTCTGAAAGGACTTGGCAAGATTGCTTCTTCCCCACATTAGGCCCCAAGTCTCTGCTCCTTGCACCCTGCCCTGGCTCCAGGGGCCTGAAAAGCTGGGTGTCCCAGCAGAGCTCATTCTTCAACCCTTCTGTAAAGAGCTTTTCATCTGGAAGTGTCCCTCTGCAGGCAGAGAGACCCTTAGTAATCCAAGCAACAACAGTGACAACAAGAACAATGGCTAACATTAACCGAGTGCTGGCAAGGACCAGGACTGTTGGAAAAGATGAGGTATGTGTGTTAAGTTCGCTCCCAGCACAAGTTATGTGGTAGGTGCTAGGATTTTTCCCATTTTACCAATGAGGAGCCTAATGCACGGAGAATTAAGAGCCTTGATTTTAAGAACCAAAGCCAACAGTGCTGAGTGTGTTGTACCACTAGCGAGGCATTTTGGGCATAAAATTTGAAAGGTGACTGAAAACCTCAGCAATCAAGATAAAAAAAAATTAATGCAGCATTTGTTGAAAAATCAAAACAAATTCAAAAATCCATGATGAAAAAAAAATCAAGATTTTAAATGAAGATAAATCCAGTAGATTCAGTTTCAGTCTGTCTGGCTATAGCTCTTGGCCAGCATGTTCTGCCTCCTTCAGCGTTGATTTAGGACCTACGATGTGCCCCACAAAGACCTTGCCTTTGCCCAAGTTACTCCTTCATTCCTGCAGCCTTGTCTCATTAAAGAAATGAGAAAACTGCATCCAAAGTTCTTCTGCTCATCCAACCTTTGGTTTGCTTCTGTCTTCCAAGAACAAACCAAGATGGGATCCAAACCAGAGCTTCATCTGAAAATCCTTTTGAGTACAGAGGTCTTCATCCATGAGCTCACAGCTGCCCCTGTTACCAAGGCCTCAGACTCTTTCCCCAGCCAGGAAATATCTAATCAGTAGTGTGGGCTTTGCTGGAGGGTAAGGCCGAGACAGCAGTGGCAAGTCAGTCCCTGATCAGCCCTCTTCCACCACCTCAGCCAAATCTGCCTCTGAGCCACCTTGTGTCTCAGCCAAGCCAGTCCTCCTTGGCTGCCCTACTCCTCTTGCAGAGTCAGTGCCAGTGCACAGCAGACCCTCTTCTTCCAAGATCGTCACCAGACTGCCCAGTGCCACCTCACTCTCCAAGCCTCCTGCCTGCTCATTCTTAACTCAACAACACAAAATTCACAAGTGCACAAGTGCGGTCACCGGCACACACCCCATCCCCTTCTCCGCCCCAGTTCTTCTAAGGAGGCAGCTGGCAGTGGGGCTGGAAGTGGATGAGAATAAGACAGATGGAGAACAAAATATCACTTTTTTTGACTGTTAAAGACATCGAACGTAATTTTTGTTGTTAAGGGCACGCTCTTTGTTCTGTGTCATTGTTCAGTATTGTGTTTCCCTCCAGAGGAAGAGAAGCCAAGAGCATTATCTTAGCGGGGTGCTGTCCGCCTGGAGGGAAATATCAGTAAGGAGGAAGGCACATTCAACATCCCCCCCACCTCCATGCAAAACTTTTTGCCTTCAATCTGTTCTCAACAACAAAACCAACTACAGTTACACAAGTTATCTAAAAAAAATTAGAGAATAATAGAAACTAACTTTTCATATTTTTGTAAATTGTAAATGGAATCATAGCACAGAACAAAGAGCGTGCCCTTAACAAGTGTTACTCATAAAAATAACTGGAAGAGCAACTACACACTACACAAAGTGGCATGGAATAGGAGGGATTTATTTGCTCACACATATTCACAGCCCTTACTAGGCAACAGGGATTAAACAAATACACAGATGAATTTAATTCAAGGGTGAGTAAAAAGGGGGCCAGAAAAGACCAGTCTAGTGGAGATAGAAGCCATCGACCCAAAGTCCCACAGGAAGTCCCCATGCCCAAAGTGACAGTGAGGTTACCTTGAAAGACATGTTAGACAAAGAATAGGAACAAGGAGAGTTTAATTAGGTGTCCTATTCCTGAAAACAGTAATGAGAAGATAATTTCATGTTTTAATCTACACTCTAAATCTCTCTGTGTGTTTGGTGCCACCCTTACCTACAGGAAAAGCAGCTGATGGAATGATTGGGCAAACCCTTCAGATTAGGGAATGCGGTGTAAACAGCCCTCCCAGCCACTGGCCCTCAAATCAGTGTTCTTTCTTCTACATGGGATGCTGTTTAGGACTTAGAGTTCATCTCTGTCTAGCCCCAACACCCCGCTGCTTCCGCCCACTTCTTAGTGGACAGTTCTGTCTCTAACAGGTTTATTCATCAGGCATTTTCTCTCTGGCTTATGTTTTCCTCAGCTCCTCACTGATCCAGCCTGGTTGAGCCACAACAACAACAAGCCCCTCCCCCAGAGCCCACGCCCTGCCATGGGGGCTGGCACTCTTTTACCAGACCACATCTCTGGGCATGGGCAGTACAGAGCAAGCTGAAGTCACTGCTTTCACCTCTCTTCCCAGCCAGTCCCTCTGTCCTTCCCCACACTCCATGCCTTCCTCAGACTTGCTCCCCATCTGTTGGCATGGTCCCACTTTAAGCTAAGCCCTACCGTACTTCCATGGAGACACAGGGGAGCACCTCCTAACCTACACACATACTTTTTCTCCTGTTCCGACAGAAACTGTGGCAACAGAATTGTAGAAGATCACAAGCCTGTCAGAGATATTAAAACAGCCCTTCATTTCCTGGAGTCAATGAAGAGTATAAATTAAACACCCTAATGTTTATGTTCGTTGAAGTTTGGCTGCTCGAATCCAATTCATTTATTATTATAATGTGATCTGGCAGAAACTTTAGCAGCTGCCTTTGACTGTTCTTTAAAGTCAATAACTAATGTATTCTCAACTGACTTCCCTTTCTCAGGTGTAAAATGGAAACTTTTCATCAAGAACCAGGCTCAGCTCATCAATATTTTTCTAATACTGGGAGACAACTAGAAGCAACCTTGATTTTACTCCTAATGCAACGGTAAACAGAAACACCAAAACGACACCCAGGATTTGGAAGCAGATTTATTTTACATCAGTGGGCACTGATTGGGATCACTCCCAAAATATCAGGCCCTGATCTCTGGTGGTCTAGGGCTTATATGGGATAAGCAAGCAGGAAGTACAGAGGCAGAACGGCTTGTCAATTGGGGATTGATTCTTACAGTGTGCATCACAGTGACCAGCCGTTTCTAAAAGTCAGGAGCAACTGGATCTGGAACAGGAACTATCACCTGGGCAACTAAAAAACTGAGGTATACTGGCTGGGAGGACATTTTCTGTTACACTATCTATTCCAGGGCAGACAGGTAAGCAGCTACAAAAAGTCACTTGAATGTGAAGATGCCACATGGTTGTACGAATACTACTCCTACTCAGGGACAAAGAGGTTCTCTCCATCTGAGGAGAACCTGACCAGGATGAGAGCACCAAAAACTCAGCCTTTCAGTATCAACAATGTTCTGTGTAGCTTCCTTTGTTTGGACACTGAGTGGCTTTCACAGGCTCATGTGTTCAGGTCTTGGTTCCCAGCCCTGGCACTGCTGTGGGGTAACAGAACCCAAAGGTGATAGGGCCCATTGGAAGGAAGTAGGTCATGAGGGGCAGGCCTTGAAGGGATACTGGAATCTTGGGCCATTCTCTCTCTTTGCTCTTCAGCCACCATGATGTGAATGGACCTCTTCTGCCATGCATTCCACCATGATGTACTGCGCTGCCACAGACCCAAAGCGATGGAGCCAAGCAACAGTGCACAGAAACTGCTAAAACCATGAGCCAAAATAAATCCTTCCTCCTCATAAGCTGATCATCTCAGATATTTTTTAATAGTAGTGGAAAGCTAACTAACACAATAACTGTTAATGGAAATATTTTTTGTTGTACACATCCATAAAAAATGACAGAAATAAATATTCATCCGTATCGCTCGCTGCGAGTTCCCCAGGCAAGAAACATCAGCGTCGTGTGACTCCTTGTCTTCCCTCTGTCTCCGTGTTCAGCGGGACAGAGCCTGGCTGCAGTGTGTCCCACCTTCCCAGCCTTGCTGCCACCACCCAGCTCAGACCCTCTCCCATTGTTCTTCACCTCAATCACTGGAACAGATTCCTCTAGAATTTACCTCTCCATTTCTTCCATCTCAACCTACTCAACACTGTGAAGCAAGATTTATTTCCTGGCCCTAATCCATTGCTAAATAATCTAATTGTTCCATGTGTTCCCCCAAAGAGCAGACTCTTTAGCTGGGGTCCAGGGGTCCCCACCTTCCTCTCCAGCCCTCTGTGCCTCTTTATGAATACCAATGTGCAGTCGATTCCATGACTGACACATGTCCAAACTCCATCTTCCTGTTCCCTTCCTTTCTGTAGAGACCTCCTCATTCTTCACCGAATCTTCCTACTCTCTTATCTGTTGCCTAATAACCATTCCTGCAGATGTGCCTTCTGGGGGACCCACAACCATTTTGTGAAGACTTCACTTCTTCCTCATTCCATTAACATAGGCCAATTCAGGTATTCCATTTCCAAGGAGGAGGGATTGGTCCAGAGTTAGTAACGAAGTCATGCAGGAGCAATCCATGTCTTCTCAGAGGTTTGATAGATGGGAGATGGACAGAAAGATGCCTACTGAGTAAGTACTTAGCTCCTGGAGAGAACTGGTCCATTTTTCAGCTCTAGGCTCTGCTCTCTATGCTGTTTTCATTCTCAGGCAGAATCCAGATAACATCAAAATTCTCAGGATATATCTGAATCTGAAGCCAGCTCTGCCTTTGGGCTTAACAGTTGAATAAAACAATAATTAATTCCCTGCTTACTTTCAATAAATAATTTCTTTTAAGTAAATAATTCCCTTTTTGCTTATACTAGAGTTGGATTTTTGCTGCTGATAAAGTAAGAGCCCTAACCTGGATATTCTTCACACTTTGTCTACAGAGCCTTGTATCTATGGAGACATATACAAGTTCTGCCTTGCATTATCTGCAAGAATGCATTATTCCTGTGTAATGACTTGAGGGCAATGTATCTTAGGCACATCTGTATTCTCTATGGTGTCTCATACCTCATGTGGCTTTAAACACATTATTTGCTTGGCAGAGTAAATGAAAAGATACATTTTAGACAAAATAATGTATTCCCCACCAGCAGTAAATCTCACTGACCACCCTTGTTCACCCATAAACTACAAAAAAATAGGCAAATATATATTATGTTGCCAAAATACATTTTCAGTCTGTAAAAATAAAATAAAATAACCTTATCAATGTTTCCAGACTTTATGGACACCCTGTAGAAATCTAAGTGGGAAAATATGACTTGGGAGCCAGCTGGATGATTCTTTCTGGGTGAATCCAGCCACCCGGACATGTGTGGGTCTGAGTGGAGTTTGCTGAGGACCACAGCCACGAGTGACTGCTGAAGAGGCTTCAGAAATGAAAGGACAGAGATAGCACGGCCTGCCGTGGAATCTGTGAAAACGGGGCCACCATCAAAGGTCCGCATCAGACAATCCCAGCCCTGAGAGTCTGCTGCCGTGCTTCTCAGTAGCAAGGGCAAGATCAGACTAGTTTCCCACCGCATTGTAGAATACGGCCTGTTTATCTAAGAAGGTGGGTAAGGAGTGTGCCAGTTTATTTAGTGGTTTAAAATTTTTTTTCTCTTTCTTCTTCCCGTATTCGGGATAGATCATCCTAGATGACGTCTTCTCTGGTACTGGAACTGTTGGGCCATAGGGCCTACATTTGTTTCTGGCTTTCTGCCCTGCCAGCCTCCACCCCCACCTACCCCAAACCACTGCTCTTTACTGTTCTTCGGAAAGAACCCAGTGGGCCAGTGAGCAGCTGTTTCCAGTGGGCTGGCCAAGGGAAAACTGGGTCAGAGCCCCAGCCCTCTGTGCCTCTTTGGTACCCGCTAGGAGAGTTAGGTCAACAGCACTCCAAGGGCCATTCTCTCCTCTGTACCCTCTGGGAGGAAGCCCTTGATTTTCTCCACCTAAGAATAATCCCCCAACCAATTCACTGTGCACCTTCAGGAGATCAGGAAACCCATGTCATTCCTGATCAAATCTGTCCTGTTCTGAGCAGACTTCACAGCCTGAGACAAGGCCATGTCTTTTTCTCAGAGGTTAGACTCCGATCTGTGAGACTGTTCTTTCTGCCCCTCTGCAATGTTACAACCTGGAAATGGGACCACTGGGATGCGAATGAACCAATTTGAGGATCTTCAAGTTATGTGCCTAGGTGCAACCATGAGCACCTGTGTACACACCTCACATACACAAGAGAACATGTACACTCACCAGCCCTTATTTCACACTATTGTCTGTGCAGAAACATGGGGGCAGAACAAAAGTGGAAGAAAAGAACAGGAGAACCAATTCAGAGAGACAAAGTTAGATATGGACAATGAGCAAAAGCAATGTTCCCTGCCTCCTACCTTATCACAGGCCCTCCTGTTCCTTCAGAATCTCACACTAGAGTATTTTTCTTCCTTTTCCTGTCTTCAGCCTGCATTTTCTACTTCTTTTCTCTGAAAATAAGTATTTTTAAGTTTATTTCTTTAAAAAAAAAAAAGCCAAAAAAGGAAAAAGAGAAGGAAGAAAGGGCCAGAGGAAAAGAGAGGAAGAGAAAAAGGGGAAGTGAAGGAGGGAGGCAGAGAAGGAGCGAGAGAGGGAGGGAGAGAGGGAGGGAGTGAGGGAGGGAGGAAAACCGAAATCTCCCACCCAGACCTTAATCCTCCTGTAAGCAAACATCTCTTGAGCATCACCACTTAATGAGGTCAAACTCAAGCCAAATACCGGACTTACCACGTCTCACTCCCACCTCCAAATTTTCTCCTATCACTAGAACCAGTAGACTCAATTCCAAGAAAAAAGAACCTGATGTTATCCTAAACTTCTTTCCTAAGTCTCCGTATTTAATTAGTAACCAAATCTCATCTCACCACCTCTTAAATGTCTCACAAATTGTTCTCTCACCTCTACCATTCTTATTGCTCTGCCCACTTTAGACTTTTTGTCTCTTTTCTTTGGAACTCAACAGTCTCTAAACTGGTCCCACACCTTCACTATCACCTCCTTTATTCCATTCCCCAGAGAGTGAATTTCTGAAAGCCTAAAGCTAATCCTAATAGCAGGCTGCTTAAAATCCTCTAGTGACTCTATAGAATAAAAGTTGCTATCTATCAGCACGATAGACAATGCCCTTTGTAAGGCAGCCCCTGCATTTGTCCCTGACCCAGACTTATTAAGGGCTTGGTACATTTCTTCATGAACACTTCTTTTTATTGCATTATAAATGTTTGTGTGTCTGGCCTCCAAATTAGTCTGTAATCTTGGAGGAAGACAAGACATCTGTATATCCATTACCAGTCCAGAGTTTGCTAACCAATAGACTTTCAATTCACAACACATACTTGCTAAATGAAGAAAGAGACAACCAGATAAACAAAGACTGGAACCAAAGAGAAAAGGGTCACAAACCCAAAGGCATTTGATGTCCTGTGGCTTTGGGGTAAATAAGTCAGAACACATAAAAACTAAGAGGTTGCTGCAGCATTGATATTCAGCATAGCATCTTTAGGAGGTAAAAACAGGACGAGCAATGAGTTAGAGAGGAAATTTGGTGTAGTCCAACAGTTGTGTTGGAAATAGCAGGCTGAATTATAATTGCAAGAAGGAATTGCTGACTACTAAACTTGATGCAATTTAACTCATTAATTGGTTCTGCAAACAATGAAGGACTTAGTCTTTGTGGCTTGGGAGAATAGAATTAGTTCTAAATGGAAACCAAAGAAATGATTTCAGTGCACCATCAAAGTCTTTCCAGTGCTGAATCTGCTTATATGTAGACTGGCTCATAATGTAGGAGAATTGTTCTGCCATTTAGCAGCTGTGACCTTAAGCAAGTTGCTTGACCTCTCTGATCCCCAATCTCTTTGTAAAATGAGCAAAATAATGGTACAATTGGAACATAAACATGATAATGAAGTGTATCTAGTGTGCAATAAATACTCGATGTATATTAACTTTTATTGGCAGTGGAAGTTAATTCCCTATAAGTAAAACTTTTGGAAAAGTGATAAAATATCTTTTCTTCAATATTATAGTTATTTGTATGTCTTACCCCCTAGCAGATTAATTTTTGAAAGCATGGTCCAAATCCATTTCATTTTGATGATCTATAGAGCCCTCGTTTGTAGGAAACCTTTCATAAATATGTGTTGGGTTGGAAAAAGAAGACTACTTAAGCATCTGAGAAATGACAGGACAAGGTCACCTCCAAAGTTTATGGAGATGATAAAAGTCTCTGATCCATCCATTGATTCATTCATCTACTCAGCAAGGTGGCACTGGGTGGCAAAAATGTGCCATGCAGTGGCTAAAGGTTGAGGATGGACAACAAAAAAAGACCTGGTCTTTGACCACGTAAGCCCTGTCATCTAGTGATCCCATGATGCCATTAAGGAGTTTTGAATTACTTAAACTACCTTTCAGATGTCTTCATACCAGGAATGCAGCTCTTTGTTTTGTTCCCGTGAACTGTTGGCTTATTTTGTGCTAAATGGAATATGTTTAGGAGGACAGATACCAGGGAGGGTCAAAAGGGGAGTGGCTGTTGTACAAAACACACCCCTGATTTTACAGATGCAAGTACAGACCTCTTTGACAATAGAGGATAAAGTCTTTATTATTAGCAAAATGCCTAGAAAGAGCTCAAATTAGTGCTGCTGTCTCTTCCATTTCACTCATTGTCTACCCTCAAGGTCCCAATACAAGATAGAGTTTGGAGGTAAATACATGGCTTTAGAAAGGGTGCCTTTCTCGTACATGGAATCCAAATCAAGGTAGGAAAGTCCAAATGTACAGGAAAAGCACAGACTCAGGGCACTGTGCTGTGCAAAGCTAGTGTAACAAAGGCTACGAGTTGTCAAAAGATGCCACATTTTCTTTGAAGATGCCTTGTATTCCACAGACTGGGAATATTTGCTCTACCTAAAACGTGTCTTTGACCCTGGTGGATAATGAGTTACCTTTGGGGACCTGTGAAGTCTTAAAATTGCATATAGAGTTATGTACATTAATGTTTCTTAGGAAGAGGCTTCATAATTTACGCCAAACTCCCCAAGAAATCTGTAGCCCTAAAACTCTATCAGGAAGTGGTGTTATTGTGTTATGGATTATGTCTAGATGTCCCCCCAAAGCCTCATGCAGTCATAGACGGGGCTTTTCAGAGGTGGCTGGATCTAGGGTGTGTGATGCTGGGATTAGGTGTGTGATGCTGAGATTAAGGGTATTAATACTAAATTAGTTCACTGATTGGTTTAGCATAGTTCTGGGTGTGGATAATGGGAAGGTCCAACCTGGGTGTGGGTGGCACCACCCAAAATCTAGGTATCCTAGAAGGATAAAAGGGAGAGGCAGACTGCTACTGCTGCTGCTTCACTACTTCACTGCTTTGCTGCCTTCTGCCTGCCATGAATTGTTTCTCTTCTAGAATGTCCCTGTGCCATGCCACCCTGCCTTGGAGCCAGGCAACTATGGACTAAAACCTCTACAAATTGTGAGCTGAAATAAACCATTCCTCCTTTAACTTTGAGTATCAGGTATTTTGTCTCAGCAACAAGAAAAGTAACTAAGACATCTTGCAACCTCAGAATGGAAATGAGAATTTCAGTTACACCAAGAGCTTGTGTAGAAGATATTCTTAGAGCTAGGTTCTTCCTGTTGGGGTGAGGTGAAGAAGAGGGTCATGAGGAGCACAGCCTCCAGGAACAGGTTTTGCAGGACTGAGTCAAGACTAATGTGGAGCATAACTTTAGGTACTGCTTGAACAGCAACTATTTTCATATACACTAGGTACAGGGTCACAAGCCCTTGCTCACACACGAAACACAACACCCACACCCACACCACCCCCCACAGCCCACTGCAAGAAAATAACTGAGGATAGGTAAGGATAGGATCAAAAAGAAGAGTGTGATATGAAAAACTAGAGGAAACTCCAGTAGTAAATAACTCCCAAAAGACAAATGAAAGAATAATAGAATAATTAATCATCACATAAATATATAGTAATTTGGGTTTTGCAGGTATGAAGACAAATGTGGACAATATCTAGTATGGCCCTGAGCTCTTAAGAGCAGCTTAGCAACTGTGTTCTAATGTTTGGAGGTGCATGAAGATGGTCTGTTTTCTTCTCTAGGTTGTTTTCTTTCAGCCCCTAGAAAAATAGCAATTTGGCAGTAGAATTCATCTTTGAAGGATTTGCAGGGAAACCATATATAGCAGCAACTCCTGAGTTCTCCCTATTTCTGCCTCTTTGTATTGTAACTCCTCCTCATTCCTTGGTGGTAAAAAGGGGGTAGTGCACCTAAAAGGCAAACCTCACTATTCAAGCAGGCATTTCTCTTTGTTGTGCCACAAACTGGCTATGTAACACTGCACAAGTCCAGCTTTACTGTGGGCATCAGCTTCCCCATTTGTAAATGAAATTTTTGAACCAAAGCCCTCTGGTTCCATGTTTAACCACTTTACTTCTCATAACCCTCCTAAGAATTTGAGTCCCTAATGTTTAATGCTGTGGCCATACATAGTGGGAGCTCTGTAAACAATTAGGAAATATATGGCTCAACTAAGTTCAGTAAATGTCTCTCTAGTCTAATATTTACTATGTATTCAAGTCTTGTATTGCCCAATTCACATTTATCCCACTCAAGTTCAGTCCCAGTAATAATCTTCAATTTAATTATTTAAAGAGTTAAGCCTTTCTAGTTCTTTCTAGGGCTTCCTGACCTCTATATGCATTTGACATACCATTCTCACCTTTCAGCCTAGGGTAGAATCCATGTAACTCCTTACAGGATGACTTCATTATTTCCAAATCATTACTTGTTCTGTCTCCATGATGCTTAATTTTATATGTCAACTTGACTAGAGTAAGAGATACCCATATAGCTGGGTGTGTCTACGGATGTTTCTGGAAGAAATTAGCATTTGAATCATTAGAGTGATTAAAGAACTTTGCCTTCTCCAGTGCAAGTGGGTATCATTTAATCCTTTGAGGGCCTGACTAGAACAAAATGGTGGAGGAAGGATGAATTTGCTCTGTGTTTAAGAAGTTCATTTGTCTTTTCATGTCCTTAGACATCTCCACTCTTCCTCCTTGGCCTTTGGACTCAGCCTGGGACCTACACCATTAGAAGAACTGTTCCCAAATTCTTCCATTGACTCCCATAATCTTGACATTTTTGAAGAGCATAAGCCAATCTCCTAGGTGACTGCCCTTCCATTGGTTTTTGTCTTTTGTTTCCTTTTGATTAGATTTATGTTACATTTTGGGGCAGGAATATGAAAGAAGCAGTGATGCTAAGCTCTTCTTCATGTATAATATCGGGAGCACATGATATCGGATGGCCCAATCATTATTAATGATAATGTAATCACTTAAAGTGGTGTTTACCAATAAGTAATCTGAGGAGAGATACCATGAAGCTATTAATATCTTGCTCCTTATCAAATGTTAACCACAAGTTTATCATATATTCATGGTTCTTGCCTAAACTGATTATTATTGTAATAGTTGCAAAATGGTGATTTTCTAACTCCAGTATTCTGTTCAAAATTAATAATCAGCATTTATTAACTAGCATCCTACTGCAAAGAAAGTCTTTCCTTTCTCCTTACTGATCTATTTATTTACTGCATAATTTATTTCAGTGTGGACTAGGGATTCTTACCTTATCAAATAAGTTAAAATGTATAACTATTTATTATGGCAATTAAATTTATAAGATGTAGCTAGTAAGATTCTGAGTCTTTTGATATTCACCCATCATTTCTTTCATATTTCCTTTTTTCTGGCACAGTAAGAGAGTACAGGCTCACCTTGTGTCTTCTCTGACTCCTGTCATGACATTGGCCATTTCTTTGAGAAACACTGGTTCTTTTTGTGGAGAAATGGTATTAGACAAATGGTATTAGACATGTTCGTTTTTGCTAGAGTATTAGTTACCAATGCTTTTAGCCAAACAGAGTATTAATAGGAAATATGCACACATCTCAGATGTACATATATGGTATGTTAATATATATACTTATTAAATGTTAATATATATTTAATAAGCCCATGGGTCTATACAAATATCTGAAGTTTTAATCCACACTATTGAAACACTTGGACTTCCCTTGTTCCATATATTTTTGCCTTCAATAGTAAGAAACCTGGCTTCCTTTATCCTGAATAATTTATTCATGTACTCACTTATTAATTTCTACATTACACAAATTGTGGTTCCCAAATTGCTAACACATTTATCTGTAGAAAATAAGACAACTTACTAGAGTTTAATATTCATTTATAATTTTTGTTGTTGTTTTTAGCCTGATAGAATGCAGTCAAAGAATTGAGGGCACAAGTTACTTGTGTTAATTTTAAATTTTTCCCTATCTCAGTATGATAAAGTTGTTCATTTATAATATAATCATATTTTTAAAATACATAAAATATTAATATGATCCTCAAAGTAAAAACAACAAGAAGGGTACTCAAAAAAGTGTCATCTTCTACCGCCACCACTCATCCTTTCCACTCATTTCCTCACCTTCTCCATAGGTAACACATTTTATTTATTTCTCACTTATTCTTCCCATGTTTATTTTGGTAAAATTAAACATATACTATAAATATATATGTTTTCATCTTTCTCCTTCTTACATAGAAGACAGTATAGTATAAATGTATAAATACTCTCTTAGAAAAGAGTAGCAGAGTATAAATTATATAAATAATCTTTTCTCCTTGCTTTTCCACTTAATAAAATATCCTGAAAAATCATGCCATGTAATTCACAGAGATCTTCCACATTTATTTTACAACTCCATACTACTCCATGGTGTGGAAATTTAGATTGTTTCCAGTATTTTAAAACTATAAACAATGCTACAGTGAAGAACTTTGTGCACATGTATTTTCATATTGTTGAAGGTAAAACTTCAGAATAGATTTCTAGAGGAGGGATAGCTGGGTCAAGAGTTAAAGACATACTTGATTTGTGAGACAGTACCCACTTCCCCTATAAAGTGTTGTGTTATTGTTTTTCGTTCCCATTAACAATGAGGGTGTTTGTTTTCTCACAGCTTTGTCAACAAGGTGTGGTAAGTATTTTAAATTATCTTCCCATTCTCATAGATAAGAAATCGTACCTCATTTTAGATTTAATTTTTATATTATGAGAAATATATTCAAATGCATATTTATATAATTAAGGTTATTGGAATGTTGAGCATATTTTTATGTACTTAAGGACCATTTTAAAAATTATTTGGACATATTATTACTAATTTTCCAGTTGGTTTTCAGTTTTTCTTTTTTCCTTAATTTTAAAGAGCCTATCACAATTTATGTCATTGCATTACATAATGATGGGAGTGTCACACCCACATTTACCCTTTAGAATATTTCTACTGATGAATTATTAATTTAATTTTATGAGTTTTATTATATGAAACAATAAGTGCTTAACAGAAAAAAAATCACAAAAATAAAGTATGGTATTTTTAAAATACGTTGAGTGTTTATACAAAAGTATCAAAATTTTCAGCATCAACTGATTTTTGATATACAAAGTCTAAAAGAGAACAACAAAAATAAATTCCTGCATGAATTACAATGAAAATACCAGTAGTAATCTACAAAAAAAAATCTTTACTTCAATTATCACAGCTAAGACAGTCTTCACAAATGACAACAGCACCTTCTGTACACAAGTATCACTTACACTGACAGCACATGTATTTTGCTTTCCTGGCCTTTTTGTAGGACATACTTACTTGACATGTGGCTGGTCTTGCTGTTCGTCAGTAGGTTCTTATTATATTATGCAATGTGTAGTTAACAGGAACATAAAATATCAATAAAATAAAGTATTAAGTTCTTTATATGTATTGCACATTTAGAATAAACATCAACATTTTCACAGCAGCTGTGTACTTACTTACAAAACCTAAAAGATAATGTCAGAAATAAATTCCCATATGAATTACAATGAAAATACCAATAGCACTCAACAAAAAAATCTTTACTTCAATTATCCCACCTAAATAATAAGATAATATGTCAATAAAATAAAATATCAAATGTGTAATGAGTGTTTAGAATACACATCAACATTTTCACATCAGCTGTGTGCTTGCTTATAAAACCTATGAGATAACATCAGAAATAAAAATCTATGTGAGCTGCAATGTAAACACAAGCAAAAGTCTATCACAGAAAGAATCTTTGATTCAACTGTCACACCCAAGGCAGTCTTCACACATGACAGCTGCATGTTCCATGCACATGTCTCGCTTACACTGACAGCACATGTGCTTAGCTTTCCTTTCCCATGTGGCAGGCCATTCTTTTCACTTCTCTTCTCTTCCTGTTATCTCAGGAACTTTCTACTATGTTGTACAATGTGCATTAAGCAGGGAAATAATATATCAATAAAATAAAATATTAAATGTGTAAAGAGTGCTTAGAATAGAAATCAACATTTTCATATCAGCTGTTTACTTACTTACAATACCTAAGAAATAACATCAGAAATAAAAACTTATGTGAACTACAATGAAAATTCCAATAGAACTCTACAACAAAAATAATCTTTGCTTCAGTTGTCACACCCACCTATTGTCTTCACACATGAAAATTGCGTGTTCCATACACAAGTATCGCTTACATTGATAGCACATATATTTTGTTTTCTTGTCCTTTCTTGTAGGGCACAGTTGCCATCTTTCTGGTTTTCCTGTTGTCATAGTAGGTCTTTGGGATGCTTCACCTGCCTGTTCCCCTGTCAGCTTACCATTGTGGCCCACAATTTTTTTGCACAGTTTTTTTCTCTGCTGTAAATGATCTCTTATGAGTTCCAGTCCCAATCCTCTAAGAAAATTTCTCCATGGTATTTTGCACTTCTTATCTTCTTTGTAAACTTTCAAACTATTTATGCCACACATATTTAGGATCACATAAAACAGAACCATTGGCCAATGCTTTGTGTTTTGACTGACATCATAGTTGCTGCATAACTCATCAACAACCTCTACTCTGCCTTTGGTTTTGTTGTAGAAAGTTTCCATCTCAGGCTTCCATTTTGTCAAGGTTTCCCTATCAATATTCCCATCATGGTGCAATGTTGATATTAGCAGTACCAGTTTGTTTTTCTTTGCTACATACAAGGCCAATGTAAATCTTTCTGAAATCCAAAGATTGTACTATACAATTCTCTGTTTTGAAGTTGCAGTATTTCATTTGGAAATTCTGTTTTGTTCCTGTGTACAGTTTCTGTGCTAGTCAACTTCGCCTCTGTTAGCAAATGTAACATCAATTGGAAACCAATAAACCAATTGTTGAAGGTCACATTCTGATTGGTTTGGGAGATGGGAGCAAAAAGTCTGTTCACAATATTATTCAGTTGATTACTATATGAATAAGGACTTGATAGCTGAGTTCTAGAATAAATTTCTAAATTGAAAGCATATAAATCATCACATCTACAAGGGCATAAATTTTGTGCTATATTTTGATCTATCACTATTCCATAAGTCTTTTACATTCCTGTGATTACCATGAGAAATCCCTGCTAAGTGCAGAAGGCTTATGAATGCTTTCAGTTCAGCCAGTGAGGTGTCATGATAAATACATTTTTTAATACGGCTATTGGTGCATACAAAACATTTTACTTGTATCTCAGCTTCTGTGTATTTCACAGGATTTTATAGCATTTTGTCTGTTACACTTTCTAAAACTGAATGGCAGTGGTGGTATTGCAGAACCAGTACCAAACCAAAAAGAAGATGCTCCACATCAAGGAGTAAGAAGACAATCATTTATTATGATGGCAGGCTGATGGGGGATCACCCCTGAAGCATCAGCCCCAAACTGCAGTTAGGACTGGATTTATATAGGGTTTGCAAGCAAGTAGTACAGAAGCAGAGAGCATGGGTATCTAGGATTGGGTAAAAATCCTGGTCATCAGTTACTAAGCAAGCAACTCTAAAGACAAGCTGGTGGGGACAGGATATGTTTACAGGCTTTGGGGTAGCACAGACACAACAGCCAGAGAATGTTACCTTATTTGGTCTTATAGTTCTGTACAGAATGAGTACATCTTGTGACCTGGCTATATCAGCCAGAATAAACATATCATGTGGTCTCATTGCATTAGTCAGGCAGGGGGCTTAAAGTTCTGAATTTGCATTATATTCCCCCCTGTTTTTTATAGGGAAGATTCTTCTTCTTCAGTTTTAAGAAGTTGATAAGAAGGGGTGGCTCTTAAGAGGAGTTGGTGTTGTATGGCCTCAAAGCGTTTAGTCAGAAATTGGGTCAGGATGTGGACCACACAGGGACCTAGAAGGTGAACTATCAGGAGAGCCACTAGAGGCCCAAGCAAAGCTCCCACCCATGAGGGGAGAAAGTCCAGAGATCCCCACCAAAGAGGCACTCAGTTTATCTTTGGCTTTCTGCTTGATATGCTTCTGCAACTGGCAGAAGTTTTCTCTGACTGACTATTCCTGATTTGTTAGCATAATAACAACATTCTTTTTCTAGGAAAAGTAGGTGCCTCCCTGCTGGGCTGTTAAGAGGTCCAAAGCCTGGCGGTTTTGTAAAACAACCATGGCTAGGGAGTCAATCTGTTCCTGGAGGGTGTCAATAGAGCTTTGAACATTTTCAAAGTCTCCTAAATTTTGGTTGGTTAACTGTATATATTGGCTTTGTCCCAACCCGAACTCTCTTCCACCCATGGCTAGGCCTCCTGCTATTGCTATGCCAACCAGGATAGGCAAAACATGGGGTCTTGTCTCATGCAGGACTCAGGGAGAGGCAGAGGGCCCTGGTTGCCTGGGTAGATGTTTAGATATGGGACCAGAAAGGCAATGCTGCAAAGGCTCATATTTTGGGGGGAAAATACATGGTAGACTCCGTCAAAGCATATAAAAAAGGTTTTATTGTCTGTCTGAAGTGGGAAGCTGGGTCTGGTTATGGAGGTGCAGCCAGTTGATACATTGGGAGAGCCTCCATCTCCCAAGAAGCAAGTGGAGTTTCCCATTATTTGGGTCGGGGAGGCTTGGAGTAAATTCGCTGGGGAGTGGGTGGCATTAAACCAAGAGGCATTT
Organism: Erethizon dorsatum; assembly: GCA_028451465.1. Classification (NCBI taxonomy): domain Eukaryota; kingdom Metazoa; phylum Chordata; class Mammalia; order Rodentia; family Erethizontidae; genus Erethizon; species Erethizon dorsatum. The sequence continues at coordinate 19,938,738 of CM051835.1, forward strand.
GGGGTTAGCCCCAGAGCCTGGTAGGATAGGGTGGTGAGTGGCATGCAGAGCCACCAGTCTTCCACCAGAGTTGGGTCGACATGTTGGAGGACAGTCTGGATCCTGTTAACCAACTATAATATGCCTAGGGCAAGTAAAGAGAGGTCTTTGGTGGCAGCATGCATGTGTGAAGGCTTAAAGTTCATTAAAACCTTGGAATTAGGAACCTGGATAGAGGGGATAAACACTTTTTGGATTTGGATTAACATAGCTAGGTCTTTTCCTGTGCCATCTACTCAGACAGCTAACATTCGTCCTGTCACCCAGACAGTGTCATTTGGCTTATAAACATGGTATTGAATGGGGTTATATTGACCTCTCTGGCAGCTGGTTGGGGCCAATGACTGGATGAAAGGAGGCCTCCCATTGTAAGGGGGTTTTTCGCAGACATGTTTTATATATAACTGGTTTTCTTTTCCAGGCCAATATATATTGTCACATTTCCAAGTATCACATTACCAGGTATGTAGGTTATTACAGGCCCAGTCTATTTGGTTACTTCTCTGGACTGGTTGTCCCTGCCAGCCTTGAAAAACATACTTGCCATTTGTTTGGTAAGCTCTTTTCCAACTCAGGTCACCCATCCTGTATAGTACTCATTAGTCTCATTGTTGGGACATGCATCAAAGTACAAGGACACATCAGGCTTACAGGAATCCCACCTGGTATGGTTTAGGAGGTATGGAGTACCTCCTAGGCGGACCTGGAACTCCTAATATCCTCCCCGTCAGGGAAAAGTGGAGCTAAGCAGTCCTAATAGAAGGGACCATGGGGCAGGGAATGCAGCCATTTTAAAATTTGGAGAGGCAGTTTAGGGTACTCAGTCCAATAGTTACACTAATGTAGAAGAAGACAAGGGTGACATTGTAGGGGAATCTCCAGTCTTCTAGGGATATGGCCCACAGTCCTGTAGCAAGCACCGAGATTAACAAGAGAAAGGGGACTAAGAGCCAAACTGAATAATAGAACATGAGACAATTAAAGTGGGCATTCCATTGTATGAAGTCAATCTTCAGTCATGCATGGACTCACCAGCTTCTGGAGAGGTGAAAGCAGGGCTCTGAGTGCATTGTCTCTTCAGGGTAGTCTTTAGGGGAGCTGATGCATCTGGATAGGCTTTCCAGCAGTCCACTTGCTGTGCCCTCTTGACTCGAGTATGGTATATCCAGGGCTGGACCTCGGACACCTTAACATCTGTGAGAGTAGCCAAAACAACAATATAGGGCCCTTTCCAGATGGGCTGGAGTGGCTCCTTTTCCCAGTCCTTTATCCAGACCATATTACCAGGATTATATGTATGCGCAGGCATGTCTGTGGGTATAGCAGGCCTTTCAGTTATATTTCTGTGTATTTCAGAAAGGGTCTTTCCTAACTGTGTGAATTGTTCTTGCAGAGACAGGTTGCGTAGTTGGTGTAGGTCTCCCTGGAGACCTTTGATTGTGGGAGGGGGGTCTCCCATACAGGACTTCAAAGGGGGTATACCCCATGGGTATGGGTGAATTTTGGACCTTAGGGAGGGCCATAGGAAGTAAGTCTATCCAGGATGCCTGAGTTTCTTAGTAATATTTGGTTAGGACTGATTTTAGAGTTCTATTCATCCTTTCAACTTTCCCTGAACTTTGTGGCATGTGCACCATGTGTAAGTTCCATTTGATTTTTAATTCCTTTGCCTGTTTCTGGGTTCCTTCTGCTACAAATGCTGGTCCATTATCACTACCTATGGTTAGAGGCAGTCCATATCTAAGGATAACTTCTCTTAGCAATGCTCTACAGACTTCAGTAGTCTTTTCTGTTTTAGTAGGGAATGCCTCTGGCCATGTAGAATAAGTACAGACAAGTACCAGGAGATATTTGTAGACTTTATATGGTTTGAATTCTGTGAAATTTATTTGTAGGTCTTCTAAAGGAGAAAGTCTGGAATGTTGGATGCTAGGTGGGGGTTTGGGTCCAGATGAGGACTCTGTCCTCACACAGATTTGACATCTTTGACTCATAGAAGCACAGATTGAGGCTAACTTTGGAATATAATAGCATCAGCTTAGAAGCTGATCATAGCAGCTTTCCCTCCATGTGTGATGTCATGATGGCATTTTACCCAGGTGTAGGCCAAATTTTGGGGAATTATCATCCGATCATATGGTAAAGTCCAAGCACCATTTGGGCCCATGTAGGCTCCTTCTTGTTGTGCCCATTTAGTTTCCTCCTTAGAGTAATAAAGGGGTCTGCTGCAGAGACTGAGGACAGTTTTAGGAGGTATTTCATGCAGGGCTTCCAAATTCTGTACTAAGTCACTTTATCCTCAGGTGGAGCATTTTGCCACTAATTTGCCAGCTTCATCTGCTTTATGGTTGCCAAGGGTAACAGTGTCTCTTACTTTTTGGTGTCCCTTACAATGGATAATGGCTACCTTCTTAGATTTCCAAATTGCAGTCAGGAGTTGAGAGATCTCATTCTTGTTTTCGACTTATTTTCCTTCTGCCATCAGGAGTCCATGCTCCTTGTATAGAAGTCCATGGACATGAACAGCGGCAAAAGCATACCTTGAATCAGTGTATATGTTGACTTTCTTATCTTTTGCCCAATTTAGAGCTTGGATAAGCCCCCAGAGTCCAGCTCATTGAGCAGACCAGCTTTGGGGAGGGGGCCCAACTAGGAGCACTTCCTAGGTTGTGACAACCATGTAGCCAGCTCAACATTTTCCATCCCTGACTGAGCTACTTCCATCCATAAACAGGGTGTACTGAGCATCAGACAGGGGTTCCATTTGTAGATCTGGCAGGCTAGCATCAGACAGTGGTTGTAGACAGTTGCAGAGCATCAGACAGTGGTTCCATTTGTAGATCTGGCAGGCTAGCAAAAAGCTCATCTGTCAAAGTGAGTAGTCATGATCAGGGTGGCCAAGCTCAGGGGCAAGAGGGTGGCTGGGTTTAGAGGTCTGACCAACTGAAAAGTAAGTCAGGGATTTCCAACAATCACTCCTTGGTACTGGGTGACATGGCTGTTTGAGAGCCAGTGGTGTCTCCAATTGTTCAGTAACTCTAGAACCACATGTGAGACCTGGACCATCAATTTTTGTCATAGAGTCAGTTTGTCAGCCTCCCAAATAAGGACAGTTGTGGCTGCCAGGGCTCTCAAACGTGGCGGCCATCCTTTCACTACTGGGCCCAGTGTCTTTGATAGATATGCAGTGGATATTTCCCATGGTCCAACCTTTTGAGTAAGGACTTCTGAGCCACATGTTTTCTCTCATCTACAAACAGGATAAAAGGACATGTTACCTCAGGTATGCCTAGTGCCGGGGCAGTTAAGAGCACATTCTTTAAGCCTCTGAATGCCTCAATTTGTTCAACAGTCCAATTGAAGACTTCTCTTTCAGTTTCTTTTCCTGCAAGCATGTCATACAATGATTTTGCCTTTTCGGCAAACCCCGGGTATCCAGATTCTGCAGAATCCCGCAGTGCCCAGGAACTCTCGGAGTTGTTTTCTACAATCTGGCCATGGAAATGAGCAGATCACCTCTTTCCTTTCTGTCCCCAGGCATCTGTATCCATTTTCTAGGTCAAATCCCAGGTATAGTACTTGGTGATTTACATATTTGGGCTTTTTTCTAAGAGATGTTATAACGAGCTTTCAGCAGGTGGCCAAAGAGGGCTTGCATTCCTTTCCAGCAATTTGTCTCTTCTTGGCTGCACAGCAATATGTCATTGACAAGTTGCAGAAGGGTGCATTTGAAATCTTTATGTCTAAAATTTGCCAAATCTGCAGCCAATACCTCCCCAAAGATGGTGAGGGAATTCTTCAAACCCTGAGGGAGGTAGGTCCAGGTGAGCTGCCCCTTTCATCCCATATCAAAGGTGAAAAGGGGTTGGCTGATGGGTGCCACCCACAGGCAGAAGAAAGCATCTTTCAGATCCAGGCAGGTGAACCAAGCCACATCAGGTGGTAGCAAGCCCAGGAGGGTATAGGGATTCTGAACTGTTGAATGCAGAGTCATTGTGGCTTCATTAATAGCATGGAGATCTTGGATTGGGCAGAAGTCTCCACTTGGTTTCTTCACTGGAAGTAGGGGGGTGTTCCAAGGTAATTGACAATTGACCAGAATTCCAGCTTGTCTCAGTCAAGAGTTGTGGGGTTGAATACCAAGGCGAGCCTCTCAGTACATGGGATACTGTTTAACAGTACAGGGCCAAGGGTGACCAAATCAGCTACCTGCCCTGTACTATCAGCCTTTCAGCTCCATTGATCTCCTCAACTTGAAACATCATACGCCCTCCTGCTCGGAAAAGCCCCAAGCCATGATCGATCTTCTGACCTTGATTTTTCAGACATATCAGCCTACCTGGGACAATTGCCAACAAATCCTCCTGACCCTTTTCAATACTGAAGAATGTGCCTATATTTTCGAGGGAGGATGAACCTGGCTAAAGGCTAGGGTCCCACCCACCATTGTTGACCCCAATGCCTGGGTAAACACTATCTTTCCCAACACCTGGCCAAATTGGGATTTTAACACTGCTCAAGGCCATGAGACCTTAGAACAATATCATGGGGCCTTTCTGGCAGGGATAAAGGAAGGAGGAAAGAAAGTGTGTTGAATGCCCAGTGAGGCATCTGAAGGTGTTTTGAATGGAGCCAGTGACTAATGGGGCTCGGCATGTATGGTTCCTGAGGTCTAGGCAGCATCAAGGGTGGTGTGGTCAGAGGTGGTGGAGAGGGAGCAATAGAATCTGGAGAAATGGTCAGCAGCTAACTGGGGGCTGCCACTTGGGGCAGCAGTGGTAGTGGTCCCAGGGGGTCTGGGTTGTCGCCCACATACAGGGGCAGGAAAGCATCATCAGGGTCATCAGGCAGGATAGGATAAATCTTTTCAGTCTTTGGGGTCCTTTTTGTAGGGGATTTATGGTCTGGTTGACCAGCTTTGACCACCAGGAGAGTCCCTTCTTCTTGATATGCACAGGCATGAAGCCAAGGTAGAAGACTCTGACATAGATTTAACCAGGAATCAATGTAGGGAAACTGATTGGGATAGCCCTTCAGGCCAGGTTCAGTTGCTTGATTCCAGATCTGGTGGACAACTTTTACATCTAGAGTTCCTTTGGGCAGCCAAGCAGAGTGAAGCCATGGCCAGTCTCACAGAGGGCACAGAGTCATTGGGGTTTCATTTTTACTCCATAGTCATCTGAAAAGCCCTTCCTGAAGTTTTATAACATACATTCAAGGATGGTGATTTTACTCTGGCTGGTACCCATTCTGACTCCCTACAGTGTGTGTAGTGAGCCCTTGAATGGTGTCACAACAGACAAGGGATGGGTGCCCCTCCTGAAGGAGAGACCACACAGGCGCCTGCTTAGCCACTTGCCTCTCAGCAATGTTGGGACCATCCAGACTATAGGAGAAGTGTCAGTAAGTTCTCCATTTTGTCCTCTCAGACCTCCAAGGAGATTTTGCTGGGAGTGACCAGTTAGACGCATTCACAGAACCACAGGTTAGGGCCCACTCAAGCGCCATGGCTCTGAGACCCTGTGGGGGACTTTCACCATGGAGCACAGATGGAATGACCTATTGCTTATGTCATCCATTCACATTCAGTCCACACATCCACCCACAAGCACACAGAGGTTAAAACATTCCAGCCCCCGACCTTGGGGAAATCTCTGACTGACACTGATGAGGGGTGATCAGGTCCTCCTTCACCCACTCAGGGACAGGATCCTGACAGCCTGACTATAGGACTTCCCGGGGTGGTCCTATCTTGTCTGGAGACTTGGAAGAGTCACGTTCTGTCTCCTCTGCTTAGTCCAGTGAGTTCTCCACTGTAGAGCAGGGACTCCTGCCTGGACTGGGCCACCAAGGAAATTCCTGACATAGAGTCAGAGGGTGCGCCTTCCCATCTGCAGGTTGGAGGGGCTTCCCGCTGCAGTCAGCGGGCCTCCACCAGTGATCCAAATGGTCAGCACGGTGCCTTCTCAGTCAGGGAACCAAGAATGTTGCAGAAGTGGTACTGAACCAAAAAGAAGTCACTGCACCAAGGAGTGGGAAGGCAATCGTTTATTACACCGGTGGGCTGATGGGGGATCACCCCTGAAGCATCAACCCCAAATTGCAGTTAGGACTAGATTTATATAGGGTTAGCAAGCAGGTAGTACAGAAGCAGGGAGCATGGGTGTCTAGGATTGGGTAAAAATCCTGGTTGCCAGTTACTAAGCAAGCAACTCTAAAAACAAGCTTGTGGGGATAGGATATGTTTACAGGCTTTGGGGTGCACAGACACAACAGCCAGAGAATGTTACCTTATTTGGTCTTATAGTTCTGTACAGAATGAGTACATTTTGTGGCCTTGCTGTATCAGCCAGAATAAATATATCATGTGGTCTCATTGCATTAGTCAGGCAGGGGGCTTAAAGTTCTGAATTTTCATTATAGTGGCATTCTATCCAATACATTTTACCCCTGCCAAGATCCTCACTATATTTTCAGACCTAGTTTAACATTGGATCATTCCATTTGGTTGCATGCTCCAATGTTTTGCAACATTTCTAATAGTCATATACTCCTATTGCTGTTTTCTTCATCATTTGAATCAAGGAGGTCTGCATTCCCCGTGTCTGTATCAGCCAAATCTTGCTCCATTTCACTGTCACAGGAACATTGGTTCACATGGCCAACATCAAAGTCATCATCATCATCATCATCATCATCATCATCATCATCATCATGCTCCCATACCACTCTTCTGTTGTGAAAACATGTATTTTACCATAATGGATCTTCTTCATCATTCCTACATGAGTAATCTGATGATTCACTTTTGACTTCCTCCAAAATTTGCAAATCTGGTTTTTCATGTTCCATTATACTGAATTGGGCTGCTTCTACCAGAAAAATCAAAAGAAAACTTTTTTAAAAACAAATCTTAGAGTGGTATGGGTGTATTACACCCTCTGTGATGCTCTGGTAAATGTATGCAAAAACTGTTCCACAGAGCATAACACAGGTTTAAGTCCTGGTTTGACACAGTTGCACATGGGCACACACGTTGCCTTTCATTGTACCACATTAGTAAACACAAAGATTGCTTCTCATATCCCTCAGAGAAAGGTACTGAGACACACAGCTGGCTACAATTATGCTAAATTAAAAATTTACAGGTGAAAAATAAGAAGTCTGTATGTGGCATCCTCTGTTAAGCTTGGATGGTATTAAAAGTTATTTTTTGTCAGGGGTAATATGCATAGAAGTACTTTTTCTCATTTTGTCACTTGGCTTTTCATTTTATTGTTGATGGGGTTTCTGACTATACAAAATTGTTTTAAATTTTGGAGTCAAATTTTATTAATATTATTACAGGAGTTCAAACCATAGGTAGGCCCATGTTCAATACATATCAGAGATTAACTTATTCATAATTTCTTCTAACTATAATTTTAAATTTATAAAGTTTTATTTTTCATACTTGTCATCTTTGATATATTTGAGGTTTTTTCTTTTATATTATTTAAGGTATTAATCTTACTCTTTTTAAAAATGGCTATCTAGTGATTGGAAGTTCCATTTCATTATATAGTAAATTTTTATATATGTACAGTACTCAGATCTTCTATGGGAAATTCTATTTCACTAGTTAATCTGTCTGCTTGTGACAGTGTACACACTGATTTAATTACAGAAAACTTAGAAGATATTTTAAATTCAGGCAGGGTTAACTTTTTATTGTAACTCATTTTATTTCCCAATGCTTTTCTAGTTATTCTTGCATGTTTATTTTTTCCATATAAAATTTAGTATCAATTTCTCTGTAAAATTGTAACCATGGTATTTTTATTAGGCATATACTCAACTTACAAATCAACTAAGACAAAAATGATATCCTTATAATATCAAAACAGTTTGCCTTTGTGTCAACTTGGGTAAGAAATACCCAGCTGATAGGCTTAGCACAGTTTGGGTGTATCTGAATGATGGACTTAAGAGGGAAGACCCACCCTGGGTGTGGGGGCACCAACCAATAGGCTTGTAGCTGGATGGAATAAAAAAGGAAAACTGCTTTTTTTTCTGTTTTTTTGGACGAGCTTTAGTCTTCACCATCACCTTTGGATGTCCATCTCCAGGCTTCCAGTGCAGAATCTTCAGCCTTTCAGCACAGGCCCTTCTACTTCCTGATATGGACTTGAATAGGATTCTGCAGTGAGCTTCAGACCTTTTACCTCCTATTTGACTTTTCATGTCTCAAGCATGCAGATGGCCCTTTTGTGCTCTTTCGCACCGGATTCCGCAGATGGCCATAGTATTGCAAACATACTTTGTAAATCCTTACATATATTAAATCTGTTCCTCTAGTGAACATTGACTGATAAAACATACCAAGCAAAAACAAATGTTGTTTTTACAATTATTCTTTTGTTTCATTAAAGAATGCTTAACATTTTCTCTTTTAGATTTTACACATTCTTACTGAACTTTTTCCTGAGTATTTTATCTTGTTTGTTGATATTTTAAATACACATTTCCTATCATATCCTCAAATTACTTACTGTGTGAATGAGAACAATTGATTTCTGTAATAGCTGATTTTGTCAACTTGAGTAAGAAACACCCAAATAATTGGGTTAGCACGGTTCTGGGTGTGTCTGAAGGGATTTACTAAAGATGAAAGACCCACCCTGAGTATGGGTGGCACCAAAGGCTTGTAGCCTGAATGGAATAAAAAGATAATAAAGAAAGAAGGCCACTTCTGTCCTTCAGAGGAACGCTAGTCTTCACCTTCACCTTGGATATTGTCTCCTGGCTTCCACTACAGACCCTTCAGCCTCCAGCATGGACACTTTGGCCTCCTGATATGGACTCGCACAGGACACTACAGTGGGCTCCAGGCCTTCAACCTTCAGCTGGATCCTTCAGATCTCCAGTGAGCAGACAGCTCTTTTCCACTCTTCGACAACTGACTCTGCAGAGGCCATTGGAAGCCTACCTTGTAAATCCTTATATATTTACATATCTTACATTAAATGTTTCTCTAGTGAGTACTGATACAATTTCTGAATGCTAATTTTGTAGCTTTCTATCTTTCCTAAATTTAGTAAAATCCTTTATTTGTTCAAGTATTGTCATTGATTGAGATTTTCATGTATACTATCATAAAATCTGCAAATAATGATAGTTTTACTTCTTTATCTCCAATTCTTATTATTCAACTTATCTTGTCTAATTGTATTGCCTAATATTGGTAGAACAATATTAAATAAATGAGGAACAGTGAGGAATAGTGAACATATTTGCTTTGTTCTTGTTCTTTTTGTCTTTTTTTTTTTTTTTTTTTTTTGAGACAGGGTCTACTGTGTAGTTCAGGCTGGCCTCGAACTCACAATGACCCTCCTGCCTCAGCCTCCCAATTCTGGGAGATAGAACACTGAACAATCTAACCACCCCAGATGCAGAATTTCTTGTCCCAAGTTGAGGGTTGGGTTGGGTTGGGTTGAGTTAGCAAAGTTATTTTTCCAGTCTTGAAACTCCCAGAAAAATCAAGATCTGGTCTAAGGTTTGAAGCACATCAGTACAACCTAAACAGGAATTTATTATCTCACATCTACAGAGCTTACAACAAGTATCTCCATTTCCAGAATTGCAGCTCTGAGTGGATTCTTACTGGGAAATTTTAAGTCCAGTGAAAGTTAGTAGCTGCTCTGTTACATTTTTCTCTCTTACTTTCCTTGAAAGAGCAGTTGTTTTAGTTTAAAAAGCAAACAGGAGGATAACATAAATGACAGAACTCCAGATCCTGGGTTTAATTTCTGGGGATTAAAAAAGCAGCAAAAAAACACCAACACTAAACTCCTTGCTTATGTTTATGCGTGTGTACATTTTGTGTCTGTAAAGGTGTTTATTTTTACACGTGCAAGCTCTCCTACCACTTACATCTCCCTGATAACCACTGTTAATGAATTCATGTGGACCCAATCAAAGATGCTGTTCTTTGAGGTCATTTACAAATAAACCTGCCTGGCAAAATCTCATTGCTGAGAACCCACAGTGGGTGGAATCATCTATTTATGGGATCCAGTATCCCAAGAAACATAATTGGCCCTGAAGAAAGAATTTGTAAGGATGAAAGTGACTCGAGAGTGTAGACAATCTGAGACAGGTATCCCATAGACCTACAGTGTACGTATTTCCCTTCTAGCTCCTTAGGAATTTACAGGAACCTAAGGATCTTAAAAGGCAGGGGAGAAAGATGTCACAAATATTTTTACACTGTTGTGAAAGTAATAACCTTGAAGGAGGTATAGCTATGCTTGTACAGAAGAGTAAGGGATAGGACTAAAGGCTGAAACCAAAACTGACACCACTCACTTCAACTTCTTCACTACCCTTATAGAAGTAAGGAGTTTTGTCACTGGGTCATAGAACCAATCGGTTTGAGAGTGATTAACTCTGTCTCTCCACAAGAGCCCAGTAACTTTCTTCCCAAAAGAATTGAGCCTCTACTAGGTCTCCAAAGAACTCTGTCCAGCAGTAAGCAAGAAACGCTGGATGGCAGAACGCATTAACAGCTCCAATGACCTCACTCCCCTCCATGCAGGCTCCCAGAAAAATTAGAAAAATCATCCCCCAGTGAATGATGCGTAACCCTTATCTCTGACCTCAGTCACGTGACATCCCTGGCCAGCTGATGTGTCAACTCCAAGTTTAGGTTTCAAGAACCAGGCCTCCTCCAAGTGGTTTCTTCCACCATCCTTCTGAGGAAGACTCTCTTGGTCTAGTCTGCTAATCCTGAGATGGGGTGGAAAAACATGCGGACTCGCATTGATTTAACCAGGCCCGGCCTGGTCAGCCAAACTCCAGCCACTCCTCAGATGTGGAAGTAAACTCAGCCTGGATCAGCTTACTTTCACAGATGTGTGAGAAATAAATGCTTATTGTTGTGTGCAACCAAGAATTTGTGGTTGTTTACTCCACATCAAAAGTTAACTGATCACAGGACTAAAAACAAAAGCTCTTAAGAAGCTCTATATTCAAATAATAATTTATTATATTCATACAGCTTTCTGAGGTTTTCTAAATATTTTACATAGTATATCTTGTTGAGCTCCTATGATAACCCTGTGAAGTGGGTAGGAGAGGTCTTGCTATTTCTATTTTATAACTGAGGATATTAATGCACAAAAAAGTGAAATCAGTTTTCCCACAGCAACAAAACTAAAGGTAAATAAAAACCATATCCTTCTCATAACCAGCTCAGTGTTCTTCTCCCACTGGCAGAGGTAGGTAGGGGAGAAAGATGAACACAGATGTAGCTAGCGTCACACAATCATGAATGTGCTAAAGGAAAACTGGAAGAGAAAAAAATATTTACTCCTTGTTCAATGAACCAGATTCCTCTGGAAAAGAATTCTGGAAAAAAAAAAAAAGTGGGCCATAAATAGCATTTCAAAAACAAGAGAATTATGGGAGACAAAAGAGGCAGATATCTCTGAGTTTGAGAGGGTTACACAGACAGAAAATGGGTAATTTATTTGTGTTTGCAATAAGCTGGGAAACCTACTAGAAATCTGACATGTGTTATCTTATCAATCTTCATCATAACACCACAAGAATAAGAGTGTACAATGACATGATATAATGTAACATAACATAACATAAAGTAATATAAAATATAACATGACATAATACAATCTCCAGAAGTTAAGCAATAGAACAGTTTGCCAAAATTCACATAGCAGGAAGTGGCATTGGGTTGAAGCCCAAATCTGCCTGACTCCGCATTGGATTCTCTCTCTTTGGATGTGAGTCAGAGTTGTGGACAAAGAACCCAACCCAACTAAGCCCCGAAGAGAAAAGTGGTAAGAAAGCTGGAGTGGACAAGTGGGTAAACAGTTTTCTGAAGATTATGAACTTCAAGAGAGCCTCTTTTTGCCCAAGCATTGACACATGCCTTATACTGTTAGAAAATCTGTGGTACACAGGCCTCGTTTCCCCGTTGGCAGACTCCGTTTCATGGCCCCCCAAAAGGAGCCCAGCTTTTGTCTGCATGCTTTTTCTCTCTCCTCTTTGTCTCTGCCTCAGCAGGTGACAACAGCACACCAGTGGCTTTTCTGCTGAACTGATACCACAATTTGAGACTAAATAGTATGGTGGTAAGATCCTGACCTCAAATGTAATATCCCTGGATCCAAACCCAGCCTGAATTAGTAGCTGTGCTTCCTGGGTAAGTGACTTAACTTCTCTGAGCCTCAGAGGATAATAGTTTCTATCTCACAGAATGATAGAGGAACTAAAAGAGATTCCTGGGTAGGAATTCTTGGTTAATGCCTGGGACATTCAAGTATTCAGTACATGTTCTTTGGGTCCTAAACCACTTTGCAGAAAGGCTAGCTTCCTTTCTAGGAGACCATGAAGGGGAAAGAAGAGGGCACAGAGGCGGGCCGAGTTGTGAGGAAAAAGCCACCACGGATAATTCAAGTCTGATAGCTCTGTATGGGCCTCACTGCTGCTCTTCCTGACTATAGCTTTTGGCACTTCAGCGGGGAACAAAGATGGGACAAAAATCCCTCGGCAGTGACTTTCAGCTTCCTGTGCCTGTCTCAGCGCTCACTGCTTCCTCTCCATGCACCGCTAGGTCTCTTTTAAAGTGAACATATTGGCTTCTCCACTCCCTCATCTCAATGCCCCTAATCTCCCCTGGCCTTCCTCCTACACAAGGTGGGGGACGGGGCCCTATGGTTGTGCGATTATTCTAGCAACTGAAGGCTAAGTTTCTGGGATATGCTTAGGAGTTCCTATGGCCTCCAGTGCCTGTAGAGTGTTGGGTGGGGTGTGCTATTCTGGCCCCCAAAAGACATCTGCAAAACTCATGTATTGGCTGCAGATAAACAGAAAACCACCTGCTCCCTTTGTCCACTCGTGTCCAAATGGGACTCTTCCAGAAGCTTCTTCCTGATGCTTGGCAGAAGCAGATGAGGCCTCTTGTATTTCCTAACTAGTACCCAAGAGACCTGCTGGTTCCTGATGAAGCGCATGTTCTTCCATTCCTGACACCTGTTGCACAAGAAAGAGGAGAGAGATGTGGGGAGCACAGGAGAAGGAGAAAGTGCAGACAGCAACTCCCCTCTCTTGCTCCCATCTCACTCCTGGTCTGTCTGTCCCTTGAGACTGTGGGAAGGAGACAAACAGACAGAGACACCAATAAGAAAGGAGTGGGATGAGGCCATTGCAGGTGGGTGGAGCAACCTGGGATCATCTGAGGTTCCAGGGATCATCTGGAACCATGTGAGCCCAGATGTGGCTATTGCTGAAGTTCAGACATGATTCCTGCTTTCTGCAGGAGGCCCACATCCTCTGGGCCTGGGTGGGGCTGACAGAAAGGCAGCCCCTTGGTCCTGTGCTTGTGGCTGGCTGCTCACTTCCTCAGGAAATACAGCGAATAAGTTTTACCTTTCTGCCAGGGTAGAAGTTTTCCTCAGCCCACACACATGAACCTAAGGGTGCTTTAACATGTTCGTTGATGAATAACAATATGACAACAGCTATGATGACGATGGTGATGTGATGGTTATTTTTTCTTGAGCACTTCCTCTGCGTGACCCCATATCAAGCAGTTCCTTCACATCTGTTACCTCATGTAACACTCAGCTCTTTGTGTGATCCTGCACAATCTGACACCAACCCTGCTTTCCTGCATCATCTACCCACCAGCCCACTTGCTCTTTTGTGGCCAGGTGCTGGACCTTTACTCTGCCTGCAATGCCCTCCTCACACTCTACCCTCTTCTTAAGATCGAGCCTAAATATTCCTCAGTGTGCAAAGTTATAAATACACCCCTCGGCAGAAAGCATGAGTTGCTTCTTCCTCGGGACACCCTTGTACTTCACTCACACATCTTGTAGAGGAATGATCCCCCTGCACTGCAGTGTGTGGCCTCTTTCTAGACTGTGAGCTCTGACTGCAGGCATCCTTGTGCTTCAAGAGTGCCAGGCCCGTGGATGGCATTGGCTGTTCTCTTCAGTACCCTGACTACACAAGCTCAGAGAACTGAGAGCATAAAGAACATGGGGTAGCTGAGGGAAGATGCACAGAAGAGACGGGACTCAGGCATGTGCAGAGGAGAAAGGAGAGCGTTCCAGACAAGAACGCAGAAAATATAAGCAAAAATAAAAATCACTTATCAGATGTTCAGAAGATCTAATTCAGTTAGACATGTTAACTCTCTAAACCTTTTAAACTGGGGATTCTTTTCTTAATAAGAAATACCTATTTTTAAATTTTAAATCAACACATGGGAGTATAACATATATAATTATACACCAATTTAAATGTACAAATCCATAAGTTTTTATTGATAAATATGTGTGTGTACTCATGTATGACCAACATCATAATCTGAAGAGTCTTCTGCTTTTCTAACCTTCTGTGTCCATAAATCATTACAGTATCACACTTTGTGTCTGGCTTCTTTTGCTTACATAATGATTTTGAAATATCTACATTGTTGCACATATCAATACTTTGTTCCTATTTATTGCAGAATAGTATGGATATACAATAGGATGTTGATGCTTTCAACTCTTCTTAGACATCTATTTTAATGAACAAGATTACTACGAACATTGATATAAAAAGTGTTTGTGGACATGTTCCATTTTCTTGGGTAAATACCTAGAAGTAAAATGATAGGAGTGTAGGGTAAGTGCATGTTTAACTTTGTAAGAAACTATCCAACTGCATTATGTAGTGGTTGTCCTACTAATTTATGTTAGCACCAGCCGTATATGAGCTCCCCTTGCTCCACATCCTCATTTGACACTTGACATCAACAGGTTTTAAATTTAAGTGATGCTGTAGGTGGTAGTAATATTGTGAATTTAATTTACATCTTCCTGATTTCTAGTGATATGGAATGGCTTTATATGACCATTCATTATTCTCTTGTAAAGTGTGATATGCAGCTCACACTTGAAAGACAAGAGCTTATGATCTACTTCCCTGATTGTAGGGATTTACTACAAAAATTATGCAGAATTCATATGAATAGGAGAATTGTCAATGCTCTCTAATTTATTTTTCAATTATTTCTTCATATCAATATGAACACAGATGTCTTATCCTTTAGTTACACTACAATACTACTTTACATATTTTGTTGCTCAAATCATCCCAGCTTTGTCAATTGGGAGTGCTTTCAATTGTTCCTCATGTCCCATTGAGAAACCCCCTTTATTTTGTTTACTGAAAACTTGCTTATTTTCTGGCATTATGAGATGCTTCAGGCTTTTCTCATATATTGCTTGTCTCGGGCCTAGAATTAGCCATTTCTTCAAAGAACTATTCTGGTTCTGCTTAGATAGTGATATTAGACACTAAGAACTGGGGGTTGAGGGTGCTCCCTGCTATGTGGTGTCATTGCTTTGGGACTTTCTCAGCGGACTGAGCTAGGAAACACCCAGGTGTATAGTGGTCCATGTACACTTACAGATCTAGTAGCCAGCTACACGTGAGTTTGTGCTGATGTCACCCCCTCTAATCCAGAACCTCCTGGTTCATTCTAATGGTTCTTCTGGCTTCTATAACCTGCTACTCCAACAATGAGCACCTGGCCGTCAGCATCCTCCACCCATTTACTTACTTGTTTCATTCCAATATACAAGCATAGCGACTTCAAAATGGTTAAACCTTATACCTCATGGAAATGACTATATAAAACCAGACTGTAGTGCTTTTATACAATTCCTTTAGCCTTTAGTCTTAAAGTCTACTTTCATTTCCAAAGTTATTCATGTCAGCACCTCCCTACCCCCACCCCTTCCACAAGGTTATGTCATACTTTTGTAATACACTTAGATTCTTTGTATCACTGTCCTCATTTCATACTGGAATCACCTGACCTCCTAATTGAATTTCTTTAATTTGCATGCATGAAGGTTTATTGTCTGTGCTCCACAGTTCACGCAGTTTGATAAATACATAGTGTCCTGAATCCACAGCTGATGTTACGCAGAGAATAGTTTTACTGCCCTAAAAAAAAAATCCCCTGTACTTCATCTATCCAAACTCTACCCCAAACCCTTGGCAACCACTGATCTACTTTTCATTCCTGGTTTTATCTTTTCCAGAATGCCATATAAATAGAATCATACAGAGCAGCCATTTAACATCGACTGCTTTCACTTAGGAACAAGTATTTTCAGATTCATCTATGATGTGCCACAAATTCATCAGTCCCTTCTATTACAGAATAGTATTCCATTGTATAGATGCATTTCAATTCATTTACCCAGTCGCCTATCAAAGGATATCTTTAGCTGGCCTGTTTTTGTCAATTATGAATAAAACTCCTAAAAACATTCTTATAGAAGTTTTCGTATGGGCATAGTTTTCAGATCAGTTAGATGAATACCTAGCAATTAAATGGGTTGTGTTGGAAGACTATGTGTACCCTTATAAACTCTCTTCCAAAGTTATTGTAGCATCTGCTTTCCTACTAGTAATAAATGAAAATTCATGTTATTCAGTATACTTTCTAACAATTGGTATTTTGTGTTGGGAGCCTTTTTCTTACTGCGCCACCAACATGGCGCGGATAGCCTGCTTCCTATCAGCTGATCAGCCTATGTTCCGCATTTCTATGTTCCCTTATTAGGGAAGGTTTTGGGCAGCGGGCGGATCCCTGCAGCGGCGCCCAATGGGTGTGCTATTCGTGGCAGAGGGTGATTGGAGATGGATTCCTATATAGGAGAGTGCCCGGGGGAGAAGAGAAAGAAGAAGCTGGAAGAAGCGAGCTTAGCTTGAGAACCGGCTTGGGTGCGACTTCAGTCCCTGTACAGCGTTAATAAATTGTTAATAACAAGTTCCACTTTCGTGTGTTCCTTGCTGGCAAGGGTGCGCAACATTGTTGGACTTCGGGGCGTTAGCCATTTTAATAGTTATGTAATGGTATCTTATTGATATTTAAATTTGCATTTCCATAATGATGTGATAGTGTGTGTCTTTTCATATGCTTGTTTTCCATGTGCAAACTTCTTTGATGTTCAAATTGTTTGATCATCTTCTAATTTTCTTGTTTTCTGATTATTGACTTACAGGAATTTATTCTATATTCAGAATAAAGTCTTTTAACACTATAGACTTTTAATCTTAGATTATTTAATTATCTTTTAATGTTCTTGGTTTTTGTGTCTTACTAATTTGTTTTCTCTCCCAAGCTTGCAAAGATTTTTTCTCCTGTGTTTCTTATTTATAACTTTGAGCTTTTATACTTAATTCTATAATTCATTTCAAGTTTTTTGTACAGTATTACATAAAGTTGAATATTCTCTTTTTTCTGTTTGGATATCCAGTTATATCAGTGTCAATGTTTAAAAAAAGACTATCTTTTATCCACTTAATTTGCCTTCATATCTTTTCTGAAAATCACTTGGGATATAATTTCTGGTCTCACCTATTCTGTTCCACTGGTGGATTTGTATATCCTTACCTCAGTGCCATATTGACTTGAACACTATAACTTTATAGTAAGTCTTAAAATAAGACGGTGTAAGTTTTTCAATTTTATTTTGCTTCTTCAATGCTATTTTGCTTATTTTAGGTAATTTTCCTTTCCACATAAATTTTAGGCTTAGCTTACTGAAATCTTCAAAAAAAAAATGTTACTGGGATATTGATTG
This sequence comes from Erethizon dorsatum, assembly GCA_028451465.1. Classification (NCBI taxonomy): domain Eukaryota; kingdom Metazoa; phylum Chordata; class Mammalia; order Rodentia; family Erethizontidae; genus Erethizon; species Erethizon dorsatum. Next base: position 19,956,431 of record CM051835.1, read on the forward strand.
GGATTGAATTAAGTATAGAGTGAATATGGTAAGAATGGACATCTTAAAAATACTAAGTATTCTAATCTATGAAGATAATATCTCATTAATTTTGATTTTCTTTCATTTCTCCTAGCACTGACTTTTAATTTTATTGTATAGATCTTTATAAAGGTTGTTCCCAGATATTTTATGTTTTTTGGATGATACTATAAATGAACTTTATAAATCTCATTGCCCAAATGTTCAGTAGAAATACAATTTTTTATACTTACTTAATATTCTGAGAAATACTAAATTTATTAGTTCCAGTGGCTACTTCATAGATGCCTTAAGATTTTCTACATGCATGATCATGTTGTCTACATACATGTCTGCATTTACTTTTGCTAATCTGTATGTCTTTTATTTCTTTCTTTTTTCTTTTTGTCTTTTCATTGTTTTTTTAAAATAAAATATGTTTAAGATAAGTGCAAGTACATGAGCACTCTTTGCTATAATCAGTGATTCAGTAATACACAAAAAGTTGACCTGTTAACCCCGTGACTGAAATCCAGACATCAGTGAAATGTCAGGGATATTGTCCGGGAGTTACAGCTTTTTAGATCCACTCATTGGCAGCTTTATCAAATGAAGATCGTAATGCAGTGGCAAGAATCACCAAATCCCAAGAACACAGAGACCTCAAAAGAAAATATTTCCAGATCTGTTTGCAGCTTGCCCATTCTCACTTCCTTTGCTTTCTTCTCTCTTTTCCCACATCTCCTTTCTTTCTTTTCTTCTTTTTTCATTCCTGTTGCTTGATTTACTTCCCTCTCATCCAGTTTCCTCAGCCAACCACTTTCTCAAACTCTTCCCTGCTCCACCTTACAGAATGCCAGCCTCACTTATCTTTTCACAGCCAAAGGTTTTCTATTTTACTGTCTTACCCAGGGGCTTTCCAATCTTCACCATCGTATCCCAATCTGTGTTGGTCTGGGTCTCTCTCAAACCACCCCCCCCACCCTTTCAACTGCTGGACAATTGGAAAAAAAATGTTTTTGTTCTGTTGAACGTTTTCCATAAGTTTAAAATCCATGGATGCAAACCCAATCAATCTAAAATTCTGTCTTGTTTTCTTACATCTAGTTGTTCTAACTATGTAAGAAAGGAATTCTCAAGTTTTAAAGACCACAATGGATCCATTATATCTTTGGATGGGGTCCAAGAATCTACTTATTTGATGAGTGTCTTCAACCCCAAGTAATTTTGATGCGGACTGGGTATGGACCATGTGATGAGAAATACTGAGATGGGAAAAGTTGTGGGAGAGATGGAAGATGGGTGCTCTTTCAATGTGCTGCAAAATGGGTTCTGAGGCCTGGTATCTAGTTCCAGATCCATTCTACTTCACAGTTGACCCAGATTACTTAATTGTGCCTTAGATCTTCATGTGGAAAACAGTGCCAATAACATCTATTTTGTGTTTCATAGAATTATAATCAGACTCCAATAAAGTAATCTGAAAGTGTTTGAAAAATATAAATTATTGGTTACATGTAATACTAAAAGTTCAAAACAGGTAATAATCTCAGAACTTCTATTACATAGAAAAAGTTTTTGAAGCTACTATAAATTTTGAAGGAAGAAAGTAAAACTGGCATTGCATTCTCTTAAGGTTGCCTATGGACTAGCTCAATCCCTCTCGAACTAATGTGCCTATGATGAATGTGTCACTGACGAACCTTACAAAAGGCAGATTTGGCTGATAGATGTGAGCTGGGTCCTAAGCCTTTGTGTTTCTACCAAGCTCTCATGCCGATGGTGCAGGTCAATGAACCACAATTTGAATGATGAAGGACTTTATGGTGTTAACTGATGAAGTGAGGAAGGATCAAGTGGATTAACAATAAGATGATGTGACTCAACTTGGCTTCTAAGAAGGTGGAGGGCAAGAAAGGAATAGAGCTTGGTACTGGTGTCAGGGACAGAAACAGTTTTCATTAACTTCCAGGAAACACAGAGCAGGGGGAAAGGGTCAGGAGTTTCACTTTCCCACCTTTCTGGGTAATATCAATTACCTCTGGGAAGAGGTACTATCAATAAACAAAGTTTGGGTTCAGAGTTTATGGAGCTGGGAAGTCCCCAGAAAACACTCCACTGAATCCTCGGAGGATTTAGTTTTCAAATGGTATTGGCAGCTTTGCAGAGCCGGGCTGGGAAGAAGCTCAGGTAGCAGATGTTTCCTACTTTAGCAGATAGCATCCTTTACTGAACCAAGAGAAATAGTCCATAGGTCTGGGCACTGAACTGTATGTGGATTATATTATTTAATATAATACTGATCCTTTGAGAGAGGTCTCATAATTATCACCTTTTTACAAATGTGGGAGCCAGACACCAGCTAGTAGTCATATTATTTCTGTACTATCATTGTCATGGAAGTGATATTGATTATAAAAGAATAAAGACACAGCAGCTTTTTACAGATCCTACCTAAATCCCACTATCCCACTACTCCCTCCATCAAAAATGGAACCTTCTTCACTTTGCTCTCCCCTTGGGTCTCCAAGATGATATGGATATGATAATGACTGGAGTATGGAGAGAGGGCAGACAGGACTTATACTGCTTGAGCAGGTTTGCCCAGGGACACAAAGAAGGCAATAGCGGAGGAAGAGGAAAAACTTATAAAAGTAAACGTGTAGGAAAAATCTACTTGTTTAATTAAATGGTGAAAGTGACTTACTCTCTTCTTTCTGGGACAAATGGATATATTTTCTTTCATTAAGATTTTCCATGTGCATCTCTAAAAGCTCCCTGACTTGGTGAGTTGGACGCAGGCCTCGGATTCTTCAAGTAATATTCCTCACCCCAATGTCAAGACAACGGGATGAGTAGTTACAAGGAGATGTGTGCTAGAGACTTTGCTCTGGCACGAGACTGCTTCCCATAGACTGAGACACTGACCTTCTCAGCCCTGAATTCATCTTGGCTCAACCACTCAGGCTATCCATCTACACATCTGTACCTCTGGGATGCTCAGGAAACAGCTAAATAGGAACAGGATGTGAGGAGACTCCAGAAGATTCTAGTCTTATGGGAACCTTCTTTTGCCTCTCTCAGTCTCACAGAAATGCTTTCTTCTCTCTGTATCCACAGCGTCCTCTTGATGCAAATAAGAAAGCTCTACCTCCCTGAAGATTCTCCTCGAAGAAGATTCTCTAGCGAGGTCTCAAAGTAATGATTAGGAGAATTAATTTCACACAGTGCTTCACATTTGACGAAACTGCTGAGAGGATTAACGAGCACAATGTATGGGAAAAGAGTCTCACGAAGTACATATGAGAGGTTGTCTGTATGAGACACCATACTCAACAGCCACAACTTATTTTGGCTCATGGATTTTAGAAGTTTCAGTCTTTGGCTCCAAAGGCCTTACAGCATAGCAGAAAGGCAGGGGAGAGGAAAGCTGCTCGTGTCATGGAGGACAGAGAGCAGAGGGAGGAGCTGGGGAAGGAGTACATCCTTGCAGGTATCGCCCCCACAGACCTGCATCTCCTGCCTCTTTGAATGATGCCCACCTCCTAATGGTGCATCTGGCTATGGATTCGTCAGTGGATTAATCTGCTGAGGAATATAGCATTCCGTGATTCAATCACCTTCGAAAAGCCCCACCTCTGAACACATGAGGTTGGGGGGGACATTTTAGATCTAAAACGTAACAGAGGCACCATTCTACATACCAGAAAACTGAGTCCTCATAGGGTAAAATAACATGACCAAGGCATGTAGCAAGACCTCGATCTGAACATAGGTGTCCTGGCCCCAAATCTTATGCTCTTTCTTCTGCATCACCTGCAGGCGTTCCTACCACTGGTGCCTGTTTCTCTGCATGGCTGGGCTCCTTCTGTATTCATCTCCTCAGTACACACTAGATGAAGTTGGAGGTTCTATTGACCTTTTCCCACAGGTTCGATCTCTTCATCTAACTCCCTGAAGAAAGTGACTTTGCTAGTACAGTCGGTGCCTTGATTCACAAACTTAATTTGTTCCGCGATTCCAGAAAAGATGGCCAAGTTCATGCAGAGCAGATGGCCACAGTTGTGTTCATTACATGATGCAGAGTTCACAAACAAAAACAAGTTTTTGCCAAATGCTTCTGTTTGTGAACTAAATTGTATGTGAACAAAAATGTTGGTAAGCTGAGGTATTGCTGTATTCCTTTCTTTCTTCAGCCTAGTCAATTGCTTATCAATGGGCTAATTAATACTTTGACTCATTCATCCAAGGATAGAGAAGCCAAAAATTTCTTTCTCTGACATCCAGGAATGAATTCCAGCAGATCAGAAAGACCTGCTGTTCTGAACAACCTCTCTTGGCCAATGCATACAGTAGTAACTAGAGTAAAATCAGGCAATGAGCCTAAATATATGGGTAAAAAAAAGGCCCACTCCACCTTATCTTAGATTCCTTTTTACTAGTGTAGTGTGTTCTTTGGAATGTAAAATTGTAAGCACTGCTTTTTTCTCCCTTTCTTATTCATGGCCACATCTTTCTTCTCTTTCCTCTTTATCTTCTCCCTTTATGTATCATATATATATATATATATATATATATATATATATATATATATATATTTTATGTTTCTTCTGTATCATTCTTTCCAACAAGTCATCACTCCCTCTTAAAGTAGATGTCAGTTTGATCAGCTCTGAGATCTGCCTGAGGGACTGATGGAGCACTAGTGGGTGTGCCTAGGTGGGCTATGGAGGAATGGCCTTGGGGGTCTGTGTCTGGTCCTTTGCCCCTTTCTCCCTGGCACTCTTATTCCGTCCTTCTTTAGATCTCCTTTAACTAGCAGCTTTGCTGTGCCAAGACCTTCTGCCATGACAATTCTGACTTTGAGCCAGTTGAATGTAGGATCAAAGTCTTTAACACATGAGCCTTTCAGGAACTTTCAACATGCAAACCATAGCAGATCTTTTGTATGTCTATATGTGTGTATACACATGTAGGTGTATGTATGTATATAGCTTGTATGTATATGTGTAAATATATATTCATGTTTAGTTGTATTATAATGATATAATGGAGATAAATGGGCTGAATAATAAAATCTTTAGATATGGCTTGGGTATGTACATAAAGAACATTATGCATTTGATCTTATACTTCATTTCCTGTAGGAATGGAAGACTAGCTGAACTTGGAGATAGTTTCATTTATCTTAAATGTTAGGAACTCAATTTTGACAATTAATATAGTTATCTATAAGAATATAGTATTTAATATACCAAACATCACCATTATGTTTAGATAAAAAGCAAAGATTCATTTATGGAAAAGTTATATCTCCAAATGAAAACTCATTGGCACATTTTTGAGACTGGGAGAGAGGTTACAGAGATTGTTCGATGATAGCTTTTACTTCCCACAAAAATGACAAAGAAAAGACACCATGAAATCCTGTGAACAGGCCTAAGCAAAGTTTTGAAAACAATTGAGTTGAAGTAATTGTCTCCCCCGGCTTCATCAACATCAGCATCTAGTTGACGTTGGTCAACAGCTCCCTAATGTTTGTTTGTTTATTTTTCATAAAATCTCTAAATTTTATTTTAAATTTTTATTTATTTTTCATTAGTATATGTTTGCAATTTATGCAGGATACTGGAGGAAAGATAGCCTACTCAACAAGTGGTGTTGGGAAAACTGGTTTCCTGTTTGCACAAGAATGAAACTAGACCCTTATTTCTCACCATATACTAAACTAAAAACAAAATCAAAAATCTAAACATTAAAACAGAAACATTAGCCCTTCTAAAAGATAAAGTAGGTAAAACACTTGAAGAAACAGATGTAGGAAAGGATTTTCTAAACAGAACCTCGATGGCACAAGAAATAGCGGTAAGAATCAACAAATGGGATTGTATCAGTTTCTGTACGGCAAAAGAATCAATCGGTAGAGTGAAGAGACAACGTACAGAATGGGAAAAAAAAATTGCCAGCTACTCTTCAGACAGAGGTCTAACATCTAGAACATACAAAGAACACAAAAAACTTAAACCAGCTCCCTAAATCTTGAATACTGGGCCAGAATCATAGATCAAAACACAGAGCCTTTGTTTGCCTCAGTGGTCCGTAACCCACTGCTCCTTTACACTTCCTTTTAAAAATATAAATAAATAGGCCAGTGAGATGGCTCAGCGGCTTAAGCGCCTGCCCGGCAAGCGCGAGGGCCCGAGTTCGACTCCCGGAACCCACATACGAAAAAGGGGCCGGTGATATCGCTCAGCAGCACGGGTGCCTGCTGGCGCACGAGGTCCTGAGGTCGACCCCCCGGTACCCACAAAAAAATAAATAAATAAATAAATAAAAATATAAATAAATAAAACGTGGTCTATTTGAGACAAGTCAAATGCCTATAGTCAAGATTCACTCATTCTGCATTTTTAATATTTACCCCAGAAGAGAATATTGATTAGGTATGACAGAGGGCTTTCCAGTTGTAACCCAGATTCTAAAAATAGTTTACAACGGGCTTATCTGAAATCAGTTCCGGGCTTTCTTAACTACAAGCTAAATATGCGCCCCAAACATGTCTTGCTACTAGAAAGGAAATCTAGTCCCAGTCAGGTCTAATAAGGGTGTAATTATATACTTGAGGGAAGTCATAACTTTAATATTGCTTAGATCTCATCTAGTGTTAAATGGGGGGAATTAATAAACCTGAGAATATCCATACAATGTGATCAGTCTGATAACGATAGCAATAGAAAGGAGCGAAAGCAAATGGGAGTGACTAAGAAAGGACCTGATTGTGTCTTCAAACATTCCCAAGACAATAAATAACAATTAGAGCCATCAAAAAGAACAGCTGACTCATGAAACATGAGTTCCTGTCACTAGCTAGTACTTAGACATGACCCCTAAATTGACACATTTCCTGTATTTTATATATTATATTCTATAACAACAGCGATGGTTGATGCTTACAAGCACTTACTGTGTTCCACACCCTCTTGAAATACAATCCACTTAATCTTAATGACCATCTTGTTGTTCCATTTTAAAGATGAGGAAAAGTGAATCGGAGAGAGAGAGAGAGCGCAGTTAACAGCACTGTAAGTCTAACACTTGGTGGAGGAGTTGGGTTTCGAATGGTCTTAGTCACTTTCCCATTGCTGGGACAAAATACCTGACACATCCACAACTCAAGGACAAGTTTATTTTGGCTCAGGTTCTTAGAGGATTCAGACCATTGTCAGCTGGCTCCGAGGTAGAAAAGGAATGATGGAAAGACTGGCAGAGGACAGCTGTTCATCCCATGACAACTAGGAAACAGAGACCTAAAGGAGGAGCTGGGGACAAGAATACACCCTCCAAGTCATGCCCCCAATTACCCACCTCCAACCAGGCCCCACATTCAGCTATGGAACTTATCAGCGCGTGAATCCACTAAGTGTAGCTTCATGATCCAATCCCAATACCTGAGACTTTGGGGGAACATTTTAGATCTTAACCATACACAGCCCCTTCTCCTAACTCCTTATATCTATTCTCAGGAAATAATCTTAGGAGATTAGCTATATCCTTTCTATTTTTCCAGAGGAAAACCTTAAAGCTGATACAGTGAATTCTTGGACTGGATGAACATTAGTGTATGAAAGGATCTTGTAGATGATTAGTTGGAAGAAGATATTCTATAATCAAATATAGAGGATGACATCATTCCAGAGACATTCCTAAAATCACCTAGCTAGTTTTTGAGTCAGGATTAGAATTCCAATTTCTAAATTCCCAGTGGTCTTCCCACTGTGTCCTGCTGATTCTCTTAGAAAATAACATGATGCAGAGTATCCCTGTCCAACAACACCAGAGGGAACCAATCAATATGGCCAGCTATCGCTCTCCTATGGACCAACATCTGGGACATTCAGAGGGAAGCAGTATGTCAAAAAAAAAAAAAAAAAAAATGGCGACCTTGTGGAATAGAATTCACGCTGCTGCCCAGAGAAGAAAGAAGGGCCAATGGGCAGGAGGTAGCCCCTCAAGTTCTTCATTTATACAATTCTTGGTATTAGTATGTGCTTCAAGCGGCTGCCAAGGTAAAATAGAGAGGGACATAAGGGCTGGGTGCAATCAAAATACAGTCAAAGGGGAGACTTGGAGAGGAAGAAGACTAAAATCTGACCAAATTACACTTACCTATGACACTTTCCTTTCCTTCTAGAGCCTGATATCTTTCTAGCACCACCCCTCATCATTTGTAGGTTCTGGAGACTCAGTTTGCCTATACTAGGTAAAGACTGATCCCAAACTCATCTACAGCTGAATAAAATCCTCCTCACATTGTCCCCTACCATCTGTTGAAGAGGACATTGGTTATCTGTCTGACCAGCATCACCTCCCCTGGGGACCACCCACTAATTTCCCTTGAGTGAGTCATCATGGAGTTTTGGAGAGGCTGCTTTTGACTTGAATTCCTAGAGCTGGGCACCCTGATGAGGTGGGACTAGTAAAAGGCTGTTTCCACTGGCCACTGTGCTTTCTTCAGAGGAACTCACATGAGCCAAGTTGAGTCCCTGGAGTCACTCCTCAGGACTTTAGCTGGATCTTCAGGAAAAGAAACTTTATCTTTCTCCTTGGGGTTTTCTTAGCAGTAGGATGAAGCTACCCAAATGCACCCTCACCTTCATTTGAATTAAGTCTGTCTGAGAACACAGCCAACATATGGAGAAAGAAAACAGAGAAATAATAACCAGCTGTGCCCAAACCCAGTTGCACGCCTAGAGTGCCCAGTGTTCAGGGCCATTAAATACCCTGTTTTGCTAAAACTAATTTGGGTTGACTATCACATGCAATTTTATAAATCCTGATAATTTCAATTTTGTACTATTAAATGCTGAGAGATAGGAGTGGGCCAAAGAATGGGGGCTATCCCAGAATAGTCTTCACTCCTCCAGACCCTTCCTAATCTTCACTATCAAATTTTTCAGAGCTTCCATTACCCCAGTAGTGTTGGGACACGAGAAAGTCTTCTGAATCATTTTTCTGACTATCCCTGCATTGGTAACTAAATTATCTCAAACAGAGAAGACCTTTCACTCCTTTCCAAATTACAGTATCTTTGGAGAGGAATAAATCTAAGATCATCAGAGCCCAGAACTATGAAATATGTCTGAACAAATGCATTTATGCAAAGACCCTGTAGCCGAGGAGCTTGTGCAGAGAGAAAATACAAAAGTTTAAGATGTTATGCAAAACAGGCTCAATTTCTCTAGATTTTCACTTATGCTGTTGGGTCAGGCAGGGTGTGCACATGAGAAAGACAGATGGAACATTCTCTTGTTTGCTGTTGACTTGGAAGAGTTTTGATGGGCAAGGGAGGAACACTGACAAATGGAGGGTGGAGGCAAGTTGGGGGATTGCATGCAGAGAGCAGGCTAAGCAAAGCATAGTGCATTTTCTGAACTAGAGGTTTTGTGGTCTAGGGGTCTTTTCTCCACCAAGCCTAAATCTCATAACTCCAAGATTCTTACTTCCCTCAGCACAGAAGAAATACAAACTAAAGCCAAAATTGATACCAACAAACTCAAGAATGCTGAGCAATAAAATTTACAGCCTCCTAAAATAAGCCGACATTCTTAGAGAGGGAACCAGCAGGGTGGCCAGTTGACTCTAACCGAGTCATCCCGGAGGTCTCCCTGAGTCTGTTCTGACAGCATTGGGGTTTTCCTGCAGTCCCAACGAACATGTACTGGGTGAGAGGGATGTGTTGGATTTTATTTTAATTCCATAATTTAAAAAATTCTAACCTCAAAAGAACATAGGGTACCCCCTATGTAGTTCAGACGTGATGAATGTGCCTGACTTGCAAGTCTTTCCATAGCCCAAATGTCCTTCTGAGCCCTACTTCCTTGAGAAGGAAGGATCTGAAAAAAGTCTATAGTGGCCCATAGTTAGCATGTGGCCTCAAAAAGACTTGAACTTCAATAAGTGCAGCAGCTAACATCTTGATTTGTAAAGAGTGCAGCTGACCCAAGGAGCCAACAAAGTTGCTGTCCCACCCCCTCATAGGACTTTGTGTGCCCACTACAGCTGCTTGGGCTCTACACTTCCCATTCATCCAGAAGAAAGGCTAGTGCACCTCCATCAGGTAGAAATAACACAAATCACAAACAGATGCCAAAAGCTATTAACCCATGCAGTGAGAAACATCTGGTCAACCCTGCAAAACCTGATGTCTTACTCACCTTCTCTGTGTGCTGAGATAGTCTCTATTAAATGTCCAAATAAACATATAAAATACTTAATTGAATTCTTCAGTTTATATCTAAATTATACTAATTTGTTTATATACAAATTATACTAATTATACTAATACATATACTAATATATTTTGTGTATCAATGATAATTCATTTACTTTTATCCTTTATCCTGTAATTTTTCCCATCCTAACAATCATATATAGTTCAAGCTGGATTGATGAATTATAATTATGCCACTCAGACTTCCTGAAGAAAAATTTTCTCTGATGATGTCAACAATGGGCTACTTTAAATGGGTGGGGAGGACAGAAGGAGTAGGATAATGTATTCAGCAAGCTGTGTAGGAGATTATTGATTATAGAGAGAAAAAGGAATTTATCTTCTTAATTCAGACCACAATTCAAAATAAGCCTCCGTAAAGAGAAAAATAGTTAACCACTGTATGTGAAATTTTCTGATGAGGAGTAGAGGACATACTATAAAAAATAAAAATACATGCTTTTTCCTATAATAAAAAGGTGGATAAGTGTGATCATTTAAAATGTTAATGGCTGTAAGTTAAAAGTAAACTACAGTGTGCACAAAAGTAAAATGTAAATAACAAAACAGGAAAATATTTATAAGAAAGGGGTACAAATATGTGACAAGAAAGGCTTAACATGTTTAAATGTAAAGAGTTCTTATAAAACATTAAGATTGGGCCGGTGAGATGGCTCAGCGGCGTAAGCGCCTGCCTTGCAAGCGCGAGGGCCCGAGTTCAACTCCCGGAACCCACATACGAAAAAGGGGCCGGTGATATCGCTCAGTGGCACGGGTGCCTGTTGGCGCGCGAGGTCCTGAGGTCGTCCCCCTGGTACCCACAAAAAAAAAAAACATTAAGATAAAAACCACTGAAAAAATAGGACCAAAATATGCCTAAGAGATTAAATGAATTCCTTTTTCAGTAACTACATAGGGGGAAGTTCAACATTCCTTCTAATTGCAAAGCAGCAAATGGAAATAACATATTGAGATGCTTTTAATGGCAAAAATGATTTTTAAAATACCTGGTTGTGAGAAAAGACATTAGTAAACACTTTCTGGATTTTAATTTGACAAATGATTTTAAAATGTGAATGCACTTGACCCAGGAAAGCTGTGTGTGATGGCACACACTGCTACAAAAGAGGAGGTCACCGACCAGAGGTGAGAGGAAACAGTTCCAGACCCTGCGGGCTCTCCCAGCCCTGCTCCTCAGGCCCTGCATGACAACGTTGCTAGCTATAATGCTAGCATTTGCAAACCCAGGGGGCTGTGCCTTGGTGTTTTTGCAGCTGAAGGTCAGCAAGAGGCTGGGATTAGATTGATTGAAATTTGGCTTATAGAAGAAGCAAGACGCCCTAGAGACCTTCTGCTTTGAACTTCTCATTTGACAGATGAGGAAGGAGGGTGAGGTGTGAGGAATGACCTACTTGTGACCTACCCAATGACCTCGCCCAATCAGAGCAGAGTTAGGACTTCAGGTCCTAACCTCTTAACTCATACCCCAGGTTCCTTCCACTATTCAACCCAGTGAGTCGGCTTTCTGAATGACGTGTTTTGTGGTCCATCATCTGGCTTTCATTAATAACCAGCTAGTTTGGTGCTTTGTAATGATCTGTCATAATGTCCATGGCTGTGTTTTTGGCCCCAGTTCCGTCCAGTGCAATGGGACAGGAAGAATACTGACTAACAGGGGTCTCGAGGTGCCACTTGTGAGTAGTATATATGTGGGTAGACCCTATCTCCACCCTAAGTTTTGCTTTTCATCTGTAGAAAATAACAAGTTCAGAGTAACAATTCTGCCTGTTCTCTAGAAATCTTTGTAAGTATTTTCTGAAAGACTTGCTATTTTTTAATACATAAACAAATCAGGCACAGTGCTGCGTGCCTGTAGTCCTGGCTACTCAAGAGGCGGAGACAAGAGAATCACTTAAGCCCAGTAGTTTGAGACTAGCCTGGCCAACATAGCAAGCCCCTGCCTCAAAGAATAAAAAATAAAAAGCATAAACAATATGCAGGTGGGCTCACAGAAACAGAAAGGCATGTAAGAAATTTCACAGCCCCCAAAGCAATTGCTGTGCAAGTGTACATTTGGAAACTAACTCAAAGAATAAAACTGGAGGCTAAAGGATTTTCTGCAGCTGAAGCGGATTCAATTTAAAACCCCTAAACCCTGCTGTAGAGATAGCTGATCTATTTAGCTACACTCAGAAGCCATGATGTAGGTGTGGTCACGATAGGAACAATATGAACCACGTCCATAATGTTCTGTGTTCTAGTGGTCATATCAAAAAGAAGAAGCAGCTGAAATTAATTTTAATAATATATTTTATTTCATCCAGTTTATCCAAAATGTTATCATTTCAGCATGTAACCAATATAAAAATTATTAATGAAATATTTTACATTCTCCTTTTCTTGCTAATCTTCAAAATCTGGTGCGTATTTTATACTTAGGGCATGACTTAATTCAAATACTAAAGTCTTTTTGAAGAATTTGATTTATATTTAGTTCTCATAAAAACTAACAGTTGAAACAGGATCAAATTGTTTCAGGTATATTTAAAATTTCTCCCAAAACTGAAATATACGTCATTTTAAACTAAATTAAAAAAATCAATTCTCAGTGCATTTGTCACTTTTCAAGTACTCGAGAGTCACGTGTGGCTGCCGTATTGGACAACTTTGGTCAGAGCCCTGTGATGAACTCTGAGTCATCTGACCACCCAACCACACCCTTAGCAGAATACTCATCAGCCCAAAGCATGGGACCATTTTGGTGGGAATAGACTGGTATTTAGGTAAAGCTCATGAGAGCAAAAATGAATGATTAATTAAATAACAAGGAGTTTTCTTCAGGTAAAGATGAGGTGAGGGCTACTGGAAAGAGGGAGTGAAGGTTCTATGTTCTAGGAAGGATCAAAAAGAAATGAAAAATCGGACAACTTTTTGCCTCCAGAGAAAGCTATTTCACATCTTAAGAATAACATAGCTATAAAATAGTTGATAAATACAACATTTCGGAAGCCCCAGCCTTCTGTGAGTAACCTATAAATACTTGTATCTTTTACCTATAGGCAGTATGCCTTGACCTGATATACCCCCGCTTTTAATACATTATAATTTAAGAATATGATCTTTGAAAAGTGATTTTTACCACTTTCAAGTGACTTTGCAATGATATCAACTACAAAATATCTTGGAATACTCGTCTCTTTGTTACAGTTAGATAGCATCGGATTAATAAAGAAAAGTATTGACACCCAGCTGTTTCCAGAACACACCTACTGCAGAAAGCAAAAGGCACCTGTTATTGAGCTTATTTTATTTTATTTATTTTTTTTTTTTGTGGGTACCAGGGGTCGAACTCAGGACCTCGCGCTTGCCAGGCAGGTGCTTATGCCCCTGAGCTATCTCACCAGCCCCTGATCTTATATTTTTAATCTTAATTTTAATAGTTGCTTTCATAGGTGGAGTTTCGCTTACAGAATGGTCCCACCCAGTGCTCTAATGCTCATGTTCTCTTGAACTTGGAAAGTCGGTTGAGTGTATGATTGCTTAAAAGCATCCTGCCTGGGCCTTTAATGTCTGAAAATTGCTTCAGTTCTCTACTCTACACTCATTGCAACATTGACAAGTATGTATTCTGCCAGAGAAATAATTTCTTTTTTTTATTATTTTAAAGAGAAAAAACAATAAAAAAATTGATACAGAATTTCAAAACAAGATAATAGAAGATTAACAATGGTTGATATACTGCATATTGTTATCTTCAAAGTAGTTGCTCAGATTACAAGATATAGGCATGAAAAATTGATCAAACAATATAAGCACAAATGGTTCTTTTCAATGAACTAATAGAAATTAGTAGTATAATTATCTTAGCTATCTTTTGTGTGTATATATACATATTTTTTCTTTTCCCTTCCTTCTTTTCTCCTTTCCCCCATCCCAGCTGTTCTTTCTTTATGAGCAGTTTCTTCCCATTTCAAAATATCTATTGTACATTTTGGATTTTATTTATTCTTTCAGTTTCTTACACTAGGGAGACAATACAGTGTTTACACATGCGAGTCTGATTTATTTCACTTAAGAGTATAGCCTCAAGTTGCATCCATTTACCTATAAAAGCCTCGAGTTTATCCTTCTTTATAGCTGAGTAGTACTCTATTGTATAAAAATACCACATCTTTTTTATCCATCCCTTGGTTGACGGGCATTTGGGTTGTTTCCAAGATTTAGCCCAAACTGCAATCCAAAACCCACTTATTTATTGCAAAGTGCCTACGCTGCAATTAAACCTATCCGATAGTTGGCTGCTGGGACAACTTGGCTAGCATGCTGACAGAGAGGGTTCTGCATGTTCACTGTGGCACGCATGCCATAGGTTCACCATCACTGGCCCTCGACCTCTAAGGGATAGGTATGCTTCTTTTAGGTGGGACTTCTTGGGGCTTCAGTGTTTACTTGAGTGTGAGACCCACTGGTCTGATGTGTGAAAGGAGAGAAGACTTCACCTGAACCCAAGATAAGAGTGAACCCAGGATATTTGCTTCTTCCCAAAAAGCAACCAAAGGAAACAGTTAAGTCTTTTTTTTTTTTTTTTTTTTTTTTTTTTTATGGGTACCGGGAGTCAAACTCAGGACCTCACGCTTGCCAGGCAGGCTCTTATGCCACTAAGCTATCTCACCAGCCCACCAGTTAAGTCTTGAACTTTATTTGTAGTGGTCAACTAGAAAGTCAAGTGAACAGAAAGGATAGTGCACAGCAAGATCAGTGTCCCAGAGAAGCCGGCAGTCCAGATGAACACTGGCTTCTAGAGGAAACTCCAGCCAGTGCCTCTGCCCCACATAGATTAAACCACTGTTTGGGAGCTATGTGTGTAGCTCCTATCTGCTACATAACAATAAGAATCAGGTGGCAAAGGCATAGTAGCTATCTTGAGTGTGTTGATTTAAAATCTCACCACCTAGCAGCCCAACCTCAAATCAAATGGATCCCAGTCCAGGAGAGAAGTTCAGACACTCTCTGGATTCCAAACAAGGTTGTTTTTATTTTAGATATTACTGCCCAAATAAAGTTGCTTCACACGTGCTACCTCAACCTGCCAATGGAGAAGTATCTCAAAAGACGAGAACCGAAGCCATTGCTCAATGACAGCATCCCATGGCATGATGATTCAAAGCATGCACCCAACTGCTCTCTTCCATTTAAGCCCCGAAGTGAAAGGCAATGAATGATATTTGGCTAGGGGAGGCCTAAGGACAAATGAACAGACCTGGAAGAAAATGGTCCTACCCTGGGTGGGCCTCAGGCCACTTGTGGGATGAACGTGTTCACTCTCCCATCCTGACATTTTGGTTGTGGGAGCCTGGGGTAAAGAGTGTCTTTCTTTCTTGGGATGTCATTTTCCCATGTGAAAGATGTTTTGCTTTTTCCTGCTCCAACAACTTGTTTCCCCTTAAACTCTCCTGAGCATGTCTAGGACTAAACAGTTTGAGATTCCATAGAACTTTGCTTTGGGTTTCCCAAGACCTTCCTCAACACTCTATGGGTTCCCTAGCTACTCATGTGTGTCTTGGAAACTCTCATGGGCTTCCTCACTTGCTCCTCATAGGCACTAGTATGTGGAGGTGAGAATCCCTGGGACTTTCTCCTTAGATTTCCAGTGTCCACAACTCTACATCTGACTTCACTTCAGCCCCATAAGAAAGAAAGCCTTTGCTATCAGCATCACTCCTCCTCCCAAAGTCCTGGAGGTCATTGCTCTGAAACATGGAAGAAAAGTGGACATCTGGAAGTCCTATGCTGTTCCCTTGGCCTTGCATCAGTGGGAGGATGTCAAGGTACACCTGGTACAAACATTGCTTTGCGATTGTAGGGACTCAGGAAGCATCTGTTGAATTGCACGCCTCCCATGTTGGGTCGTTATTTTATTCCAGTTAGAAATTCATCCCTCTTAGACTCACTTCTTGCATTAGCCCACTCCCACCTTTATAAATGTCCCACCCAATTTACTCTCCTCTCTCCTACACAAGGTCAGAATATTCCTCTGTTGGTGCTTTTTGGTCCCCTCTTTCTTTCATGTGTTCCCAGCCCCTCTTGGTGAAACAATGAGATGAATCTGTGGAAACCCAAGGTGCATCCATTCCCTTCCCCATCCTACACTCAGGCTGATTCCTTAGGGGTCTGCAGTGTAGGCTACATTGCCCAAGGGTCCCAGTCATTCAGCAGGTGACAAAAGTGCAAAGCATCACAGATGGAAACTGTATTCTCACAGAGCTTTGTTGGGGCCCCAGGAGGTCCCTGGCTGTTAGAGGGCAAGGCTGGGAAATCCTTCCTCAAAAGTGAACAAAAGGGACAGATGTAGATTTTTAAAGGGAGAAGACAAACTATATGGAGGTAAAAATGTAAATGAAAGAAAGGGAGAGGCATTTCTACAACTATGCACAAGTCAAGGGAAATGGAGAGACTGACACTTCTGTCCCCTTAAGTCCCTAGAATAAAAGGAGTTTCACCTGTTTGTGCTCTGAGGACAGCAGAGATCTGAACAGCTGCCTAATGCTTGGAACCAATCTGTACTTTTTAAGTCAAAATCAATCAATCAATAAACCAAATAATCAATATAAATTGTTTTGTGTCATGATAGCTGGATTTAGAACTGAACCATCACTGTATTGATTATAAACATCTTATTTTTTTTGCTTTTGGGTAGATACCAGCATAAACTCCTACCATCTTGTTACCTGTACTCTTGGCATTAGATTTAGTTAAGGCCTCCTGCACATCAGTCAATTTCACATCTGGACCATCACTGACAACCTCTGGTCTTTATTTTGTATATATATAGGGTGTTTGATATAATTATCTTTTACCTCAAACACGAACATTTCTGCATTGAGAACATTGAAAATCCTTTCTACTACAGACATGTAATTTAATGTTGTCAAGCATAGTTATATTGTGCTATAGAACATTAGAAGTTATTCTTCCTATTCAATTTCACCCATACCCATTACCCATCCTCTCTCTCTTCATTCACTTCTCCTCCAAAATCGCTTCCTAGCTTGTGGTAATCACTATTCTACTCTCTAATTCTATAAAACCAACTATTTATCTTTTACTTACTTATAAGTGAGAACACGCAGTCTTTATTGTCCTGTACTTGATTTATTTCACTTAACATAATGTCCTTCAGGTCATCCACATTGCTGCAAATAACAGGAGTTCATTCTATTTTATGACATTATCATATTCCACTGTGTATATGCGCCACATCTTCTTTATCAATTAATTGGCCAATGACCACCTAGGTTGATTCCATATCTTGGTTATTGTGAATTGTGCTACAATAAATGTGGGACTGATACAGATATACTGAGAAAGCAAACACTTTTAAGTGAAATTAGTAAATAAGACAACAAAGAACAAAATCCAGAGATTCTTAAAGGAGATAGTATGGAAACAGGTGGAAGTCTACACATGACTGAGCGAGTCTTTTACCAGCCTAGTATGGCAGTAGCCTTGGAGCTACAGTCTGGATTAAATGCCCTGCCAAGTCCCCTTTCTGCCCAGGGATTTCAGTTCTCTGATTAATTTTCCAGAACAGAAGCAATAGAAAGGGAATAACTGAAAGTATTCATGAAGAAGGCTGGTAGAGAAAGGAAAGAGGAAAAAAAGCAATAAAACATTTCCTGGTCCGAAAGAAGCATTTGTGTTGGGGTGTGGTGGGGAAAGAGAGAACCTGTCATCTGTGTGTTAAGCAAAGGTTCAAGGTCATTTCTGGATTCTTCCAAACAACCTCTCCCGGCTTTTGTTGGCACATTGCGGATGTGGGCCTTTGGGTTTTGGCAAAGAAAAGAAAATCAGGAATTCAGTAATAAAGCTTTCCAGCTTCTAAAAGAGAGTGAAGACGAAGAAGGCTGAATTTTGCAAAGTGGCTGCCAAGGGTGAGGCTGATGAAGAGAAGGGAAAGGAGGAGATCCAGGAAAGGCTGCCCGGGAATGCAGGCAGTCACCAGAGCACAGGAGGCGTTCGGGCTGGAAAAGCCCAGAGCGCTAAGTGAGCACTGCGATTGAACAGGCTTGTCCAAAAGTTGACCTGGGCTGAGATCCAGAGTGGACACTGGGCACTAAGAAATCCACAGCTTTCCATTTCAGACCATAGGCTCTGCAGCCTGCAGGAACTAAGGATAGCAATCCCCACCAAGAAGTAACCCCTCGGTCCTGCTTCGGGCCCTTGACATCTTTAACATGCTCACAGCTATCCCAGACCTTTCAGGAACATTATCCAGGAGAAAAGGAGAAATTTTCATCGCAAGGCAGCATGCAGTGATTTGCAAACTCCTGTTCTTGGTGTTGGTGTTCTAAAAGTTTTTGTTTTCTAAGCAGAACCCCAGTCCACAAAGCTGGCCACTAGAAAACTGGCGGGAGCACAATGCGAAGTACGGAGAACCAGGCCACTTTCCTCCTCTTCCTCCCTCCCGCCACACCCGCACTCACAGGGCCCAGGGCACCAGCAGAGTCCTGGGGCTCTCGACACAATTTATAAAGTGTGAATTCGACAGGGCTGGGGTAAAAGACAATTTTACCACTTAATTATTTTGTGACCTCAGCTTCATTCCTCAACCTCTTCACTCCTTATTTTCCCCATTTGTGAAGTACAATAGGTAATATCGAATTCATGGGCTTCTTGTAGAAATTAAATATTTTATAATTATAGCCTATAGAAATAGTGCTCCTAGCAGGTACATCAACAGCAAATTTTCCCCTTCATGTAAATAATCTTATTATCAGTGAAGTCCTGATAATCCTGCCTCCAGGAGGCTTATAGTCCATGTAAATATTTATTCTTATTAGCTTTAAATCAATTAGCTAAAAACCTACACCCCTAGATATCTGTGTGTACGTGCTGAGAGTTCAGAAGCTCCTTCTAAGGCAATTTAATTCATGCATCACGTCAAAAACTCAGAAAAATAAGTCAGTACCCAGATCAATCTATGGATTCAAAGTAATCCCAATCAAAACCCAAACAAACATTTTTGGGGGTAGAAATTGGAAGAACTGGTTCTAAATTTCAAATGCAAACACAAAGATTAGCCCAAACAATAAAGGAAAGAAGAAGGTTGGAGAATTTAAACTACCTGACTTCAAGATTTATTATAAACCTACTGTAACCAAGGGAAGGAATTACTGGTGCAAAAATAAAGAGATCGGCAGAATAGAACACTGAATCCACAAAACAGCCCCCACATTTATGCTCCGTGAGTTTTCAATAAAGGTACAAAGGCAATTAGAGAGAGAAAAGACTGCCTATGAATTTGCTCTGGAATGATTGGAGTTCTGCCTAAGTGCTGGAAGCCGAAAGGCCCAAAATATTTATTGCACAGCTTAGTCTTTTGCTATGTGAACCCTAGTTTCATTTTCTTTGTAATAAGGAGAGCCGGCCATGTTTAGGGTCTATTGAGGACTTGGCATTCTTCAGGGGATGCACCCCCAAACTGAAATATTTTATACAGCGATGATGCTGCTGGGCTTTACTCTGCACATGACTTTGCTGTCTTCCAGATGTGTGTTCTGAACTGTTCTTTTGGTCAAGAACTTGAAGCTGAACTGATTCATCCACACCTTATTCTCCCGTCCCCACAGAGACCATCACAGTGTGCCGTATGTATTACAAGACGTCTGGCCAGGACTTAAAGTATGGGCTGTGTCCATGGAACAGGACAATGCCAAATGACCACACATGGGCTGAGGCTCTGACCACGGCCCTTCAGCTCTGTCTGCAAACCAACTGAGCTAAATGAAAGCTTCCTTTCTGCCTGTGCACGTCAAACATGTTTCAAAGGAAGGTTCTCACCGCTTACACCCAAGCTGCTCCTGCGGAAAGAATTCTTCACTTCTTGCGCAGCCACTTGCTTAAAGAGGGCAGCCAGATTAATCACAGTCTAGGGTGCTGCTAATGGTAACTTTGTGCCTCAGAGCAAAAGGCAGAGCATAGTGCCAACAGTAACTCTGTCAAGTACCAAGGTCAAGTAGAAGCCAAGTGACCCAGAAGAGAAAATGATTCTGATTGTCCAGTTAAGTCATTTGCTGGTATTATTTGCTATGTCACTACCCTAGTTCAGGAACTCCTTAGCTTTGTCCAAGAAATAACAAATAATACATGAACAATTTCCAGCATTCATTGCCCCCTCGTTCTTGACCAGATCCACGGCTGACCACCATCTGTTGAGGCGTAAGAAGATTAAGAATACAGGCTGAAAAAGACTGCTTAGTGTTACATCCGGGCTCAACCACTTTTGGACAAGCCCAGGCCACCCATTTAATCTATTAGCCTCTGTTTCCTTCTTAGTAATAGTACTTTCCTCCCAGGGTGATTGTGTGGAATAAATTAGGGAAAGCCCACAGCTCAGTGTTTGGCATGCAGTCAACACTCAAATATCAGCTAGTATAATTTTTAATATCATTACCACTATCATTGTTACCACTGTGTTAAGAAAGTAGTCTACACCTCAGAATGTAATTGTCAGTACAGGAGAAACACCAGGGAGAGGCTGCTGATGTGGTGGGAGGCTAGCCTGTATCCAAAACAAAACAGAGGCATCTGAAAACTTTTAACTGCAATAAAGGACAGGGAGGGGAAGCTGAGCTGAAAAAGCAGTTTTATGTTGCATTTTCATGAAGGAGATGTGGGGAGGAAATGCACCGTTCTCCAAGATGCTTCAAGGCAGGAGATAAGCATTTGTAGCTGGCCAGAGGTGTGGGAAGGCACAAAGATGGCACATCTGTGGGATCATGGGGGAGCAAGAAATAGAGGGTAAGACAGTGAGAAGTCCTCGGATGGGAGTAGATGGGAGTTGCAAGAGCAGGAAAGGTAGTGCTGTTTCCAAAATGATCCATCCAGAGTATAAGGACTGGGGAGGGTAGTGTGGAAGAGCCAAAGGCAGGCAACAGGCAGAAGGCACAAGCAGCCAAGACCATTACTTTTCACATATCTTGGCTGCTAAGGACCAAGGAGAGTTAAAAGATCCAAGATTTCCAGAAGTGAAGCTCAAACTACATCATTTGTATCAGTCAGGGTTCACTAGAGGAACAGATTTAAATATATATATAACTGACAAGGTAGGCTTACAATGGTTGGAATGGTTGGTCTGGAAGAATGCAGAAGGACCATCCATGCACAGAACCAGAGGATCCAGTCAAAAGTCAAAGTTTGCTGCAGAGTCTGTTGAGAGTTGGTATCAGGAAGCTGAAGGTTCTGTGTCGAAAGGTTCAGGGTCTGTGCTGGACACCTGGAGATGGATATCCAAAGGCAATGGCCAATACTAGAGGTCCTGTGAAGAAGCAGAAGTGAGATCCCTTCTTCTTTCCCTTTTTATTCCATCCAGGCTGCAAGCCTATTTGTTGGTGCCGCCCACATCTAGGGTGGGTCTTCTCTCTTCAGTAAGTGCACCATCCAGACACATTCAGAACTGCTAAACCAGTCCACTAGTTGTTTCTTATTCAAGTTGACGCAAGTCAAGGTAACTACCACAGCAGTTTACAGTAGGGAAGTCTAGGTACAGTGGAGAGCATTCGAGGAGAGAGGTCATCACAGGGCTGGCCAAGGAAGAAAGATTGAGGAAAACATAGGGAAGTCAGGCAGTTCAAAGAATGTTTTATAGTCTAAATCTCAACAGAGTGAATGGGGTGGGGTCTTTTTCAATAATAAAATCAAAATCAATAATAAAATAATGTGGAAGCCAATTCATAATCATATGCATTCTATCCCCTAGATTTCCAATACCTCAATAATGAGCAGTTTCCTGGGTCAAAACAAAGTGTTTGTGCCTGTGTTGGTGTGTGTGTGTGTGTGCGTGTGTGTGTGTGTGTGCTCATGTGTGTCTGTGTGATTACATCTGACAAGACGGGATAGGGATGCTACTAGAGAAGTAAAAAAGCATCAGAGGGAAAGACTGTTTGCCTTGGTTCCACCCATGGATATGCCTAAAACATCTTGCCTTAGATGTGTGATAATTTGGAAAACTTTAGCCCTGGGTTGCGAGATGCAATGGCCCTGCATTGTTGTAAGTTACACAGTTCTTACCCTGATCATTTTTCAGAGAAATCAAAATTTATTTGAAAGCTAATTGTTATCTTTTCTAGAGGTCAGAGCAATGAGTGTCCCTGCCTCATATTTGCATGATATTTCCTCAAAATAAGAAAATGGGAAAATGACCATGGTAGGTCTCTCTCAGTCCTCTCTTACGGCAATGTTTCCATCTGCCCTGATGATTCCTCAATCTTCGGGAAAATAAAATTTTATTTAAGCAGCAATTGAAAATGATGAGCAAGGTAGATTTGTGGACTGCACAAAAGGAGATATAATTCCAAATCCAAAATAAAAGGCTTTTTTAAGTATCTATGTGCTGTATCCTACCCTCCTCCCATGCCAACCCTCGTTAACATTAATAGACAATGATGATCTGTGATTCTAGTGACTATTTCTAAGAAGCATGGCATCCTTCCCTTGTTGTATCCCTTGGCTCCAGACAGACTCTTTTCCCTTCCCTGCTCTCTCTAACACGTACAATAGGACATCATGTCCTGCTTTTTGTCTCTTCTCCTCAATTACCTCCCTCAGCTTCAGGTTGCCAGACAAGTATGGTTTGGCAGATGGAGACTTGGCTGCCAGTGAAGAATTGTGTGATGTTACGTTGTGGCCTTTCTGCTCTTCCTCTGAAGTGTCACCAGAGCTCAAGAGAATGAGTTCATTTTGTCCCTTGTCATGGCGCTATTGCCTTACCACACACTTTCTCCACTCTATCATTTGAGCTTCACATATGAGAACTAGCCAGTGAGTCAAGGGACTGAACCAAGAGTCAGAGCAGCCCCTAGAAAGCTGTCCAGGGGGGACTATGCAGAGGAGAGTAACCTCCTTCTGGTCTGTTTGTGAGGGCATCTTGTCCATTCACGTGCACCAGATTTAAATATCTCTCATGACTCTCAATGGATAATACCTACACATATTATTAACTAATGGAGGAGGTCGTGAAAGATGGGCAAAGAGATCCTTTGATACAGAGAAGTTAGTTCTGGGGATAAAGAAATGTAGGGAAGAAGAAACAAAGGAAATGGTGAGAAAAGAGATAGGTGAATAGAATGAAAGGAAATTGAGAAAAGAAAAGGAAAGAGAAAAGAGAAGAGAAGAGCAAAGGAGAAGAGAAGAGAAGAGAAGAGAAGAGAAGAGAAGAGAAGAGAAGAGAAGAGAAGAGAAGAGAAAAAAGTGGGGACAAAGGAAAGAGAAGTGAAGAAAATAAAAAGGAATAATCAATCCTCAATGGAAAGCCTACTATGGATTCATTTTTTCCATTATTTTATTCAATAAGCATGCTGAATGCTACTATGGACTAGGTGGTCTGTTAGACTTTGAGACATATTATCTCATTTAATTCTCATCACAGTCCCATGAGCTAGTCATGATTCCCTTTTTACAGCTAATTAAACTAAGATTCAGAGAGTTTAGGAATCAATACTGGTTTATACAACTAAAGGCAATGGAGCAGGTACTGGATTTCAATCTACCCAGATTCACTACTTTGGCCTTTGTATTCCAAACTCCCATGCCAATCATTCTATCTGTCAAATATTTTTAATATCGCAGGACAATGGACAGTGATAAACCCAGATTTTGGAATCATTAGTTCTGTCTGACCATATTGGTCTCTTGCTGATTTTCTCTTAGTCCCCCCCTCTACACCCCCTATGACTGGAATAGCTGTAGATTACAGTTACTAAGACACTTATCCTCCTGACCTGAACACACTGCACCTAAGACATTCTGTTATTAAAAGGAAGCAGAGCTACCTGGGCCATGAATCCAAGCCCAAGGGTTACTTTCAGGAGCAGTATCTATCCTTGGTCCGCCAATCTTTAGCACACCTGAGTTCTTCATCTTCTTTAAATAGCTAGAACTGGAGGAACCCTGTTTCATTTTTTTTTTTTCATATTACTTTTGTATCCTCCTCAACTCAGAACCCACTCCCATTTTTCTCAGTCCACATCTGAACCCAACTTTGTCCCACTGAGCACATGGAAAGGAAGACTCTACCTGCCTCAGCCTCCTGTTTCACCAAAGCACTCAGAGCAAGCCAAAATCAATAGTTGTTGAGTGCCTGCTATGTACCGTGCTTTGACGTGGACTATCCTCTGTGACCCTTATGTTACAAGGTAAGTATTCATAAACTCATATTGAGGGCATTGAGAAGTTAATTACTATTTCCTAAATTCACATAGCGAGTAACTAGTGGAGTTGGGACAGGAACATAGGTCTGGTTCTAACTTGTTTCCTTCACCACCAAACCAGATGATTTCCCAAAAGCAAGCAAGAAAATAATGAGTGGGTGGGGAGACAGCCTGGGCTCAAGAAAGTCTTGCTCTTACTGACAGGAGAGGCAGCAGGCAGCAAGCCATTATCCAAGGTTTGAGAAGGCTCCGAAAAGTCTCTAAGAGGCTTCATGACAAACCACAGTGACCTCAAATCCTGTGGTCTCTCTCGTCTTCCTCCACCATTTGACAAGTCCCAACACAGATACCACCCAGCCTTTCTGCAGATCGCAGGCCAATTTCTGTCAAAGGCTAAAGGAAAACCTGTGTGAAATGAGCAACTGTCATGACCTTTTTAGAGAGTGGAAAGTAGGGAGGGAATGGATGCAAAAGAAAGATGGAAGGAAGGAAAAAGGAAAGGAAGGAAAGAAAGAAAGAAAGAAAGAGAGAGAGAGAGAAAGAAAGAAAGAAAGAAAGAAAGAAAGAAAGAAAGAAAGAAAGAAAGAGAAGAAAGAAAGAAAGAAAGAAAGAAAGAAAGAAAGAAAGAAAGAAAGAAAGAAAGAAAGAAAGAAAGAAAGAAAGAAAGAAAGAAAGAAAGAAAGAAAGGGTGTGAGTGTGTGTGTGTTTTCCTTAAGGCTGGGAAGGGACCCAAGGAGCCTGGAGATGTAATGGGATATGGTTACAGATTACAAAAGTTTTGCTACAGCTGTAATAGCCTTTCACAAAGGCATGGCCCTCTAGAGAGCCATATTTCATCTCTGCTTTCCCCACCACATAAGACAGAGGGTGAGGAGCTGAAAGGCAAGATTGGAAACTCATGCAGGAGCTGAGCAAGCTCTGACATCCCCATGGCACTCCCATCAAACCAGAATGAACCGGACCCAAATGCTCTTGTCATAACAGGCTTTGGATCCAATCCCTGTCATCTGCTTATTTATTATTTTTTTCTTCACATTCTCCTTTTTGGAAATATACTGCCTAGCAACCTGCTGTCTCCTTCTAAACAGCCATGCACACAATGGTACACACGCACTTGGGGACCCTGGGATGGTATTTGAGTGTCTCCAATGGCCTCGCTAGGATCAACAGATCATTTACTTGGAAGAGTTAGTTCCTAGAATTTGTGTTAGTCAGAGTTGCATCTTAGGCAGTCCCTGGGACTGCCATCAGCTAGCTAGGAAGGGGACACCTATACCTGAGAGTAGGTAGGGACAGACAGCCCCAGAGGGACTCACAGGCAGGAAGGTATCTCCACTGGCATTGCTTTCGTCTGGGTAAGTCTTTTGAATCGGTCACCTGCAGCTACTTGAAAATATTCTAAAGGTTCTGATTCACTATAGAAAAGTGGAAGAAAACTCACTGGGGTGATTTTCCTATTTGAAGTAATCAAGGGGAGGCCTTGCTTTCTTAGACTTTACCATGCCACTGTGGTTACCCTCCAAATTTAGGGTACAGACAATGGTGCTCTCACAAAAGGCTGCTACTCTGACATAATTCTGTCAGCTGGGAGGGGAACTGTGACACATATCTGCATCCTAAAAGATCCAGCTGCCCAGCCTTTGGGAAACTGCTTGCCTATTATAACACTTTCATTGTAAAGTAAACCGCAGACACCAGTTCAAATCCTGTCTTAGTCAGTTTCCTTGTCCGCTAATACATAATACCTGACACCCACAGCTCATGATTTGAGTCCATAGATGGCCTGCTCCAAGGCAGAACGGCATGGTGGACGGGCCTGGGCAGAAAGCTGCTCACCTCATGGCAGTCAGAAGAGTGCAGAAAGAGTGAAAGGAGGAGCCTGGAAGGGAGATAGACACTTCCTGGCCACGCCCTCGTGACCAGACCGCATCTCCTAATAGCAAGTCAGCCATTTGCTCCCGTAATCCAATCAGCTGTCAAAACCCTCACCTCTGAGCAAATGAGGATTTGAGGGAGAACCAGATAGAAACCTTAACAGGTCCCACACAAAACAAATGTATGCTTTAATAGATAATTATAAGGTGCACTGCAGTGTAGTTAACACTGGTGTAAAGAAATAGACCCCTCCATGTAGCCCAGTTTACTCTCAACGCCCCGCCTCTTTCTCTGAGAGTGAGTGCTCTCCTGGCTCTTGGAATGATCCCATCTTTGCATCTCTGTAGTTTCAGCACCAGGCAGGCATCTCTAGATACTATTGTTTAGTCTTAGATATTTAAAAAAATTTGATGTGTCTTTTTAATCTGTTTTCATCTGCAGATGCCCTTTACCCCATTTTGTTTCCTTGTAATTTATATGCTGGAGAATCTGGGGCATTTGAGTTGAAGCTTTGACGCTGGGCAACTGAAAAAGACACACACACAAATGAATGAATGAATAAGCTAAGTTTCTACTCTGACTTCCCTCGAAGTTTGTTTTCCAGAAGATACTGTGGCAGGTGGAGAGGAAAATCATATGAATACAGCGGAGTGAGTATTAGGAGAACTGAGGGGACATTTTATGAGTATGACAATATTTTCCAGCCCCTGTTCCCCTGCCACTCTGCTGGCTGGGCTATACTAAGAGAGGTGGCCAGGAGTCACTGGCCGGGACCCCGCCCCCAACAGACTGGGTGTGGTAGATGGGAAAGCTGTGGCACTTGCCCAAGGGGAAAAGCCCAAGGCCTCATCCCTGTTAAGAGCAGGTCTGACCAAACAAAGGCGGCCTGGTAACCAGAGAGTCTTGGGGAAAGACGGAGCACCTGCCTGACCTTCCGACGTCCATCATTGGTTTGCTCAGCCCAAAAGCCTTTCTTCCCTGCTCTGGGCCTCAGTTTCTCCTCTTGCAGCATGCAGATGTGAGCATCCATCTTATGGCAGCATGCAGTCATGCGTGTTTGCAGAGCCGGGGCTCCCCTGGGGAGAAAGGCACCTGTGTAAACACAGCAGCCGGGCGATGTGCTTGTCAGATGCACTCTGTGGAAGGCACCATCCGAGGCTGCAGCCCTGATGCTACCGGGAACAATGCCTGCTCTGTTTGCCCAGCTGCATTCTCACCTCCCCTCTGCTCCTCGGAACTGTGGCTCCACCTAGTTTTCTCAGCTGGGGGGCCCTAGTCAGGAACCGCGTCCACAGTAGATAGCAGCGATTCACTTTGGAAGCTCCAGTTTGAGAGAAATTTAGCTTGATAATAAATTTCCAAAATACAACATGGGATTTTTTTTGAATCTCATACCATCTGGACCTCGGGTGGGTCCGTGTGGGAAGAGAGAGAGCTTGGGGCAGAGTTGGGTCCACCAATCCCAAGACAGTCCTGACTTTGCCAGCATACTTAGAAGAAAGTGACCCCCCTATCCCTTTCACTCTATTGCACAACCAACAAAGAGCTCACATCAGTAGAGAGTCCCCAAGGCTCACTTTTAATTTACATAAGGGCTAGGCCCTCCTCGAGGAGAAAAAGAGAAACAACTGCCCATCATTTGCCTCTACAAGCTGCAGCTTGGAAGTATAAAGGAATCGGTGTTTCTTTCAGTTTGCCTCAGAATGATTCCATTTTCAACTGCGAATATCTAGCCAAGACATTGTTTTCCTCCATGTGATCCCAAACTCAGACAAACAAAAGGTATTTCAATGAGCTCAGACTACCAGCTTGCCTCGAAAATTGAAGCCGATCACTGTTCCTTCAGCTGAAACATTTGGAATAACTGGTCTGCAAAATGGTATCTTTCTAAGGAATCTTCAAGAATAATTCTGATGACATATGGTTCAGCCTAAGTAGCTAGGCCTGGGTACTCCTCCCTCACCTTCAGCCCCTGGGCAAGATTTGTTCACCACTAGAGACCCATGCACTTGGTAAAAGCTCAGGCTGACTAGGCATCCAGATAAATTGTCATTGACTTTGGACCACCTAGGGGTAGAGACAATGGATGCCAAGACCTTGAAGAGTGAATGTTAGCTAGCGAAGGGTTTCTGCTTTGCACTGATAAAGATATTTTGATCAGAAGAGGGAGGTCACAAGTTTTCAGAGTAATGAAGGAGAGTGGGCCTGTGAATCCTCGGGTAAGAGAGGATGGAGTACTGAAAAGAGAGAGAGAGAGTTCCGGCAAAAGAAGGTGGCTTCCAAAGTTTAGCACTTATCATTGCTGACTCAAGATTAGCCATGCCTCCTGGGAATCCCAGCCACTCTGGTCTAGACAGCAAAGGAAAGTCTGTCATTTTCTGGGGGCTTAAGAACAAGAGAAGACCCCTGGCCTAAGTGTTACTCTTTGAGAAACTCATAAGATGCAATGACACTGAGCTAAAAGGCAAGGGTAGGGTAGATCAGATTATGGGAATTTTTCATGATTTGCTCAGTAAGACACGCCCAGTAAGTATGCAACACTGTGTGCTTCAGGAAAGTTCATGGAGTTAGTATCACATATAAAGAGCTTTACCAACTTTCACAATATCCAGCTACCTCTCATTGATGCTAATCCCCTAGCCCTCCTTGTCTGGCTCTTTTTATGCCCTTGTTATCTTTCCTTTCAACGTTTTCCTACATTTTCCCAGATTGTCTCCTCCTTGCTTTGACTTGGGTTTTCATGTCCTTCCTTCTTTCATTCCCACTTTTTCTGCTGTTGGTCTTGGCTGGGTTCAGTGCTTGAGTTTCAGTTATTTCCTGTCATTTTCCAATGTTCCCTCTGAGGTGTCATTTTTCCCTCCATTCCCTCTACCCTTTTCCAGTCTCCTCTTTCTCATCTCCAGCTCTATTGATGTGAACAGAGTGAGCAACTGGGGCTGTGAAGGGAGGGGGTCGAGGGCCTGAGTCAGCACCCCTGAGAGAGGCTGGCCAGGAGAAGGAATAGAAAGAAGGATTTATTTTTTTAATTTTTAGAAATGAAAAATTAGAGAAAATAGCAGACAGACGGGATTTAAATTAAGAAGGGGAAGAGAAGGTAAGGGCAGAAAAGGGAGAAAGCAAAAAAATAATTTATGAATATGTAAATCTGGAGAGTCAAATTTCTTTTTAAAAAGCAAAAAAAAAAAAGGAGTCATTGGTCTAAGCCTTAAAGTTGACCTTGAAGGCTAAATTCAGAGCAGATGTTCCTGTCCCATCTAGTTGATATAGTCAGATCAATCACACCTCTATGATCAATCACATTTGAAATTTAGACTTCTCCTACCCATCAGGGATGAGAGTTGTGAAGTCCTTTCTTGGAGTCCATTAAAAAGTGATGAGAACTTTGTTTGCCTGGATTATGTTGAGAGGATATTTAAGCACTGAAATTTCTGGGAGACTTGGCAAGTATGAGAAGTCTAAAGAGTGTCATTGCATCTTATGAGTTTCTCAAAGAGTAACACTTAGGCCAGGGGTCTTCTCTTGTTCTTAAGCCCCCAGAAAATGACAGACTTTCCTTTGCTGTCTAGACCAGAGTGGCTGGGATTCCCAACAGCCCATTTGCCTATACCCCCTTGAAGACTGGGTGCGGTATTCTGAGTTTAATAAAGTAAAGCAAACTGTTTATCATTGGCTCCCATTCTTCCCTGGCAAAAGGTACATTTGGGGAATATGATGGGATGGGTTATATCTCCCTCAAAATAAATATTCACCCAGAGTCTATAATTGTGACCTTATTTAGAAATAAGATCTTTGTAGAAGTTATCATGTTGCCATCATACTATATTAGGTCAGGCCCTGAATTCAACATGATTGGTGTTCTTATAAAAGGGAAATTTAGACAAAAAGGTGCAAATGCACAGAAAAGAAGATTATGTGAAGATGGAGGCAGAGATTGGAATGATGCAGCTACAAGCCAAGGAATGTCAACAATGCCAGCAACCACCAGAACCTGGAAGAAGCAAGGAACCATCCTACTCTGGAGCCTTCAGAAGGAAACTGCCCAGCCAGCACCTTGCTTTCAGACCTCTAGACTCCAGAAATGAGAGAAGCAGTGCTGCTGGTGTAAACCACCCAGTGTGTTACTATGGTCTTAGGAAAATAATGCAGTGTCCAGTGTCTCGGTATTGGCCGTACTAAGAGAGAAGGATAGTAAGACTTGCTTTCTGGCTGCACCTAGATCAAGGCCCCTGGGCCATCAAGCCATCATTCAGCTTGGGGTGGTGCCCTGACTGTCTCTCCCCACCTCTTGCTTTTCATTAACCACGTCCTTGTGGGGCATTGCCCACGGTGTTTTATTTCAGTTTCTCATAAATATAGAAGCCCATTTGGAGAGAAACCAGCCTTGGCAAGCAGGCTTTGGCAGTTCTGACAGCTTTGGGGACTGGTCTCAGTCACCTCTCCTCTGAGCCCCATGGTCTTCCCAGAGAAAGTGACTCAGCAGTACCCCCAAGCTCCTTTTCTTTTCCAGGAACAGACCAGCCCCTTGGCCAGAACCTAAAGAGAAAGAAGAGGTTATCATATTTTGGTCCTCACAAAATACTTCTAAAACTATGGTGGGGAACTTTCAAGCTACAATTCTTCCTCCATAAGAAGATTTCTGAAAAAATCTCATGGCATAGCCTGATTCAAGGCTACAGGTTCACAACTAGAACAAAGGATCATGCCAAACATGTGCCAGGAAATAGTAGCAGGAGGCTAGACAGGTGAGAGCAGGGCGGAGTCCTGGATGCCTCAGCCGACAGAGCAGAATTAAGACATTGTCCTGAGTTTATAGTGGCGTATTTTCCTCCTCCTACAATGACTCTCCCAAGTTCCCAGAAACTCATTTCTTCTATAAGCAATAACAAGGGCTTGGGAATACCAGCACTGCTTCTCTGTTCTGTGCACAATTTCTAAAACTGCAGGAATGAAAAGAGCCTGGTGACCCCTGGGGGGCCAGTAATCTCCAAAGCAGGGTGTGTACACTCCAGGAATTGAGCAAGACAATCCACTGGGGTGTGGGAAGAAAATATTGAAAACTTCTAGCTGTATTTATTTTGTTCTTAAAAAATAAAAAAGAAGAATTTTGTTAATTGTTAGGACAAGGATAGATAGTAGTAAATCTATACAACCTATCAACATGTACGTACTGATGTGACTCACTCAAAATTAATTTTGGTTATGAGCCCTGATCAGGAAAATACATGAGTCCACCATTCTAGTCCACAGACTTTCAAAATATGTGGTACAGGGAGAGGAGGCAGGAGCTTGAGCAAGTGAGAAGTCTGTTGATTCTCCTCCGAGCCTTATCAAGCAATTCAGCTTCCACACTCTCTGCACCCTCAACTTCGACATTATGATTTGTGTGATGAAAGGGTTCTACTAAGAAAACTTTGAAAAAAATGCCTGAGCTATTTCAACTCCCTTACTTTTCAGATAAGAAAAATGAAGACCCAGAGGGAAAGTGATTGTCCCAGGTCACTAGGGCCAGGGCCAAGGCTACAAACCCCCTCTCCTGACGCCTGGGTTCCTTGTGTCTTCTGACCGTGCCATGTGTACTCCAGAGCATGCGCTCTGTGTGGGTGACCTTACATAACCAGGCTGAACCAGAGGGAGAAAGATGGCACGCCTCCTCTAGCAACAATCTGCAATCTCAGAACAGAGAAAAACAACTTTGCTGCCTGTTCAGGATGCTTGCTGGGAGGGAAGTCGGCCCTGGCATCCTCTGCTCTTGGCTGGGTCCTTGAAACACATGCTAACTTGCTTGATCTCCCAGTTGATCCCAATGACACTTTCCATTTATTGTTCAGAGGTAGGGCCTTGCACCACGAGGGCACACAAATTAAAATCTTGGAAGCCTTCTTCATTGCTATGCCAATTTAAGACAGGGGAAACAGCAATCTTGCTTCAATTTGAGGCTCCAGGAGTCACACAAAGTGATCTGTTTCCTTGTAAGATCATCACATCTCACATGCTGATCTCTCTTCCCATCCACCACACTGGCACACTTGTTGCCACCAGCCCACCACTCTCGGATACCCCAGTACCTTAGGTTTTTAGCAAGTTTGAGATGGACAAAGTCTTTTGGGAGACTAAAAAAAATATGAAGACAGGTTATTTAGCTTTTCAAAAATTGTTTTACAGATTAAAGAAAACAGCAAAAAGAGGACTCAACGAACACAACCAGCAGGGTAGAACAATATGGTGCCACTGCTGAGTGAGTGCTATAGGAGTTAAGATTTGCTTCTTTTTCAATAGATCTCCTTGAAGGTAAGGAGTGTGTCTAACTCTATATACCCAGTGCTTGGCAAACAGTAGCTGCTTAAAAAATATGAACAGCAAATCAACACTAATTCAGCCAATGAGTAAGTAAACAAATGAGTAAATGAGTTCTTAAACAAATGAACACATAAATGAAAAGACTGGGGATCTCATTTTGAGCAGTCCAGGAAATTGCACTGTGCAGGAAGAAATGAAGGCTCTAGAATCAGAAGAACAGGATGGAGTGTGTACCAAGTGGTACAAAGGTACCAAGGCAGAAGAGTGTGGGACTAGAAAAGCACTCTGCTGGAACTAGTTGCTATTGATTTGAAAGTTAAATAGTACAGCCAGTCTCATAAACTGAAATGTGAAATTGAACAGCATGCTTGCAAACCTGAATTGCTAGAAATAAATAAGCAAAAGGAAAGTGTAGGGAAAGCAATGTTTTAGGAAGATGAGTTGGGACGACGTGAAGTGTTTCTTAGAGAAGGAAGCAAGGGATGATGCATCATCTTCCTTTTTAGTCTTCTTTCTCTGCTAGCCACTGTGTTCCCTGATCCTCAGCCTGAGGTCCCCAACAAGCTGAGATGAGCAGTGCTAAGACAACGTCCTCACTACTCCACCACCTGTCGAGGGCCATCGTCTGCTTCTCTGTAAGCTTTCTGGGTGGTTCCTTATAATATGGCAGCTATATCTTCCCACTAAAACTGATTAACTCAATTTTTAAGACAGATAAATTAGCCAAAAATGCTGTTTATTTCAACTGACTTGGCTTCCAATCAAGTTGACATTGGCCCTGGCTAAATCAACTTTGGTAAATCTCTCCCTACCCTCTCTTCTTCATTTCTCCACCATGGTTGTCCAGATCTGTTTCCATCTTCAATTGCTCCTCTCCATTGCTGTCTACATCCCCGTGTCTTCCTTTTGCTTGTGACTGTATCTTCTCTTTACAACAGGGCTCTGACATGCGCATGGAGCAGTGGCAGGGCAATGTTTCTTATCCCAGCACTCACACTTGGAGGCCTTTTGGACATGTCACAAAGTTCTAGTCCAGAAATATAAATTATAGCCACTGTTTCCTCAAGGTCTCTAAGCAATTTCATCTGAACCCAAGAGTCTTGAACACACTCATTGCTTCCAAATAATATTTGACGAAGCTCCATTACCTATCATCCAGGAATCTTGCCAAAGAAATCTGTTTCACTTGGTCATGCTGCCCCATATCGTTCATCAATTTTTGATATTAGTGAGATATATATATTTTTGCCTGATACTATGCTAAGTCAGGAGACCTGTGGCAACATCATTATTCTCTGTTGTCTTTGGTGTAAAGCATAATATTTTGTGTTGATAACGATAAATTGGCACAGCCTCTTTGCCTTCTAGATACTCAGGCATAAGATGACCTTTCAAAGCCCAAAAATGAGTGTCAACAAGGCAAAGAGGCTGTGCCATATTTATCTTTGTAATATGAAACCACACTATCTTTCTAATATGAAGCCACATTAACTATGGCTTCAATAAATGTCTATTAAATAAATGTATCAACTCATGAATTATTCCCAAGTGTGGCCCACTTAACACAGTGTTTTTTTAACTCTTCCAGGACTTTTCAGTTTTAACCTATATTGCTGTAGCCTGATGCCAGTGAGGCTCTGTGCATTCTTTTCCAACTCCTCAGTATGTCACTGAGTCCCCTCCACTGCCTGGCAGATTGAACTCACTCTTTTAAAAAAAAAAATCTCTTTTTTCCATTTTTTATTAGTATTTGTTTGCCATGCATAACAATTATATTCACCATGGGGAACTGGTACACGTACATATTGCATCTCAGTTCTTTTTACTTCCCTTTCCCCTCCTTGCCTTCCCATTTCCCCCATCTCTAAGCCCCCTTCCCATCTATACTTAGCCTATCTCCCTGTTCACAGTTTTCATTACAAACTGGGATCTATGTTCTCTCCCCTTGAATCGGGGAAGGACAGCGCAGTTGTGACACACAAAGTATAGGAAAAGTGACACTATACCAGTTCAGGCCTAACCTTTAAAAGGACTGATAGCTTTTGCCTTGGTCTCCTGGAGCCCTGAACTCCCATTCAGACGGCTGTCCTGGAAAGACCACATGAAGAAGTGCTGACACTGCATGGAAAGGAGGAGGACTCCGGAGGAGCCCAGCCTTCCCGCTGTCCCCATCAACCTGCTAAGTGTAGCAGACTACAGCCAACATCTGCAAACAGATGAAGCAGCATGGAAAAGCTATGTAAGGGCAGTCCATGTATAGCTCAAACTGAGCTCCTAGCCAACAACCAGCTTCAACACCAGCCACCGGAGTGTGCCTTTTTGATGACCATCTCAGATAACTGCAGCCCTAGTCAGTGTGTGACTAAGCAACCCAAGCAAGAAATGTCCCGCTGAATTCCTCCAACACATAGAACTGTGAACTGTAATGATACATTATTGTTTGAGCCACTGAGTTTTAAAGCAGCTTGTTACATGGCAGCAAATAACCAAAACACACTGGTAGGCAATAAAAGTTGAATTGAAGGGCAGGGATTGTACATTGACCTTTTCTTCACAGTTTCTAAAATGCCTCATAGGGGCTTTGCCCACAGTTGAGGGAGAATACAGTTTCTCACTTTACAGACAGGAGCACCAAAAATAAATAGGAACTCCTTATGGGGAATATGAATAACTTCATGTAATTATGGATAGCATGCTTCTGTTGCCTGCCTTCGTGGTGTCCCTGTCCTGGGAGAGACTGGACAGCCAACTTATCCATCCCGTCTCCCAATACAACTGCTCCTTAAATTCAGCCCTGGCAAAGAACTTCCCACTGTTTCATGTGTTCCTTCTTATTGTTCTTCTAATCACAAGAAAGGAAGATCTTTCAGCTCCCTTTGACTATGCATTCCAGAAGCTCAAAAATCTTAATCAGAGTATTCTAATGGGTGTTCCACTTCAGTTTCTCCAAATGAACTTTGAGCCCTTTCTTCTTGTTTCTTAGTTTTGCTTTTTGCCTTTATTTTCTTAAATTTTAAGGAGTACAAAAGAAAATATTACTCACAAACTCCTCTGTATTTTTCACTTCATTCCTCTGTGGAAGCCAGATGTCACTGAGTGACACCCCAGTTTATCGTTCTGAAAGATGCAAGATAAAACCACCTGCTCTGCTTACTTGAATGGGTTATGAAAAGATCAAAATTAAAATGAATATAAGAAATCAATTTATAAGTTCTGCAGCATCCTATAAATACACAACATCCTTGGTAGAGGAGCTGTTTGGTTAATAAAGCCCACAGAGGGCTAGGGCAGGGGTGTGGAAGGATTGTGAGGTTATGGCTAAGGGCTGTGGTGTTTCTTTTGACAGCAATGAAAATATTCTAAACTGTGGTCCTACATAACTCTGTGAATGTACTAAAAGCCATTGAATTGTACACTTTAGAGAATTGTATGCTGTATGAATTTTATCTTAATGAAGCTGGGGAAGGAAGGAAGGACAAAGAAGGGAGAGAGGGAAGAAGAGAGGAAAGGAAGAATCTCAAAGACTCTATCTCTTTTCTGAGTTTTCACTAATCTTTCTTCTTGTGGCCTCTGTCATTTGTTGTTTCTGAGCCCCACAAGACATGTGTCTCTGGGGGGTCTCAGAACCTTGACTTCTATCTCCAATATGTAGACCATTTGATTATTGGGTTCTTCCCATAAATAAAGTTCATCCTCCAACAAAAGGGTAAGAACAAGAAGAAAAAAAGGGCAAAATGGATAAATGTCAAGTGAACAAAAAAACTTAGATAAGACCACATGGGGTGGTTAGAATCTGAGGTATCACGGTGTGGGGTAGTTTATACTTTCTAGAGTTGACAGGTAAGATAAGACCTAAACGGATACTTAGTCAACAAAGGATTGTAGCTGTACCAATGAGTTCCAAAGCTTGGTGATGAGAGAGAATACGGTCATAATCGCCTTTAGTTTACAGGCACTCTCCATCTCTCCTCCACACCCTCCTATTTCATCTCCCGGCAGTGCTGGGGAACAAGAAGAAAGAGGCTTGGAACATAGATCACACTTGGCCCAATTCCTCTGCCTGCTTCCCCAGACCTGCTTTGTTCTATTGAGAACCTTGTCTGAGGCCTTCCAGTCCAACCAGCTGCCATGAGAAATGGGTAAGAAGAAGCAAGGCCAGGAAGGGGTGATACTTCCAGGAATCCAGAAGCCCAAGGCCACCAGCCAACCATGGTCAGAAAGCTGCCCCTCTTCTGCCCTCCTGGTTCTGTCCAAGGCCATGACAAAGATAGAGTGTCCCTCAAGGAGGACCTTCTGGGGATCCAGCTGACATGTTATTTTGCTGTGTCTCACCCTTTCTTGAAGCACAATCTAGACTTGGATCAGCACTCTGCCGGCTATAAAAATAAAAGAGAATCTCACTCTTGGGATACAAATGGTGGGGGCCATCATCATGCTGGCCATGACAGCCAGCACCCTGACCCTTACCTCCCCAGCAACCCTGTCCTCCTTTGCCTGCCATTCTCAGTTCCCAGCCAGAACCTCATCTTGCCAGCATAAGATGGATAGAATGGACTTTGGACAGCTGGAATAATCATCATCTCACACTATGTCTCCAGTTCCAGTGGGGCCTGCCCTGTGCCCTCTTCCCCGCACCCTCCCATGGCCTCTCACTCAATTCATTCTTCTCCTGGCACTAGCAGCTATTTTCCACCACCCAACTGGCCTACATCCAGCTCCCCTCCCCAAGGGGATTTCACTCCCCACTTCATCTGTCTCTTTCATGCTCCTTGTACTGGAACTGGATCCTCTAGTTCTATTTCTAGATTCTTTCCATTGCTCACTCTTTAACTAGGGTGCTGTCTCTTACCTGCTTTGTGTCTCTCTGGCCTCCAACAAGCATCTCTGAAGTGCTCCTATGGCAGATGCAGAGCTACAGTCTGCACCTATGTTCTCTTTTCGCAATGGTTTCTTTCTCCCCATCTTTCCCCACCCTGTCATAGAAAAAGACCTTTGGTGAAATGATGGCTTTGTTGCTATTTCTTGTGTCTAGAAAATTCTCTGAGCTCTTTCTGCGATGCTCCCATCACTGAGGGGAGGGAGGATAACACCCCTCTTTGCTGGATGGAACTCTGATTCCATAGCCTCCTTATCGATTGTTACTGATTTTTCTAGTCTGCATTTCCTTCCCTTGTCATATTTAGGTAGGACAACCATACTCCCAACTTCCTCTGTTGTGGTCGATGTTCAGGTGTCATACAGATTATTTGGCACTAAATCCTCCCATAGGTGCTAGTCTCTACTGGCTGCTGACTTATTTCTGTCTTTGGGTGACTTTTTAGCCTGGGGAAGAATCCTCTTTTTACAAACCTGGGAATCTCATGTCTTCCATCCTGGGCCTTCTTGGCTGACCTATGTCTTTTGACAGGGCTGTGCTCTACTCTGCCCATACCTGACCATTTAACCTCCCAAAGTTCCACCTCTAATAATCTTAAAAATCATCTTTCCTCACAGCTTCTTGTTATGGAAACCCAAAACTTTCACATTCCAAAAATATGAGTTTTATTGGTTCTCTCTCTCTTCATTTTTAAAACTTCCTAGCCCACATATACAAGTACAAAGATATGTACATATGTGTATATTGTGTATGAGTACATATATGAGTCTGCCAAAAAAATGTATACACAATTCAGGAAAAGAAAAACTTGTATAAATATTTTAATACTAAATTTATTGAGACATCATGAGATTAATACAAGTTATCTTTGGCCTCTACAATTACAAGAAGAGCTCAAAGTGGCGGCCATTAACTTCCAGACATTTATTAGCACAGTGAACTACTGCGTGGGTAACCTTGGTCATTGAGATGGCTGACATGCATTTTCAATTTGTTCTCTAAAGGTCGGCAGTATAGTATGTTTTCTGCAATATACGACATCTTCTAGGGTCCTCCATACAAGGGTAACACTATCTGTTGAGAAAAATCATACTTTTTCTTTTCTTGATGTGTGTATACATTTTTCTGGCAGACTTTGTATGTATCTTTGTGTAAATCACATATAACACATATATGGTTACGTATGTAAACATACTCACATGTATATACTCTTTCTCTCCCTTCCTCTCCTGCCTCCTCTTCAAACTGTAGCTGTTAGTTCTCCTAAGATTGATATAGGGGAATATTTTACACACAAAAATTCTTCTAAGAACATAAATGAGTCACTTCTCTTCCTCTCTCATCACCTCTCAAATAGCCTGAGTTATTTGGGTCCGCATCCAGTTTTGATAATAATGTGCCATCCGACTTATCCAAAACTCTTTGGTGCATGGCTACTAAAACCATTGATGTCTTGAGAAGTGTATGCGGTCACTGACTTTTCCTTAGCAATTTTAAGAAAACACCAGAACCTAGAGACAGAAAATATGGTTCTAGTCCCAGTTCCACGACAAGTCAGCTGTATAGTATCGAATGAATAGCATGGAAGACCTCAGCCTTATTTCCCACACCATAAGTTTGGCCAGTTGAATTAGAAATTCTCAAAGTGTCTTAAAAACTCAATTTTCTGTTATCACTAGATAATTTCTTCAAGAATGTTTATCATATTTTCAGAGATAATGCATTAATATGACTTTGAAAACAATTACAACAGAGCTTTTTATTAACCTAGCAGTTATCTTAGCCCATGTGGGTTTAATCTCTGGATCTTACAGTTCTCACCAGTAAGGCCTTTGGGCAAGTGCTTAAACTCTTCAAACCTAAGTCGTCGCATTTGTAAAATGAGTACAATAGTAGCACCTATGTGGTCAGGTTATAATGTAGGCAAAGCTTCTGGTTTGGTGACTAACACTTAATAAGGCTCAATAAATGTCTATTATCTTCAAAACATTCACTATTCATTGTTGTTACGTGAATGATCTCTATTGAATTGAAATACAAACAC
This sequence comes from Erethizon dorsatum, assembly GCA_028451465.1. Taxonomy (NCBI): domain Eukaryota; kingdom Metazoa; phylum Chordata; class Mammalia; order Rodentia; family Erethizontidae; genus Erethizon; species Erethizon dorsatum. The sequence goes on from CM051835.1 coordinate 19,996,000, forward strand.
TTTCCATGATAACCAGTCTGGTCATGACTGCAACAGCCAGTGTGTTTGGCACCTGGAATCTACTTCCATTCCCTGTCATGATCTGATTGGATAGGGTCTATTCCTACAGTGGGGCTCCAGATGACACCATCAGGGTTTGATGCATTCACAGATGGATATTTCTACCTCTACATTCACAAACTAAACATTAATGAATTTGAGTTTATCAGTCAAACCTTTATTTTCTCCACTTACTCTGGAGGACTGAGAGCTGGCCATCTGTGTTTAATGAAAAATGCTCATGTATATGTTGGTTACTTTGTATAATTTGGGGACTATATTAGTCAGCTTTCTATAACTATAGCAAAACACCTGAGATAATTCAGTTATAAAGAGAAAAGGTATATTCTGGCTTAAAGTTTGGAGATTCCAATTCATGATTGGTGGGCCCATTATTTTGGGCCTGTGGTGAGGCAGCACATAATGGCAGGAGTTCAAGGCAAAAGAAATCACTCACCAACCAGTAAGCAAAAGAGAGAGAGAAAGAGACTAGGATCTCACAATTCACTTTCAGAGCACACCTCCAATGACCTAAGGAGCTGCTATGAGGCTTCCTATCTCAAAGGTTCCACCATCTCCCAGTAGTACCATCTTGGTATTCAAGCTTTTAATACATGGGCTTTTGAGGAACATTCAAGATCCAAATTACAGGAGAGATTTACAAGGAACTCCTGGAAATCAACAAAGTAAATGACAGAGCACATAATGAAAACATGTGCAAACAATATGAACACAAAATCGCAGAAGTAATTCAGTTGAAAAAATGGGATATAAGGGCCGGTGAGATGGCTCAGCGGCTTAAGCGCCTGCCCGGCAAGCGTGAGGGCCCGAGTTCGACTCCCGGAACCCACATACGAAAAAGGGGCCGGTGATATCGCTCAGCGGCACGGGCGCCTGCTGGCGCGCGAGGTCCTGAGGTCGACCCCCCGGTACCCACAAAAAAAAAAAAAAAAAAAAAAAAAAAAAAAAGGGATATAAAAAGGTAACTTTTTTTGTAACTGGTACATGCAAATAAAATAACAAACGCATTTTACACTCATCAGACTGTAGACATCATCCAAAAATTTTATAACAAAAAGTGTTTGTTGGGATGTGGACACAAAGACACTGATTAGACTGTAGGTAAACGTGGTCACTGTAAAGTCATGTCTAATATTCTCAATCAAATCGGATAGTTTATGACCAGCAGTTACACTCTTGGGTAATATCCTAAAGAAAGTCTCCACAGGTATCTAGTGGAGAATTCACCTGCGGGCAGAATTCACTGTTCAAGAGAATTGGAGGCTTTCTAGACGTTCATTTCTAATAGGGTAGATGAACACTAGAAAACACAATGCAGCTTGCGAGAACCACAGTAGAGCTGCAATACATCATTTCAATCTCCACCCCTTCTCACAAAGCGTTGTGAAAAATGATGCTTACCGAAAGTACTTTTAAAATACACATAAGGAAATAAGAAAAGAAAAAATATCATTTGTGATTCTACCCTCCAGATACAACTACCAGGAACATTGTGATCTACACGTCCCCCTGAATTTGTTACTATGCAATTATAAAAAATGTATTTACCTAACATACTTAATGTGAATCATGCTGTCATTCTCCTTTGTAACCTGCTTTTGTCATGTAATAAAATATTGGGAAGAGACTTTCTTCCACTCTATCTGCCAAGGACTGAACAGGAAAAGTATGGCACACTTGAAATAGGATAAATCCAGAGGCTTTATTCACAATGGACTGTTTACTAAAGTATGTGTTGGTCATAGATAAGATGACCAACCTTTAGGTTTGACCAAGATAACCCTAAGCTACGTCTGTTGCCTCAGTATTAGATCCAGTGTGAAATTTTCCAGATTATCCATTTTTAATAAATAAGGCCTTTTATTAACTGTTACATTAAAATCAAATGGGATGTGTTTGGGAAAACTCCTTTTTGCACTTTCAGTATCTGTCATCATACCATTCCATGGAGTGTGCAATGTGTGTGCATACAACTCATGAAATCTGGAAGACTACTTCTGATAATAATGGTTTGTCTTTTCTCTACCACTTTCAGATCCAATGTAATAGACACATCCTATGCAAGAGAAGTATTCAAGGTACCTACCAATAATAATTTCTTAAAAGTCTACTGACACACAAGCTTAAATATTATATGGTTTCTCTTATATGAGAAACCCAAAGTATAAATAAGGAGCATAATAAAAGATAGATAATAGGAAACAGGGAGATAGATATTTTGTATAAAGGAAGGGGACCAAGAAATGGATGGAGGGAGAAGAACAGGAGGGGAAGGGGATAAAAAATTTAAAATGTGTTTTGTACATGGACCAACTCCCCACAATGAATGTAATCATTATGTACTGCAACCATGTATTAATAAAAATAAATTTAAAAAGAAAGGGAGGAAAGAAGGTAGGGAGGAAGGAAGGAAGGAAGGAAAGAAGGAAGGAAGGAAGAAAGGAAGGGAGGAAGAAAGGAAGGAAGAGAGGAAGGGAAGAAGAAAGGAAGAGAGGAAGAACAAGCATCTAGAGACAGCATCTTCTACTCTGGGGTTGTAGTTGAAGAAGTACTGGTGCTCCTTGACTTAGGATGCGGTCACACTCAATAGACCCACTGTAAATTGAAAATATCATCTGTTTATTTAATATGCCTGACCTACTGAACATCACAGCTTGGCAACATGACACATTGAGTATCAGTAGCTTTCCCTCATTATTGTGTGGCTCACTGGGAGCTTTGGCTGCTTCTCCTGCCCAGCATCATGAGAATGTAAGGTAGTAGACGTCACTAGCCCAGGACAATATCAAAATTCTAAATGTGAAGTATTGTTTCTATTGATGCCTATTGATTTCACCCTTTAGCAGAGTCAAAAGCTCGTAAGTTGAACCACCATAAGTTGGGAACTATCTGTTTTGGGTGCCATTGTCCCTTCTAGTCTCTTGTGTCTGCAGCCATTTGACAGTGGAATATACCAAATTTGAGAAATGCTCATGCCTAGTAGGAATGTAAGCAATACTAGGAAGGATGGAAAATTATGGGTTGTGTATGCTTTAAATGTGTGCAAGAAATACACATAGCAACCCTGAAACAAGATATGCTCTAGTGGCTTTTTTGTCATTTATTTTTGCTTTAAAAGAAGCTGCAACTATTAATTTACACTTATTGTTAGGAAAAGCTCTTTTTTTAAATAAACTTAGCAGCAATGAGCTCTAAAAAAAATACATGTTTATGAGAAATTAAGTACTGAATTTTCATCCCTCCAGAAGATTTAGAATGAGCATATAATTTGCACAAAATGTCTAGAATTATTATCCATCACAAGGAACTGTCATATTCCTAATTCATATGAAAAACTAAGAGATAAATAAGCTGAAGAAACATTAAACAATAAAGATTATGTCCTAAATCCATAATTTTACACACACAACTATAGAAAGCACATTTCTATATTTGTGAGCCATGACTTTTCATTTAGATCAAATGAGTTTTCTAAATTTAAAAAGTGAAATTATATCTGTTATTGACTTCACTAGATGAAAATTAACCTGGTAAAGAGTTAAACAATGCATGTTCTATTGGTGTATTTAGATGATTCAAACAAAAAATTAATTATCTGAATTCAAATAAAGGCGCTCAATTTTTAAATTCAGTTCAAATCAAACTAAAATTTTTGAAAGTTTCATTTGACATAGCAGTAGCAAATACTTTAAATTTAGGTACGTAGTTCAGGAATGGAAATTCAGTACTTAATATTTTAATTAAATACATGTTTTTTAGAGCTCATTGCTGCTAAAGATAAAATTACTTGTTTGGATAGTGGTACAACACAGATTTTAGTAAAGAATAACATCTTGGTTTAAAAAAACAAATACAGGGCCGGTGATATGGCTCAGCAGCATAAGCGCCTGCCTGGCAAGCACGAGGTCCTGAGTTCGACTCCCAGGACCCACATAAAAAAAAAATTACAAAACAATGGTCTCATTAAATGAAGAACACTATGGAGCAGAATATACTTAGAATTTGTTGGACAACTACCCTGTGTACATTCGAAACATTCCACAGTTCAAATACAAGCCAGAATTGTCAAAACTTATAATACTTTTATTTATACATGTTAACACCTATAAGTATTTTTGTTTGTCAGAACTGATGTTAAATAGAAAAAACACGAGCACAGCAGTAAGTACTTTCTCTTGTTTTGTAGTCATCAATCAGATTTTAGAAATGTATGAAACTATGAAAAGATACATTGCAAATTAATCTAAATGTCTTAAAATTACAGCGAATATTTTGTAAATAAGCCTCCTAAATTTTAATTGTATTTTGTTCAAAATAAGTTGAAATATTTAATAAAAATTTTAGCAAATAAAGTTCCCAAAACCTTCAACTTTTGAAGGCTTTAACAAATTTTATGCAAAACAAAGGTTGAAAACAGGATATCATTGTCCTTACAAAAGCAAGCAGAAAGGGGAAAGCAAAGGGAGAACAGAAAATTAGACAATGAGTACCAAAAGAGTGTAAAGATTTAATTCTGAAAATCTATCACTGAACACAAAATTTTTAACTTGTGGGGAAAAAAATGTTTGGATGGAGTTCCCATTTTTCATTGGATAAATTTGCAATCTATACAAAAGTGAAATGGCATTGAGAAGGACTATAATTTTACAGCATTTCAGTTTATCTAGACTTTCAAGGTAAAGTAATTTATTTAACAAGTTTTCTCCTATAAAAATATTTCTTGAAGACAGGACATCTGATTAGGAGATAAGACAATACCTAGAAATACATTTGGTCTGAGATATTTATACACTATAAAATAATTACAATTAGAAATGTCCTATATAACATAATTTAACCATGTAAAAATATAGTATACCAATATTATAATAGTATTATAACATGTTATAATAATACAACAACTAACATATCATAGTTTACATGAAAATTATTTGAAGGTGTCAATGTCAAATGCATTAGTCATAAAGCACAACTTTAACTAAAATTATGGAAATAGTTATTGAAAATTTAAAAATAGAAGATTATAAAAAATAATCCTTCATACATAAAAAATATCAGTGACACAGTAATAGGGAAACAAAACTATATGACTATGTATCAAGAATAATTATCATTCTGCATATCTAATCTTTGTCAATCAAATAATCAATTTAAATAAGCTTTCTATCATTTTAATTTAATGAATAAGTATATGCTATTTTAATTTTTTAGGAACAACTTTACATTTGAAAACAGTTCTAAAAAGAGCTATTTTGTAAGTCCAGCAAAAGAATAAAGTCAATTTTTGCCATAAATATATTAAAATTAATTACTTTATGATCCTCTTTGATTCTGAAGGGTGACAATAAATTCTATGATTACCGTACACAAAGAGGTACCAGAAACAAAAGTGGAACCTGAGCTGCTGCTCCTCTGGCCTAAAGGAAGGACGGGAAGAAGTGGCTGTGGAGACCCAGGGGAAGAGTCATGTAGATGGGCATCTGAAAGGACTTTTTGCTTGAAGGACATTAGCTCTTGATGCTCCCACGGTGGAGGAACTAGGAAAATCAATCCCTTTCTTTTCTTCCTCCCTCACCAGTGCTGTGCTAGGGAATAGCTAAACCCAAACAGAGGCAGAGGACAAGGAATCCATGGATATGGCCCACAAGGACAGCTTCCCAGACAAAGAGCAGAGATGAGACAGGAGGAGTGGATCTGGAGGCGTAAACTGAAGACGTCTAGCAACTCACTAAATGTTCACCTCGAAGAGTGGTCTTATACTGGTTTCATATTTTTAGCTATGAATCCTGGATTCAAGCTCATTATTGTATGGAAGCCAAGAAAAGAGCCCTTTGTGGATGGGAGATATAGAACCCAAAATCTGACTCAAGGGAACGCCGCTGAAAAAAGCTTAAAAATTCCTGTCCTACAGCATGTGTTTATGGCTACATGGTAGTATAATAGTTAAAGTGTCATAACTCATAAAAGCTATCGTTCAACATAAATTCCAAGTGTTTTCTTGATATAAGCAGTGTCGTGATGAACAACCTCTCAACTAAATCTTGGTATAGAACATTAATTACTCCTTTAGAAAGGTTTCTAGATAAAGTAACTGGTTCAAAATGTAGGTTCATTTTTGTTTCTTGATTTGTGTTTCCTCACTATCCTTCCAAAGCACTGCGTGTTTTTTTTTTGTTTGTTTTTTGTTTTTTTGTGTGGGTACCGGGGGGTCGACCTCAGGACCTCGCGCGCCAACAGGCACCCGTGCCACTGAGCGATATCACCGGCCCCTTTTTCGTATGTGGGATCCGGGAGTCGAACTCGGGCCCTCGCGCTTGCAAGGCAGGCGCTTATGCCGCTGAGCCATCTCACCAGCCCCAGCACTGCGTGTTTTAACACTGTAATTTACAATGCTTGAAAAATCCCCGCTCTTTCACATTCTTGCTAACTTGGTATTAACTTTTTTTAAAAAACATATTTGGGTCGTTTTTAGACACAAAAGCAATACCTCATTGTTAATTCAATTTGAATTTCTTTTATTACCTATCAGGCTGAGCTTTTTCCATGTACATTTATTTATCATTTAAATTCCTTCATTAGTTATATATGCTTCCTTTTGCCACTGATTTGTAAGAGCTCTTTATATAAAGAATATATGTAACAAGTATTTCCTTTGTGTGTGTTTTTTATCACACTTTAGGACATACAAAAGTCCAATGTTTGTAGATATATGTTTATCAATATTTTCCATATGGATGTCTAGTTATACTTAAAGTGCCCTTTTACAACGCAAGATAGGCTTTTCTTAAATAGCCTACTCTGACCTCTTTGTCCTTCGCTAATGAAATGTGAGATGCAGAGAGAGAACAGAAAATATTCATGAGCTCATCGGGGGCCGCGCTCCATGCCTACAGATTTGTGTAACTTGCCAGAGAACGATGCTGTTAGCATGGCGTCCAGGAGAAACCGTGGTCTCAAGGAATAAAATATTCTCTTCCTATTTTCTGATCTGAATTGGTTTAGACCAAGCCTGGGGCACAGATAGAATAAGGTGGCTTCCAAGAGGAAGAGCTCCTCAGAAAGGCAAAGTTCTTCCCCCAGCCCTGCAAACTGGCCTAGGAGGGCCCACAGCCTCTCAGACACAGGTGCACCAAGTCCTAGCAATGTTAATAATTTGGCCGAAAGAGCTCTTACTATAGGAGGATGCTTGAAAAGTGACAGTTCGACAAAAAATGCCAAAAAAAATATTGAGTGGGACAAGGGGCCCTGAGAAGGGAAGAAGGAGAGGCCCCTCTCTCCCCTCTCCTCAACCTTCTGCACCTGGCAAAGCCCTTCTCTCAAGGGACCACTCCTTCCCTGGACAGCTGGTGTTTCCAACCCCCGCCCAGGCCTGGCCCCAGGCCACAGACATGCTCCAAATGATGCCTGTCCTAGAAGAATCTTTGCAGATGCTATTAGGATAAAACTATAATCCTCACCCCACCTCCTCTCCCCCTTAACCTCTCCGCCCCATGCCTTTGTGTTTGTGAGCCCGTGTGTTTTGGGGAGGGAAGCGGTGAGAGACAGGGTAGCTCCAGAATTGGCAAACTCAGGCTCCAGTTTCACAGGGCAGATAATGTAGAGATGGTAGCCTGGTCGCAGCCATTGGCGAAAGAGGCTGCAGACAGCCTTCCTACCTGGCCTCCAACCCCCCCAAACCTAACACACGAAGAGGGGTCATTTTTTCTCCAGGTGTAAGGAGGGACTTCACTTTCCCTCTCTTCCTCCCCTCATCCCCATAAGAATTATCAGATAAAATACAGCAAGACTTCAATGTGTATTGCAAATCAATAACAACTGGTAAGAGATAGATTTGTTCCTGAAATTAAAATTTAACTCAGGTCATTTGGGGGTGTGGGTGTTTGTTTTGTTTTGTTTTGTTTCGTTTTGTTTTTAACCAAATCTGGCAACCCTATAGCTCCTCTCACTTAACACATTTCACTCTTCTGGCACATACCATGAAGGGAGAAATGCTCTTCAGACTCCATTTTCTTCCTCAAAAATCTTAATAGTATTAACAACAAAAGTTCACATTTATTTCACACTTAACTGGGCGATGTACAATGCACTTCATATTAACATTTATTTACTTATGTCCATGAAGTATATTAATGCACTATTAATGAAGTATATTATACACACAACAACCCTATAAGGTACGAGTTCTTTATCAACATTTTACTGATGAGTAAAGTGAGGCAGAAAACCAACAATAACAATAACAAAAATCATGAAAAGTTTAAGCAACCCCTGCTGCTGAGTGGCTGCTCAGGGTAGCTCTCCAGGAGACCCACACCTGACCTCAGCTCTCTAAATTCCCTGATGAACTCAGCCCCTTTTCCTTGTCCTTCCAGCCCCCACTGAATCCTACTCCATTTTTTCCTCTGCTGATCAGGGTGACTTAAGAGGGATCTCATCTGTGGACAAGGAACGTTTTCAAAGCTGGCAGCAGCTGCTGACAAAAGAGACTCTTGCTGCCTGCTCCTACTCCCGCCCCTTGCAAACGCCACCCATTCACTCACTCTTGGAGGTTTTAAAAGCCCAGGTGTAGGCATTTTGTAGGGGGAGGATTCAAAAGATAAATAAAGCAAAATCCCTTTGATACCACTCTCGATTCTAGTTTTTGGGGGAGCTGCTAGGACCCAGCTGTCTGTGCGAATGAGTTGATGGTCATTTCCTAGTCCTGACCCTAGTCCTAGGGAAGAGTGGGTAGTGTGTGAGGCCGCCATCCCCTGCATCCACAAGACCCCCAGGCTAATGCCAGAAACACCCACTGACATTAACGTAGAGAGGAGCAGGCACAGACATAGGCTGGCCAAGCACATGGAGATGCAACCTAGTTCTGGGGTAACATCCAAAGTGAGACCATTACAAAACTTCTTTGGCCCTCATTCTTTCCATCTATAAAATGGTAATCATTACTATACCAAGTACCTAGGGTTGTGGTGAAGGTTAAATGAGATAATGTGAAGCATCAGCACTGTGTCTGTCTGGCATGCAGAAACCAGCTAGCATTCTTCGGCATGTACTAAGAGTAACTTTTTTGGTTGAATTCTTTTTACTAATTGTCATGCAAAATCCAGATACATATAGTTCCTGCAAACTGGGACAGGAGGATTTCTTGAGCCCAGGAGTTCAAGGCCAGCCTGGGCAAGCCAATGAGACTTCATTTTTTGTTTTTGTTTTGTTTTGTTTTTTTTCAAAATAAAAACAAACTAATTATCTTGAGAAAACACTATCTAGGACCAAAATCTGTCTAGGACCATTCATTCTTAAGAATATCATACTTAATACTGATTTTTTATTTTACAAAAAAGTCAAAATTTCAAATAATTATGGACTGATCTTTTTTTTCTGATATTTTCTCAATAAACACATATTATCTGCCATGGTCCAGAATTATGTTAGTACAGTGAGAAAATTATGCAGAAGCATTATTTGTAACTCAGCTGGCTTTTTATCAAATGTGAGAGGTTCCAGTGAAAGGTGAATTCAAATCTACCAAAGCTTGTTTCACAGTACTAAGTGGTAGATAGCAGAAATCATTTGTCGTGAACAGTTGCTAACCTGTTATCCCAACACAATCAACTTTTCAACTGTAGTGGTTGTGGAAAGCTTAGTAGCTTACCAAAGATTTCAAACAAACATTAGAACTCCAGGCCTCTATTCCTTATATGGGACATCCCTGGAACAACCCGGGTTTCCAACTACTACAGAAAGTGCCACTCTCCATTTCGCCATCCATTTGTATTCCTTCTAGGTAGTGTTCAACTATTCAGAAAGGAGAGTCATTTACCTCTATCTTCTCCCAGTGCCCTTCCATAGAATCACTCTGAATTTTGATCTAATGATCCAACCTATAGTCATGCTTAGTGCCAGTTATAACTGAGAAAGTCATATGACTGCCAACTTGTGCTTGAACTGAAAGGTATAGTCCTGGAAGTTCTCTAGAAAAGTGCTCTCAATCTACTTCCTCTGCAACACATTCCCTCTGGTTATCTATGTCCTTCTGCTGCTTTTTTAGGCAGTAATTCTCAACTTTCTAGGCAACAAGGGAGACTCCATTCTTACAGTGTTTGTGTGCCCTACCTGTGTATCCCAGTAAAATTCATTTACTCTTGTCTCCATTTATTCAATAAACATCTAGTATTGAGGTCCTACAATGTAGCAATCACCTGATAGAACGATTAGTATTGTGTTTATGCCTTTGAAGCCAACCGAACATATAACAGAGCCACCAGGGTCAAGCACACAGATGCTATCCAGTCCTTCCATGTCCCTCTGCCTTGACTGTCTTCCCCTTCACTACAGAAGAATTCTGGCTCATCATTCCCAGACCCCATTAACTTCCCATTAGTGGAGGTCATGCCCATTAACTTCCTTCATACACACCCCGCCTGGTCTCACACTGGCAGTCTTGTACAGAAGGTACACAATGTGTTAGTATAACCACTCTTCCAGCCATAAGCTCCTTGAGGGCAGGAACCACAGTTGATTAGACATCGGGTCCCCCATCACTGATATAGTGCCTGACAGACGGGAGCTCCATAACTATTTACTAAACTTTTAGTAGCTAGGCAATTGTTTTTTTTCCCTCAGACCACTATGTGAATATTTATGTGTGTGTCGTATATAAATCTACATATACACAAGCACGCATTCAACTTATTAGTTATATGTCCCTGGGTATGCACCTCTCCGGGTTTCAGATTCTAAGAGAAAATAATAGTTCCTTCCCATAGGATTACTGGAGAATACTAGAGTATGCCTATCAGGTACATAGACGAGCTCCTGATATCTGTAACCTCTCAATAATACCTCTATCGACACTAAGGACAAGGCTGGGACAATCCAGTTGGTGGCCATAGGATTGCTGAGAAACTAGTACAGAGAGAATGGTTTTCATTTTAGAGGGAAAGGTAGTTCAGCTCTTATTTGTAGTGTTCTATGATGGTTGCCTTTTCCCTCCCTCCCTAGATAAATTATGGTATATCTTGACCTGAAAACTGAGTGGTAACAACCTCCTCTTACCTGCCTGTATGATTACAGGAGCCTCAAGGCCTGCAAAGTGCTGACTGAACCTCTTCTGGGAACATCAGGGACACTGGAGCTAAAGGGACAGACAGAAGAGCCAGGCCCTCTATGTGTACCTGCACCCTGCACCCACCCCCATACCTGCCTGCCTTTCTCAGCACCTGACCTCTTGGGCTCACCCCACTGATCACCCAGGGGCCCGGCCCCCTATGACCCAGCAGGTAATGTCTATGATAAGGTGCAGAGTGTCTTTTCAGTTGGCAGCTGATGAATAGTGGAGATGGGGTCAGAGAGGCCAGGAAGAAAGGAGAAGAGTGGGGCGAGCGTGGGAGGAAAAGAGACATTGATGGAAGGCAACAGGGGGTGCTTTTGAAAGAAATCTCCCCATCAGCCCTCGGTCCCTGGAGACTTTCCATTTAGTCAAAATAGGAATTTAGTTCCAAACGAGCGCAGGAAACTTGTGGTTGTCAAAACAAAAACAAAAACAAAACACAAAAAGTAACTTTCCCATCCTGCTCTCTTTTTTTCGCTCCCTGACCACTGGCAGATAAAATTTCATTCCTGGGGCTTCACAGGACGAATCAGTGTGGTGGTCAGAGTGAATATCTACTGCTTCCAAAGGCAACGCTCCGCCTCTGTGAAGTCATTAACAAGGAGAGTCAAGGTCACCCCACTTGCACCCAAAGGAGACTCTGCTAATTTCTACACAGCTGGCTGAAAGCACAGCTCTGCAGCTGAGTCACTGTGGTCTTCGGGGTCCAGGTCTGGGTTGTTCCTTACACCCAGTGGACAGTAGCTGTGGAAACTTGGAACAGGAGGACTCTAGGTTAGACAAAAGCATGCAGTTCCATTTAGAAATGTCAAAAGATCCTGGAGCCTTCTTACTGGGAGGGTGGGAGGGTGGGCAATGTAGGAAGAAAAGCATTGCCCTTGGTTCACACCTGCCATCCAATCTTGGGTCTCAGCAAGTGGTGTGCCCTCTTTGTGTTCTCAATTTTAACTCCAAAATGAGAATAATCATCAGTTAAATTTGGCCTAAAGCTGTCCCTATGTATTTTAAGTTTGGCTTAATGGTTTCTTTGTAGCCTAACTTGATGTGTAAACAGACTGTACCCTATTCTTGTAACAAGTAGTTGAGTCTCAGCCAATCACAAGCAACCAGGAATCAAACCATGTTCAAATAAAAGAGCTGCTAGCTGTAACCAATCAGGTTGTCTCTATATCTCACTTCTCTTTTCTGTATGATGCTTGCTCTTCTCTGGCTATAAATGCAACCTGCCATGTGGAGTGGGCATTCTGAACCACTTTTGGTCTGGACGGCTGCCAGATTCTACAATCATAAAGCCAATTAAGATCTGCAAAACTCCCCTTGCTGCAATTTTGTCTTTTAACACATCCTATGTCTAAAGGGTGTTTGGGAGCAGTAGCTCTGGATAAATTCAACAAATTGAATATGCATGCCCTCAAACGAAACTTAGAGTCAAGAAGAAAAAGAAAGGAAGAAGCAACCACAGAAGATGGAAGACATGAAGGACATGTTTGTAGATGGAAAATCAATGGAGGAAGAAAAACTAATTCAGCAAAAGGGACCCATGGGGGTGGGGGTGGGGTGGGGTTTGGGGAAGAGGCAACAAACATTTCTGCTACCAGGATATCAGATTTGTGCTGATACCTATAATACCTAAGTACTAGGTACTATAGAAGCTTGCAACCAAAAACAAAGTGCATGCTTGGATAGCCCTAAGAAGTGAGTAAAACCCAGGTCCTCTCCTCCAGCCACACAACAATAAAACCTTTTATGCCCCTCCTCCAAACAGGGCAATGTGAAAGCACAGAGGTTGAATAGGATTCTGCATACACCCCGTCCGCTAGTCCCCACTCCCAGCAATGCCTTTTCCTTAGAGCCCTGGACTACTGGAAGTCAGACATTCACCTCTCAAGTAAGAGGTTACAAAATCCTCTAAACAACTGCATGTGCCCGGAGGACAGGCCCCAGACATTGGCATTTAGAGGCTTTGCCATGAAAACTCCTGCTCACAGCCTAATCACCCTAAATTCCCGGACCCAAGTAAGCAAAACTCAACAGTCGAAAGCCCTGCTTCGAAACATTATTTCCCACCAGTTGGTACTACATTGTAAAGTATGATGTACATGAAAACATCACATATAGTGAACATATACAGCTAAAATAATCATATTAAAAACAGCTCTATGTACCTCCCATTTGACCTTAGGAAATAAAAATTCAGCAATAGCTTTGAACCCCGTATGACTTTCTACCCCACTGTATCCTCTGTCCCCATCTAAAAGTAACCACTATGCCAGATTTTGTTTTAATTTTCTTTTTTGGCTTTTCTTTGTAATTATAGCACACATGTATATATCTTTTAAAAAATAGATTGTTTTGTTTTACCAGCTTTTGAACTTTACATCAACAGTGTCATACTGTATTTATTCTATGACTTGCCTTTGTTTGCCCAGTGTTATGCTTTTGAGGTTCATCCACATTGAAATGTGTATGAAAGTGTATTCTTCTCATTGATGTGTAGAATTATATTACATGAAAATCCTGTAATTTATTTGTTCGTTCTCTTCTGAGTGGATTTCTGGTTGTTTCTTGGCTTGTGTTATTATGAATAATAACACTGGCGGGTTTCATATGTGTCTCCCAGTGTATCTGTGTCATGGGCTCTGTACAATGTACACATAGATGCTCACTTGCTGGGGCATAAACTTCACTCATGTTCTACTTTATTAAATAATGTAAAATAATTTCCATGGTGAAATTTATTACTTTATATCCCACCAGCTGTATGAAAATTTCTTCAGCTCCACATTTCCAGCAGCATTTGGTACTAACAGGTGATTTAAATTCTGCCAGTTTAGAGGATGCGAAATGATACATGATGTTGGTTTTAATTTGCATTTTTCTGATTAATAAAAAGATTGTGCATTATTTCTGCTATTTACAGGCCATTTATACCTCCTGTTTAGTAAAATACTTGTTCATTTTATTTGCCCATTTTTTAAAGTGGGTTGCAAGTCATTTTCTTAGATTTCTTGATATATTCTAAATACTAGCCTTTTGTTAATTACATGAGCTGAAAATACTTTCTCTCGTTTATTGATTTATCTTGAGAAATGCAAGTTCTATGGTCAATTTTATACCTCTTGTCCTTTATGGATAATGTTTTTGTCTTTTAAAAAACCAATGATACAGGAAATCATCTTTGTGACCTCTGAGTATAGAGTAGTTTTAAGGCTTTATATTTCACATTTAGGGTCTGGATTCAACCGGAATTAGTTTTAAGATATGTTGTCAGTTTGTTGTCCTTTTTTTGTGTGTGTGTGTGTGTGGGTACCGGGAGTCGAACTCAGGCCCTCACACTTGCCAGCAGATGCTTGTGCCACCGAGCGATATCGCCGGCCCTTTTTTTCCTTTATGTGGGTACCAGCAGTCGAACTCAGGACCTCACGCTTGCCAGGCAGGCACTTATGCCTCTGAGCTATCTCACCGGCCCTGTTGTCCATTTTTTATTACTACCACTTGAAAAATGATGTTCGGAACTATTCTTTGAAGAGTTTATCCTTTTCTAATGTCTTGTCTTTGTCATATATTGGATAAAAAGAGTACTCCTGAGGTAGGGGAGAAAAATAAAGATTGGTTAAAAAAAAAAAAGGAGACAAAGAAAATGACCATTTTAAAATTGTACTTTTAATTAAGACTTCAGCTTCTGGCACAAAGTTACCCAAAGTTACTGTGCCTTTTCCCCTCCTCGGAAACTCACTCCCCCAAAAATATCCCTAAGCATCTTAACACAGTGAGCCTATAAATTGAATCTGTGCTTTTCACTTATAAACTGAGCCTGTGCTTTTCCTCCCTTAGACCTCTGTCCCCAAGGAAGCAACACTACTCAGAGAGCAGCATAGCTCTTAACTTCAGACACACGCAAATGACTATGTTCTAACCTGGCCTTCAAAATGGGTCACCTGACAGACAACAGGGATACACATCCTAGATCACCCATCTTAAAGACACCCCCAAGACCACATAAAACCCCCCAATGCCAGACTATAATGTACTTTACTCTCTTCTGAGTGTGCACTTCCTTAACTCTGCCTAATAAATCTTTTTATACCTCTCACTCATGTGTCTAGTAATTTTTTTTCTATTACATAAGTCAGCGAACGTACAACCTATTCCATGGATGGGTAAGTTGAGCTCTCAATCTCCCTTTGGGGGAAGCTCCTCCAACCCATCTAGTGATGCCCCTCATTATCCACAGGGCAATTGTTCCAGGACCCTGTGGATAGGAAAATCTACAGGTGCTCAAGTCCCTTAAAGAAAATGATATCGTATTTGCATACAACCTAGGTATCGGCCCTAGTGTACTTTGAATCCTCTCAAGATCACTCATAATACCTAATACAACCTAAATGTTATATAAATGGTTGTTATACTGTATTGTTCAAGGAAAAATAAGGAAAACATCTGTATATGTTCCATGCAGATACACATTTTTATTTTCCAATGTTTTCTATCCAAAATTGGCTGAATTTGTGCATACAGAAGCCTGGCCACAATACACACAAAACATCCAGAAAAGTGTTTGGTACATGGGGAGCACACCACAAAACATGCTTATTAATTCATTTAATCTTCATGGCAACTTTAAGATAGGAAGTTCTTATTATGAAGATGAAGAAACAGAGGCACAGTGAGGTTAAGTAATTTGCCAAACATTGCACAGCAGTGAGCCTGGCTGCAGAGCCAACACTTTTAACCTTTGTTTCTGCACAGGCCAGTGTCATGGCCCCTAGACACATGAGGCCCCTGAGTGCATGAAATGGGACCGGTGTGCCAGACGGCTTGAGATAAGATGCACTGCGAGTCCAAAGTGTAATGTAAATTATCTCATTAACAATTTTTATATTGATTACATGGTGAAATGATAATATTCTTATTAAAGCAGGTAAAATAAAACATGATTAAAATTTCATCTGCCTCCTTTTCTTTTTGTTAATTCGACTACAAAAAAAATCAAAATTTTACCTGTGGCATATGTTACATTTCTAAAGGGACAGCTCTGTCCTATCCTATTCTCAGGTTCTCGTTTACGTGTGGGTTTATTTGAGAACTAGTACGTAATCAACCAAGTATGCTGTGGATCCAGTAAAAATGGTTTCCAACAACAGACTATGTACCTAGCTAGACATTTGCAGGTGGACAAAGTTTAAAACTTTTGCCTTTCAGTCATTCTTTCTTAAGATATTACTGAATATATGATCAAAGAATTAAGAGGTAAACTGAGAAGCAAGAGGACATGTAACCAGGAAATGTGGGACCCAACACGAGACAGTAGAAAAAGCAAATGGTCCCATGAAGATGGGGAAGGAAGTCCCAGAGAGCAAACCTGTGAGGGGACAGGACCTAGGATTCCAGCAGGGGTGACTCCAGGATAAAGATGGAAGTGACAGGTAATTTGGCAGATTGGTTCACATGGAAGATGGTATTAAGAGATGCTTTTGAGAGAGGAAAAAATAGTAAGTATATAGAAGTTAAAGACACAGGAAAAAAAAGACATAAGAAACGGTTCTATATCCAGGAAACAAAAAGATATTATAAGAAAAGAACCATAGGGCCAGTGAGATGGCTCAGCGGCGCAAGTGCCTGTCTGGCAAGCGCGAGGTCCTGAGTTCAACTCTCGGTACCCACATAAAGGAAAAAAAGAGCCGGTGATATCGCTCAGCAGCACAAGCGCCTCCTGGCAAGCGCGAGGTCCTGAGTTCGACTCCCGGTACCCATATTAAAAAAAAAAAGAAAAGAAAAGAACCATAATCATAGTATGCTATGTGGATCACCAATGAGCAATCTTTACACAGTCATAATAATTTAAGACCGGTCATAAAAATGATTATGATTAACACGGTGAAATGTCTAGGGAAATACAGTGTAAAACACCTAAGACTTCATCCTGCATAAGGGACATTTAATAAATAATGGCTAAAATTGATCAGGCAATGGTATTTAGAACAATGAAAGACACTGCCAAGCATTAAACCTGCTTGGACAGGCAGAAGGATGATTGAGGCAGGCAGGTGATAGGGAATTACCGTTTCATTATATCACATTGTGCCATTTGACTTAGAATGTGTGTGTGTGTGTGTGTGTGTGTGTGTGTGTGCGTGCGCATTACTCTAATAGAAATTTAAGGGAATCTTTATTTTCAAAAGTATTAACAAGGATACAGAATCTGACACAATAATGGTGCTCAAAAAGCATAAGCTACCTACTCTTTTTTGTGTGTTGTATTAGGGATTGAACCCAGGGCCTTCACACTGGGCTACATGCCCAGCCCTTTTAAAAATGTACTTATTTATATTTTGAGACAGGGTCCCACTAAATCCCTAAGTTGCCCAGGCCGGGCTGGAACTTGTGATCCTTCCGCATCGGTCTCCTAGAATGTTTGGATTATAGGCATGCACCACCATGAGAGGTTGTCTGCTTTTCTTTAAATATTGCCATGCATCTGAAGTATGTTTATCATCTTCATTCTGGTTCTCTCAAAATGCAGGGCCTGAGACAAAGGCTTGCATGCAAGCGGTTCATTCTGAGAAAGTCACCAAGAGTAAAGAACTGGAAAAATGATACAGAAAGAGAGGCAAAGCTGATGAGAGGGTGCAAGGTTGAGCTGCATATGCTTCTGTGGGCAACTGGGACTCCATCATTCTAAAGACCCTCTGAAGAGCCCCCTATCTCAGATTCTTCTGGAAGCACCAGAAAGGAGTATTCATCCCTCAACTCTGATGCCCCTTGGTCAAGGTTGCCTCAGGAAGAGTTAACTCCTTGGCACTTCAGGCTGGCTGAGCAGGCTCACCCTGGCTTCCCACACTGCAGAGGGGAATGGGCCATGGCAGATCTAGACTCAGAGGGTCTGAGCAGGAGAATAAACTATGATCATCAGGAGGATGTTCCAAGCCACCTCTTGCCTCCAAATAAGCCCCATAGTTCCATTCTCCCCTGTACTCCACGTACTCAATAAAGCACCTTTTGTGAATATATATACTTGCCTATTCTACAGTGTGCCAGGTGAGCCTTGTCCTTGCATGGCTACTTATCCTCAACGCCATCCAGATCAGGGGCTGCACTGCAGGCAGCAGCAGCCACATCGGCCTTTGCCCTCCAGCCCTGCATCCACTGGACGATGGAATGGAAGTTATAAAGCCAGACCTTTATGCTAGGAACATGGAGGAGGACGAAGTTACCTACGCTGAACCATGCTAATCTGTAGGCAATCACATTTAACACTGCCTCATCCATTCTGATGTGTTTAGATAGATAGATTATTGATTGATAGATGATTGATAGATGATAGATAGACAATAGATAAATAGATGATAGATAGATATAGAGAAATAGAGATTGAGACATATAAACAAGCCTCTCTCTGTATCACCATTTTCTACCAACCATCCCTAAAAAGATTGTTCAGAAGGAGTCTTGCCACCACTTCTTGATCTCAATTTTCCAAACTGTCCCTGTTGCTGAACCACAAAGTAGATTTGGCCATAGGAAGTGCCTTATAGGAATCAAAACTCTTGCCAGGGCAGAGGTTCTCGGGGAAGCGGGGTGGAAGGTTGTGGCAGGCTTCCTCTCTCTGTCTTACAGTCAAGTGTATGCAGAAGGTGCCAAGTAAATATTTGATTAGAAACTAAGAGAGTGAAGTTGTCAATCTCCTTCCCACCCACAGGAAAAACATAAATGGGATTATAAACTCTTCAAAGACAAGAATGACTAACAGTGCTTTAGGGTAGAAGTATTGGAAAGAATTTCAAAGCCAGAGGTTCTCCAAGTGTAGTGCTTAGACTAGCAATATTAGCAACATAGGAAGATGTTGAAAAGTGCAAAATCTTGGGCCCCAGCTAAATTTACTGAATCAGAAACTCCCCGAGGCATAGAACCCAGCAATCTGACTTCTAACAACCCCTTGAAGTGATTCTAATGCACATAAAAGACGGAGAACAACTAGTCTGAAATTATCTACCTGCCCTTTTTTGCAGATGAGGAGACTGGGTGCAGCTAGGAAGGTGCATCCCAGAAAAAAAAACATTTTGGTGATTCCCAGGTCAGTGTCCTGTATACTGTTCCATGCCAGCACGCTTGCCTTCTGCCACATTAGCAGCTATCCCTAGGAAAGCTAGTTTATGTGCATCTGGTTAAATCAGTTGATCGATGAAGTTCACTAACAAGCCAAGGATCAGAGATTCGGACCCATTATCCTTTTCTGTTCCATTTCATGAAGGCATTCTCTTGGTCAACAAGAAGGTGCAAAAATAGGGAAGACTTAGTGAACGTTATATCATTTCTACTGGGTAAATAACACAGATTGTGTTCTATGTGTTGACACTGTGAGTCCATCTTTGTACAGGAAGAGCCATGTGTGCACATCCTACATGTAAGACAGTATATATATTAAGCAAGTGGAAAGTTTCACCAGTAGCCCAGTTCTGGTACCCATGGCCAGAAATGCTCTCATTTGCCACTCTACCTCCTACTTATTCTGTAGACCAGAGATTTCTGAACTTTGAGGTTTCATGCATCAGAAATGTTTCTAAAAATTTTGGAGGAATAATATGTGGTTGTCCTTCTTTTAGCTTAGAAAATTAAAATATGGACACAAAAACAACAGCTACTTCCTTTACTATTGCTACCATCTAATATCATTGTCATTATATATAATGATACCATAAGTTTTCAGAATCTCAGAATAAAGATTGTATTGTCCAAGAAATGTGAATTCATGCACACAAAGTACATGGTACTAATTTTTCTCATTTCTCCTCTGACCAAATGGTCAGAAAATACTTAGCATAGGATGCCATTGACTTCCTAGATCAGGTTGGGACTGAGCTCTTCTTCCGCTCAGTACCGCCTCCTGTGCAGCCTGGCATGGGGTCCCTCTGGGCTCCCCCAGCACACTGGCTAGTCTAATGGTTATGCTTTTCTTAGTCATTTAAAGTTGTATGTTGATGTTTCTCTCACTCTGGTGTAAGTCCTAGAGAATAAGAACTGAGACAAATTCTGAATATCTGACTTTGTTTCTTTAGCATCTATCTGACATATGAGAATTAGGTGATAATTATGGAAGGGAAGAAGGGAAGCAGGGATGGAGGAAGGGATGGGGAAAGAGCAGGATATGGCCACAGATAAAATCATCCTAACATCTAGGTATTTCTACTTTTAAAAGTAGAAATTCTACTTTTAGAAGTAAAAGGAAGCCTCAGATTTGGAGAGCTGAGCCAGACATCCTCACCTGGCCTAGTATCCAGATCTAAGTCACACCCATGACACTAACTTCCATCTTACTAGATAACCAGCATGGCTTTTCTGTGGCTTCTCACACTCTGGAGACAAGTGACATCTGAACTTTCTGGAGGAAAATGGGGACAGTAGAAGGCTGGGAAAAAGGAAGCAGTTATGGAGGGACTCACGAGAGGGGGTCTGAAGGAAGTTGAATTCATTAGAGCCACACTTTGAACTAGCAGTCAAGCCAGGAAATGGTTTGGAAATTGAGCTTAGAGGTCTGTGGGTTCATGGGATTCTTTGTTTTACTGCCTCTTAAAGGCCACATTGGTATTGGACATTTATGAATGTGTCTTTGGAACAGGAAGCTCTGTAGAATTTAAGAGGCAGCCATGGTTTCTTACTTTCTGGCTTGCACAAGATGTTGGTTGATATACCACAGTGCAACAGGGTTTGCTATTTCAGAAAGGCGACAGACAGGACAAAATCACCTCTGTGCCAGCAGAGGAGATGGGAGGAAAGGAAGTGGGCCACATGCTAAAACCCATGGACAAGACTGTTTAGTTTCCATAATCGCAGCCCAGATGGCAGGAAGGTGTACACCCTCAACAAATCAATCAAGGAAGGGGCGAATGACACCATCTCCTCTTACCCCACCCTCTTCCTTGCACCAGTGCCCAGGAAATGGCGTCATGGAAGACAGACCAATACCCTCATGTCTGCAGCCCTGGGACTTTCCTAAATGGGGAGAAAATTTCTGTTTGGGGAATTTTAAAAAATCTTTGTGTTGGATGTCTTCCCCAGGTCCAGCTTCCAGGCTGGAGCAGAGGATGAATGAATGTCAGAACTTGCTGAAAATAGGGGAATGGATTTCATGACCCCAAAATGACCCCATCAGCAGAAGGAATCAGAAAAAGAAAATAAACAAAGGAGGCAAAAGATACAAGAAGCAGTGGGTGGCAGAAGCCAGGAGTTAGAGCTGATCTGAAGTTCATGCAAGGACATTTGAAAGAAGTGAGAAGTGATTATGTGACCCTAGTGATTCACTCACTCATTCCCTAAGCAAATATTTATGGGAGTCCTACTACCTGCCAGGCATTGTGCTGCTCCCAGGGAGTTGGAGAGACAAGAAAACAGACACCTTTATATAGGACCTGCAGTTGCCAGGCTTGCTTTTAAGCACTATGTACTTAATCTTCCCAACAATCCTTTATTTGTATCACTCTCATTTTACATATGAGGAAACTGAGGCAAATGGAAACAAAACAACTTGCCTGTGTCATCCAGGTATAAGTGCTAAAGCTGGGGTCAGAAGGCTGTGTTCGTCACGTACTGCACTAAGAGGCAGCATCAGTGCTGTGGACAAGGTAATAAGATGACAGAGGAAGAGGCTCAGAATCTCTCTCCTTTTCAAAGCTGAGTTCTGAAGGATCGTGAGCAAATCATAAGAGAAAATCATTAAAGCTTAAACTAAGGGAGAAAGAAGAAGAACTAAAATTTCCTCTGTCTCTCCTCCCTGCCATCTCACACACACACACACACACACACACACACATTCACACACATCCTATTGGTTATGCTTCTCTGGAGAACCCTGACTAATACACCTGTCAAGAACACAGCACAATACATGTATCTTACAATCCCATGGGGGCATTGAATGCACAACCAGTAGTGTTAAAAAAAAGTGCATTACCTACAAAGCACATGCTACCTTGTTTGCAAGCTGGAGGACCCTGGGAGGGTTCCATACATCTTCTCAGCTTTGCCTTTAGCTGGAAACTTCAGGTTTCAGGACCTAAGGAAGTTTTTTGTTGTTTTGTTTTGTTTTTTGGCAGCACTGGGGATTGAACTCGGAGCCTTTGCACTGAGCTATATTCTCAGCCCTTTTAATTTTCTTTTCTCTTTTCTTTTCTTTTCTTTTCCTTTCTTTTCTTTTTTCTTTTTTCTTTTCCTTTACTTCTTTTCTTTTTCTTTCTTTCTTCCTTCCTTCCTTCCTTCCTTTCTTTCCTTTCTTTCTTTCTTTCTTTCTTTCTTTCTTTCTTTCTTTCTTTCTTTCTTTCTTTCTTCCTTTCTTGAGAGACTTGCTAATTTGCTAAATTGCCCAGGCTTAGCTTGAGAACTTGTGTTCCTCCTGCCTCAGCCTCCCAGACTCCTGAGATTATGGGCACGTGCTACTAACCCCAGCCTAAGAAAGCTACTTTTCCAGTGTCTTTTTCTGACTCTGGGAGGGAGGGAGAGAGAAGGCAGAAAGAAAATACTACCCATAAACCTGAGAGCAGCAAATGTATATGTGGCCATTGCTTTTGCGTTCACTTGCTCTTTGTAATTAGTGTTCCAAGGGGATAATTATCTGGTTAATTGCTCTGGCACAAACAAAGCCTCAGCCTACACTGAGGTAGGAAACCAGTGGCAATGTGTGCACAAACAGGGAGGGGTGACTTCTAGAGGTCAGCTCATCTTGCTCCTTCCTTTCTTCAACCACTCAACAAACATGTCCTCAGGAATTTGCGAGCACATAAGAAATAGGAATGTGTTTTACCCAGAGATGAGTTTTATTTGGCCGGCGTGCCATTTATAAAAATTAGAAAATTTCAAATTAAAATCCAGATTCTCTGCAAAAATTAGCATCAAGCACATCCTGCCCACATTTTTGTGCGGCAGTAACAAGCCAGAACTAAGTCAACAGGGCCGGACTCTAACTCTGCTCGTACCCACTGTCCCCCGTGACCTGAGTGGCCCACTTCTGTCATCTACTGTGTGTCTCCTGGGCACCTCCTGGGCCCGGGACTACGACCTTTGGAAGGAAGACTGCTTACTCCCTGAGGCTGCCCAGTGGGGCTCCTCCCAGCACCCGGTGCGCTCAAAGCTCTTCTCCTACGTGGCTGAGACATGGGCTTCAGCTAGATCTAGCTGCAGTGACAATTTGACTTCTATAGTGGCAGTCAGGGTCACCATCTGCCAGCAAGAAGGGGGTGGAGGTAGCGCCAAGGGGAAAATCCAGTCTCATTCCCAGAGCAAAGCCCGGGGTGGGGGTGTCAAAGCCAAGAATGCTGCCTGGACGATTTCAGATGACAGCTTGGGCGTGCCTGGAGACAGGACAGGGAGGATGGATGCGCTGTGCTCTAGGACACGTTTAAAGTCACAGGGATGGAGCAGAAAATGCCTGTGGCACTTGTCAACCCCCCAGGGACTAAGCCCCAGCCTGGTGGGAGGGAGGAAACTGGAACCAGCACAGTTAGCTCAGAAAAGAGGAGACAGTGCAATTGGAGAAACTGAACAAATACTAGCTCTCCCTCACCCTAGCTTTGGGGTTACTTTAGATTTCCAGCTACGCCCTGCCCCTTTGTTCTTACAATGGTTTCTAGAAGCAGTTTCGGAAGAGTTGCCTAAATACTAAGTGCCCTTTCCTCAAATAGGCCTCAGCCTGCCTGCATCCCACCCTCTCCTACAAACATACCCCATGTGCCACCTGCCTTAGGGCCCCCCACCTGATAGCAACCCTTCCTTGCATTGCGTGGTCCTCACAGAAAGTCCCAAGGTAGGAACTGTGCTCTAATTATGTTTAGACCCAGCCCTGGGGCCTTGTTTGGGCCTAAGGAAAGAGAACCATGAACTCTCAGCCAGCTGAGTACACAGAAGGAGAAATGACTTGCCCACAGTCACAGTGGTAGTAGCAGAGACAAAATCTGAACCTAGGCCCTGGAATTCTTTGTGAATCTTGACACACTTTAAAGTGCAGCTCCAGGGTCTGGGGGAGCGATTGAAAGTCTTGTGCTAGCACCACCTACCTGACTGACTTTGGGAAAATGACCTAATCTCCCTGCACCTCCCCTTCCAGCCTGTACCATGTGGATAATAACAGGACCTCTGCCCAAGTGCCATTGTGTGGCTTAAAGCAAAGAAACCATTTATGGAGCACTATACTGGTGCCAAATGCTGAGCTGCCTGCTAAGAGAACTGAGTGAAGAAAGAATGTGTAAAAGTGGTTTGCAAAATGCTCTGTTCAACTGAGGGGTACAATTACTCCCCAAATGTTTTGGAACTGTCCAATATGATAGTCACTGGTCACCTGTGGCTATGTAAATTTTTAATTACCTGAAATTAAATAAAATTTACAGTTCAGTTCTTCCTCGGTTGCCCTAACTGCACTCCAAGTGCTGGGTAGTCACCTATGGCTAGCGGCCACTGTATATAACAGTGCAAACACAGAACACGTCCACCAGGATAGACCATTCTACCCACCGGTGCTTGAGAATCTAGCAAGGACCTGCAAAGGAAAAGTAGCTTCTCTTTGGGTTCCTTTGAACACTCCCCTTTCTTTTCCTTCCCTTCAGGGATTTCTCTGATCCTCTGATCTAAATTAGGAACAATGTAAACTCCTAGGGACAAACCTGGGAAGTATTCTGACTGCAGCCTGCTCTTGTGGGGTAGGACTCAAGGAGGAAACCGGGCAGGTTGATCCCTTCTCTGTCAGGGTTCTGATAAACAGTTTCCAGCAGGAAGAGAGAAGTGGGTGGGACACAGGCACTGATACATCCCCTTCCAACTGTGAGAGAACAGGGGCAGGACGGGGGCCATCTTGACTTTCCTTGGAGCACTGAAGATTTTCACCTTGGCCTTTCCAGGGAAGATGATCTAGGAGAGACTTCGCTGTCATTGGCCCATGCTTCCAGATCCAGCACTGCTTTGAAATCACCAAGCTGCATGGGTGTAAGGCTGAGGTCTGCAGGATCGGGATCAGCAGGAAGTACTTCCTTCAGTTAGGGCTCTCTGGCCAGAAAAATACAATACCCAGAAACTGAGCTCTCGGCCCTTCCCATGTTAACACTGTGGCTACCTTATGGGTCCAACCTCTAACTTTGGCTAAGAGAAAATAAGGAAAGGGGAGAGAGAGAGAGAGAGACAGAGAGAGAGAGAGAGAGAGAAGAGAAGAGAAGAGAAGAGAAGAGAAGAGAAGAGAAGAGAAGAAAAGAAAAGAAAAGAAAAGAAAAGAAAAGAAAAGAAAAGAAAAGAAAAGAAAAGAAAGGAGCCAGGAAGAGGAAGGAAAGAAGAAAGAGCCAAGAAGTTCACTGAATGATGAAGAGACAAAGGGAAGAAAGAGAGAGTAGAGCCTTCCTTGAGAACAGAATGTCCCAAAATTCAGCGGGGGACAGGATTGTGCTTCTGGCTGCCTGCTCCCCTCCCAGCCCAGGCTCCTGCCATCTGCTGGCTGACTCGCCCCTGGTGCAGCTGCGCAGTAGGACCTAGCTCTGACCAGAAGAGAAAGCTCTGGGAAGAGGCAGAGGGAGAGGAGCTTTCCTTCCTCCCTCAGCCTTTGGAATCTTCCTTCCCAGTCCTTCCTGCCAGAGGCTGAGGTGCTGAGATACTGTGGCCTCTCTTTTGTGGTCAGTTTAGGATGAAAAGGACTTGGGCCCCCATATGGAAGCCTATTCTTCCCATTCCCTGCAACCCAAGTTTTTTTAATAATGTTGACGATATTTCCAAGGCAAAATCAGGAACCTCTCCCATGGGCTCGCCAGTGCCCTTATAGCCTGCTTTGCTGCTTGGATCTTTCTGTTCCTTGGTGGTCATGTTATATACAGCAATGATGTCTTCTCCAATCCCTCTCAGCTGTAAAATTCAGTTTTGATCTTTTACCAATAAAGAAATTGAGACCCAGAAAAAGAAGCTGACGAGGTGAAGGACACTTGGCTCAGAGGGATCAGGCCAAGGAACTGGGACTCTGGATTCCAGGCCCTCTGTTCCTCCTTGGTCCCCACTCCCTGCACCATAGTCTGCACTAAATGAAGAACAGATGAAGTTAACAGTTAGTTCCATACTCGGCAGTAGAATTCAACAAGATCGCCACCATCTTTTCTTAGCACTCTCTATCTTTTCTGACAGAAGTGGACATTTCTGCTCTTTTGTGGTTTTGTTTGTTTTGTTTTGTTTTGTTTTGTTTTGTTTCTTTTAAACACTCAAAACTGATCTTGCAAGCTGATTTACAAGAACTTTTGGGATACCCATTTCCCAGGGCTATCTTAGGGCTAAGAGGGGGTTGAGGGCTGAAGGTTTCCTAATGGTCATAGAATATATAGTTGTACATGTACAAGGTCCTCGGGACTGTTAATGGCCCCCCTCCATTCACCACTACCTGCACCACCCTGGCAAAGATTTGCTAACGAAAGTAATTTCATAGGACCCTCAAAAGTTCCTGGAAGTGACAGAGGCTGCAGGCAAATGAAATGAGAAGACAGCACTTCTAATTCCCAAATAAACAAATTCACAACTCAATTGTGCTGCCTGGATATTTACAAATTCTGCCTGCTGAGCCTGATTTCCCTCCTACTTTTTTTTTTCAATTATTAAAAATACAGGCCATCTGCCATCCACGTAGGAGGAAGGAGATGGCCAGAGGGCCATAAACAATCTTACATGATGCCAGGCCCAGGGTGCTTACCTCTGCCAAGCAGCTCCCACTGTCCAATCCTACAAAATGCCTGGAAGATTCCAGTTATTCTTCCCTAGGGGTTTTCTGTTTCTTCTCAGAAGAAAATTAGTTTACAAGGGCAGATGCAAAGTGCACACAGCTAGGAGCAAGAGGTCATGATGTGGGGTTAGGAGAGTTAAAAGGCCTGGAAGAAAGTCCCATAGCAATGTTTTCCTTGGGAAAGTCTGGATTTTGTATGGCTTCTAGTCTCCTCAGAAAGTCAGATTTTCACATGAAGGTGCTTTGTACTGACTCCTACACCCACTGGATCATCAGCAAAACTAGTAATCTGACTTCATCAACAACCTGGGTTTACAACAACATAGAGTGTAACACAGTCTTATTTTGCTTAATTTGCATATGAGCTCTAGGGAACCATGACAGATAGACAGGTATGCCAGTCACCCTGACCAAAAGAGTTAGCAACTTTTGAAGGTAAAGATTGCTTTAGCACAGAAGTCTACAGATTCACAAAGGAAATTTTGGCTTCCTACTGCCAGTAAATCAACCTAGCGGTGCTGCTGATAGACTTCTGACCCACCACACTGGTAATATTAGACTCTGAGGCTCATGGGTGTTACAGAGATGACTACCAGTTTTAGTATTTTACTTGGATCCCGTGGTCTCTGGGCCCAGACTGTCTGGATTTGAATACTGGCTCTTCATTTTGCAGCAGGCAAGTTACTTAACTTCTTTATGCCTTACTTTCTTATTTCATAAAATGAGCATAATTATAGTACTTATATCATAGGGTTACTAAAAATATTTAGCAAGTTAGTACGTGTAAAGCTTTTAGAATGAGCAATATCAGCTGTAACATTTGCTGCTGGCTGTAGCCAGATACCCCTTCCAGGAATGGGTGTCTCCTTTCTTGTTAAGCCCAACGTGGGACACCGTTGTCGTTCTGTCCTTTGTCTCTAAGCAGGAACACTGGGCTCCCTCTCCAGAACTTGCAATCCTGCCTCTGAAGGCATGGTTAAGATAAGAACTACAACACCAAGAGCTCGATCACCAGCACCTCTGGCAGTGAGCAGTAAAGTCAAGGGTCATTCCTATACCCCCCACACATAGAACAAAAAAGGCCTCCAAATTCACAGCTCCCACATGAAAATGTCACATGGCTGAAAAGGATCTGTGATTGATTAAAGCTGGTAACAACTGAGAGGGAGATCTAGTCCCCCTCCCCTTGAATCTGGACTGGTCTTCATACCTTGTTTGACTAACAGAATGTGGCAGAAGTGGCCCTCTGGGACTTTGAAAGCCAGGTCTTTAGAAGCCATGCACCTTCCTCCTCAGACTCTTGGAACTCTTGGAACTCTGTTTCTTAGAACCTCATACGAGGTCAACTACCCTGTTGCAGTGATCATGTCCAACACCTGAGACTACATGGAGAGGAAGAGGAGCCCAGCTGAGCCCAGCCTTCCTGCCATCCCCACCAAGGCACCAGAGGTGTGAGTGGTTATGTGTGCTGGATGCTCCAGACCAGGCCATCTGCCAGCTAAATGCCACAGAGTGACCCTAGCTCCCAACACATAGAGCCAAAGAGTCATGAGATTGAGACTTATCCAAAATTCTAACCCATAATAGAAGAAAATAGGACAAATATTTTCTTGTAAACCATCAAGGGTTGGGACAGTCTGCCACACAGCAATAGCTAATAATACCTCCACTGGATCCAAGCATAGCTAAGAGCAGCAAAGTCAGACGTGTCCAAAGCAGCCTATGAGTTGGTTCAAGGGACACTGGCAAAATCTGCTCTGCATCCCTTTTCTTGGGAAGTCACTCCTCCCTCATCCTCTGATAATGTTGCTCATTATCAGAGCAGACATGGCTTGTGGCAGACACGGCTCGCCGTTCAACAAACCTGTTTTCTCTCCTGCTAAGATCACAATCAGACTATATTCCCCAAGACCATGACAGTCTTTTCGTGTAACTGAGTTCCAGCTAATAAGAAGTGGACTTGGTCTACGAAAGAAATTCCTGTGTGATGGCCCAGTTTCTCTTCCCCTGGCTGAGCACTGATGCTCTTGCTGACCTTGGAAAACATGTGTGGAAGATGACAGGGCCCCACCAGAATATTCTCCCGGTTGGACTTTATGTGACTGATAGGCAAATGTCTATTGTGTTGAATCTTAAGATTGGCAAGGCTGCTTGTTACAGCAGCTAGGGCTACCTTACTAGTCCACTGTGGCTAGTAACTCTGTCCTGCGCAATCACAGAATTCCTTCCATGTAGCCACTGGGATTATTCCCAGGTTAAACTAAGAGTCACTTTCTGATTTATGTTATGTAATCTTTCTCTGAAACCCATGAGGGCATTTTGCTGAGAGAGAAAAGAATGGGGAGAGAGAGAGAGAGAGAGAGATTCAGCTATGCCCAAGCTAGATGACTCCTTGGATTATTTAGTAACATAAGCCAGCTGATCCCTTCTAGGCAAAAAGTTATTAGCAATACAGTTATATCATTTACTATGGAGAGAGTCCTAACATTGAAGAATCATCTCGGATTTAGAAAGAGTCTTTGGCAGCTGATACATCCTGAGCCCTGTGTCCATATCGGGCTCAAACACTCAGAGGTCCCATAACACGTGCCCTTGCTGATAAGTCAGTGGGATCTTGTATTTGATTTTAAAGTCATTTTACTACAATTCTTACACCTGCCAGGTGGATAGCTGTAATCTAAGAAATGAACCCAGGATGAAGGATAAGAATCAGTTCTGCCTCTCTCAGTTTTTAAAACATAACTATTCACCCTCAGTATATGTCCCTTTGGGAATTTCAAATAATATGAGAAGCATTCCAACTCCACAGCTTGGTGGTATTCTAAAATCTTAGGGATGATGTCTGAGAGGTGGAGGGCAGATAGCAACACATGGGTGAGGAGAGGTAATCAAGAATTAAGTGGAAGGTATAAATCTTACGTTAAAATTCCATTTTTTGAGTGGAATGCCTGAGGACTAATGTGCCACGCATTTGTCCTTTGCAATTTGCTTTTGTTCTTTGTATCCCCCAAACTTCCCATATATTCCCATTGTGGTGGGTTGTACTATATCCTCCCCCAAAATATGTTCAGATCTTAACCCCTAGTACCTGTGAATGTAACCTTTTTTGGAAACAGGATATTTTCAGGTGTAATCAATACCAAATAAGGTAATTCTGGATTAGAGTAGGCCCTAATCCCGTGACTGATGTCTTCATAAGAAAAAGGAGAGGGAGATTTAGGTGCAGAGCCACGGAAGAGACGGAAGGAAGAAGTCCGTGTGATCACAAAGGCAGAGCTGCAATGCTGGGGCTCCAAGCCAAAAGACACCCCAAGAACTGTCAAAAGCCACCAAAACTATGAAAAGATAAGGGAAGACTCTTCCCTAGAGCCTTCAGAGGAAGCATAGTCTCGCCCACACTTCTTTTTCAGACTTCTGGCCTCCAAAGCTGTGAGAGAATAACTTTCTATCACTCTTTGCTGATTCAGAGATAATTAGCTATGGCACCCCCAGGAAACTAACATAGCCATGCTTCTCACATAGGTAAAAATGTTACTCCCAGTGGCCGAGGCAAAAGGAGGCACCTACAGCAGTCCATTCCGTCATGAGCTAGAGAAAAACAAGTCCATCCAACTAGCTAGGTGTGATATTGCTCAAAACATGCCCTTGGAAGAAAGGATGTGTTCCTATTTCTTCCTGTGTCTCTCTGCCTGAACTCACATTTAGATAAGCCTCACAAGTATGTGCCAATCAGCAGTGAAAAGATCTCTGCCTGGGAAGATTGTTTCTCCAAATTTCATCAGGAAGGAGAACAGAATGGCTAAGGGTACCAGCATGGGTGCCAGACTTCCCTAGTTCCATGGAGTGACTTTGAGCAAGTTCTCTAAAATGTCTGACCCTCACTTTCCTTGTCTGTAAACGGCATAATCACAGCAGCTCCCTCCTGAGGCTGTTACAAAGAGCAGATGAGCGGCTGTCTGTGAGGCACTGGGCTTGATACATTGGAAGGCCCAAGGTTAGCTGTGGACTTTATTAGCTTGAGACAGACCCTGGCAGCCCAGCACAATGGAAATTTTAAGCACAACAACTCTGTCTTGGCCCTCTGTCCCCATCTCCCCTTTTCAGCTTTCTTTTCTTTCACTTTCCTGTTTTTCTCAAACATTCACAATTACAGATCTTGCCCACCACAATTCCACCTCTAACTGTCCAACTAGCTCCCCTCTCTTGCCCCGAATGATCTGGTCTGCCTGTTAGCCCCTCTCTCCCTCACACATGGCCTCGCTGAGGATGTCTTCCATGTCATGCCATCTTCCGCAGCACCTGCTCCATCAGTACAAAGCCTTATTTATTATGGACTCAGCTGACTTCATTTAAGGGACAAACTCCCCCCCTTCACTCTCCTCCTGCTTCCTCAGTCTGAGGTGGAGACATCTGGAAACCAGTTTAATAAGGTGGCTGACAGGCAGCTGGCTCCTGGAGTGTCTCACAGGGTGGGGAGGGGCTCCAGGGAGCCATTCTGCAAAGGAAGCCGGAAGAGGTCTAGTTGATGGACGGTTGGTCTCAGCAAGAACCCACTTAGCTCCTCCAGGAAGGAGAGGGGCCACCTCCCCTGCACTTGCATGGGGGACCCCACCTGCAAAGAGGGAGGGAGCAAGGAGTGGAGAGGTTACAGGGGAAAGGCTCCTGCACGCCTGCTGTGCCCCCCACGAGCTGTGTGACCTCAGGGAAGAGACACTGGACCTCTCTACATCTTGTCCATTCAGATATGGATTTGACCAGATGAATTTTCAGATCCCTTCTTCCGTGAACTTTCTAAAATCCTGGAGTGGAGCAAAGCCACCTGGTCAGGGACAATCAAGAAGAAAGGGCAGGAAAGATCAGCTGCAATTTGTTCAACCACCACTTGGCAGAGTGCCTGGGTGTTGTGTGGTTCACCACTAATACAAATAAAGGAGCTTGTAGGTTAGAAGAGATGGAGCACGTGTACAAATCGTCCCAATGTCCCACATCAGAGCACTGAACTGTAAGAGTTTCTCCCAGTAAAAAAGCCAGCGAATTCATTATCTATGGTAGGGATGAATCTTCCATAGCTGGAGACATGAGAGACCAGCATAACTGAGTATAATTGATGTGACCAAGTACTGAGCAGTGGCACATCTGCTATATAGGCCTGTAGAAACTGAGCCATAAAGAGAATAAAGTACTGGCTGTGAGGAGTGGCTAGTACATGCCTGTAATTCCAGCTAATTGGGAGGCTGAGGCAGGAGGGTCCCAAGTTCAAGGCTAGCCTAGGACATATAGGGAGAACTTGACTGAAAATTAAAAAAAAAAAAAAATAGAAAGAGCTGGGAATATAGCTCAGTGTGTTTTCCTGGGTTCAATTCTTAGTGCTAAAATAAATACATACATATGTATGTATATACATACATAATACTAACCCATGCTACAGCTTGGATGAACTTGAAAAAATGCCTAAAAGCCTCAAATTGCCACACACTATATATATGGTGCCTTTTACATGAAATATTCAGAAGAGCTAACTTAATAGAGAAAGCAGGCAGATAGATCAGTGGTTGCCATGGAAGGAGAAAAGGAGGATGAGGGTAGGATTATCTAATGAGTGTGGCCTGAAGTGACCAAAATATGTACTGAAACAAGAGGTGGTCCTTACACTGTACATGCACTGTCACTGAGTTGTATACTTTTATTTTAAAGTAAATAATAAATAAAATGACTTTTTTAAGAAGCTATGGAGAAAGAAGAGGGAATGTGTTTTGGACTACTGGGAAACTTAAGTCCTGCTGTCTGCGCGAGGTGGCAGTGTGGAGTCAGCCATCTGTGCCAACAGCCTGGGCTCTGGTGCTGACATCCTGGGTTCAAATTCCAGCTCTGCCTCTTGCTAGCTGAATAACTTTGGAGTACTTACTCAGATTTTTGTCCTCTGTTTTCTCATCTGTAAAATGAGGATAATGTTTTTGTATGATGGTAAGGACTGAATCTGCTAGTACCTGTAGAATGCTTGGAGCAGGCCTGATCTATAGTAGGTGCTCAGTACATCTGAGCCATTCTTGTTCCCAAAGACTTAACACTTGGTCACCTTCGGCCAACACCACCACCACCACTACCTTTTAATGTCATGCCTTGCGTATATCTAAACTCAGAGCATGTTTAGGCTTGGAGGTAGATAAATGGGGCTGCAGGCAACCATGGGACTGGGTAATTAAACCCATGGAAGCA
Source organism: Erethizon dorsatum (assembly GCA_028451465.1). Lineage (NCBI taxonomy): Eukaryota > Metazoa > Chordata > Mammalia > Rodentia > Erethizontidae > Erethizon > Erethizon dorsatum. The sequence continues at coordinate 20,029,104 of CM051835.1, forward strand.
AAATTTGCCCAAGCCAGAGCACTGATGACAGTCCCTAGTTCTAGGAGCAGAGTTAGGGGTAGAAAGAATATAGCACAAAGTAACACCAGAAGAAAAAGCAGAACTCTGGCCCTGCCAAGCTCCAGAGAATAACTAAGTGTGAGACTCCCACCCTGTCTGGCAATGTGACATTATAGGGGGTCTCTCCTTTCTACTCCCCTCACCCCAACATCTGTAGATACAGATGTTGCAAGAAAAATCAGAACTGAGTTCTCCCCAACTTCACGAATTTGTGTACGGCTTCTGTAAAGCTAGTTAGTTAATATTTTTACTGAAATAGACTTCCTTCTTTACTTCAACAAATGTATTTTACAGGAAATTTTATGTTACAACAAATGACAACTTGTCAGCCAAATCTGGCAGCCACCTGCTTTTGCAAACAGAGCTTTATCGTATTGTCAGTGGCTACTCCTAGGCCACAGCTTAGCGTTAAGTGATCACAACAGAAGCATTACGACCTGTACAACCAAAAATATTTACCAACATCTTTGTAGAAAAAGTTTCTCTACTCTTGGTTACAGTAAAAACCAGCACCACTTACCTTAACTAGAAGGAAATACACAAATTAATATTTTCCAAACAGAATATCATTAAATTCTAGATTCTGTTATTGACACTCAATAAGTATTTGCCATTCTGAATGTGTATTCATTCTTTATTAAGCACTTGCATAAGCCATCCTGTCCTCAGATATGGGGCAAACAAGGTACAAAATTTCCTGCTTTCATGGGATTCACATTCTGATAGGAGAGACAGGCACTGGAAAATTAAGTCGTCATAGTTATTTTTGACTGTTATGATAACCAAGGTAACAAACAACACAGCGCATGGTTGAGCATTAAGTGGAAATCTTTTTCATTAAGGGTCAGTGAAGTCTTGCCTAAGAAGGTGATGCTGGGCACAAACTCCAGCTTTCCTGGCAGGGAGAACAGGAAGTCCAAAGATGCTGAGGTATCAATGGACTTACAGGTTTTCTCTTGGGCAGCTGGATACTTATAGACGGCCATCTGTAATATCATTCTCATCCCCAATCCTGAAAATGATTGGTTTGATTGTGTAAGGATGCATTTTAGAACCCTGCACACCAGCTTTACTGGTACTTTGGGCCAGAACTGGGCTGAAGGATAACTTTGATGCACCTCTGTGGAGAACCATGAAGCAGGGGATCCTGGTTGGGTGCTCTGGGAGCAGATTCTGGGAGGGAATCTGGGTGCATGACATTTACAGCACTGGTGCAAGAAAAGGGACAGAAGTGGGATGGGGCAGAGGCAGAAGCTGAATGTGGTGCAGCCCAGTGAGGCCCCGGCCACGGCGTGAGGAACTCTGAGATGAACATCACTGGTCAGCCCCATCCTGAGTCAAGCAGAAATGTCCAGCCCTGTATGCCCATCTCACTGGGTCATTGGAGGTGGTCTGCCCTGAGAAGGGCGCGACCTTGGCGAGGTGGCTCTTCAGCTGGACCTGACCGTGAAGGAGCTGACAGCTGGAGATGGTCTGCTGAGCACACCCAGCAGCGGGGCAGAGGGGTCTGGGCAGCACATCTCCAGAACACCCACAGAGGGGTTTGTCCCTCCTCTAGCTGGTCCTCTGCCTGACTCCCCGCCCCTCTGTGCCTCTCCTGTTCTTCCTCAGAACATCATAGCCAGCTGCCCAAAAGGTGACTTAAAAAGTTAAGCTGAGCTAAAGCCTCAGCTGGAATGACTTAGTGCAAAGCTTTTTCTTCAAGACTAGAAGACAGGAAGCCATCAGGACTCAATAAGCAAATAAATTGTTCATGAATGCATCTAATAAGAAATGCTGAGTCACTACTGTGAACAACAGGCAGAAACACAGGAGGTTCTCAGATACAGCGAGATTGGGGTTGAGGACATTTTCTGGCTCTCCTTGACACCCAAAACACACACCACCTTCTGAAGTGACTAGGGGCCTGGCCTCATCCTGAAGCCCTTGATGCGGGTGAAGCCTCTCTGACCACCAGTGGCTGCTCAGTTCCTGGCTGATAACCAGAGGGAGGAAGCCACGTTTCAGTTACTCCCTGAAAGCCACTTTCCCAGTGAACTCGGAGGAAACCTGCCCATTTCCCCAAGATCTCCTGGGGTGTCTGGAAGTGGAGAGTACATGTGCCAGGTCAAGTCTCCTCCTTGCATCAGCCTCCTCTAAGGGATGTCACAGCAGCAGAACCCTCTGATCACACAGAACCATTTAAGATCCTTTGAGTTAGGCCCAGTTCTTACTTACAGACATGTACTTCTGGGCCTCCAATGGGCGTTAGACTGCAGTTGCTGACAACCCCAGCCAAGCAGTCCCCTGGAGGGAGGTGCCCTACAGATGGTCCTAGGTCTTGAAAGGAAGCTTAGTCCTGGCCCTGGCCCCTTTTTGTTGTGTCTTTCTTGTCATTGTCCCCTCCATTGTTACATTATTCCCATAGCCTGTCCTCCCAGCTGCTGGGCTCCCCTGGACCTGACCCAGCTCACACCTTGCATGTTGGCAGGGTTGTCACCACGGTCTGTAACAGCTCCTGCCACCATCAGCATTATCTCAAATGCCTCACCCAAGAGCTTCCCCAAGCATCTCAGAACCCCCACCCCCCACACCTCCATAGGGAGCATATTCCCAGACCCCCCCCCCCACTGCCCTCGAGTCCTGGGCTGCACGGGCATTGGCCACACCACCCAGTACCTGGGAGGAATCAGCACACAGGATTCTGAGAACCTACTGTTTCCTGGGAAGGGAGAGGGCAGCCTAAAAAGGGACAGCGGCTGTAGACAGTGTAGGAACAGCAATCAGTTTTCCTGGGACCCCTCCAGCCATCCCAAAGGACAAGGACTCAGGACTCATTGTGCTTTTTGCTCCAAGGGGGTTTCCACAGCCTTGCAGGGATGATGGGGTGCACATGATCTTGTGTTCCCTGCTCTGCCCCCACCTCCTGGAGAAGACTCACTTCTTCCTCTTGAGGCTGCTGAAAGGAGAAACCTGCTAATTACTTCTTGGCTATCAGCCCCCAGGCCTGAACCCCAAACAGCATTCTTTGGAAAGTAGAAAATAGATTCATGAATGTAAAAGCAGGGAAGTCAGTGGTGGTGGTAGGAGTCAGAGAGAAGATGACCTAGATGTGGGTGGATGGATTGCAAGTCAGACACTCTGGACAGGTGGGTTTTAAGAAGTCTTCTGCATCAGCACCCCTGGGGTGAGTTTCTATCGCAGACTCCTCAGAGCCAGAGTCAGGTCTACCAGGAGGTCCTGAGACCCAGTCGCTAGGTCACTCTGAATATGGGAAGCTGTAGAGCCTGGACATGTGAGCCTCCTGTAAAAACAGCTGCATAATCCCTCCTGCTTCTGCAGATGACAGCTCCCCAGGTGGGTTCACACACATGGCCTCAGTTGGTCCTCACAAGCACCCTCAGATGCAGAAAGGGACTGTCATCATCAGAGGGAAGGCAGCCAAGCCAAGCCCTGGGGTGGGGTGGGGTGGGGTGGGGTGAGGGAGAGGCCTCCTGAGAGCTTGCACTACCCCCTGACCAAATCATCACAGCAAGAGGAAGAATACAGGTTGGGAGAAAACCTGTGAGGACATGTGGCAGCCCTGCCACCAAGAGAGGACTGGATGATCAAGGTCAAGGTGTAAGAAACCAAGGACCAAGGACCCAGGCAAGGCTCATGGAGGTAGGGGTGAAAGGGCCAACCCTAGGGTAATGGTGGCTGATGGGAGGGAAAGCCAGGGGAGAAGAAGCCAGTGTGGAGGGGCGGGCTGCAAGTCCTCTGGCTTGGGTATCTAGGAAGAGCTGGGAAGTGCTGTTCTTGCCAGAGCCTGCAAGGGAGTGGCTGTCTGGGGATGGATATGAAGAGATCTGTTCCTGAAGGAGACATCTGTCAGTCTCCATCTGTTCTCAGCCAAGTGGAACAGGAAAGGCTTCAGGATGGCCGGGAGCCCAGGGATCAGAGATGAGAAGTGATAATGTCACAAATCATTCAGGAAGAAGAGAGGAAATGAGCAAAGTGTGATTCTTTCTTTTCCCACCCATCACTGGGTGTTTCTTTCACTAATCCTTTTTCTCCTCTGTCCCAGTGGTCCAGAGCCAAAAGGCTGCTCCTCCCCTCACCTGGTGACAGGGCAAGAATGGCTGTGCCTTAAAGGGCTATTGTTTTTCCTAAGACTATGGAGCATGATGCAATATTAAGGAATAAAGAAGAGGTTGATGTGAAGGCCTTAAAGCAGGGCATGGTAGAGAAGTCAAGAAGGCCCCTAGGAGACCATCAAATCTCCCAGCTTCCACCCTGGCTGCCCCTTTGCTGCCCTTTCCTATCTTCTCGGAACACCTAATTACAACTTTTGGCCTAACAGTGTTCATCCCATCAGAGGGAAGAAGGTCGTAGGTTGGTGATACTTTTTTCCTCTCCCCCTACCCCTGCCGGGCATCAGCTTGACTCTGCAGCTGATCAGCCTCCCCAGGAGGTGTGGGAGTAACATAGAAAGACCCCACCCTAAGGTTTCAGGTGACTGTGTCAGGTCAGAAATGCTGAAAGCCAGAGCAGGTGGGATCTCAGTCTTGAGCTAAGTTGTTTTGCAGTGGACCCTTAAGGTCATGGCCACTCTGAGCAACATCCAGGCAGGCAATGCAAAGATAAATTTATACATTCTGGTCTCCACAAACAAATGCATTTGAGGACTTCTAGTTTAGTTTGCACCTCTCTTTCTTCTTGTATCCAAGACTCAAACCAGAGGTGGGTCAGCAACAAGAAAAGGAAAGAAGGGTTGTCATATGAGGCCTTCATAGGAGATAATGTCTATGCCCAGCATACCTCTTCTCATTCCTCCCCAAAGTCCACCTGCATTCCAACAGTGTCCAACCTCAGTCATCTCACTGTCCTGGGCTTTGCTGGGCTCAGGAGCATGATGTGCTCCACATGGAGCATGTAGAAAAGGATTCTGCGCTCCAGGAGTAGGCCAGGAAGGGTGAGAGTTGCTAGATATACTCCCTGGTTTCCTCATGGAGTGGGCACACCTCAGAGGCAGTAGGACTGAGCCCACACAGGAGACCTGCTCACTAGCAAACATCCTTTACTGACTCTCTTCCCTCCTTATTTCTCTTTCCCTCTTTCTTACAGTGTTCCCTGGAGTCACTTTGTAAATAAACTCTTTGTGCTAGTCAGTTTTCCCTTTGCTTGGACACAATACCAGAGACCCATAATTTAAAGAAGGAGAGGTTTAACTTGGCTTATGGTTTCAGGAGTTTCAGTCCATGGTCAACTGGCTCCAAGGTGGAAATGTCATGGTGGAAGGGCATGACAAAGCAAAGTTGCTTAGTTCTCCAGGAGCCAGGAAGCAGAGCAGGGCAACAGCACCAGAGAGGAAGAGCCAGGGTCAAGATAGAGAACCAAAAGTCTCATGTCCATGATACACCCAGACACACCCAGAAAATGTCTTTTAATCTCCCAGTCAGTTTCCAAGTCAATCGAGTTGATACAATCAATCTTAATTGGCACACCCTTATACCCTGCAGTAGTCCATTTTCATGACTATAATGAAATTCCTAAAGCTAGGTTCTTAGAAGAAAAGAGGTTTCTCTAGCTCACAGTTTGGAAAGCTGCAAGTCCAAGGTCAAGAGGCCTCACTGATTCAGCTTTTGATGAGGCCCCTGTGGCAGATGGCATCAAAAGGCACGATATCTGCACGTAGGTGCCTCATCTTGGTGACTTAAGTATCTCTTAACACAGCCTTTGCAAAGACTTTATAGAGCAATCTCCAGAAAATCCTGGAGGCCTGGGAAACACAAAATAGTAAGCATGAATCAAGAGAATTTCATGTTGCTTGGAAAGAAATAAACCATGTTGAACTGCTTTCCAAACCTGAAGCCAGCATGCAGCCGTGACTATGGTCCTTCCCTACACCCAGCACATGGCCCATCTTCTGAGCCTTGGGCCGCCTCCTCCCTGAGCCTCCCTTCCTTTTCTCTTTCATCTCTCTCAGTAGTTGACCTTTCTGCTCAGGGCCCAACCCAGCCAGTTGGCCACTAAACCACAGGAGTTGAGGAAGAACTCCAGGAGAAACCCACAGCGCACTGGGTGGCCAGGGGGTGGGCAGTCCCATCCGTGAGCCGCAGAGGGGAGGTGAGTCCTTAACATGTGGGCCCAGAGCCCAAGGGGGTGGGGGTGACTATCCTGGATTCTGAAACCCTTTTGTATTTTCAGGGAAATTTTATCCATATGTTTTTGATTCATTAACACTTAACTCATCAAAATGTTACTCAGTAAGAGCTTTTGAAATTCCAGAACCTTGTAACAGCCTATTTAATGAGCCTAAAGGGCTTTATACTCCTAGTTTTTGAGAAGGATATGAGGGTTTATTTTCTCTTCTTCTCTCCAGAAAAGCAAGTGGTCATATCCTGTACAGTGATTCAGGCCTTTGAAAGAAATTTTTGGAAAAGACCATAATATAGGAAAACAAAGGTCTTGGTATGGGCCTTGGATCTGCCTTGCCTGGCGTAATCATCCCTAGATTGTTCATGTTCGCAGAGCTTATGCTGTCATCCTATTCCAGCCCTCAGGTGGCACAGAAAGATGCCAAAAGCCAAAGGATGCTCACAGCACAAAGCTCCCGTGATCCCTGCCCCTTCTGAATACTGGGGATTAAACCCAGGGTCTTCGTACTGAGCTAGACTCCCTCTCTTTCTATTTTGTATTTTTAAACAGACTCTTGCTGAGTCACTAATTTGCCCAGTTTTAAACTTGCAACTCTCTTGCCTCAGCCCGCAGAATCCTGGGATTACAGGCGTACGCTACCACGCATGGTGATTCCAAACTTCTTTGCAGTCGTGCCCTCACCGCCCTTGCCTTGCCCAGGCTTCAATAAAGTAAACCCTTTTGTTAAGGAAAGTAATCACGATGAAGAGAAGCCCGGAGAGAAGTGTGAGCGTGGCAGAGCCCAGAGTCAACTGTTTAATGGATATTAAGTCTGACTCCTGAGCATCAGCTGTACTTCAGCAGAAGAGGTGAAAACAGGAAACTGTTGGTTGAAAAGAGCAGCAGGAAGAACTGACCATAAAGAGCAAGAGATAACAGATTGATAACTGAGGACACTGTAGGCTTCCCGCATATCCTAAATGAAAGGGAGATCAGACTCGCCTTCTCACTGCAGCTCTGCCCTACTAAATTTCTGATTAGCTGCCCTTCCCAGAGGCAGGAGAATGGGCAAGATGACCTTCAGAGAACTCTCACTCGCCCCAGGGCTTTTACGATCCTCCCATCAGCCCAGCTTAGCTCAGCAGAGTCCACTAAGAACAGAGGGCTATTGTGTCATTCTTCCCTTAAGACTGCAGACTCCCAGGGGTGAAAAGGTCAGATGCTTCCAGTGCCCTCTGGGGCAGCCCACAGATGCTAGTGCTTTGTCATTCAGGGAGAGGACAAAGCCAAAAGAGTAACCATCAGGTCTCCCAGCTGGTAAACCTAGCCCCTGCCTTTCTCTCTCATCCAGCCAGGGTGAGATTGGGCTTCTTTGTTAGTTCTGGTACCTGAGCAAAGAGTGGAAGAACCAAGAATTGAGCGTGGCAGCGTACGTGGTGAGATAATGTCACGTACTCGTAGCAGGAATGAGGAAACTGAAGTCATCTGTGTGCAAGTGGATATTCATGTCTATAGATCGACACAAAGAAGGCTGCTGCTTACTGAATATGTGAGTCTACCCATCTTCACTACAAAGGTGGGGTCCAGTCCTGCATCACTTTTCCTCCCATGCCAAAGTTCCAGTTTATGGATGAAACAAGTCTTGTGGCTATCAACATCTTTATTAAATGCCTGGAGAGAGAAGGCACTGAAGTCTTTTTGAAAATTAATCTTGGAAGTGACATCTCATGACTTCTGCTGTACTCTGCTTCACTAGAGCCAGGTTGATAAGCTCAGCTGACCCTAAAGTGATGGGCTCACACAAGGGTATAATACAGGTTGGGGGTCAGTAGGGACCATCTTGGGGCTGCCTTCATCATCCTACTGGCTTGGAAATCAGAAGGTGTAAATTCTAGCAGCCCACTTTCTGGGTATGAGGCCCAGGCCAACTCTTTTCATGTTTCTAGAATTTCCATTCTGTCTGTAAAATGAACTCATCAAGGTGACATCCCAGTTAATAAGAGCCACAACCCAGTGCCCTTGGAGACTGAATGATGAAGTCAGTCGTGGAAAAAAAAAAGACTCTGGAAACGAATCCTTGCATCCTTATAAAGGGAAACCTTCCCAGCCCTGACCCATAGAACTCCTGCTGAAATAGCCCTCCTGGGGAGGACACCAATAACATACATGTAATACTTTACCCTCTGCTTCCTGGAGTCCAACCTTTCATCTGTGCCACTGAAGCTTTGTCCTTTTTTATCTGCACTTGGGGTCACTGGTACCAGAGAACAGCTTTCTCAGGCTTATCTCTCTAATAACTTCTATGCAATTTGAACATGGAGCACCTGGCCCCTTAGGCACCTGGGTGACAGATGACTTCCCATTAACAAGCCAGATCCCTGGTGCCTAAATCAGACATGTGGAGGTGATGTTTGGCCATGCTTTTCCACATGACTCATTCTCTAATTGACTTGTCTGTTGAGCCTTTTTTTTTTTTTACCAAGAACCATAAATTAAGAAAGATAGCAAAGAAACAGAATATAACGTGGAATTAAGACAAGAGAGGAGGAGGTTATATGAAATTAAATTTAACACTGCTTGCCCCTAACACGTGATCTCATTGCCTCTTACCAGCAGACCTTTGTGAAGCTCATTATCCTCCTGGTCTAGAGGAGGGGACTTGGGCTCACTGCCCACTCAGCTAGTATGTATCAGAGTCAAGACCAAGCCTAGGTCTGTTTCACATTAAGCTGAGAACCACGCTTAAACCTGGCTTCACAATACTTTTGATTAGTTTTGGGTAAAGCAAACCTTGCTTTAACCAGTAAAAGAAAGCCTAGTCAGCATTCTATAAGGGTTGGATCAACAAAGTCCACCAGAGGGGACTTCCTGTACCCCAACCTGTGATCGGTCAGTTATCCTCCTGAGGGCTTTAGGAAAACAGACCCCCTCAGGACCATGGATATCATCGGGGAAAGATCAGAGGTGAGAACCTTTGGATCCCAGAGGGACACCTCATTCAGAGAGTGGGTCAGTCCTAACCCTAGTCTCTCACTCCCCTGACCACGTCCTGAGGAAGAAGGCAGCCAGGCCCCTTGAGGTTGATCCAAGTTCTGGGAGAGGAAGACCTCCACCAGCCTCCCTTTTTTGCTCCTCTCCCCACCCCCTCAAGAGCCACCTAGATCTGGGAAGAAAAGGAGCCTCAGTTCGTGCTAACTTCTTTCTGGACTGAGCACAGCCTGGCTGAAGAGGAACAGCTGTGAGCATGGGAGGCAAAGCTCATAAAAGGCCTACGAATTTTACTCGCTGCCATAAACACATCAGAATAATTAGAACTTGATGGTCCCTTACAACTTCTCTGCATCTCTCCTCCCAGGCATTTGGAAAAGAACCTGAGACCAACTCACCAGCACCAGGGCCAAGATTTCTTGAGGCTCAGATATGAGCTCCCCTTCTAAGGGACTTCCCAGTGCCCACTAGTAATGAGTGACTCACTGATGAGAGCAGCCGCCCCAGAGTGACTGCACAATTCTTTGTCCTCTTGCTACACTGATCTGATGCTCAAACTGCCTACTCAAGTGCGCAGAGCGGGCTTCTGCTTCATCTTTCAAAGCTGTGAGCCCCTCTTTAGTTTCTCAAGGTATTTTAAGTATCAAAAGCCCAGTGTGTTCATCATGATTACAAAGCATCTACCCCTGTGGGCACTGTATTCTGATTGTACTAAGAATTATTTCCTTTTATCTTCAAAATAACCCCATGAGGATATCTCTTTAAAAAAGAGAAAGACGATAATGCGGGAGATTAAGAAAGAAATTTACAGAAACTCACAAAACTAGAGTGATTGAACTAGGACTCGGGCCCAGGCAGTCTGACTTTCTCAACTGCCACTCGGTGAGGGGTCCCGATACTCCACAGCACTCGGTAAATTCAGCAGGGGTTTGCTTCTACCTTTGGGAAAGCGGAGCCACACCTTCCGTGTGAGGCGTCTTTGCAAACAGGCTCTCTCTAAGGAGACTGTTCTCCCAAGTCAGTATGAGGGCCCAAGAGATGGGGACCACTTTGTTATCCCTCTTTCTATGGTAGCACCACTAGAAAACAGTCTTGCACTGGGAAGTTAGCGATCCATTCCCACTGTTTATGCCCTACCTACCTGGACCCCCAAAGTTTTGCTCCCCATGCAGGGGACAAGAAGTACAAAGAGTAAAGTATCCCTCACCCTGGATATGGGAGGCCAGGCTCTCTGTGTGTCTCTGAGTGCTCTTCAGACCCAGTGCTTAGAGACCATGAAGTGGGAACCAGAGGAAGGGACAGGAGACAGCATCTGCAGCCTTGGCTGTAAAGCTCCTATCTCTTAAAGAAGAGGCAAACATGCCAAGAAGGAGGATGCCCATTTAAGTTAACTCGTGAATGCAGACTTTTGAGCTGTCACAGGGCTTACAAATCACCCAGTATAGTTTCTTCATTTTACAGATAAGGGAAAAGAATTTTAGAGAATGGCATTTTGTTTTGTTTTATTTTGTTTTTTTGTTTTGTCTTGTTTTGTTTTGTTCTCACTATGTAGTTCAGACTGGCCTTGAACTCACTATGTAGCCCAGGCTGGCCTCAAACCCACAGTGATCCTCCTGCCTCCACCTCCCAAGTGCTGGGATTACAGGTGTGCACCACCACGCTCAGATGAGAACGGCTTTTGAAACCCTGTCAGGCTGAGTCCAGTCCTGGTTGACCTACTAAATGCACATATCCCCTAGGTCTCCCGCTGCCTGCATGCAGGAACTCTTCAGAACCTTCCAGGCAGCTTTGAGCTGGCAGCCCCAGTTACAACTTGTTAGCTCAGGAATTTTTATATTTCAAGAAGAGGTGTTCTAGAAAGGTGAGAAAACTGTAGGTAATGAGACTATATGGCTTATTGTATAAACATACCTTTCTGCCAGGGTTAGGGATCACGGCATACTAGGAGAAATGGGGGCCTCTAGTTACCCTAAACATGTGAGGCCTTAGGGTCATTTGTGGTGGAGAAGGAGGCATTGTGTAATTCACTGAGTCAGCAGCCACTTCTTGGACACCAACACTGTGATCATGCCAGTGCTTGACACAGAAGTGAGCAAACAGATGAGGATCGCATGCACACAACCTAACTCTTGGTGGTTCAGCTCTTGCTACCAACTAGCTGTGCTTGTCACAAGCCACTGTCCCTCCCTGGATCACAATTTTATCTTCAGAAAATAAAAGAGTTGAACCACATCACCTCTCAGGCCCCTCCCTTCAAGCTGTAGCGTCTGGGAATCTATGGGACCTCTGGCTGAGAGAAGAGGGCCCAGCACAGCAGACTCCCCCCTTGCCAGCCCATTGCACTAACCAGCAGAACACATGGCCTGGCCCCTCTTGGCCTCCGATCCCCACCCTTACCCAGTCTGCCCCAGGTCCCCCCAGTCAAGTGTGGTTGCTACTCCCATTTGATGTAGAACAATGCCCTAGAGATGGAGGAAAAGACCTGCAAAACACACACATACACATGCACACCCACATGCACATATGCACACGCATGCACATACACACAGATACATACACAAGAATCAATAAACATAAAAAGTCACAGCATTCAAACAAGTGCAAAGGACATGCCAAGAATCCTCTGGCACTGCCTCTGCGAAACACCTGGTCATGTTTAACCCAAGCCTCAAATGTGATTTCCACATGGACGCTCCTCCCAGCAGGGATGGTGGGAGGCAGACTGGATACCCTTGGCATGGGCCAAGCTAGCCTGAGTCACCCCACTGCCTCCTAAGGGACAGGTTCCACTGGTGCTAGCCAGCATCTGACAAAGGGAGAGTGCTACCACTCCAGCTCTCTGCCATGGTCTCACTTCGAATGTGCTCTTTAACCTAAGCTCTGCCACCACCTCCCTTGGAGCCAGCAGATGGGGAAACAGAAGGGAGATGGCTGGTAGGGCCCACTGGCTTCCCATGGAGGACCTCAGCCTAATAGAAGTTGTCATGTGTCAGCTTAGGGCATGAGCAGTGCCGCCTCGACAGCAGCTGCTCCAGCAGCCCTTGGCCAACCTGGGGCTGATGTGAGGGGGCCTGTTCTAAAGCTAGAGAAGAAATCCCAGACCCAGGCATGAAAACAACCAGGCACAGGTGATGGAGAAAGGGACTCTGAGTACAAAACTAGCCTGTTTTCTTTGGCCAGGCCAGTTCCTAGCATTAAATGCTGCTGCCTTCCAGATATGGTGTGCAAGAGGAAAGGAGGGAGGACCTGATGCTATGGAATCCACTACTAAGCTTTGTTCAACTTCTCCATAAAATCCTAGATCTTAGAGTTATGAATTCAGAGGGCTCATGGTGCTCAATGCATTCTATAGATGAGTAACCAGGTGCCCAGAGATGTTCCAAGGACCAACCTCGCGCAGTAGAGCCACAGAGCCTGAATCAGACAGCCTAGCACTTTCCTTCTTACTCTGTTCTCTTTCCTACTTCTCACCAATAAGGTACTTATGCATCATAATAAGACCAACTGTGGGGCTGGTGAGACGGCTCAGCGGTGTACGCGCCTGCCTGGCAAGCGCGAGGGCCCGAGTTCGACTGCCGCAACCCACATATGAAAAAAGGGCCGGTGATTTCTCTCAGCGGCATGGGCGCCTGCTGGTGCACGAGGTCCTGAGGTCCACCCCCGGTACCCACAAAAAAAAAAAAAAAAAAAGACCAACTGTGGATTAATTCACTTACCCTCTATTTGAAGTATCATTTTTTTTTATTTTGAATCATTGCACATCTCAAAATACTACATTTTTGCAAATAACAATGCTAAATTTTATAATGTGGTATATTCCAATAACTATTCTACTTAAAAGAGTTAAAGTTTAGAGTCTATATTTTTAAACATTAAGGAAATTACAACATTTTACCAAATGCTGAGTTTTCTTTATAGCCAGCCAAAACACACAAATTGTTTCTAGCCCTTCAGATCCTCTTCATGTAACATTTGCATCTATAGTGCATGGAGCTTTCTGCAGTTTGCATTTCCTCATTCAGGATGTCTTGAGTTCCACTGCTCATGAACTCTGAGTTCCTCTGTTGGGGATAATAAGAAAAAGTGGTTAGTTTTTGCAAGAAAAAAGAAAGATATGAGAGGCAAAATTGTTGAAGGAAAGTTGAAGAGTGCAGTCATATCACAGAGGAGAGAAGAGAGGCCGAGGGCCAAGTTTCAGCTCTCATTTCAAAGCCCTCATGTAGCGAGCACAAGGAGGAAGGGAGCTGATGGATGCAGAGGTGGAGGGTAAGGCTTCAACAGAGCTAAGGCTTTTAAATCCCATGTATTGGGATGGAAGCTTGAAAAAGGCCCACTCAGCTCTTCCAAGGAAAGTTCAGCAAAAGTTAACTGAAGCAGTCAAACATTCCAACTTACCAGAGCCTCCCTGAGCCCATGGTACTCCTGGAGACTATGTGAGCATCCTAGTTGTAAAATCACATTGGCCATTTGTGTGGAAAGCAGATGCAGAAAGTGTGCCTTTTACGCTCATTATAGGCAGCAAAGCAAAATGATTGTCAAGCCTGTCATTAAAATAGCAGGGGAGTGAAACCCTCAAAAGTTCTAGCAAATGAGGGAAAGAAATGGAAATAAAATGGATAATGATGGGTATACTGTACCAGGATGATGTGTAAAATATCTTTACAAAGGCAGAGCACTAAAAAAGGTACTGTATTTTATTGTAGTAAATGTATTTATTCATTATCTAGGACTTTATAGGTTTTCTAGTGCTCTCAAACCCTCACATTCTTATTTTTTATTTGAACTGTTAAATTTGTCAATAGTAAATTCATAAGTTTTCTTATTCTACTTGTGTGCATGTGTGTGTGTGTGTGTGTGTGTGTGTGTGTAGTGGTGTTTTTTTTCCTTTTTTTTTAGAAAACCTGCCTTCCTCTTAGGGGAAACAAGCATGAATACACATTAAGTAAGAAAAGCCAGGAGTAGGACTGATTAATAAGGAATGATAAAGCTTTGTGCTGCCGGTTCACAGGTGCCCACAATATACAGTGAGATGTGTTCTGGGCAGCACGGTGCCCAGGTGGCTGGATTTATGGGCTGGTAACAGTTTTAACCAGCTCTTTGGTTTGAAGACATAGGAACAGTGCAAAGTGCCTCAGAGGCCCTCAGAGGCATGCAACCAAGTGGGCTGGTTAACTCAGGGAAAAAAGAAGGATATGAGTTCGTAAAATTAGGAAGCCAGGCAGCACGGTGCAAGGGAAAACACAGCACATTGGTGATTCAGACCTGAAGTCAGTTCTGTTTTCTGTCCCTCTCTTATCTTTCATTCTTTCACTTGCACAGTTCTGGAAATAATGCCTCTTTTACAGCACTGTGGTGAGTACTAAATAAAATGAGGTTTATAGAAGGTGGCTTGCATGCTACACATTGCTTTACAATTATTATTCTAATGACTAAGACTCCAAATCTTTGTCAGGTGGGAATCTGAAAAGTGTAATGAACTTTTATTAGAAAACAAACGTGAATAGAAGTCTTCACTGCAAGCAAAAGAGATTCAACTTGGACATCAGAAAGTTCACCCCCAGGGCCCTACCCTAATAAGGCCTGCTGAAAACTACAAGTCAAATCTCCTTCTCAGGAGAGCTTTCTTTACATGAGCTCACCCCACTTCTAAGGGTACAAAGGAGCTGTTCCTTCCCTTTGGAAAGAAGGTTGACATTGTAAGAACTTTCAGATTAAGAGCACTTTCAGAAACGCCACTGGTCTCACTCATCTTACCCTTCAGCAACTGACCATCTTAGCAACCATATGAGTAATGGCTCTCAGTTCCTGAGAATGTAAAGCATTGAGCACATCGATGGCAATGTTTTCTGTATATATCTGTATTCCTCAAGTCCACTTTCCACTCAAGCAGGTAAGAAATTTTTTTCTGTTCTACATAAAAGAAAACAGAAGTTCAGCAGTTGTAAATAATTCATCAGAGGTGCCTCAGCTAGTAGCAGAGCTAGGAATTGGGCCCAAGTGTATCTAACTCTAAAGTTGGTTTTTCCATTATGCCAAACTGCCTGTAGTGGTTTTCTATTGCTATATAAAAAAAAGTACTACAAACTAAGTAGTGTAAAGCAGCACATAGTATCTCACAATTTCTGAGATCATAAGTCTGCCTGTATCTTAGCTAGGTCCTCTGCTTAGGGTCTCAGCAAGCTGCAAGTAAGGTTTTACCAGGCTGTTCTCTCATGTGGAGCCTTGACTGGGGAATGTCACAGACTAGCAAGGAGCATCTCTCACATTAGCTGGGGCTAGTATCTCTACTAGGGTCTTCCACATGGTTAAGTATTGCCCACCTAGAATGATCTCTCTTTTTGTTAACTCATAGTGAACTGATTTGGACCTTAATGTGCCTGGTACATTCTATGGGCTAGAAGCAACCCTTGGATCCCACCTGTACTCAAGGGGTGGGGACTACACGGGATGATGGGGGCAATCTTAGAATTCCACCTGCTACACTGCCTCCCTGGAGTTGTGCCTGCAGGAGATGCAGTTACAAGGAACACAAGCCAGCAGCCAAGATAGCAGCTGGGTCTATTCCAGTGGTGGCAAAACTATGGCATGCATGTTATTGTGTTTTTCTTTTACGACAAAAGATGCTAATGGGTTGTTCTTTGAGACTTTCTCATGCTGAGGGGTCTCGATTAATGGTAGCTCCCCTGGACCCTCTTGCAGTATGAATTGGACAATGACCCTGAGTAATCTTTGAGTAATCTTTCATCCTTTGGGTGGTATCAAGGTCATGAACTGTGAAAAGTGATGCCCGGTGTGAGGAATGTATGAGGACCTTGTGAGGAATAAGTTGGTGCAACGCAGAGCAAAAGGACCAATCTCCCAAATCCTGGAAAAGGAACAAGGACATCCAACTTCACATCCTGATTCCAGGGGACTTCCAGGAAGATGTCAAAGTGGTGAACAGCAGAGAAACAACCTTTCTGAGACTTGATGTTCAAATGCTGGAATATAGCAACATGAGGAAGAGAAGAAGGAAAGAAGTGGTCTCAGGACCCAGCAAGGATCTGAAGTGAGAATTGAAGCCCATGGGGAGAATGAAGAGAAGGACTTCAACAAAGAAGGAGATGGCAAGCAGTGCTTGCTCCCTAAGGCCTGGTTTGTGGCTCGGGAGGGGCAGCTCAAACCTGCAGATACATGCTGACTATGGGTGACCCCAGAGGTCTCTAAGGAGAAACACACTGGTGGGCCAGACCAGTGGATTCAGTGGACTGCAGTGGCTAGTGAGTTATTCAGGTTCAGATGTCCCCCAGGAGAGGGTGATTGGCTGGTTGCCACCTTGGAGAAAGGTCAACTGATCTCAGAACTCAGAGCAGCTGCAGGTTAGCCCCATCTAGCGGCTCCCAGTGTAAGGATGAGGCAGAGCTGAGTTCAAACCAGCAGAAGGTACACAGAGTTGCAGGCTAACAACTCAGGTTCCAGCCTCACAGCCAGAAACCAGTCTGAACCTCAGTGGAACTAAAGGTGTAGGCTTGCTAGGATTATCCACTATCCTGCTGGAAATCTGATGCTGGGATTAATCAATGTGGATCTGGGCTCTGTCTACCCACTCTGTCTACCAGTGATAGCAGAGACAAGCCCTGAAATGGCCATTTTTTTTCTTCTTTCTTCCTTTTTTTCTTTTTTATTTTCTTGATTGTCCTTGTTATATGAGTGTGAACATTGTTTCTAGTTTTTTGTTGTTGTTTTTTCTGTTCATGTTTTTGTTTCTTCCTTCTCTCTTTCCCTCCTGTCTTCTTCACCAGTTTCCCAAAGTTTGCATAATCTTCCTTCATCCTCCAGCCTAGTTTATAATCTCTTCCTCTCTTCTATTTCTCTATTTCCCCCTAACCCTTTAAAGTTTTCTCCCCTGAGGGTAAAATCACCATATTGAGGGCATATTTACTGTATACAATTTTCTACTGTGTTTTAGATTTTGTTACATATCCACAAATCTAGTTCATACAAAGGTAGCAAATTAATAGTTATCACAATTTGTCATTTTCTAGGCTGTGTTTGATGCTATTGTTATTACTCATTGTACTATTTAGCCAAGATGACTAATTGTTTTAATCAGTCATTCTTCCTGGTATGTCAAGACTGAGACTGCCTGATACATAAATAATTCTATAGGCCAGTGCCAAAGAATGAGGGGCTAGGTCAAATAGGCAGCAGCCTCTCACCTCCAATAATTTGAAGAGGTAGGATCTTCCAACAGACTCAAAGCCCCAAAGGCAGCTACACCAGGAAGACATCTCTGAGTAGTCATTTCCAAAGGGTTCACAATACTAGCAATAAAGCTACCTGCCATATGCAATTTACACACATCATACAAGGAATCAAACTTAAAAAAATAGAAAAGGAGAAGACACAGAAGGAAAATGCAACCCCAGACTTCCAGCTTTCCAAAGGCAAACCCAGGGGACAATGAGATGGAATAGTTCAAAAGCCACCCACCGGGACTCTCTGAAGTGGTGGCAGAGGAAGTGGCAAAGCAGATGAGTGAGGCTCTAGAAAAAATCAAATCAGAAATAATTTGTCAGGTAACTATAAAAATGGTGCCCGTAAAGGAGGCCATGCTTAGTGACTCTAGAGCACATAGAAATAAAAAATAGAGGAGCTTAGGAAAACGATGGAAATCATGAATGCCCAACATAAGAAAGAAATGCAATCCATAAAATAGATTGAAGCAGATATCCAGGAAATTAAAATTTCCATTGGAAGTATACCCAGCAGAATGAGTCAATGTAAAGACAAAATATCAGAAATAGAAGACAGGTTTCCAATTAGCTATCATGAAAAGAAATATTTCTTCAAAATAGCAAGGGACCATGAAAAATCATCCAACAGCTGCTTGATGATGCAAATAAGAATAATATAAGATTGATTTGAGTCAACAAAAAAGCAGGAGATAGTGCAAACAACATAAAAAACTTGTTCACAGAGGTAATGGCAGAAAATTTCCCAAGCATGGAAAAAGAATTTCACATACAGATAAGTGAGGCATATTGTTATAGTTTGTGTTTAGATGTTCCCCACAAAGCCCCATGCTTTTCAGAGGTGGCTGAATCTAGAATGTGTGGTGCTGGAGTTAAGGGTGTATGATTCGTAAATCAGTCCACTGATTGGTTTGGCATAGTTCTGGCTAGGATTAAGGGTATGAGTGCTGCACCCACCCTAGGGCAGGTAGCCTGCATACAATATAAGAGACAGAGTCTTGTCTCTGCCCCTTGTTGCTCTGCTACCTTGTGAGCACCAGGAACTGATCTCCTCTGTGATGTCCCTCTGCCAAGCCACCCTGCCTTGGAGCCAGATGATTGTGGACTAAAATCTCTACAAATTTGTGAGCCAAGTAAACCTTTCCTCCTTTATCTTTGGGTACCAGGTATTTTATCTCAGCAACAAGAAATGTAACTAAGACACATACAAAACTCCAAATAGCCATGACCAAAAAAACAAATCTATACCAAGGCATATAATAGTCAAGATTCCAGAAATTCAACACAAGAACAGAATATTAAAAGCTGTTAGAGAAAAGAAACAAACCACCTAGAAAAGAAAGCCTATTAGATTCACATTAGACTTCTCAACACAAACCCTTAAGTCAAGGAGAGCTTAGGATGAAGTATTCCAAGCCCTAAAATAACACAACCTCCAGCCCAAATTGATGTACCCTGCAAAAATATCTTTCAAAATTTATGGAGAAATAAGATACTTCCATGACAAAGAACACCTGAAGAAATTCATGAACACCAAATCAGCTCTTCAGAAGGCTCTGAAGGACATTCTAGAAAGAAATAATGAGGACTACAACTCCATGAACCCAACAGAATGAATCCACCTAGCAAGGCAAGTAATTAAACAGAGGAGGAAAAAAGAGAACCAACAACAGAAAAATATCATGACAAGGATAAGTCAATACATATCAGTTAAAACCATCAACATAAATGGTCTCAATTCACCAATCAAAAGAAACAAGATCCAACAATAGGCTGCAAACAAACACATTTAATTCAGAAAGAAATTCACAGACTGAAAGTCAAAGGATGGAAAACAATACTTCAAGAGACAGGAAGCTGGAAAAAAGCAGGGTTAGCTATTCTATTTGCAGACAAAGAGAATTTCAAGTCAAGACTGATTAAGAGAGATGAATGTCACTACATCCTTATTAAGGGAACAATCCAAGAGGAAGAGGTTAACAATCATAAATATATATGCAACAAATACCAGTGCACCCAACTATATAAAACAACTATTAACAGACATAAAAAATCAAATGAGCACTAATGCAATTGTAATGGGGGAACTCAATACCCCACTGTCACAAATACACAGATCAACTAGACAAAAAATCAACAAAATAATATCAGAACTTAAGCAAACTTTTGAAAAAATGGACTTAGTAAATGTCTAGAGTGTTCCAGCCCACATCAGAATACACATTCTTCTCAGCTGCACACAAGATGTTCTCCAAAATAGACCACATACTACCTCATAGAACAAGCTTAGGTAAATGCAAAGGAACTGAAATTATCCTGTGCATATTATCAGACCATAGTGCAAGGAAATTGAAAATCAATGGCAAAAGAAACCATGAGAACTTCATAAACACATGGAAATTAAATAATACCCTCCTGAACAACCAGTGGATCACAGAGGAAATTAAAGATGAAATTAGCTTCTACAATTAAACAATAATGCCAATAAAATGTACCAGAATTTATGGGACATGATGAAGGCCCTCCTACCAGGGAAATTTATAGCAGTGAATTCCCATATCAGAAAAACAGAGTGAGCTCAAGTAAACAACATAATGTTGAACTTCAAGCTTCTAGAAAAAGAAGAGCAAGTCAAGCCCAAAGCTCATATGAGGGAGGAAATTATAAAGATCAGAGCATAAATTAATGCAATGGTGTCTAAGAAAACAATAAAAAGAATCTAAGAATCAACGAATCAAAGAGTTTGAAAAATTAAATAAAACTGACAAACCTTTAGCCAACCTTATCACAAAAAGGAAAGAAAAGACTCAAATACATGCAATTAGGAATGAAAAGAGTGAAATCACAAGAAATGCAGAAGATCATCAATACCTACTTTGAGAACCTGTATTCTACTAAGATGAAAAATGCAAAAGAAGTGGACAGATTCCTGCCAGTGAGATAGCTCAGCAGCATAAGCACCTGCCTGGCAAGCGCGAGGTCCTGAGTTCGACTTCCGGTACCCACATATGATAAAAGGGCCAGTGATATCACTCAGCGGCACAGGTGCCTGCTGGCACGTGAGGTCCTGAATTTGACCCCCAGTACCCACAAAGAAAAAAAAAAGAAATGGACAGATTCCTAGATACATATGAATTACCAAAGGTCAATCAAGAAGATATAAAAATTCTAAATAAACCAATATTGGTCAATGAAATTGAAGATGTAATTAAAACCCTACCAACAAAGAAAAGCCCTGCTCCTGATGGATTCACTGCTGAGTTCTACAAACAATTTAAAGATCTAATGCTGTTATTTCTCAAACTCTTTAATGAAATTGAAAGGGAAGAGTGGTGCATTAACTAATGGTCAACTTGTAACGCCCAGCTGAACTGAATGTTTCTGGAGTGGAAGGCCCACCTGAAGCTTGTTGCCATAACAACATAAAAGGAGAACTGGGTGGGAAGATGGTAGGCTGTTCATTCTCCTGGAGAAGCTTGTCACACTGCCTTTCCTGACATGAATTCTGTTCTCATTATTGGAGGAGCTCAGGTCCTTGCTGTCACTGAGGATGGCTGCCATTCTCTTTGGGGGAGCTCTAGTCCTTACTTTGAGCATCGCTTCCTGGCTCCAGTGCAGACCCCTCAGCATGCTAGCACAGATTGTTTATCCCACTGGCACAGACTTTTTAGTTTCCACCACTAACCTTTGGGCCTTCCCAGTGCAGATCCTTGATACAGACTTGCATGAGACATTGTCATGGGCTCTAGGCCTCCAGTTGGACTCATGGAGGACATTGCCAAAAGCTCTAGGTCTTCAGCTGGACTTGTGCAGGACATTGCCATGGGATCCAGGCCCTCAGCTGGATTTTTTGAGTCTCTAGTGTGTGGACAGATTTCCTGCACTCTTCTGCATGTTACTTTTTGGGCGAATATTATAAAATAATCCTGGGCCAGTGAGATAGCTCAGTGGCATAAGTGCCTGCCTGGCAAGCACGAGGTCCTGAGTTCAACACCCAGTACCCACATAAAGGAAAAAAAGGGCCGGTGATATCACTCACTGGCACAAGTGCCTGCTGGCAAGCATGAGGTCCTGAGTTCGACTCCCAGTAACCACATAAAAAAAATAATAATCCTATAAATGATGTGTTCTGTATTAAATCTTTTCCCTTATAAACCCTAACTAAAACAGGAAGCAATACTCCCAAATTCATTCCTGGAAGCAAGCACTAACTTGATACCAAAACCAGGAAGAACCCAACCAAAAACAAGAACTACTGGCCAAACTCCCTAACGAAAACAGGCACAAAAATCCTCCATAAAATACTGACAAACAGAATGCAAAAAACCACGGAGAAGATTATACACAGTGTCCAAGTAGATTTCATCCCAGTGATGTAGGGATGGTTCAACATAAACAAATCAATAAATATAATACAGCATATTAAAAGAGCCAAAGATAAAAACCACATGATCATCTCAATAGATGAGGAAAAAGCATTTGACAAAGTCCAACACCTATTCATAATTTTTAAAAAAACCCTACAGAAAATTGGAATAGATAATCATTATCTCAATCTGATAAAAGCCATCTATGACAAACCAACAGCCAACATCATACTAAAAGGACAAGAACTGAAAGCTTTCACTCTAAAATCATGAACAAGGCAAGGATGGCCACTATAACCACTCTTATTCAATATAGTTCTGGAAACATTAGCTAGAGTGATTAGACAAGAAAAAGAAATAAAAGGATTAAGGATAGGAAAAGAAGAAGATAAATTATCATTATTTGTGGATGACATACTTTCCATGAAAGGCCCCAAAAACTCCACCAAAAGACTTCTAGATTTAATAACCAAGTTCAGTAGCATAGCTGGATACAAAGTCAATGCTCAAAAATCAATAGCATTCTTGTACATGAATAACAAACTCACTGAGAAAGAAATTAGGGAAACTGCACCTTTCACAATAGCATCAAAAAATTAAATACTTAGGACTCAATCTAACCAAGGAAACAAAAGACCTATACATTGAAAACTACAGTACTCTGAAAAAGGAGATCAAAGAGGAATCAGAAAATGGAAAGATATCTCTTGTTCTTGGGAAGGAAGAACCAAGAAAGTGAAAATGACCACATTCCCAATATTGTTATACAGATTTAACACAATCCAGATAAAAATATCAACAGCATACCTCACAGAATTAAAGAAAACAATCCTAAAATTCATTTGGAATGAGAAGAGAACTAGAATAGCAAAAGCAATTCTGGGCAACAAATGCAAAGCAGTGGGCATCACAATTCCTGACTTGAAAGTACACCACAAAGCTACTGTGATAAAAGCAGCATGCTACTGGCACACACACACACACACACACAAAAAATGGACCCAAGAATCAATGGAACAGATTAGAAGGCACAGAAACAACTCCAAACACACTCAAGCCACCTTCTTTGACAAAGGAGCCAAATACCTTCACTGGAAGAATGATAGCCTCTTTAATAAATGGTGCTGGAAAAACTGGCTTTCCACATGCCAGAGATTAAAATTAGACCCATATCTTTCACCATGAACTAAACTAAACTGAAACTGGATCAAAGATCTAAATATTAAGACAGAAACAACATACTGGGGCTGGTGAGATGGCTCAGCGGCGTAAGCACCTGCCTGGCAAGCACGAGGGCCCAAGTTCGACTCCCGGAACCCACATACGAAAAAAGGGCCAGTGATATCGCTCAGCAGCACAGGCGCTTGCTGGCACGCGAGGTCCTGAGGTCGACCCCCAGTACCCACAAAAAAAGAAACAATGTACTGGAATATAGAATAGGTAGAACTCTTGAAGACATAGGCATTGGGAAAGACTTTATGAGAAAAAACCCAATTGCACAGGAAATATCACTAAGAATCAACAACTGGAATCACATCTTCTTAAATAGCTTCTGCACAGCAAAAGAAACCACCAACAGAGTGAAGATACAACCCACAGATGAGAAGAAAGTTTCACCAGCCACTCTTCAGACAAAGGACTAATATCTAAAATATATAAAGAACTCAGAAAAATCAGAATCCCCAAATTTAAAGACCCAATCCAAAACTGGGTATCTGAAATGAATCGACACTTTTCAGATGAAGAAGTAGAAATGGCAAATAAATATATGAAAAAATGTCCAACATCACTGGTCATTTGAGAGATGCAAATTAAAACAGCAGAGTCCATCTCACTTCAACCTATAACAAATGCTGACAGGGCTGTGAGGAAAAAGGAACCTTTCTCCACTGCTGGTGAAAATGTAGACTGGTGCAACCACTGTGCAAATCAGTGTAGAGATTGCTCAGAGAACTAAAACTAGAGATTCCATTTGATCCAGCTATTCCTCTTCTTGGTATCTTCCCAAAAGAATTAAAAGCATCATACAACAGTGATATATGCACACATGTCTTTATTGCAGCATAGTTTGTAATAGCTAAATCTTTGAAACACTTCAAATGCCCATCAACAGATGAATGGTTTAAGAAGATGTGTTTTTTTATGTACAATGGAGTACTACTCTAACATAAAGAAGGATAAGCTTGAGACATTTCTAGGCAAATGTATGCACATTGAGACCATACTTTTCAGTGAAATTAATTGGACACACATGTTTAAATACCACATTGTTGGGCCTGGTGAGATGGTTCAGCAGCATAAGGCACCTGCCTGGCAAGGGCGAGGGCCCGAGTTCGACTCCCAGAACCCACATACGAAAAAAGGGCCAGTGATATCGCTCAGCAGCACAGGTGCCTGCTGGCACGCGAGGTCCTGAGTTTGACCCCCGGTACCCACAAAAAAAAAAAAAATGCCACATTGTTTTTCTGGTGTGAAAAACCAAAAGTGTAAATAAGGTCCAAAATGTATAATAAATATTGGGAAATGGGAAGAAAGTGTTAAAGTGGAAAGGGGAACAGTGAGGGGGGAGGAGGGTAGGAAGGGAGGAACAAGAAAAAGAAAGAATAGAAGGAAAAAGTGGAAACAAAGCTTTTGTAAATAAGGAAAGGAAGGGGGAGAGAAATGGGTAAAAAAAGAAGCAAGATGTATCATGTATAGGTACAAATTCCCTATAATAAAAGTTATCATTATGTATATCTACAATGTACCAAATTTTTTTAAAAAGATGTTAATGTATGACCTGTTTTTTTCTAAACTAAAACCTCAGTGTTCAGTTTAACTGCAGTGTGGGCACTTTGCAATAAATAAGTGAGTTTTGTTTTACAGTTTGCCACTCAGTCTCTAAAAGGTTTTCCATCACTGTTCTGTTTTGACAGTTTCCTGTGGAATTGTAGGTAGCCCAATATTGAAATGCTAGCGTGTTAGCAAGAAGGGAATATTCTAGAATCTAGATCTGGAAGGACAGAGGCTCTCAAACTGTCAGGATATTAGAACTAACAAGGGAGGTGCTGAAAGGTTAAGAATGCTCTCCCAGAGAACCTGGTTTAATTGGTGTGGAATGAGACCTGGGGATCTTTTTTGTTTTCATTTTTGCTGGAAATTGTAATCTACAAGTTATGGTGTATTCACCCCTAAGGCATGTGCAAGACAATGTACTAAGAAGTAAAAAGAAAGGTTTCAATCCTCTAGAAAAATGCATTTCTAAGTTTAAAAATAAGAGAAAAGAAGCTTTAGACTTCTTGCTTTCATAAAGAGCTTTGAAGTCCTACTCCTAACTTCATAAGAAAAAGGCAGAACTGAGTATAAACAACTTAAATCCCTCGGAAAACTGAGGTCACAGGACAAACTCTGGAAAGACAGGTGGATACAGAGAATCACACTTATAGGGGCCAGTATCTGTAGGAAAGATTTGAATTGTAATTGGTGAACTGCTGAGGGATGGTACAGACTTGTTTGAGGCTTAAAACTTCAGAGGGGCTCAGTCTTGGAGAGGACCCCACACTCTTGAGTCATATCTCATCTCTCCAGGTTCTTGCTATAAATACCAGAGAAAACTCTCCTCTGTGAGGGATGAAACGAAAGGAATTGTCATACTGAAATATGCCCAGACTTCTCTGCTTTTTTCAATGAGGCCTGCCCTCTGGATAAACTGTTACTAGAGCATTGTCAACAGGGGTTTTACCAGAACCTAATCAGTCAGAAGAAAGGGAAATATTCAACGCTAACTCACAGAAAGATCAGGGTCTAATTAGAGGACTGGAGGGTCTTTCCCCTCCTCTCACATTTTACTACCACATTAATAGGGATCCTGTATAAAAATGGGATTCTAGCTAAAACAAGTATAAGCCTAACACTCTATTTGAGGAATCTCTTGGAAAACCTAAACATGAAATAGGGGACAAAAATTAAGGATGCTGGAGAAAATTTTAGCCTTTGACATCAGAGCTACAGAAAATAGTAAGCAGCCTAACTGCTAGCTAAATAAACATAAGCCCTCATACAAAAAGTTCTATCCACCTCCATTCTTTTTACTGAATACATCACCTCAGGCTTTCAACAAAAATCACAAGGCATGCTAGAGAGCAAAAAACCATCTGAAGAGAAGTCATCAGAGCCAGACTCCAATAAGACAGAGAGTTTTTAAATGATCACACCAGGAATTTAAAATATGCTATGGGTTCTAATAGAAAAAGTAGAGAACGCACAAGAATAGCTGAGTAATGTATGCAGAGAAGTGAAGACTCTAAGGAAAAATCAAAAGGTGGAAGGAATAAAAAACTGTAACAGAAATGAAACTGTAACAGAATGATAGCAAGGCAGGCTACAAACAGCTGAGGAAAGAATCAGTAAGCCTGAACAAATGCCAAAGGAAACTTCTAAAATTGAAATGCACCAAATGAAAAGGATGCAACGGAATATTCAAGAACTGTGGAGCAATTATAAAAAGTGTAACATATATACAACAAAAATACCAAAGAAGAAAGAAAAACAAAGAGATAAAACATATCTGTTAGCTTTCCATTGCTGTGACATAATACTTGATATAAACAACTCCAAGAAGGAAGAGTTTATTTTGGCTTACGGTTTCAGAGGATTCAGTTAATGTTTGGTCACGCCCAGCTTTTAGGCCTTTGGTGAAGGAGATCATGGCATAATGTGTGACAGAGAAAACCTGCTCATTTTGTGCCAGCTGGAAAGCAGAGAGAGAGAGAAAGAGCCAGAGAGGAAGGGTGCAGGGACAAGTATGAGGTTTCCAAGGTCGTGCCCTCATGACTCACCCCCTCTGACTAGAACCCACCTCCTAAGTTCCCATCACCTCTCCATAATGCCATCAAAATATGATATCAGTGCATTAATACATGGATGAAGTTAAAGCCCTCATGATTCAATCACCTACCAAAATCCCATCAGCTTGCCATCAAGGGATATTTTAGATCCAAATCATGATAATATTTGAAGTAATAATGGCCAATGATTTTCCAAATTTAACAACAGACTTCATCCACAGGCCAGGAATTTCAAAGAAGGCCACTGAGGATAAAACCAAATAATAACTTGAAACTATTTTTATTACTAACTGTACTACTTTAGCCAGGATGTCATACATGTTATAATCACTTTTTCTCCCCTGTATGATAATGCTGTGATAGTATGGGGTCATAATCACCACCACAGCCCAGTACCAAAGGATTGGGTACTGAGCCAAATAGTAACTTTGCATCCTTTACAAATTGGGAAGGTAGGTTCTTGGGATAGCTATAAAGAACCACCTACATCCAGAGGACATCCCCAAAGCAGAGACATCTCCTAAGGAAGCCTCAATACTAGTGATAAAGCTATCTATCACAAGAAATTGGCAAGCATCAACATAGAAAATGAAATAAAATTTAAAAAGGAAAGAGAAAATGACAAGACACAGAAGCAAAATGAAACCTCAGACCCTGAGCCCACCCAGGACAAGCCCAAAACATAATGACATAGATGAAATTGAAAGTCGGGCTGGTGAGATGGCTCAGCGGCGTAAGCACCTGCCTGGCAAGCGTGAGGTCCTGAGTTCGACTCCTGGTACCTACATTAAAAAAAAAAAAAAACCTGAAATCTTTTACTCTAAAATCAGGAACAGGGCCGGTGAGATGGCTCAGCGGCATACGCGCCTGCCTGGCAAGCGCGAGGGCCCGAGTTCGACTCCCGGATCCCACATACGAAAAAAGGGGCCGGTGATATCACTCAGCGGCACGGGTGCCTGCTGGCGCACGAGGTCCTGAGGTCAACCCCCCGGTACCCACAAAAAAAAAAAAAATAAAATAAAATAAAATAAAATCAGGAACAAGACAAGGATGTCCACTATCACCACTCCTATTCAATATAGTTCTATAAATGTTAGCCAGAGCATTTAGACAAGAGAGAAAAATAAAAAGAATAAGGATAGGAAAGGAAGTTAAATTATCATTATTCATACATGACATGATACTCTACATAGAAAACCCCAAAAACTCCACCAAAAGAATTCTAGATTTAATAACTAAATTCAGTAGTGTAGCTGGATACTAAGTCAATGCTCAAAAATCAATAGGATTCCTGTACACAAACAACAAACTCACTGAGAGAGAAATTAGGGCCCACACCCTTCACAAGAGCATGAAATACTTAGGAATCGATCTAACAAAGGAAGTAAAAGATCTATATATTGAAAATAACAGTACTCAGAAAAAGGTGATCAAAAAGGATATCAGAAAATGGAAAGATACCCCTTGCTCATGGATAGGAAGAACCAACATAGCGAAAATGGCCATACTCCCAAAATTGTTGTACAGATTTAATGCAATCCCGATCAAAATACCATTAGCATACCTCACAGAAATAGAGAAAACATTCCTAAAATTCATTTGGAATCAGAAGAGACCTAGAATAGCAAAAGCAATTCTGGGCAACAAAGGCAAGGCAGGAGGCATCACAACCCCTGACTTGAAATTATACTACAAAGCTACTGTGATAAAATCAGCATGCTACTGGCAAAAAAAAACAGACCTAAGGATCAGAGGAACAGATTAGAAGACTCAGACACAACTACAAACACACTCAACCACCTTATCTTTGACAAAGGGGCCAAACATGTTCACTGGAAGAAAGATAGCCTCTTTAATAAATGGTGCTGGAATAACTAGCTGTCTGTGTACCAAAGACTAAAACTAGACCCATGTCTATCACCATGAACTAAACTAAAGTCAAAATGGATCAAATATCTAAATATTAAAACAGAAACACTAAATCTACTGGCAGAGAAAGTAGGTAGAAATCTTGAAGACATAGGGATAGGCAGAGACTTCATGAACAGAACCCAAACTGCATGGGAAATACTCTAAAAAATCAACAACTGGAATTTCTTATTAAGAAGCTTTTGCACATCAAAAGAAATCACCAACAGAGTGAAAAGAAAACCCACAAAGTGGGAAAAAAATTTAATGAGCTGTCCCTCAGACAAGGGGCTTCTGTTGAGAACATATAAAGAAATGAAAAAAAATCAGCCCCCCCAAATACAAAGACCCAATCCAAAAATGGGCATCTGAGATGAATACTTACTTCTCAGATGAAGAAACACAAATGGAAAATAAATATATGAAAAAATGTTCAACATCATTGGTCATTCAAGAAATGCAAATTAAAACAACACTGAGATTCCATCTCATCCCAGAAAGAATGGCTATCATCAAGAAATCAACCAATAACAAATGCTGGAGAGGCTGTGGGGGAAAAGGAACCCTTCTCTACTGCTGGTGGGAGTGCAGACTGGTGCAACCACTGTGGAAACCAGTGTGGAGATTCCTCAAAAAACTAGGATTAGAGGTCCCATTTGACCCAGCTATTCCCCTTCTGGGTATTTTCCCACAAGAATTAAAAACATTATACCATAAATATAATATATGTGCACCCATGTTTATAGCAGCACAATTTGTAATAACTAAATCTTGGAAATAACCCAAATGCCCATCAACCGAGGAATGGATAAAAAAGATGTGGTATTTTTATATAATGGAGTACTACTCAGCTATAAAGAAGGGTAAACTTGAGACTTTTATAGGTAAATAGATGCAACTTGAGATCATAATCATAAGTGAAATAAATCAGACTCGCATGTGTAAACATTGTATTGTCTCCCTACTGTAAGAAGCTGAAAGGGTAAATAAGATCCAAAATGTACAATAGATATTGGGAAATGGGAAGAAACCATTCAAAAGGAAAGATAAACTGGGATGGGAGAAAGGAGAAAAGAAGGAAAGGAAAAGTAAATTTAAAAGTATGTATATAAGATATTTAATATAGCTATACTACTAATTTCTGTAAGTCCATTGAAAATAAAGTTTTGTGCTTATATTGTTTGATCAATTTTTCATGCTTGTATCTTATAATCTCAGCAACTACTTTGAAGTTAACAATAAGTAATGTACTAACCATTGTTACTTTCCTACTAGCTTGTTTTGAAATTTTGTGTCATTGTTTCCATTGTTTTTTTCTCTTTAAAATAATAAAAAAAATAATACGTGCACAGGTGTATAATGTTTGAGCCGTGGAAGGTCAAAGACAAAGAAAAGCTCTTGAAAGAAGCCATACAAGGAGAAACTTTACCTACGGAGGAACTAGAATAAAAATTAAATTGGATTTCTCTTCAGAAATCATGCAAACAAGAAGAAAATGAGGGAAATGGGTATTGAAAGAAAAAACAGGCCAACCTAAAATTGTTAATCTAGCACAATTATTCTTCAAAGGGGAGAAGAAACAAAGATTAGATATTCTTAGGCAAACAAAAATTGAGGGAATTTATCACCAGTACAGCTGGCTTCCAACGAATCTTAAAGTTCTTCAAAGAGAAAGAAACCTATGTAAGTCTGAATCTCAGATGTGTGTTAAAAAAGAAAGAGTATTAGGAATAAATGAAGATAAAATGTTTCATTTTTTTTATCTTAATTGACTTAACAGAAGACAGCTTATTCAAAGTAATATTACCAAGAATATATTTGGTGATTATAATTTATGGATAAGTGAAATGAATGACAGTAGTATTATAAAGGACAAGAGGAATACTTGTCATTAGAAAGTACTTGTACTACCGTGAGGTCCATTGAAAGTGGACTTGGATTAGTTGTAACTGTGTACCACAAGCTCTAAGGAAGCTGCTTTAAAAAAAAAGTATAATTATATGCAAAGATGGGAAAAAACAGAATCATGTAAAATTCTGTTAAAATGTGAAAAGGCATAAAAAGAGTAAAAGGCCAAAAGAAGAAGCAAAAATGAAAGCAATAATTGGAAAATAGTTATAAATATAGTAGCTATTAATCCAAGTATATCAATAATCACTTTAAATATAAATGATCTAAATACACCACTTAAAAGACACTATCAGAATGAATTTTTGAAAAAACCCAACCATACAAGAGTCTTCATTGATATTTCATATTGATAGGGAAGTATATGGTTCATAAATACATATATGAAAGTTATGCAGTCAAAGATTTCTTTAAAAATGGGAACGAGCAATCCAAAATGTTTGGGAGGTAGTGGCCTAGAATGGAAGCGCTTCTCACATTTTACTGTGCATAGGAATCACGCGGGGACTGTATTACAGTGCAGATTTTGAATCAGTGAGCTTGGCATGGGGCTGAGATTCTGCACTTCAGAAAAGACCCCCAGGGATACTGATGCTGGCATCCTCAGACCTCTCTTTGAGTACCAGAGGCGTAGAGAACGTATCCCAAACTCCATAACCATGTTGCATGTAAAACAGGAAAAACAGATTTGTATTGCTGAGAGATCCTTCCCCGCAATGGCGATGCGTTCATATATTACCATTGTACTTACTTTTTAAAGAATTTTTAAGGCCAAAAAAAAGAATGTATCTAAATAGTGAAAAAACTGTGAAGAAAAGAAAGGAAGCCAAGAAGAGGAGGGGAAGAAGGGACAAAGAATGGAGAGAATTAGAAATGGAGAGAGGAAGCCTTGTGATCTGAATGCTTGCCAGCTCCAAAACTCATGTTGAAATTTAACAGCCATTGTGACCATGTAGAGACGCAGAATCTCTAAGTGTGTTGAAGTCGTGAGGGCTCCACCCTCACAAATGAACTAATGCTGCCATCAGGGGAGTCGGTCCTTTCTTGGGAATGGGTTTGCCTATCATCTCTCTCTTCTTCTTTCTCCTTCTTCTTCTCCTTCTTCTTCTTCCCTTTCTTCTCTCTCTCTCTCTCCCCCCCCCGTGCCCTCTGCTCTTCTGTCATGTGATGCTTTCTGCCATGTGATATCAGCAAGAAGGCCCTCTCTAGAGGCCAGTGCCTTGTTACTGGACTTCCCAGCCTCCAGAACTTTAAGCCAATAAATCTCTCTTTTTATACATTACCCAGTCTAAGGTCTTCTGACATAGCAGCATGAAATGTACTGACAGGGGGAAATGAACTAGAATACCAGAAAACATTACTCTATTTGTCTATTTAGGGAGTGGTAAATCAAACAAAGTTATCCAGAAATTGAAAATTATGCATATAAAAGTTCAAGATCTTACTTTTATGACTTACTCAAACAATGTTGAAAGTTATGATTACACTATAAGGAATATTTTGAAATGTAGGTCTAGGGGGGAGGCTTTAATTTTTTGCATTCAGTTTTTACGGTTACGAAGGGGATCTGGATGGGACTTCTTCAGAGGCTTTGTGGCAGTGGGCCAAATCATATCCAGCATCCTAATTCCTAGGGGAGTATTTTGGGAGCAAAATTTGACTGTTTAGTAGTAACCTGAAGCCAGAACAAGTAGGCAGGAGCCCGAGACCATCCAGAGGGGAGAGAAAGAAAGCAACGCAGGTGTGGATGCTTTGCCATCTCTTTGGCAAAAGCAAATGCTGAAGATCCTCTCAAGTAAGTCTAAGGGAGAAATAAATTACTGTGAAAAGAGCTACAGATCTGGGAAGATTCACAGAGGTTTCTTGAACTATTTCCACACTTCTTATTTATTCCTCAACACACTGCCACCTGGTTACTGCTCTCTCTCTCCATACTTCATTGCCTCTCTACTGAAAGCAATTTCAAAATCCAAAGAACATTTCAGTATTTCCTACAGATCTGTTGAAATATCTGACCCTAATGTCACTAAAACAATGCATCAATCAATAAAAATAAATACATAGGCTTTGAGGAGAACGGAGTGGTCCACTAACTCTGGCTTTCCTCCCATATGCCTGGTAACTCTTCGGTCTCTTTCTTTGGCTTTTTTTAGCCAGCTTTTAAGATGTCACTTCTTAAAGTGTGGTTTTTAGGCATATCGTATATTCCATCTGAGGTCTGACCATGGGATCATAGGATGGAAAGTCCACTCTCGTTGCCTTTTCTAAGAACCAAAGAATATGACAGTACCCATCTTGACACTGTCTCCATAGACACTATTGCATAGTGAAAATTCTTCACACAAATGTATCTAATCCTCCTTGTCACAAGCTGAACCTAAGTGTGAGATCTTAATACAACAATGTGTTACAGAAATCCGTACAAGTACTTCATAACCATTTCGTTTCTTTCACTAAAGTATTCCCTTTTCTGAAAACACTAACTACATAGGGAAATAATGTTGTGTGTTATTGTTTGCAAAACAAAAATCCTATCATTTCCTAGCAACTTTTATTAACAAATTATCGGCTGAGAGGGAAAAAACAAAACACAGATTATTGTTCCATAAAATTAATAACTGATTATTAAAAGTTACCTATTATCTATCTTATACAGTTGATTTAGAAATCATTAAGTGTATTAAATACCAGTGGGGCCAGAAAGTGCAGTTGATGATGGGTACAGTGAGCAATTGACTCCTAATGACACCCATCTCTGGCACTGACTCTGAACTGGAGCAAATCACTTCCCTACTTGGCCTTTTTCCCACCTGTAAAATGGGCCTGTTGCGTTTCTAGATTCTGTTTTGCTTAGGTCCATCAGCCTGGCCACATTCCATCATCTCTGTTCAAAACACCTCATGGCCCTTATAATCACCTGAGTCTCTAGCCCTACCTTCCAAGATCACATTAGCACTCCTACCAGGATCCTTATCTCTCTGAACATAGCTCTTCCATTTTATTTTCCTCTGGGCACAGGCTCTATAGCTCGCACACATCATCCCCCAACAATATACCGATGCGTGAGGACAAAGAAACTGCACTAGCAAACTGAGGTTTATCACATGACAGTACATGTAAAACACCGATAAGGAATTGGGGATGAGACCAGTTTCTGTGTTATGAATTTCCGCTGGCTTTCTTGGCACAGTATAGTAATAAATGAAACCGTAAGAATAGTCCCTTAGGAAAGTGATCTGTCCCTAGGCCTCTCTTGGGAGCACATACCTGTAGCGTTAACTTGGCTCCAACTTAAAAATAAACTCACCCCTATTTCTGAGTTCCCTTTCTTCCAAGCTGCCTGGAAAGCTCCAGCGTATCTTTTCTATCCTTCCAGCTGCCACAGAGAGTGGAGAAACTGGTTTTTCCTGAGCTTCTCTGGGGCACCTTTGACTTTGCTCTTGGTTCATTCCCTTCTCGGAGATCCCTTTCAAAGTAGAGGTCAGAATTATCTTACTTCCCGCTTAAAGTTTCTGTTTTCAGATTTTTTTACTGAGTAAGGGCCTGCAGATGTCAACACAAGGAGTGGTGTAGGGATGGATGCAGGTTCTCAGGCCCTAAGGGTTGCCCCTGGCCCTGTCATGCTGAATGAGCCACACAGCAGAACCCAAGCAGAAAATTCTTGGGCTGAAGGATGCTGGGGGTTTCTTCCCCTTCTCTGTGTCCATCTCTATAAGGTCTCACCTACTAAAATGACCCTCCACCCTGTTTCTATAGCTTTCCAGAGGGGCAGTTCTGAACACCTCCTCTACCCACTCATTTCTGCACTCCTTACGGGAAATTTCATGTTTACCTGCCAGTATTTACCCAAGTAGCCCTTTTCCAAAAATGAACAGCATTTGAAAATAACCACTTTATAGGAGAAAAATAAAATGGATTGCTTTTATTTGCAAGCTGATAATGAATGAAAGAAACCAAAAGTGAAGGTCAACCGTTATCCAAAATTTTATCCTATTTATTCAAATCTTTCTGGCATTTAGATTAGCATGAAAATCTGCCTTCTGAAAAGCTCAAGAACTATCTGCTTTGAGATAAACCTTTCCTGCTTACAGAAAATGATTCTGTTGTGACTTTAAGAAGGGCAACCCTCCCCCTTCCTTCTCACACCAGATCAGCACACTTGCATTCAGAGGCCTTGAGCAGCTGAGCTGCTGCAGATAAGGCGAGATAAGGGAGAAGGGGCGTCCATGCTGCAGGTACTGCCTGGAGTCCTGCCAGACTGACATGGTAAAGGACAGCATGACACCCGCATGCTCACCCACGCTTACATTTGCTGTTTGGTGTGATGCCTGCACCCTTAGGACTGCAGTTCTTAACTGTGGGTAATTTTACCCTCCAGGGGACAAGTGGCAATGACTGGGAACAGTTTTAGTTATCACAACTGGGGTGTGCATGGGGGAGTGCTAATAGTATCTAGTGGGTAAAGGCCACGGATGCCCCTATACATCCTGCAGGACAGTGCCCATGAAGAATTCTCCAGCCCAAGATGTACCTGGATTGAGAAATTCTGCCTTTAGTTACTTCAGAGTAAGTAGTTTGCAATGAGCGATTCCTGATACGTATTTTCAGACCCAGCCTCTTCCAAGCCCCAATTCTGACTTCATTCTTTTTTATTTATTTGTTAATTCTATATGTATATTTTGAGCACCTACTCTTCTATGACAAACCCTGTGCAGGTGCTTGAAAATAATGGCCGGCAGAATTAACCACAGTCTCTGTCCCCAAAGAGGACACGCTCTTGCAGGCAGAGGTGAACATTAAGAGTATATACTCAAAGTGACTCACTACATGATACATATTGTTCTAAGCGTGTATTAATTCATTTAATTCTTACAACAGTCCTGTGGGGCAGGTACTATTATTATTGCTGTCATATTAGCAAGACAACTGGGACATGCACAGTTCCAGATTAAGTGACTTGCACAAGGTCACACATACAACTGGTAGAGCGAGTGTGATTCAAAACTAGCCCATTGGGCTCCAGGGTCTGTGTTTTAGCCAGCACATTACACTGTCTCACATAAAACAACTGCAATGACAGCAAATTATGAAAAAAGAGGGGAAAATAAAGTTTCTATTTTTAAAGGGGGCTATAATGCAATCAAGAGGCCCTGCAGAGGTCTGGAACTGATGAAACAACACAGGAAAAGAAGAGTTTTCCAGGCACCGGGACAGTGTGTGCATTCGTTTCCTGTTGTCACTGTAAGAAATCACCACAAACTTAGTGGTTTAAAACAGTACACATTTCTCTTACAGTTCTGTGAGTTAAAGTGTGAAATAGTCTCACCATCTCAAATCAAGGTGCTGGCAGGGCTGCATTCTTTTCTGAAAGCCCGAGCGGACTCTGTGTCCTCTCTTCCCAGCCCCTGGAGGCCACTTGCATTCTGTGGCTTGTGGCCCCACCTTCAAAGCCAGCAATGCCTGGGTGAGTCAATCTCTCACCAAATCACTCTCATCTTCTCTCCTGCTTCTCACCACCTTCCAACCCTGTAATTACACTGGGCCCACCTGGCCAATCCAGGATGATCTCTCTATGTGAAGGTCTGCTGATTAACAACCTTAATTCCTTCTGCAAATTTACTTCCCTTTTGGCCTTTGGTGCTAGAGATTAAGAGATGGACATCTTTGGGGGCCCACTATTCTCCCTATCACAGATAATATGTGTAAAAGCTGTACAGCAGAAGAAAAGAGACAAGTATTGTATTAGTTACTTTTCTCATTTCTGAGACAAAATACTCAACACCCAAAGTTAAAGGAGGGAAGGTTTATTTGGCTCACAGTTTGGAGAGGTTTCAGTCCATAGTCAGCTGGCTCCAAGGCAGGGTAGCATGGCAGAGGGGCATCACAGAGGGAAAATAGTACACAGCAAGGTGGCAGGGAGAGCACATTAGCCCTTTTTCTGTCCCTTACATTTTATACAGGCTGCCCACCCGAGGGCAAGTATAGCACTCACACCCTTAATCCTAGTCAAAACTATGCCAAACCAATCAGTGGGCTGATTTAGTGATCACACACCCTTGATCCCAGCACCACACAACTCTGGATCCAGCCACCTCTGAAAAGCCTCCCCACCTGTGACTGCATGAGGCTTTGGGGGACATCTAGATACAAGCCGTAACAAGTATGAAGGGCAGAAGAAGCCCCCATCATACAAACAGAGCAACTGTAAGGCAGACAAGAAGTTAGGCCAGAGGGCCACACCTGATATGCACCGGGAGCTATGTTAAGATTTGGTCATCCTTCTGAGAGCAAGGGGAAACTACTAGAATGTATTAACTAGGGAGGGCATGGGTGTGATGGGATTGTCATTCTGAAAGGCCACTCTGGCTGCTGAGAGACAGGGAGAGAGCAGAGGAAGGGGCCAGAAGGGGGCCAGTGGACCAGCAAGATGAAGGGCAAGAGGCCAGAAGGAAGTGATGACAGTCTGGGCCAAGCTAGGCTTTAAGACACAGAAGAAGGAAGGTAAAGATTCAAGAGAGATTTTGGAGTTAAAATCAACAGGATTTCAGGCTGGGTGAGTAGGAAATGGAGGAGGGAGAGAGTGGAGGCTGGAGGCTCCGGGCCTTTGGACTCAGGCAAATGGTAGTAGTGCCATTCCCAGAGAACGGAGCAATTGAGGAGGAATATGTGCGGGAAAGAAATTTGGCTTTGGATGCATTGACGAAAGCTCAAGTAGGCAGTTGAATTTGTGACCGTAGGGCTCAGAGGAAAGGTCTTGCTCATAGCTGGTAAACAGACTACTGAATGCCTCCAATTCCATGTCCTGCTGCCCTCTCAAAACCGGTACATCTCAGTCCAAACCCCTCACCTTCCTCCGAGCCAACTCCAGTATCTGCATCTTTTTCCCTGTTAAGGTACCATCCTACAGGGCAGCAACCTCTGATGTATCTTGCCAGCCTCTGCAAGGCCCAGCAATATAACTGGCGCTTTATAAGAGATAAATAAATATGATAGAATAAACAAGTGATTAAACCAATATATATGAATCAATTACTTCTAATATCTCCTCCCCCACCCCTCTAACACTCTGTCCCATTCCTGTTGCCTTTGGGCAAAAGTCAGGACTGTTTAGTTTAGAAGGCTCTGGGGTCAAATTCTGTAGTGACCTTAACACCTGGAGCCACGAAACCTTTGACCTAAACACTGCAAAGGGCTCTCTTCCCTCAGCAGCTCATCCGGGCACTCTGAGAGGCTCTTTATAAAACTGACACTCGCTGCTGAATTTTACTATTTGTCAAGAGATATGCTTCACAAAGCATTGCTGTAATTGATTTCTTTATAAAGTTGTAGCTTTTTCAATCAGATAAATATACTCCTGTGTGTGTATATTTTGTGATTTCCTGTTCCTCATCCTGTAGGGTTTCCAGGAACTCAACACGCTTCTACCACACAGAACCTGGGAGGAGGGTCTGCTCACAAAGGAATGCCCCACTGGGCCAGAGCCTCCCTGGGCTTAAACCTTCATAATCAATCAATCAGAAAAGCATCCATTAAGCTCTGCTGTATTAGTCACTGCAAAAAAAAAAAAAAAAAATGATACAGACATAGTACTCTAAAAGCTCACAGCCTGAGACCACCTTCTACCTTCAATTTTTTGTGTGTTTTTTTGTTTTGTTTTGTTTTTTGCATGGCGTTTCTAAGATGGTTAAAGAAGAAATCGGACAAAATACAACAGACTTTTTAAAGAGAATTCTGGAGTTTTCTTTAGGTCAAATGTTAGTTGATCTTATTTCAGCAAAACTATGACCAGTGAGTTTTCCTTTTTTTCTTTTTTTTTTTGTGGGTACCGGGGGTCGAACTCGGCACCTCGTGCGCCAGCAGGCGCCCATGCCGCTGAGTGATATCACCGGCCCTTTTTTCGTATGTGGGTTCTGTGAGTCGAACTCGGGCCCTCGCGCTTGCCAGGCAGGCGCTTATGCCGCTGAGCTATCTCACTGGCCCTTCCTTTTTTTCATTTATCCATTATATAACTTTATTGAAGAACCTATTATTTACCAGGCAAGGAGAGTATAGAAGAAGCTTGCTCCATGTCCTTGCTGGGGCTTGTATTCAAGGAGGGGAAGATAGGCAATGAGCTATAAATAAACAAGAAAATATACTGGATCTCGGTGATGACAATAGGGTTGTGTGAGATGATGGATAGGGAACTAACGTTTTAGGAAAGGTCTGTTGCAGTAGCAGACATTTAAGTGGAAACTTGAATGACAAGAGGAAAAAAAGGCATTAACACAAAGATCTAAAGGAAAATACCCAGGTATTTCTTTACTAAAAGCTCTACAACAACAGAGTCTGGGTTCTATTTAATATTATAGCCACCAGAGTTACTACTGTACCTGCAGGCCTTAGCTCTGAGAGCCACTCAGTGAAGACCAGATGTTTCTGATCTTCAGAATGGGGTGGTTACCCCCAGGACCGCCCTCCAGGGTCTCACTTTGCAAAACTCCCTGAACCAGTGTTCACACAAAGCTATGTGCTTAGGGACTCAGTTATAGATCGAGTCCTTCCCCGTCCTAGGGGTGGGTTCTAACCCTGACTCTCGCTTATATACTTTATTTTCATTTATTGTCCACTGGGCTCAAGGTTCTGCTCAGTTTCCAGGTGCAGTCTGCTTTGGCACCTTAGGAATAACAGCAGGAAAACCCTTCCGTTCACTTCTGAACCACGGTAAAGGAAATGCCTGAGCTCAAAGGAACCTGACCCACTCAGCACCTTGCCTCCTTTCCCACAAGGCTCTGCCTAAGCTGGATTTGGAGATCAAATTCTTAGTCATCTCTCTGAGGATGTCACATCCTCCACCACAGGAAGGTCTTTCTGTGACGAGTCCCTCCCAGCTGCGACCTCAGTCCATTTCTGGGAACTGGTTCTTGATGCTGGAAATGAGTAACTGACTCATCCATAGACTCAACACAGCCAAGGAAAAAGTTGGTGAACTTGAAGAGAGGTTGATGGGAATTAAACAGACTGAAACACAAAGGCAAAAGGAGGAGCCCATAATAAAACATGAAACAAAAATAGAGCAGAGCATCCAAGAACCGTGAGACAAAGCCAATAGTTGAAATGCAGTGGTTACATCAAGAGGAAGGGTCCTAGGGTTCACACGGACCCACCTACTTCCTTGTTAGACAGAATTAACTTCAAATCCACCCTGAAAATCAGCTCTCAACCTTAATTTCTAAGACATACTCCTTGGCTAGCAAATTCTAGCCTAATATGGAGACAATCTTAGTAGTAATGAAAATAATGTTCACATGGTATAATTTAGGACCGTTAATATAGGATTGCCAGACAAAATACAAAATACCCAGTTCAATTTGAATTTCAGAATTTTAGTATAAGCTATGTCTTGTACAATATTTGAGACATGCTTATACTAAAAATGTGCTTACTCTTTCGCTGAAATTCAAATTGAATTGAGCATCTATAATTTTACTTGGTAAATTTCTATGTTAAAAGCCACCATACAACCCACACCCAAGTATCTCCCTCCCGACCACCCATGTTGCCTATCCCTAACAAAGGCTTGTCATGCCTTGATTTATCAGATCTGCTAGGTATTAACCTAAGCAGCTTGAAGAAGCATGAGTTGCAAGACAGAGGGGTGACAGGAAGAGAACTGCCACCAAGGAGGATCATTCTGGACTTGAGATCTGAACACCCTCTTTCAGAAACAGCTCTACTTCTTACATGTTGGAACCTTAACAACAACAACAAAAAGTCTCAGCCTTCTAGTATGTAAAATGGCAATGACAGTCCCCCCCCCCAGCTCCATCTTGTGCTCTCAGATGATCCTCAGCGCTGCTTTCAGTGGGAACATAATTGGAAAACCAGATAGGATAATATGTTCATCTGATGGCAGTGTTATTGTTACTTACACAAAGAAACAGGAGTGTGCTACCATAGGCAGGATGATGGCTAAGGGAAGAGAAGATCTCAGATGGCTTCAACCTGCTCTT
The DNA here is from genome assembly GCA_028451465.1 of Erethizon dorsatum. Lineage (NCBI taxonomy): Eukaryota > Metazoa > Chordata > Mammalia > Rodentia > Erethizontidae > Erethizon > Erethizon dorsatum. The sequence continues at coordinate 20,069,486 of CM051835.1, forward strand.
TGCCAGGTATCTATCCGAGCTGCCCATTTTCTACCCCTCCCCAATTATATTTCATATCTGATGATTGGTCAATAGCATTTATTTTTAGACTTTGCCATCACTTTCACCCCAGGCACAACCAGGTTCTGTTATGTAACTGCCGTGGAGCTTGGCTTGGTCTGTGCTTGCAGGGGAAACTGCCAAGGGATCATGCATGGGAGACAGCAGTGATTCAAGACCCTGTCCTCTGCGTCAGCCTGATGCCAGCTGGGTGAGGTAAGCCTCCACCGGGCCCGCCATTCTCCTGCTGGCTGCTGGCCTCTCTCCGGCGGTGATCTATACCCCACAGGCTTGGCCTGGGCGTGAGGAACAGGGCAGGTTTGTTTCCTGTGGCTCCTGGCTGGAGAGCAGTGGCCTGGATTCCATACATCAGTGAGAGGACAGACAGTGAGCTGGCTCTGGTCTGGAATTAGTGCTCCCAACCCAGCTTTCCAGTGCTGCTCAGGCCACCTCTCCAAACTTCAGACCAAATCGCAGACTCAGCTGCCGCATCTGAGAAGTCCTATGGGCCTAAAGGACTTTTCTGCAAGCCGGACCCACCTTACTTGCTGCCACTCCCTCATCCACATAAGAGACACTCCCTCATCCCCACATCAGCCACAGCAGGCCCTCCCCTCTACAATGAGTCTCCGTACTGTAGGACTTGTCTGATCACTTAAAAGAAAAGCACATTTCCACCATGCCTCCTGCCCCTCCACACACAAACAGCCACCTCCTAAACTCTTCTCCATTACTAAGTCTTCTGCCTTCTCCATGAATTTGGCATTGGCTCGAACGCTCTTCCTCCTCCAGCCCTGGAGCAGAGAGATAGATGAAGGAGAAAACTGAGGCCCAAACAGAAGAGGTGCAGCAGGGAGCAGAGCAGAGGTGACCTGACAAGTCCTGCATCTGCCACTTCCTGTTTGGATGTGCCCTTCAACAACCACCCCCACCATCTTCGCTGCTCCCAGTCCAAACCCTCTCACCCCAGGGCTGCTGCCAGGAGCTCATGTCACCCCCTCTTTTCAACCCCCTTTCTTCACTTCACTCAAAGTAGATTTGACCAATTTTTGAGCCAGCCCTGAAGGACAGCCCTGCATGTCCCCCAGCATTGCAGACCCCATCCAGTGATGCTTCATGCCGGACAGTCTGAGCCCGAGCCGTGCTTCTGGGAGGCACCTGAGGAGACCTCCCTCACAGATGAGCTCTCCCGGGCATGAGCCCTGGTTCCTGCCATAGCAGCAGGATGGGCTTAGAGTCCCGGCTCCCGCCAAGGACTTAAACAGTGAGAACGTTAAGCTCCCAAGCCTGTTTCCAGCCCTCTGCGATGTGGGGAGACCCTGCTCCTTCGCTTTACTTAACAATGCATTATAAAAACAAGCAAGGCAGTAGCCAGAGGATGGGTGGAATCTTCAAAACAGAGAATCAGCAGTAAGTTGAAGTGACAGTCGTCTCGCAGGGCCGTTGAGAGATTCAAAGGCATGCTTGCTTTGCAGCAGATTCAGATATTTTCGGTGAGATTCCCCTTTCTCTCGCCCAGCAGCCACCCATAGGACAGCTCAACCTTGGCAGAGGCCTTCACCGCAGAAGTCATTCCCAGAAGCCCCACAGAGTCACCCCTTATCTTTCCCAGGAACTAAGTTGCTAGGGGCTGACTAGAAGGGAGAGAGAGTCTAGCCAAGTAGCAGCATTTTCTGGAGGAGAGATGGCAGTGGCATGGGGCCGCCATGTGGGAAAGGGGAAACCCTGCCAGCCTGTCTGATTGTGGGCCATCTACAGACCTCCCTGGAGCCAGCCAGTCCAGCCAGACTGATTAGGCCAATTTGCTCTTTATCTGAGTCTAGCAGATAAGGCTGCAGACCCAGAGCATGACAATGGGATGTGCCCAGGGGAAGGAGACCCAAGGAGCACTGTCATGTATGGAGAGGGCAAGGAAAGGCAGAGTTCTCTCAAGAGCCTCCTCGTGGATTGCAAGTGGTTTCCAGCAAGGTGGGGACACTGGGCCTCGGCACATGTCCCACTGGAGACACGAGGCTGTGGTCCTCCAGCTCTAGGCAGCATGGAGATCACCTGGAAGGTCCCTCCAAACACCTCCCCAAGTTCTGATTCACTGCGTTGGGGGCGGGGCAAAGGATCTGCGGCTCTGTGTATCTGACAAGTTTCCAGGTGATGTGGGAGGAGCACCACCCCCGGGGAGCCACTGCCACAGGCCCTGGGCAAAACCTAGCACATGCAGCCACACAAGCCCCATCTTTCCGCTTTTCCTCACATCCCTCTCCCTCCCTCACTGCTCTTAGGAAGCAAAGGGCCCAGAGTCTTTAAACCCGAGAAAGCCCCCAGCGGGGAGAGGAGAAGTCACCTCTCCCTCCACAGCCCAGGGTACTAGGGACTCTGTGATTCGGGACCTCCCTGCATACTACTGTCCTCATCTGTAGAAGGAGGAAGTTGGATGAAATGGTTTTCAGCAATCCCCTTCCCACATGAGAATTCCCTAATGCCACGAAAGGGAAGAAAATGCCCAGCTTACCCTGTGAGTTTGCCTAAGCCCAGCTGATTCTCTCTACTACTAGGCACTATATTAAAGGGCTTTTTCCCCCAGGACTAGGGATTGAACCCAGAGCCTTCACACTGAGCTACATTTCTAGCCTTCTTTCACTTTTTATTTCTTTGAGACAGAGTTTCGCTAAGTTGCTCATTGCCCAGGCTGGGCTCAAATGTGGATCCTCCTGCCTCAGTCACCCAGAGCAACAGCATTACAGATGTGCACACATTATTTTTAACCCCCAGCTCCCAAACCTTTAATTTATACACAGCAGAACACCTGCATATCTGTCTAAAGACTTTACTAGTTGTCAGCTTTCCCATTTCCACTTCTGTCTCCTCTTCCCCTCTTCTTTGGATTTAAGATTTGAGCAGAATTTTAGTTCTGTGAATAAAGATGTTCAATCCATTTTTAACACCTCTACTAGTCACCTTTCTCTGGGGCCCTCTGGTGTGCCCCTAGAACCTTGCCCAAAATCATCTCCCCCACAGTCCTTCCAGATTCTGCCCCCCACTAGTATTAGTCACCCAGTCTGTACTGGAAACCACCTGCTTCTTCAGTTCCAAGTTCAGCCCATATCAGAGTGGGGATCCCTAGCAAGCAGCCCAGCTTTGCCTCTGAATTTCTAGCAAGATTTCTGGCACCTACTCCGAGGCCTTGCAGAGCTCCAGGAATTTCTCTGAGGAGGGAGTGGCCCTGCAGGCAGACATTCCTGTCTTTGCTGTCAAATGACAGCCTCTGCGCAGCCCATTGCCCCTTTTATGCTCCTGCCTTCTCACCTCCTCCATGAAACCTGGATGGGAACTCAGAAATTGGGTTACGGTTCCACGTCCAGTTCCCACAGAGTGAAAGATGGCAGGGTATCCACAGGCTATGTATTGTCACAGAGGTTGCTCAGTGGTCATCCTTGTGGCACCCAGGTGTCCTGCCAGACACATGCGCTTTCCCTCATTTGCCTGTCACCAACAAATCATGGAGCTGGCCAAAGGCATATTGTCCCAGTGCTGCAAGCGAGAACAGAGAAGACCTCAAGAGGAACAAGCATGTCCCAAGGTCGCACTGCTAGTTCCGGTGCTGAGGACAGAGTCTGGGCCACCTTGGCTTAAGTACAGGGTACTGGTCTTCGCAGCCAGCTGGACCATGGTGATGCCGCCTGACTGATCACCTCCATGTGCACAGGCAATCACAACAGGAGAAGGCGTCTTAGTGTCCCATGCGGACAGTGAACGAGCTCTCCTCTAGCTGTAGATGGGGATGAAAAAACACGTTGTATTCTTTAACATATGAGGTCTTGGGTAACTTTCCCATGTGCTGTACCTGCCAGGCCTTGGGTCCCACCCTGCTTCCCTGTGTTCCAAACACCCATGGCCAAAGACTCTGCTGCCATTTCTCTGTGAGTGAGGCTGCCCAGTAAAAAGTGCGTCCTTCTGGCATCTATGTGGTTTGCTAATGAGAGCAAGGTCTGAACGCCTGATGAAAATTAGATTCTTCAAATCCCAAAGCAGAGCTGAGAGATCCACAAGTAACGGTGTTTCTCCTTGGCATTTCAGGGGATGCTGGTGCATGGCAAAACTTTTTACAGATTGAAAAACACATTCCAGAAACTCCTGAAGTCTTGTATGGGGAGACCAGTTCCCATTTACAGAGTAAAGCCTCTGTGAACTTCAGGAAGGCGTCTGTTCCCCAGCTCTTAAGATGTTACCTTGTGGTATCCGAGGTCAGCACAGCTCCATTTGTTCAGCCCAGAATGACTTTCAAGACATTTTAAATTAGGTAAGAGCCTAAGAGATCATCTAGTCTGGGAGCGACATACTGGGAAATCATACTCCTTATGTGCAGTCTTTGGACAAGGATATGATTATCATTTGTTAGATTTTTCAAGAATTGCTGGGGGAGAGAGAGAAAGAAGAAGGAAAGAGAAAGAGGAAAAAGGAAAGGGAGGGGAGGGAAGGGGAGGGAAGGGGAGGGAAGGGGAGGGAAGGGGATGGGAGGGAAGGGGAGGGAAGGGGAGGGAAGGGGAGGGGAGGGGAGGGAAGGGGAGGGGAGGGGAGGGGAGGGAAGGGGAGGGAAGGGAAGAGGAGGGAAGGGGAAGGAAGGGGAGGGAAGGGAAGGGGAGGGAAGGGGAGGGACACAGTGTGCAGTCCTGCAGCCTGGGGAGAAGCCTCGGCCTGGGGAGGCCCAGTGAGCTACAGGACTGTCTGGGTGCTGCAGAGCAGGAAGGGAAACCCATGGGGCAGTGAGTGAGAGGGCCCAGGCCTGAGGCTGCAGGACAGGACCCATGGGGCCAGGCTGGCCTTGTCAGTCCCTACTCTGTAACCAGACACAGTGCCGAAGGATACCCAGGAGGGGGGAGGGTGGCAGAAAGATACACAAAGGGATTGAAGAGGATTTTGTCCGCAAGCCGCACCAGCCATTTCCTGGAATCCCTGGGAGCGAGTTCTGAGAACCAGAAGGGGGGGGCGGGGGCAAAGCCTGGAGGGAAGAGCAGGGCAGAGGACTGGTTAAAGGCTGTGCGGCGTGGGAGGGAGACAGGCCTTGCTCTCAGGTCAGGCCAGGCTGCTAGGCCGCACTCAGAGAGGCAGGAAGGAGCGCAGGGCACTTCTCCTCCAGCCTGCAGTACTTCCTGCTCCCCCAGAGGCAGCCCCAGCTCCAGCAAAGCTCCCACCTCTCTCCCCAGTCCTCCTTCCTAGCACATCCCAGGCTTGGAAAGCCCTGGAGATGGATGAGCTTCTCCCCAGCTTCCTGGCCCCGAAAGGCAGGAAACAATGGCCTTGCCAGGCTGCCTCCTGTCCGTCCTCTCCTTCCTCCCCCTGCAGGCCTCTGGACACCTTTCCTCTCACCTCCTCAGCCCTTTCTTCTCTCCCCATTCTTCCTGGGCTTCTGCCTCTCCCCTCTGCATTCCTCTGTTCCCTGTGTGGAGCTGTCTCCCTCCACCTTCCCCCACCCCTTTGGTGGTTCCACTGCCACAGCTCCCTGGTGGAGGAGAAATGGGGGTCCTCATCTGGAAATTCCCACCATGCTCAGGAGAGAAGTACGGAGCTGAGAGCAACAAAGGGTGCTATGTTCCCAGGAAAGGCTCAGCAGCCTGCCTGTTTGCTCCATCTCACTCCAAGTCTCTTCCCAAGGGGACAGCCCAGCAGGACAGCCACCCCTCATGGGGAGACCTCTCATTTCCAAGCTGCTCCTCCACTGCGCTTAATTTTCCCTTTTCCTTTCCTCCCCATTTCACCCACCAGAACAAAGGAAAGAGGAGGACCGCTTACATCTGTACCACTATGGTAGCTACAGGCATCGGCTGTTGAAATCACCAAGTTACAAAACAAGACAGGAAGCTTCACACACTAAGCCCCAGGCACTTTGAGAGAGGACAGTGTCGGACAGTGCCACAAGGACCACACTTCCCAAACCAACACATTTGCTGATGGGGCCATCCTGGAAAATCTATGGGTGGAGATCACACATATTGTTCAAGAATACATGAGTAGAAAGACAAAGGGTCTGCAAAGCCAAAGGTTGGATCAGCTCTTCCTGCAGATCAGCAGCACCACTCCTCCTGATGTCTGACATTTTAGTATCACTTGCAGATTTTCCTTAAAAATAAACCAAGTTGAGTGTCTCTTCCAGGAGGAGTCCCCCATCAGGGCATGGTCTCAGGATTGCCTAAAATTGGTTTAGGAAAGACAGGCCTGTTTCCCAAGTGCATCTTTTTATCTCACCCCAACTTCTTCCTCGAGCCTGCTGGATGGTGTACAGAGTGACTGAGTCACAAGTACATGACTTTTGAAGATGACATTAAAATACCCACACAGAAGCAAGGTGTGAGGCTCCCTAAAGTCATCTATGGCCTTGGGCTTGTCTTGACCGTTCTTGTAGCAAGTCTTCCAGCTTGAGAAGCACTGTCCACCTATCCATCTAACAGAGCTGAGAAACTTACTGATTCTCCTTGACTATACTGATATTTTCCTCCCTGGAGCTTCCAAAACATCAATCTGTCCCTTACAGCCTCTCTGAACAATGTTCTGGCTTTTCAAATGCCCATGTAGAAGAGACCACTGGGGCTCTGTGCAGAAACCCTACACCCCTCTTGGAGGTTCTTCGCATACTCCTCAGCATTTGGTGTGCTTTTCCTCCCCTGGGTGCTGCATATGTGACTTATCTTTGGAAAGCTGCCTTTGGGCTACTGGAACCACTTACCCTGCACACAAGCAAAAAGCCTGACCTGCCTGGGAGTTGAGGACCTCAAAGTGTGACACTTGGCTCCCTCATTCTATAGAATATTTCAATCAAGATCTAGTCTCAGGGGCCGGTGAGATGGCTCAGCAGCGTAACCGCCTGCCTGGCAAGCGCGAGGGCCCGAGTTCGACTCCCAGAACCCACATACGAAAAAAGGGCCAGTGATATCGCTCAGTGGCACGGGAGCCTGCTGGCGCACGAGGTCCTGAGGTCGACCCCCGGTACCCACAAAAAAAAAAAAAAAGATCGAGTCTCAGGAGATAGAAACCATACCAATTATTTTAATAGAGAGAATTTAATACAAAGAACTATTAACTCAGTTTTGAGAATAGAAAAACCAAACAAAATATTAAGATATCAAATAGGTAGCAACTATAAGCAGCTAACATCCTAAGTCTGAAGGCACAAAGGGAAGTGTTAGAATTATTAAGTTTTAAAAGCTGAGAGGAAGACACACAGAGAACTATACGTTCAGGAAATGAGCGGCTGCTCTGCTGGGATTGCAGGAGGTGGGTACAGAGCCGGGAATTACGCCCCTGCAAAGGAGGAGCCAGACAATTGCCAATGGTATTTCTGAAGGAGAACCATAGGCTGCTCCTACAAATGTTGAAAAGACCACCAGCTGCTTCTGGAAGGAACACTGCCAGGCAAAAAAAGCCATCAAGATAGAAGTTCTTAGGATGGTGAAAAAACATAGGCAATGATCCGGTAAGTGATCCAGATAGGAACAGGATATATAAAGGGGAACAGACAGCAAACAGGAAGCAGCATTGCCCAAACCACACTAGGGGCTGGCTTCCAAAGATGGAATTAAGTTATTCACCTATAAAAACATTAGAACAATATGACCCCCAGTGAATTCCAAGGGCAACTGCAAATTAACGGAAGACAGAGGCAAAACTGAAACCGTGATCCAATTCTACACCCTCATGTACTTACACTCATATTCAGGAATAGAACTATTTCTCTTTCATATATGAGTTGGTTTACTCTGGGAAACAATAAAGAAGATGCCTACTTAAAACACTTAACCAACTAGGACATTGAATACGGAAACTTCAGACCATCCCAAAGAGAGAACTCCAAGGATTCTTCCCACCCACTGGCAGCCATTAATAGATAAGAAAAGAAGGACCAAGTGAAGAAGGCCACAATAGGACCATCCCAAACTTAGACATCCTGCTTTCTATGACTGGTATATCCTAAGAACCTTTTTCTGGATGGTTTGGGTATCTATATCTATATCCATACTCCCCTTGGAAAGGTATCAGTGCCAGGGCTGGGAGACACAACAGCTTCCCCTGGTGTGCTGGAGGAATGACTTGTGTTCACAATAGTAGAGGTCCAGCCAGGATGAAAATCAACAGCCTACTCAACTCTGCCATGAAGATAATGAAAAGAGCTTTTAACAGATCTAGTGGAAAGCCCCAGAGAAAATGAAGAAGTCCAAGTTTACCTTGAGGTTGAAAGTGCTTAGGGTCTATTCCTCGCATTTCCAATGACACAAGGTCGGTGTTTGTTGGTGACAGATACAAAAATGTTCTGGGGTGAAGCAAGCAAGTCAGAAAGGAAGACAGATGAAATACTGGAAAATAAACATGTGTCTGCATTTCATCATTCACCTGAGTTCAAATAAAGAAATATGACTTATTCTCACCAATTCAAGGCCTAACCTTGAAGTTGGACTATTCTAGTCTTTGTCATCTTCTTGATCTATATTTTTTATATATTTCTCCCAGTATTAGCTGAATTCCTTGGATACAAAGGGACAAAGGAAAATGAAGACACTTAAATTCTATTGATCAATAAGTAACTTAAGCCTTTTCTTTATGGGAATTTCTTCAAAGCATTTATTAATGTAAACTGAAATTCCTTAAGTCTCACATTTATCCAGTTATCTTTTCCCACATAATTATAAAACTTTGAACATGGAACACCTGCTAACATATTCATTACAGAGATACACAAAAAAATAAGGATGCATGATGTGATGGTAAATTCAGAACCTTTAAACACCGGATTAAGTATTCCCAAATTGTAGATTCTTTTAAAGGCGTCTGTTACAGTAGTCCCTCTTACTCGCTGGGCATATGTTCCAAGACTTCCAATGGATGCCTGAAATCAGGGATAGTACAGATCTCCTTGGATATGTTGATAATCTTCCCTTTTCACTTAAAAGAAGTACTTCATGGCTTCTCTTTGGCATGTCTGAATTGCCAGCATCACTATTCCTGCACTGTGGGGCCATTATTAAGAAAAATAAGAGTTCCATGAAGGCAAACACTGTGATACTATGACAACAGATCTGATAGCCCAGTCAGCTACTATGTGACTGATGGGGACCTGGTGGCATCTACAGTGTGTACATGTAGGACAAAGGGAGGATTCATGTCCCAGGCAGCGGGGAGAAAGAAGGTATGAGATATCATCATGCTGCTCAGAAAACACACAATTTCTAACTTATGAATTGTTTATTTCTGGAATGTCCCATTTAATCTTCCCATACTGTTTGATTGTGGGTAACTGAAACCATGGAAAGCAAAGCCGAAGAAAAAGGGGGGTGTGTGACTGTGTGGGTGTTCTGTGTGTATGGGAGGGCACAAGCACACTGGTGGGCAGGTGCACCTTTTAGTCAATACTATAAAGAAGCATTTTCAGAATTCAGAGAAGTCAGGGGATCTACAGGGAATCTCATCCTTTCTCTCCTATTCAAACAGAATAGTGCCCTAACCTGCCTCTGTTGTGCTGCAAATCCTCAAAGCAGTAAGATTTTACAACCTCTCTTAGTCACTCACTCTCAGGTCATTGCCAAGGTTCACTGTCAATGCCCTCTCTCATACGTGTGATTGATGGGACTATGGGTCAATAAAACTTCTCTGAAGAGCAATTTAGAAAAAAAAAATCCTCTTTGACCCTGTAATTCTGTGTGGATAGTTGAATCATAAGGAAATGTAAAACTACTAGCAATTTTGAATAAAGACACAAAATTTTGTATGTATTTTTAAGTAAAAGTAAACCATTAGAAGTGCACTAAATGTAAGATGTTGTCTAACAGATTATGTAAATCCAAATAATAGAATATTATTCCATCATACACATACAGAGACAGGCACAATATTAAGATGAGCATTTTCTGTCTGTTTTGGCTGAGGTCCTAAAGAGCAGAGAACAAAATAATAGGGAACAAGTATCAAAGTTTCACACATATCAAAGCCCTCTGAAGGGACAATTCTTAGGTGCATCCTTCAGAGCTCTTCCAAGGTATCCAATCTGGGACTCAACCTCAGTTGTCCAAAACAGGAATCAGCTCAGTCACATACTCTTCATTCTCCTCCTTCCCTGAACTACACATCCTGTCCCCTCCCCTCACTTCCTACAATCTACCTCCCGCAATGAAGCCTGGACCCACATCCTTAGTTCAAGCTCTGTCGGATGGTGGAATAAAATTAAGTCACCCCAAAACATAATATCCCCTTGAGCTCAGGTTATTGGATAAGAAAATCTCCAGAAGGAAGTTATGTCCAAAGAGCTTCCATTTCAACCTCCACTCAGAGGAAGAGAGCACAAAAGGAAAATGTGGTTTTTCTGCTTGGAACAAGGGAGGGGGAATGCTCTGAGAACACACAAAAACTAAAACTTCAGTGAGTAATCCTATCACAATAATATCATCATCACTGCCGTTATTATTGTCAGACACCAGAGCCACAAATAGAGGTCAGACAGGTCCACAGTGCTAGAAATAGACTCACAGGGCAGGGTCTGCTCAAGACCCTCCCTCTGCCCTTCGTAATTCTCTTGCTGCTCCAGCTGTTTAGAAAGGGATCAGGCATTAAGAGATCACAATGTTGTACCCACAAGAATATCATACCGAGGTCCAGAAGCAGGAGAACTGAGATTTGTTTCCAGTCTCCTCTTCCCAATCTGACCCTTTTTTTTTTTTTTTTTTTTTTTTTTTTTTTTTTTTTTGGTACGGGGAATCGAACTGAGGACCTTGCACTTGCCCAGCAGGCACTTGTGCCATTGAGCTATATCCCCGGCCCATCTCCTCCCAATCTGGACTCTCAGCCACATCTAGACAGACACTGCTTCTTGTCTCCTTGGTCTTAATTCTTTTTTAATTCCTTTAATAGATTTCAAATTGTGCTTCAAGAAAAAGGATTCTGAGGCTGTGAATGAAATAGCCCTGATAATTCACGATGCTAGGAATTTGAACAGGAACCCAAAGGGAAGAAGTTTTCCCCATACAAAGTTCTAGATTTTTAACCTTTGCTTTCCTACCTGGATTTCAAACTGGCCTCTGGACTCTTTGATAAATCTGGGCAAGAATGCAGTAGAACCAGTCGTCAGTAGTGTTGACCACCAAAGTTTTGGGACCGAGATTTCAAAGTCAAATATCTTCAGGGTCCAGATGAGTTGTATAAACAACACAAGCAGGGATTTGTGGAAACAATGGCAAATAGAAGAGTGTGTGCCTGTCTGAAAGGTGATTTTGAACTGTGGGCAGATATGACCCAGAAATGAAAGACAATGCAAATTCTTAAAACCAACCAGGAAATGAAGAATCTAAATTTAACATGCAAACACCTTTCAAAGGTGGCAACTAGTTCAAGTATTTTCTACTCACTCCATGTTGTCCTGCACTGTACGTCAAAGGAAATATGTTAGAAGGCATTGGACTCCTGGATCACCAGATATATACAAGTTACAGGAGCAGATTTATCTACTGTAAATTGGAAGTCCATAATAATGGACAATTGCAAAATTTTGAAAAGCAGAAAAAAAATGGAGAGAGATTTTAATTAATGAGTTGTACATGGGCAAAACTATACTTGAATTTATAAGCTTATGATCTTTAAAGCAATTTGCTGTCAGCACCAGCACCTGATACTATGAGGTACGTAAGAAGTGTGAATGTAATATGACCAGTGTTGCATCATACAATGTCCTGGTCCTATAAATAGTCCATTAGCTGACTTCTTCCTGCCACTGCAGTGCTTCACTGCCTGCATAACATCCAGTTTGCACTAGGAGGTTCTGTGTCCCAGCTCCTCTCCCCACTACTCTCCCACAAAATGACCCTTTGAACAACAGCTTACCATTGTATAAAGACATCCAGCAAGAGGCAAAGGCCTCTGGGTAGAAGGCACTGGTCCCAGTGGACCTCTCAGGAAAAGGAAGCAAAGATTAACATAAGATTTGGGAGCCTCAAAGGAAAATCCAATCTCTTGGGGAGCTCTTGGGGACTATGAGAATGGCTAAATTGGTGAAGTATGGCTTTACCTACTTTTCTCAGCATGTGATATTAAAGGTATAATAGTCTGGTTTGGGTCCTAGCTTAAACATATCCTAAGCTGTATGACCTTAAGCAAGTTAATGATTCAGAGTGTTTCAAGAATGTTTCAGTAAAACTGAGATAATGGTTACCTTGATTATACAACTGAGATAAATGAAATCATGGACAAACTACAGCCCACAGCCCATATGCAGCCTATGGACATTTTCTTAAAGATTTACTGGAACATAGCCAGGCCATTCATGTACTGTAGCTGCTTTACCAACAAAGACTGATGAAATATGGGCTATCTAGCCCTTTATGTTTTGAGGGATACTACCTCACATGATTTACAAAAGCTACTATAAGATACAACTTGGGTTATGATTGCTTACCTTATTAGGGCCTTTCATCAGTAAACACTGAGTGTCGTAGACATTCGACTCAACCATTCATATCCTAAGGTCCTCCTCCACAGTTACTACCTTCATTCTAAGTTTAAAGCTTTAGACACCTGATAGGCAGATCCCCCGGCACTGTTGTAACTCTTATTCTAGTTTCCCCTAGTTTCTCCCTGTAGGATAAACAGAGGATATGGAGAATAGTAAAACAAGTCCTGTGTAAAGTTAGCGAAAAAATAGTGAGTGTGGTATAGGATGGCTGGCACCAAAGTGAAGAAAGGAAGGCTACTGGCCTCTTCTCCCTTTGCCTTCTCCCCGAGGCTATGCCAATTTATGCACATTACCACAGCCTGTCACCACACAATGGTCCTAGGACATATTACCACAACCATACTACTGTAAGATATCTGGCAATATAGCATGACATCACAACCAACAACCACGAGATGGACTGCAACACATTGTTGCATGATATATCTGATGATATAACTACCAAAAGATGGACTTGTTACATTATAATCACAAAGTACTACTAGAAATACATCTGGTGATACAACTGTATTACTACAATCTACTACCACAAGATGGACTTATTACATACTACTGCAAGATATATGTGATAATGTACCTGTAACATATTACTTTAAGCTACTACCACAAGATGTACTTACATCAAATGTTGTATTTATGACATTACTATAAGCCTTTACTGTGAGAAGTGCTTACCTACTATCATATTCTGTGATATTATCATATTATCATGATATTATGGTATTACTACAGTGAACCACCTCAAGACAAGTCTGCCCTGGAACCCAGGGACACTGTCATAACATCTTCAAAGAATAAACTGTTACCTTTCTCCAACTCTACAGCAAGACCAAATGTGACTGCTAAAGAACAAAAGGGCTTATCAAAGAGACCCAAGAAGCTCACCAACATCTGCAAGTACAACAAAGCCCTAGGTCCACCTGAATCCACTGGGTAATTGAAAGGCAGTTCCCATATCTTTTCCAGTTTCCCACCTCTTTTCCAGTTTCCACATCCTTCCTGTCCCAAAGGAAGAAAAGAGAACTGAGTTCTAAGGCCTTGAGTTTAGAGATCAGCATTGGACTCACTAGTTTGGTTTTCAAAGATTGCACTTATGATCCCTGAGGAGGGCCACTGTGCTTAGCAGAACTTCTGCAGTTTGACAGTAATGAATTGGAGATGAGAGATGACCTAATACTTTTGTGTAAATCAAACAAGGTTCAAGTTCAATTACATAAAGGATTCCAAATATCTATGGAAGTTATTTGAGGGCTGGGGCTATAGCTCAGTGGCACAGCACCTGCCTGGCAAGTGCAAGGTCCTGAGTTTGATTTCTGGTACCAAAAAAAAAATTTATTTGACACTAAAATTGTCCCCAACATTATACGTATCTGGAGTACACTAATATTATTAGAACCTTGAAAGTACTGCCCTTTAAAAATGGTCCAAACAATCATATGCCATCCAAGGTCTGTTATGTTTTTTGCTTTTCATGGATACATCTCCAGTGCTTCACAGCAGAATGACCTGGGGTTGTTTCTAGAAAAAAAACAAAAATGCATCTCGTTACTGCCCACAAATGAAGCTAGAGGTGTGACCCAGTGGAAATCCAGTTGTTGTATAGCATGACCACCAACCCAGCCCAGCCTGAATCTGACCCAGTTTACAGGGTTTTTCGAACCAAGAAACCCCTGTTCACACCCAGAAAGTATCTCAACCTACCCCAGACCAAAGTCCAACCATAAATTTCATTAGTAAATCTTCCAAACACAAAAAAAGGAAAAAATGATGTATTTCCTCCTGACTCTCTTGCCTCTCCCTCCACCTACCACACCCCACTATCCTGTTACATGAACAAAAAAGCTGGGGTACTCCAGGGACCACAGATCACTCTTCAGTAAACTAATTACACTCAGGCACACTAGTTCTCAGAGAGTGCAGAGAAATTTTATTTAGAGACCCTGGGATGGAATGGAACAGTCAATGATGATTCGCAGTGGTCTTGAGCCTTCCGAGGGAGGGGCTTTTCTTTGTGACAAAAGGTAACGTGGAAAGGCACGGATTCAAGCAGCCTCTTGACTTACGTGGCTAAGGAGACAAATGAGAAAATGCAGGGTATGCACTCTGGAAACCCATGTGTTTTTTTACATAGGGAGCTTCCCAATTCACTTTCCCAGAAATATTATCAAAGGCAGGATTCCTAAGAGTTTGAGAAACTTTCCTTCCAAGAGGCAGGTCCAGAGTTTATGTCTTCTCTATTGAGCTAACAGTCTTGAGAGAGGCTCCACAGCAGAGAGAAGACAAGAAATGAATGCGGAAGTCTGGTCTTTACAGGACTTACAGGGGAGAGGGGAAAGAGTCCAATGGGGTTTTGTGGGGTAGAGGGGCATAAGGGAAGGGATCGCGAATAATCTTTTGGAAAGTCAATGTAGCACTGTGCTTTTGACAAGGGTATGCCATTTTGGAAAACTAGTCAACCCAGGATGACAATTCCTCTGTCTAAGAATCATCTTTGTAATCAGAAAATGTCGCCAATACCTTGTCTTTTGTTCCTTTTCTGGGTTAACATCTTTGCTTTTTGTATGTGTGGGAAACCTTCAATTAGCATGCTGAACACCGACATCTATGGACTTTCACCATCTCTTCATGTTCCCCTGCTCTGGCCACCAGGGGGGTTCTAGTTGAAATAGCCTCTGTCTGCTCTCCCTGTCATTCCTTGCCCACACCCCAAGTCCATGGATCCAAAGAAGCTAGCCCATCACTCCCTTTATGTAAGTGGCTATGACATGGGCCCTCCTGGCAAAAGGACCTGATGATTGATGTTGCTTTGTCACAATGGCTGAAAGTCAACATGAGAGCTTGGTTGGGGATTGGGGCAGGACTGATATGTGATTTATGATTATTCCTTGAATCAGCTGGTTATTTATCCATGTAAGCCATAGGAACCTCCACAAATGATACAATCTAAGTACAATTCCCTTTGCCTTTCAAACACAAGTCCAGCATTTTCAAAGCCTGTGTCTACTGGCATGTTTAGGTAGGCATTCCTGGTTTCATTGTCTTATTTCTAGAAAGCTCTTGAGTAATGCATAATTGAACTTGAATAATGACTTGAATAATGTATAATTCTAAAACATGACTTAATTGATGTATAATTGACATACACTAAACTGCACATATTTCAAGGGCACAATCTGATAAATTTTGACGTGGCATACACTCATGAACCCAACACCACAAATCAAGATAATAACCATAGCCACAGCTCCCAACTGTCCCCTGTGTCCCTTTGTAATCCTTCTTACCTCTCCCAACCCCTCTCTAATCCCTGGTGTGGATGTTCAAACTCTCATCCAGCACATTTTTAACTAATACCCCTGCTTTATTCCCCGGGATCCCACAGAGGTAGAGCTTCCACCTCGAGAAGCCTGATGTCCGAGTAGAGGAGACACGCACACCAATAAACACTAGACAGAACCTGTCAAATGATATAAAATGTGCCCAAGAGGCGCAGTATGGGAGTTCACATGAAGAAGCAATTACAGCATTTGGGGCCTTTGTTTTGAGTTTTGAAAGACATACAGTAATTTAATAGGGGACGATGCTAAAAAAAAAAAAATCTGTACAAATCGCTGAGTTTTCCATGAACACCTGAACTTTTCCTACTTTTTCAATAACCCAATTTGGCTACTACAGCACAGATTGCCTGAGGGAGAGAATAAAAGCGAATGAGGTGGAGGGGAGCAAGGAAACCGAAATGTTGTGGGAAAATGAACTCCACTGTGTAGACCAGTGTACAGTTCACAGATTTTTTTAACAGGTGAATGACAAGATGAGCCTTGCTTTAGGAAGTTTCACTGGGCAGCACCTTGCATGAAAAGAGAGGTTTAAGCAGCCTCCACAATAATGCAGTCCAAGGTAACAGGGTTGAACACTGAGCTGCCACTTTGGGTCAGGGAAATACGGGCATCGTGAAGGGAGACTCAACAGGACCAGAAAGGAGCAGGCAGGGCCCAAGGACACCCCCAGGCTTTATCTTTTTAAAACTCCTGTTGGGTGGTGCAACCAGCAGGGTCAGGTTGGCAGGGAGTTCCCAAGAGATAACCCATCCCCTCTCTTAGGTTTTAAACCAAGTTTCCACACTTCTTGAACAAAGGAAAACTTCTCTGGAGACAAATCATTCTACAGTTCTCTGTCATTTTTTAACCTAAGACTCAGGTTTGTTTGTCTTTTTGAGACAGGGATCCACTATGCAGTTCAGGCTGGTCTTGAACTCACTTTGTAGCCAGGCTGGCCTCAAACTCGCAGCGATCCTCCTGCCTCAGCCTCCCAAGTGCTGGGATTACAACCGTGCACCACCAAGCCTGGCTAAGACTCAGGTTTTTATTGTGTGGAGAGAAATAAAGTCAGGGAAGGAGAGGAGGAAAGAGGAAGAGTCGTACTTGAACTGTGTACATACACTGTGAAATGCCTTAGGTGAGGAGGGAGAGACAAGCAAGCCTGTAGGCAGGGGATCTGTGCTTCACAAAGAGCCCTTTGAGGGACCCATGCTTTGTCATCCCTATCTCAAAATTATTAATTTTTATCAAGAAGCCAGCATTTTCATCTTGTACTACACCCCATAAAGAATGCGGCTGTTTCTGGGGAGACATGGCTTTTTACCTGGAGCAGATGTCACAGGAAGTGGCAAATAAATTTGACAAAACCCTAGCTAAAAATGTGACAAAATTATATGGAAAAATCTGGAAATTGTCAAGAGGCCTTGTATGCCTACCTACAGAATCCCCTGAGACTCTCCCAACCTAAGCAGAGAATGTTTTCAGCTCGGTTTTGTCTTTGCTTCCTTGTAGCATGAAGAAATTATAACTGTCACCATCACACTACAGTGGTCTACTAGGGAGGCAAATATTTCTGCATGGGTAACAGTCCCCACCAGACTCCAGAACATCTCTGTGGCATTGCCATTCATATTTTCTCCCAGAAAAGAGAAATAAAAGCCTGCCCAGGATCAAGAATTTGTTGACAATAAAATCTGATTACTGCAACATTTAAAAACATTTGGATATGTCTTTTGTCCTTACAGAAATGAAGGCTTTGTTTTGAAGATTTCTCTAGATAAGTTGTATCAGCTCTCTGGGAACAAGGGTGTGGGAAGGGTGAAGTGTTACTAAACCTCTGTGCTTTGGACTGAAGAATTCCAGACTAGAAAGAGAAGCCAAGGAGTTACTTTGTTCTCTTTCCTTGTTATAACTACAACTAAACCTACTTTTCGAGATCTCCAAACATGAGAATTCTGTCCAAAAGAGCATTGGGAAAAGCAAATAGGCAGAAACTGTTGGGCAAGACTTTCTTGTCAGCTCAGTCTGGCTGAAGTAGCCTGAAGTAGTCGCAGGGCACAAAGCAAAATTATACTTTCAGTCCGTTGCTTTTTACTCACCCTTAACGGATCACCACTAAGGAAATACAGGTTCAAAAAGTCTGTAAGACTGAATTGTGATGTCCTGTCTTGATCCAACCTTGGTCATAGAGTTATATCAAACATTTATATTAAAAATAACCCAGAAATACACTTACACCTCATAAGGGTATTTCATTCAATGGTTTATAGCATATACAGCAGTAGTCCCATAAGATTAAATCACCTAGTGACATCTTAGATTGTGTAAATTCACACAATGACAGAATCACCTGAAGATGCTTTTTTTTTTTTTTTTTTTTTTTTTTTAAGAATATATCCTTGTAGTTAAGCCATGAGGGACTGTGCTGGTCTCCTCTGCCCAAAGCATTAGCACCAGCATGAAAATCACAATGCTATGAAATCATCAATTACGAAGGCATTGGCTTTCATGTGTGGTAACCTCAGTGTGGACCTTTCCCCTCTTGGTGGCAAACCTTCCTTTTAAGGACCGGGTATCCTCACATCGATGGTCCTCAGATGGCGGGATGATTTTAAGAAGGCAAGAACATGAAGAGAGATAAGAGGAACAGAGAAAATGCAGAGGAACAAATAAAAAGACCAGAAATTTCAACTGTGGTTCATCATGGCACAGTGGCGTGAAGCCCAGACCGAGGGTTAGGAAATCTGGGCATGGGATCTGACTTTGCCTGTAATCTATGACTTTATCCAAGTTACTCTTCATCCCCAAGCCTATTTATTGTGAAATTGTTCTCTAGCAACCCTCCAACTCAAAGTTCCTTACTCCAGTTGGTAGATGGATTAAAACACATTTGTTCCTAAAGACCACATGAGGTCAAATTACTTAATACATGTGATATTTTTATAATGCCCCTTCCAAATATCCTCGAACTGTAGTCCCAGCATATTCTGAGAAGGAACACTTTTTTTACTATGCTATAGATGGGAATTAGAGTTAATAGAGGCAGTGGAGAGATTAATGTAAAAATCATATGGACCATCCTGGGGGTAAAATTCGGATTTGTGTGTGTGTGTGTGTTTGTGTGTGTGTACACTGTACCATGTGGCCTTAGTTCGTGATGACTTGGGACAACAAAAGGAATGGAAGTTAACTAATTTTTCAAAAGTCCAAAATAAGAAAAAATGAAAGTTTGCAATATGTCAAAATAAGAACTTTTAAGTTTGTCCAGAGGACCTTCAAATTCTCAACCTATCTCTAAGAAGAATGTGCTACTTTTCCCCCTTTTTCTCCCTTTCCCTTCAGTGTTACATTCCATCACTGTGATCTTGGCAGCACACGTATGAGAGAAAAGGCAAAGTGCAAGTCAAAGCCAGATATATTCTAAGTCGAGGAGGGAAGGCCATGTGGATCAGTGAGCGCTCCATTACCTGGGGATCAGCAATCCTGGTCCGTCCTTGGCTCTTCTGCTGCCTAGGTACAGTCCCTCAGACAATCCTCAGCACCCCCAAAGTAGAAGGGAAAGGGCTCCACTCTTATGACGAGTCTCCCACATTTTAGCCATCCAATATCTCTGCTCCTGAAAAATAAGAATTGAAAGACAATTTGAGAGAGGAGGAAAATGGGAAAGAAAAAACTAACAAACCTCAGGCAAAACCCAGACCATTGACAAAACCAAAATTCTGCATTTTCAAGAATTGGTTGGGAAAAGTGAATGGAGTTGAGGTCCTTCCTTTTTCTCAGAAAACCACTCCTTGACCTGGGTCTTTGGTCTCAGTTCTCT
The DNA here is from genome assembly GCA_028451465.1 of Erethizon dorsatum. Lineage (NCBI taxonomy): Eukaryota > Metazoa > Chordata > Mammalia > Rodentia > Erethizontidae > Erethizon > Erethizon dorsatum. Next base: position 20,089,140 of record CM051835.1, read on the forward strand.
ACTGAAGACACCAGATGTGCTCTGGGCTCAGAGAGCTCTGCCCTAGGTGAGGCATCTCTCTTGGCCACTTTTACCTCCTCTAGCTTGTCCCAACACCCTCTGCCTGTTTAAACAGCAGCAACATCTGTAACCATACAAAAGACAGGGTGTGCATGTGAACAGGGTAGAAGGTCCCCACTCCCCAACCGAGGTCAACATCTGGAGAGACTTAGGTTTCAGAGAGGGATTCAGACTGAGTCATCAGTATGTGTAAAGGCTGTCAGCAACTTTTCTACGCTCTCTCTTAATAAACCCCAAATCCCAACCCGCTGGAAAGGTCCAGCCCCTTTGAGACATCTACTGGACTCCCCAGAAAAATTAATGGAATAAATTTGAATTGCAGAGGTGAGATGGGATCCAGCTAGAGATTTGACTTCCAAATCAGTGACACCCTCATCCTACCCTTCCTAACCTAAGAATGGGGCCACTGGGACCTGTACCTCTACCTTGACTGTCCTTCTAGGAAATAGGAGCACCATATACCCATCTATCTGTGTCCAGAAAGACAACCCTCAGTCCCAAGACAGAAGAAACTGGTAACCCCTCTTCTAAAAAGCAATTCTCTGTCTCTCCATGTGTTAACAACTACCAGAAAAATCCATTTCCTTTCAGCAATCAGAAATAAAAATTAAATCCAAAAATGTCAGAGGGAGAACAAAAGTTGAGTCCCACTGGGTAAGCCAAGGTGTGAAGGAGACAGTTTTATTGTGCTTTCTCTGCTCGTCCTATGCTAGGTTATTGGAAATAGCCCATACATCTGCTCTGTGCTTTTTTCCTCATTCTCATCCCCCTGAAAAAAAAAAAAATGTTAGTAGAAAAGAAGGCGAGGAGACAGTGAGCAGACTGGTTAATGGAAGGTTCTCCAGGAAGGCCTTGCTCTGGGCCTGCTAAGGGTCGGGAGTGAGCTCATTGTACTCCATTTAAATTGCCATTGGCTCATGCAACCCTGGGGCAGAAATGGAAAGAGAAACACAGCAGGCAGCAGTGGCCAACACTCAACCCTGCTTTGTCCTCACCCCAGGAGGTCCGATACAGGAGCCAACCTGAACACCACTCAGCCCCACCCTTCCCTGGCCTGTGAGTCGCCTCCCCACAGGGGTCTTTCTGCAGCTCCAGTTTCTCAGCATGGGTGTCTGGAACCCGGGCAGCTTCTCGACCCTGTGCAAAGCGGGGCCATTTGCTTGTTTGTTTCTTCCGCAGCTCTCAAGTCTGGCTGCCTTCTTCTCTGTGACCTCAGCTTCTCCTTGGCAGAGCTTTTGGGGGTGGGAGGAATTAGGGAGAGAAATAGTATCTAGGCTCCAGGACCATCCAGAAAACCTCTCTCCAACCTAAGAGGTCAGTTCCTCTATAAACGTTCCAGCCAGCAGAGCCGGCATCAGAGATCAGCACAGAACACCAGCAGGGTGTGATGGAGGCAATGTCCTTTGCTCCCTTCCTTGCTCCCTCTTGTTCAAAGTCACTCTGATGGTGTTGGACTCTCACTCCCCATAATAGCCCAAAGCAGCCAGACTAAACAAATATGTACTGACCACCTACTGTGGGCCATGCTAGCATCTATAGGAAATGTAGTAGAATAAAAGACATAGTCCCTAACTACAAGGAGGCTCCTACCAAAGCCAAATCATCTCAGAGATCACCTAGCACAACTTATTTACCGAACAAGAGAGCCAACATCCAGAGGAGTCCATCAAGACCAGAACCAAGACTCACTGCCTCCTGTTGAGACCAGTTTATAACACACATGACACAGCAATCCAGGCCTAAACAGGGTTTCACATAATTAGCACTTGTGGTCTAGACTTGAAGGCCAGTGTTATAAGAACAATGAAAACTTGATAAAAGAAGTCTTCCTCGAAGATGGGGAACAAACGGAGAGGAATAGGAAAACTAAAAAACACTTAAGAAGGGCTTTTTATTCATTCAACAAATGTATTACTCAAATACGTATTGAGCTCCTGTTCTGCGGCAAGACTTTTTAACACCCAGGGACGACACGGTGATGGACATGGTTGCTAAATGCCTGCTTTTATGGAGGTCCTTGCTTTTGTGGAGCTGACTGCAGAAGAAACAACTAAGCCAGAGTGGACAGAGAAGTTCCTGAGCTACAAGGCAAGGTAGCCACCTGTTGAATAGACCTCCTCCCTCTTCCTCGTTCCTGGAAATAGGAAAAGAAGTATCACTTATGATAGCCTGGGTTTCAAAATATAATTGGGCACCTTATCAATGAATCTTAGAAATACAGGGAATAGGGCTTGAACTACATGCCTCTATTTAACTTTTGCTAAAAAAAAAAAAAAAACAACTCCTACATGGTCAGTTCTTGAGTGAAGATAATGGCAGTTGAAAGAAAGAGACAAAAAATAGTTCTTAAGTTCCACTGAAAGTTGTGTCAAAGAACATAGTATGAGTTACACAGGACAGAGAAGAAAAAGTTGGATGACAAGTCCTCAGGCCCGTATGCCCAATAATCATGATCATCACCCAGTGTTTCTAACTGGAAACTTAAAAGCTCTTTAAACGCAGCACAGAACGTCTTAAACTAAATGCACCATCATCACCCTCCCAATGCCTGGCCTTTACCCCTGTCAGTGGCACAAGCACCCAGATAGCTGCATTGCACAGAAACAAAAGCCACAGCTTTGACACCAACTGCCCACACCTCCTACATCCAATCCATCACCAAGACTTTGTCTCTTGTGTACTTCTCTACATCTCAATCAGCGCCCTCCCTAGTCCATGTCTAAGCTGCTATCAAATCTCAAATCTCTCTGAAACCACTGCTATTAACTATAGCTTCTCCCTCTATTCACTTAGCTCCTCTATTCACCCATCACCTACCCAACAGTCTTGAATCTCATAGAATCCTCTTTTTTTAGGCTTCCTGATGCACTTGAGGTTGGTTTCGTTGCTGCCTCTCCAGTCTCATCCTGCACCACGGTGGGAAGTTCCATCTGCCTCTACTCACTGGACCCAAAATAACCCCCAAGAGACAAATTATTGATCTGTGTCAATACCTGATTAATGACTTTCTGCCCTCTTGGATGGAAGTTCCATGTACACAGGATCTGTATTTGTTTTTATCCACCCCTGTTTTTCTAGTGCTTAAGTGCATAGCATATCCTACATGAATAATAAATATTTATGACTAAATTTTTAAAAATTGTCAGGACAATGGCTCTCAACCAGGGTTACTTTGTGCCCCACACTCCTCCAGGTTCCCAAAAGGATAGGTGGGCACTGTTTGGAAAAATTTTTCATTGTAGTGTCTTGTGAGGGTTCTACTGGCATTGAGTGAGTAGTCACAGATATGGTCAAACATCCTTCAGTGAATAGGACAACCCACAAAATCTTACCCAGCCTATGGCATCAAGAGTATCAGCCATGAGAAGAAGGAAAACTTATATTTTGATCCTACTGAATTGGATTCCCTAGAGTCAAGTGCTTATAGAAATACAGTACCTTTGTTACCTCTAGATGTTCTTACAGATAAACATGCATCTGCACGCACACACTGACTTTTAAAAGTCCTACATATTTTAATGGTTTCTTATACTCCCCCAGTGCCCTGGGATTTATTCAGTAATACCTATCTGGAAATTTTCACTTAACCTAAAAAGACCTCACAAAGACCAGCCTTGAGCTGCACTGAAGAGACCACCTCATTTCACATATCTGACCGAAGTGTAGAAAAGGCCAGTGACATCACAAAAGAGCCCCCTCACCCCACCCCCACCCATCTGTGCAGCCACACCCCTTTGCAGTCACAATGCCTGAGGCCTTAAATACCCAGACTCCCAACCTCTGGGCCTTGCACAAGGCCCCTCATCTTGGCAGAAATAGCAATGTCGACTAGCCGCAAACTGAAGAGTCATGGCATGAGGAGGGGCAAGAACAGAACTCCTCACAGAGGTGTCAAGAGAGGTGCCAGCAAAAGAAAATACCGGAAAGGCAGTCCGAAGAATAGGAAACGGGGCGATGATGGTGAGTGGGGGGAGAGTGAGAGCAGTCGGACCTGGGGACATGTTGCTTCCCCAGCCCTCTCTCCTGGGGCTATCCTCATGTCCTGAAATCTCAGCCTGAGACTATTTCCAAAGACTAAATTCCCATTTGGGCAAGAAGGGTACTGAGTTATGTTCTAACGAGCATTAACCTGTCCTTCCTCCATAGCCAATCGCACTTGCCGCTCCCACTTGTGACCAGCCAGCAGGATCTGCCCTGGTAGACTTCAAACACCACCAGGCAGCAACAAGGAGACAGAGGGGGACTGCCCAGGAGAAATCAGAGCGCAAAGCCAGAGAAGAGCCTATCACCTGTCAAGTGTGGGTGAAATGTCAGATGTGACAAAATGAGAAATGTATATTGGCTGTTTCTCCTCAACAACTCAATAAAATTTTAAAGACTGAAATGTTTCTTTTTTGATCTCTTGGTTGGAAAATGGGTTTCTGAGCTAGGTGGGCTTTGGCAAGAATTGGATGGTGTGAAGCCATTAAACATGACTTGGCCCTTATAACTCCCATGGTGGCCCAACTCTGGCCATGAGCCATCACTGTACGTAGGTTTTTAGGAAAGGAATGAGTTTGAGTGCCGAGCCAAGGATACCAGCTGTAGAGGGATCCATAGCTGTGACACTAACCAAGGCTTGAGAAATGAACTAGAGATATTGAAGGGATTCCACGTCATATATATGCAGGACTAGCAAGCTGTTAAGACATGGGGAGAAAGGCCGATGTGGTGGTACATAGTGGAAGTGGTTAGATTTAGGTCATTTTGGCTTGAGGTGGACAAGACCGGAAGCAAGGATGTTGTCATAAATGAAAATTAGGTGTGTCTGAAGTAGGAATTACCTCCATCTGGGTGGACCTTAGTGATCATTTGGCAGAGAAGTGTCCACAGCTATAGAATCGGCTCTGCTCATTACTTGGACCTTGGGTTATGATAGGGTTTATAAGGTCTGTAGCCAGCAATCTGACAATATCTCTCAGTACCTATCTGCTCAGAAGGGTAATAGTTTTAATTAGTGCTTCCTATTGCCTCACAGGTCATAGCAGGATGGAACTGAGACTCATATTTACACTCGAGAACCAGTTACCCACATGGAAATGTTATGAGGAAGAAATGAGAAAGGCATGAGATCCAACATCAAGTTTCCAATAGTGGGGGGGGGGGAGAGGGTCTGTCTTTTCAAGGAGACTATTGAGTTTAAACCCCGTGCAGATGTGTAGATATGAGGATGTTGGGACAGGAAGATGGTTAACAAGGTATACCCCCCAAGGGTCAAATTCAGAAAGAATGTTCATTTCTCAGTTCACTCCAACAGAAAAATCCAGGTCATTTCACTTGGAGTAACATCGTTCAGATTTCTTGGTCCACACAGTCTTATGATCCTGGAGAACATACATAGTATTCCAGAGCTATTTTCTTCTCAAGTTTGTGTGCAAAATCATCTTAACCATCAGGCATATAGACACTTCAAGCTCACCTTTGCACTGAACTTCTTAGAAGTTAATGAACGGTACTGGTCCAGAATCCCTCCTTAAGAAGCTGTGAAGTGGCTAATCAGAAGGGGTCAGCTTCACCCTGCTCCTGTATCGGCTCCTTGCAAGATGTAAAATCTCCCCCAACCCAGAAAAAAAAAATTTTTTTAAAGGATTTTACTGCCTTCTGTAAATTCTTCTAAACTTATCCTCATAGGTTGGGTTCCAGGAAACAGAGACTGAGACACAGTTTGGGATCAAGCTACTCATTAGGAGGCAATACTTGTGAAGGAAAAAGAGAAGATGCAGGATTATCCAGAGGAACAGAATGAGCAAAGCACTAACCGAATCCATCAGGAAGGATCATCAGTTAGTCTCCCACACAAGGCCATGATGGCCAAGCCTTTATCCCATTGTCTTGCCATCTTTCAGATCGCCCATCTGTGCAAAGATGACCTCCCTATAGGGCATGGTCAGCAGTCAGGAACTAACCAAGCCAGGTGTAATGGTGCATACCTAATAATTGCAGCACACTGGGAGGCTGAGGCAGGAGGATTGCAAGTTCAGGCCCAGCCTAGACAACTTACTGACTTAGTGAGATTTTGTCTCAAAAAAATAAAAATTTAGAAAAGAGTTTGTGGGTGTAGCTCAGTACAAAGGCCCTGGGCTTTATCCTCAGTACTGGGGTGGGGGTGGGGGTAACTAGATCAGCAATAATGCTGAGAGTATGGCATTTACTTTCTGCAAGAAACTTGTTATAACTGGGAAGTCAGCCAGGTTATAGACTCAGATGATTCAAATGAAGAGACTTTTGCAAAGGAACCTGAGGAAAACCAGAACTGTGTTTTGGTGCATGGGCCCCCTAGTGAGGACTGCATTAAGAAGGATCACAGCTGTTGCCAGAGCCTCAGGGGCAAATGCCCTGACGTTTCTCTAATCTCCTGCTGGTGCTCGTGATGGCCACACTCAAATAGAAGCCAGCAGATAAGAACCCAAGGGCCAGGCTCTGGGGGCATCAAGGGACAGAGACAAAGGAAAGGACAGCTCTGAAAATACAATGGTGATAACTGACACAACTTTGTAGGGGAAACATCTTTCTCCTTGTGACTCATTAGAAGTCTGCCATTTTGGTATCTTATTTGTCTTCTCCCATACGCTGTCACAGACCAATGTCCCATAGAAGCCAAGCGTAGGAAGATGGAGTGAGAAAAGGGGCTCAAAACCAAGTTGTCCAGGGTTCCTAAACCCTTAGCTTGAAGTGTGTTTTCATATCATTCACATGACTTTATTACAGTACCCCCAAACCAAGACACTACAATGTTCTAATACAATGGTATATTTTGGCAATTGTCTAAACAGGAAACACTAATTAATCATGAGCACAGGCATGTGGCTAACAGCCCGAGGCTGGTCAGGGCAGACAGATCTTCTCCTGGTGACTTCAGCCCTTGCCCTCTTGGACAAGTTGGGAAGAAATGGCAGCCACCCAGAAAACTGTTTTGCAGTAGGAACATTTTCCAGGCCCACATCCTGGAAATTTTCCAAAGCTGGTGTTGACTTAGTCCCTGCCCTCCAGGAACATTCATTCTGTCCCTCTTCACAGCCCCTGTGAACCCAGCACCTGTGAGTCTTTTGACCCTGGTGACACTCTTTAGAGTGACTGGAAAACTTAACTCCCTGAGTGACTTTTCTCCATCTCTCCAACCAAGGAAGGCTTTGTTCCTCTCCCAGCTTTCTCTGGAACACCATGTCCTGAAGTCACTGCTGTTTGGCCTTTTTGGAAAGTGAAAAATCAAACCAAAAAAAAAATTTTTTTTAAGGATCTTTCCCATAAGCCTTTCTAGGTCACCTTGACCTTCTTATGAGCTGACTTGGATGCAGGGTCTCTGCTCCACGAGCTACAGGATCCAATGGGAGTGATGAAGCCCAAAGGACCCTGTGTGGGTGGAAGAACTTTGGGGAGCACAGCTGACCCCAATCCCACACCCCAAGCCTCCTCCAGATGACCTTGGGTGGGACCCACGTGTCTGTACAGCCAGCCACAGACAAACAGGAAGTTCTGGAGAAATGCTCAGGGCTGAGCTGGGGAGGTGAAGGCAGAAATGGCAGTTGGGAGGAGTCTGTGTGCTCTGGGGGTAGTTGGTACAAGTCAGACATAGCCTGGGGCTCAGCTGTCTGGGTCACCCAAAGTTTCTGTCCTTAGAGACCCGAGAACACCTGCAGCCTGAAAACCCTGCCTCCCTCTCTGGCTTTGCAGTGTGAACACTCATGGCCAAGCCTATCGCGGGCCAAGGACCAAAACGAGTAGGATCTTAATTCCTGACCTCTAGGACCACTAGATCTCTTTTTCCAGGTCAGTTGCTTTGCTAGGTTGATAAGTGATAAAGCTGGTTGTTTTGCTTCAACAGAGTCAACCTCTCCTCACGCCTGGCCCTACCATTCCCCTCTCCCTCTTCAACCTTTCATCAGCCCCGACATGTGATCTGTCTTGCTGCCATCTTAGCCCCATGCCTCAGAAAGGTTAAGAGGAACGCTCTCTCCTCCCCGTCCCAGTGCAGAAGAAAGTGTCCAAAGCTGAAAATGACTGTCTAGATTCATCCCTGCCGCTCCTCCTGCCTTGTGACCTTGATGGACCTATCATTCTGCTTTTGCACACCTTCATCCTGAAACTAGAGCAATTCTATCTCTTCCTATAGTTCCACTGTCGCTGTAACAAAGTCTGAACTCGGGCAGAAGGGTCAGGCATCCTAGGCAGTGGACATAGTGTAAGATGAGGCAGATGGGGGCTGGCTCAAATGCCCACAATTCCAGCAGTGTGATCTTAGGTGATTTTTCTAACCCACGTTAGCCTCATCTTCCTTCTCTGTAGATTATCAGTCATAATATCAGCCTAGTGGGACACCCGTGAAAACTTAAAGTGCTGTAAAGGACAAGTCCTGAGTCAGCTGGGAGACTCCTTTCTCTCTGAGAGTTGGCACTTTAGGGATCATTGCGCCTGTCTGACCTTGACTCATGATTTCACTTCCGGACTTCAGTCTCGGGAGGCCACACTACATGAGGCTAAGCACCATACGTATGAGCAGATTTCCCCACCAGGGCCTGCTTGCTCTTGCACAGAGCTGGCTCCAGCCTCCCATTGTGACCTGGCCCCTCTTAACCTTTCCAGAGCCTGCTGCCTAGGTTAGTTTCTGAGATCAGAAAATACGTCTTCCCGGGGCTTGTTTCCCTCTCCTATAAAATGCAGGAGCTGGGAATGATCTTATTTCTCCAACCACCCTGTAGCCTTCTGGAGCAAGAGGCAAGCTATGTGCACCAGTGAGGGACATGGGGATGGCATCAGGACACAGGAACAGCCACTGTGTCTTGGGAAGAAAAAAAAAAAATCTATGAACCAAATTTATACTTTAATATGTTGTTAAAAATAAAATCTGACTGTGGATATTGGTGAAAAGGGACCAAGGATGGGTTAATAAATTCATTACCTAGGATCAGGCTTAATTTTTTTCCATTAGCAACAGGAAAGAATATAATTAGCTACAAAGTCCTCAGATGTAACCACACAGGTGTTTTTACTAAACAGACGTAAAGAGCTTAAATGTCATCTGTGGGGATGACCCTCAAGAGTGCCCTGGAATGAAGAACTGAAGAAGGGATCCAGCCATAGACAGTGCACCTTTCTTTATTAAACCTCTGCTTCTTTCACAAACACAGAATAATGGCACAACAGGTATGCGATGATGCTACTGGAAGTCTGATGTGCGTAAAAATCACCTAGGAAAACTGCTAAAATACAGATTCTGATTCTGATTCTGATTCTGTCCAGAATGAGCCTGAATTCTGTGACTGCAAGCAGTTCCCGATGGTGCTGATGCTCCTGGCCCAGGGACTTCACGGCAAATACCCAGGATACATAGAATATGCAATTGGAAGCCCAAAGAACAAGCCCTCACTAAGCTCTCCAGGAACATCTATAGCAATTCATCACCCCTATCTGGGTTGATCATACTTCCCAGGGAGCTCGTAGGAAAGAATGAGGGAAGAGATGACCCAAGATCTCTTCCAATTCTTAAAATAAAATCCTAAGAATCTAGAGGAGTAAAGAAACAGCTGAAAAGCTAGCATCTCTCTGACTTCTCTCAGGTATTGAAAGCAGTATTGTCAAGTATGGAGAGAGGGCTGGCCTCACCCAGGCTTTTCTCAGCTGCCTCAGAAACCTGGCCCAGCCACACCACTCAGCATGGGAGGATCATCTGTCTCCTTTCTAAGGAAGAAGGGAGAAGAGAGACAAGAAAATGTCCTGCACAGAGAGACTGCTCCACCCATGGCCACCAGTGGAAGCTTGAAAGGGGATCTCTGGTTTAACTACTCAGCCTTTCCCTTTTCCTTTTGTTTGTTCTCCAAGGCTGCAGGTCATGAGCCATATCACTCCCCACTTGCTGCTCAAAATGAGTATTCATTTGCATTGGTATCTATAAACTGGGTTAAGAATACCACCTTGAAGTGTCACCATGAGGATTCAAGTAGGAACCATATGCAACACAACTCTTATGTAACCCACGCATCATAAGTACTTTATAAATATTTGTTCCTACCCAGAATGCCCCTCAACTTTAGTCAGAAACAGTGATGCTAAATTCCTACAATAGGGTCTACAATGGAATAAAATAAAAGTGTAGTTCTAGACGGTTGTCCCAGTTACTGAGCTATCGAAACCTCCACACTATTGACTACCTAGCAAATTGGGCAATGCTTACCACTAGGAGATGCGTCCCCACAGCCTCACCAAGGTTGCTAGAAAGAAAAAGGATTCTGTGACTCCCACTTGAGTTACAGAAGCCCTTTGTGTGTCCCAGGAGAGGAGAGGGTGGGGCCTCAGACTAGGGCAACAGCAGTGTGTGGGCTGACCCAGCAGCCTCAATTTCTTCTAAAGTTGGCTGGCTTCATGCCCAACCTGGTGTGTTGCAAGAGCAGGTGGGTGGACATGCCCTCTGAGGTGGGGACAGGTGTGGGCAAAGAGCAAAGACCTGGAAAAAGAGAGATCTTTTTTTCTTATTTCTTTCAGCTTGCATTTTAATTGATTAAATTCCACTTTTAAAGCTATTCAGGTTTAAAGGAGACAGACTCATTTTCCATGCCTCGGTTTTCTCATCTAAAATGCTGATGCTGCAAATGGCATGAAGTCCTCGGAGGATACCCCTGGGTGCATCTTCTCCATCTCCCCGTGTACAGCACAGACTGCACTTGCCCCGAATACACAGGCAGAAAACAAATGGGTAAGAAGTCAAGACTCCCAGAGACTAGAGAGAACTTTGTCTTTCTAGGTCTGCTTGACTTTCCGTGGTATCATTTGGAAGGTAACGAAAGAGGACCCTCTCTGGAAAGAGACCGCTTTTGAATCTCTCACCTCGTTCTGAAATTCCTACCATAGTTTACAACACAGCTCCAAGGGTGCTTTCCTAATAAGCCAAGGCAGGAATGAATGGGCTTTATCACTTGTCTGTCTCTGGCTCACTGTGCTTAACCTTCTGGAAGTCCTCAGCCCCTATGAGTACAATCATATTATAGCTACAGGGCTAGGGTCTCAAAGCCCTAATGGGGCACAATTCCCTGAAGACAGAGCCCTTATCAGCTCTGTCTCATCCACATTACTCACTACCAGGCCACTGGGGTGGGGACAATATCCTCCCACTAAATCAGTAAGGATTTGCTGAGTGTCTACTCTGCATCCAGTTTCCCACATCCCTCTAGGATACCAGCCAGTGCTTCATAAACGCCTATGGAGTGAAAGGCCATTACACCATACGCCAGCACTAATGTTGAAAGAATGGCCCCACTCTTGCACCCTTCACATCATGTGTCTTGAAGGTGATCAGGGCATCAACACAAAACAAGGGTTCATCAACAAGTGTGTGCTCGGTACCTGAGACAGGCAAAGCATTGTTCTAGGACCCTCCCAATGTTGCTCCTTCTGCATCATCTAAATTCTAAATATATCAATTTGATCAAAGTAGGTAAAAAAAAAGGCTCCATAAACTCAAACTGGTAGGCCAAGCTTGGACATTCCCACAGCGTGATGCTTTTTATTCCATTGTGTTCTCGGCCCCTGCTAGAGTGCCTGGCACATAGTCGTTACTCAACAAATGTGTCAGATGGATTGGAAGATGGATACAGGTGATGTTTCTGATAAGGGACCTCATACATCTCCCATTAGGAGAAGAAAAGAAAGAAACGTTGCCAGAAAGTACTTTAGAGTTCTTCTAGGTCGTATCACCTAGGTCAGTGGAAATTAAAGGCCAAGGCCACATGACAGAGTGGAAAGGGCACTGAACCACAAGGTTTGGGGGCCCTGGCACCATGGTTCTGACAAAAATAATCAGGGAAAAAAGGAAAAGAATTATCAGTAGGGAAGTCATCCTTGCCATTTTCTCACCTCTGCTTCTACCTCCACCCCCACCAACTAGGTCAGATCCCCTTTTATCCAAGTAAGCACCAAAACCTTCCTTAATATCTCTTTTCACAGTTGTGATTCCATTCTTATGTAATTCTCTGATTGTAAACTTCATAAAGCTATGGGTCATAATTTGGTTTCTTTCTTGCTTCCTGGTAATGGCATCACCAACATGCACCTAACTGAATTATATAATAAATACTTGTTGGGGCCGGTGAGATGGCTCAGCAGCTTAAGCGCCTGCCCGGCAAGCGCAAGGGCCCGAGTTCGACTCCCGGAACCCACATACAATAAAGGGGCCGGTGATATAGCTCAGCGGCACGGGCGCCTGCTGGCGCACAAGGTCCTGAGGTTGACCCCCCAGTACCCACAAAAATAAATAAATAAATAAATAAATAAATAAATAAATAAATACTTGTTAAACACATTTATGCGTTATACTGTGCCTTCCTTTTCAGATCTAAGCTAAACTTTTTTATGGAATGCAAATGCATTCACCTTGTAAGTGTAAAGTCATGTTTGAGAACACTGATCAGAACTGGTTTTCTGCCATGGGCAGCTGATGAGACCCAGAAAAATACATGGCTATTGGAGTAAAATAAAGAAATTCTGCCTTTGAAATGGCTAGTATATTTTTCCAATTCAGACTGACACTCATCTGAACTGAGAACAAACTTGAAGGACTTGCTCTAGGCATAAGGTCTGGGGAAGAAAGAAGTGCAAAAGATTCTGCTAGTGGGACTGAAACTGTAAGCAACCAGCGAGCAGTGTCGAAGGGGCAGCTGGGAGAATAGCTTGGACCGGAACTTGGGGAGATTTGCATTGAGAATACTGCTAAAAAGCACTTGGTATCCTCCAAACTCAGGACAAAGACAGGAAGTGGAGCAAGCCAGAGAGTGAAACAGAACCTGGAGATTTTCACACTGATCTCTGTTAAGTCACACCAAGCTATGTGCCTGTAAAAACCACTGTAAACGTTGTGCTAAAATTGTGAGCTCTTATAAGGACATAGGGAGCTGTACAGTGAGACTGATTCATCATCAAGAAAGACATCAGATTTCAAGCACGAATGAGGTGCTGAATCATAGAAGAAAATTGTGACAATTCAGCCAACAAGTCAAACTGCCACCCATAAACTGTGAGGAGACTATGGGGTAGTTCCTTGGAGAGTCCAGGCAGAAACTCAGGCCCTTTTGAAACATTGATTGTTAGAATTGAAACCAAAAAAGTTAAGGGCAAAACCATTTTTTTTTATTAGTCCATGTTTGCAGTGTATAATGTTTAATTCCTTGTGAGGAGTTGATACTTGCACACAACACATCTTAACTCCTTTTTCACCTCCTTTCCCTCCTCTCCCTCCCCACTCTCTCCTTCTCTTGATCCTCTTCCCATTTGAGAAAGATCTCCCTACTTTCTATTATCTATTATTTTGCTCTTAGTTTATAATTTGGGCTTCTCATATAAGAGAGATGGTTATGCAATATTTAAGTTTGTGTGTCAAGAAAATATCTATTAAAAATACAAATGGACAAACCCTTGGACCCAGAAATTTCACCTATAGGATCTGCTACATTTTGAACATTCGTGCCCCTTCCAAATTCATGTGGGAACTTAGTCCCCAGTGTAAAAGTGTTAAGAGGCCTTCAGGAGGTGATTACACCTTGAGTGCTCCACCTTCATGGAGAAGATTAGCACCCCATTAAAGGGCTGGGGGACAGGCTGGATAGACCAGCTTCTGCTCTGCCTCATGCCATGTGAAGACACAGTATCTGTCTCCAATGAGGACCACAGCGCCCAAGGCACCACCTGGAAGCAGACACCAAACTTGATCTTAAACTGGCACCTTGATCTTGAACTTCCTGAGCTCCATAAATGTGAGAAATAAATTTCTGCTATTTATAAATTACTGATTCTCAGGTATTTTGTCATAGCAGCATGAATGGATGCAGACATCATCTGCTCTAGAGAAGGCCTTATACCGTGGTAGAGAAAGGACTCAGTAATGTTCAGGGAGCGTTTAGCTCATAGAGCCACTAAAATAATAAAAATGGGCCATCCTCTAAATTCTAATGTAGGACTCTCCATTGTAGTACGCCCTAAGGGACTAGTTAAAGTAAATTACCTATATATCATAACATTCCATAGCAATTAAAAAATAGATATGTATTCGTATGTGTGTCGACACATGCATACACATATGTACTGATATAAATAGGTTTCCAAGTCACATTATTAGGCAGGGTGAAAAAACAAGAAGTATATCATCATATACAGTATAATCGCCTTTAATCTTATGAGGAAAAACTATTTGCATTTGAGAATAAATTGAAGAAGTGTGCCTGTATGTACAGTATATGCAGACATATGTACCTATATGTGTATATGTGTGTGTGTGTATATATATATATATATATATATATACAAACTCATATAAACACACACATAGTTTTTTATATTTTGAAATATTTTCACCAAACTGTTGACAGTGAGCATCCTGGGAAGAAGAATGAAGTTAAATTGTGAACAAAGAAGGCTTTTGATTTATCTATAGTTTTTAAATTTTATTACATATTACTTCTATAATTAACTATTTCTTTTTTAATTTCTTCAAGCTGCAAGCAATTTCTAACTGGCAAGAGATGGAAATATCAACAGCTCGTTAGCATAGAGACTGTCTTTGTTCTGAGGAAATTGCCCAAATGAGCCTTTTGAGTGATATAAATGGACTGGGCTGTCTTCTGCACCTAAGATGTGCTTGCCAGGAGAAAAATTCTTTGGGGGTGTTAATAGTCCCTGTGTTAACATGTCTCTATGTTGGTGCAGAATGGACTGGACCAGGAGGATTTAAGGACATGTGTCCTGGCTGGGAAAGGAATAGGGACCCAGAGGGAGGCCGAGCCATTTATGCTTCACCCAGCAGCCGTATGCTTAGCATTTTAGTCCCCGTGGCTAGAGGTTTGAGGACAGGAAGCCTGGAATACAGTATTTTCACAAGATCTTTCATGAGACTCTGGCTGCACGTTCCACATGTTCTGTGCCTAACACCCAAATGACACCCTTGCTCTCTTCCCCGTGAGGAAACGTTCTTCTACACCGCAGATAGGTGGTTATCGTCAATGGCATCTCTTTAACGTTGTGTTTTTCAATAGGTCATTATTCATATACAATAAAGCTCTAATATTTCATATATTTATTTTGTATCTGGGTTACTTTACTGATCATTTACTCATTCTGGATTTTTAGTTCATTCAGTGTTTTTAGGTAATCCTTCTGTTAAGGGCTGAATTGTATCTCCTAAAATTTGTAAATTGAACCCCTAATCTCCAATATTTTAGAATGTGACTGTATTTGGAGACAGGGCTTCTAGAGAGCAGTGATTAAGTTAAAATGAGGCTATCAGTGTGGGCCTTAATCCAGTCTGACTGGTGTTCTCATAAGAGGAAATGTGAACACACAAGGGACACCAGAGGTGTCACACACAGGAGGCATACACAGGGGGACAGCCACATGAAGGGGCAGCAAGTCAAACTTCATAAGTCTCCTGACACAATCTCCCAGGTCTTTTCTGATGCCTTTTATCATCACCATTAGACACCCCTGTCATGTGCCACATTCCTCCAGGCCCTCATCCATTCCTTAGGTCCGCTGTCACCCCTGCTCTTTTCAGCCCCACAGTGAAAGACAAGAGGTCTTCCTGGCATGAGGAGGCTCAGCCCCTGCAGTCTAGGCCATGCTTTTACCAGAACTCGAGGAGCTGACAGAGCTGCTGCACACTGTTAATGGCTACGCCTTTTAGAGCCTTCACCGCTAGCTGCCGCACTCAGCTCTCAGTCCACTCTTCAACATGGGTGAGACTATGTCACGTGCACTTTCATGTTCCTCTGCAGGGAGCCCCCTGGAGCTCTACGTGCCTGTCACTTGGCTTTAGAAAACACCTAGGCCTAGAGTCAGCACAGCACCGTGAGTCCAGCAAGTGGTATCTCAGGAGACCAGGCCTGTCACCCAGAATGCTGACGCAGTGCTTTCTCTAGAACTTCTGGTTTGGTTCCAAGGGAAGCAATTCATGGGACTTAGGAGGAGGCGAGGAGGTCATCTGGAGGGTGAGGCCAGCTTGGGGAGTTGGGACTCTGGAGTTCAAACCTCTGTAATGCTGTGGGATTCTCTGGGTGATGCTGAACAGGATCCTGACTCTAAGCCTCAGTTATCTTCCCATAGAATAGAAAGAAGTTCCCGAGAGATTTCTACCTCTTCTAAGATGTCTCTGGCATTTCCGCCCACCAGCACACTGCAAACCTCCCCTCACAGCCTTCCTTTCAACACTTGCAACCCTTCCTAAGGTGGCTGTTGGTCTCCAAGAGGAAATATGAGAGAGAGAGCATGGCTACTTCCTTAAAGATAGCAAGTGTGGCAAAGGAAAACTGCCAGTGAATCTTGAATATGGAATCTCCCTCTGTATTCCTTTTTGGTTCTATTTTGGGGACAATATAATAACCAATAGGTTCCAAAGCCACAATATTCCTCTAGAAGAGGAAAACAAGGCACAGAAATAGACTAACTTTTTCCAATGCATTTTAGTTCTTTTTTACTCCACCTGCTTTGGTGAAAGCATCTGAAATGCTGCTGACTCATTCATCTTTAGAGGAGTGTGTGCCAAGGAAGCACACCTCCTGCCACTTCTTTCCACTACACATAAAAGAAAGTCTGACTCAAAAAGCTGAAACTCGAAAAAGAGTTTATTGGCTCACCTGATTAAGATGAAAGATGTACTGGCTTCAATAGTTGTGTGTAGAACTTTTTATCTCTGTTTTAACTTTGACATCATCTTAATCCTCATTCCCTACTGTTCTTAAGATGACTGTAAGATCCTGAACTTCCCTAGTCACATCTTGAACATCCTTGCTCCAGCACTGACAGCAAGTCCTGAAGTTAATTTGGACTTGGCCAGCTCAGGCCACCCAGAGGTAATCATCACTGAGGACTGGATATGCTATTTGACTTGGCTCCCTGCACTCAGCCAACAGCAAAAAGCAGCTTCCCCTGAACCATTTGAATTTTCAAATAAAATTGAAGCCTTTTGGAAAGATCAAGTGAAAATAGACACTGGAAAGATAATTAATCATCTGCTATAGACACAAAATTGTTCTTCAAGTTCAGACTGCCAGGGTGTCTAAGTTCTTAAGAACCATTCCCATCCCTGGACTTCTGGATGACAACAAAAAAAACATGCCCTATCCAGGCCAGTGTGTCCATGCAGGCATTTATACTCTTTCGAACACAATTCCTAGTCTGGAAAAGAAAAGTTAGAGTAGATAAACTCTATGTACGAGTTCATTTCCAGGATTCCATGACTCTATGTAAAGCAGCTGTGTCCATAAGTCTTCATCTATGTGCAAAACTGTAATAGTTTGTCTTCACCACAGGCCCAACTCTGCACCTCTTCTTCCTAGGCCCAGGGGACTCCTAGGATGCACCTCTATGGATTCTGTATCCAGCACCCTTGTCAACTGGTTCTGGGTTTGGCCAACAAAAATCACCAGCAGAAAATCAGAACTTGGGAGGAGAGAGATCTAAGGTATCTTTCTTACTCTCCCCTACTTTGGGCCACATTTCAGGCAGTGTCTGTCCCTTGAAGACCAGAGATGGTCTCCTCTCCAATTTCAGTTCTCGCTGGGATGCTAGTAACAATGACCCTTCCTCTTCCTCCCAAAATCCTAAATGTGTTAATTGCTTGCCACTGTCGTTAGTCTCTAAGTCTCAGAATTCCTTGTCTTGTTAAACCTGTATACTTTTGTAACTACTTCTTCATTAGTTTCTTCATTAATTTTGCTGTGGTTTGGGGCTTTTTGATTGTTTGGATTTGTCTTTCTTGTTATTGTTTTTATTTGAACCATTTGAATTGGATTCTGGAACCCTGACTGATACAATATACATATTTGCTTTCCACTACAAAGACCTTTCTAGGCAAAAAATAATGATTCTTTATCCTTATGTGTATGTGCACACCCATGGACACAGAAATAAATAGCTACTACCCGAGGGATGTAAACAGATTTTATTTTCATTGACAATCCTGTTAGGTTGGTAGCAGCTGTCAGGAGTATCGTGCTGAGAAGGCTTCTGACCCTGGGTAATAGGTCAGATAGTATCCGTGTCTTAAAGCCCAGAACATGTGAGTGTGGACTTATTTGAAAATAAGCTCTTTGAAGATGTAATGAAGCATCTCAAGATGAGATTTCCTGGATGTAAGGTGACACTCAAAATCCAGTGACTGGTATCCTCCTAAGACAAAGACAAGGAGGGATTTTTAAGCACAGAGACATGAGAGAAGGCCACATGACTATGAAACAGTGATCGGAGTGATGCACGCACAAACCGAGGATTGCTGGGAGCCACCAGAAGCTAGGAAAGCGTTGCTCAGAGCCTCCAGAAGGAAGGACACTGACACAGGGATTTCAGACTACCGAGTGTTGGCCTCCAGAACTCTGAGACAATAAATGACTGATGCCTTAAAAACAGCAAGTTTGTGATGATTTGCACAGCAGCCCTGGGAAGATAAGATAGTATAGATCCTCACTCAGCTGAATTAGGTGTCATAACCCCTGGGGCCGGAATCCTCCACCGCCATTCTCTCCAGTAGAGACAGCGCAGAGACCCACTGGCTTATAAGAACACTGGGGCTCCAGTGAACTTCTTAGGAAAACGTGTTTACATGGGCATCTAGACTCCCCAAAGCCAGTGAAATACACCACATCCAGTACTCCAGAGAGCACTAAAATATGTTCCTAAAAATACAGAGCCAGATACAGTTCGTATTCTCACGTGGAATTGCAAGTATACGTATGTGCACATATATGTATATATGTGTATAAACTCACATCCTGAAACAAGAGACAATGTCTGCTTCATTTAATTTTCCTTTTATCAACACATTCTCCTCGTGCCCCTAAACTGCTCGCACCCATAAGACATCGGATCTCAGTTTGGTGAATGAATGAAGGAGAGAAGAAAATGCATTAATTGGCTACTTAGTGAAGGACCAAGCCATGAACTGGAGCCAAGAAAAGCAGGTTGCTCTTCGATACTCCAATAAATCCCTTTGCTAATCTATGCTTTCAAATAGGCACACAAAGCTACATTGAGAAAGAGAAGTCTGTGGGAAAGTCAGAATTTGAACCAAATTGAATTACCTGTGCCGAGAACTGGTTCAGACTTGTCCAGACTGTTGCCCACAACTCTCAGACACACTGTCCTTTCCAGCGCACTTGGGCATGTAAGAAGGACTAAGTGACCTCGTTAGGTTATTCAAACATCTTAATTTCATGAGCAATTAAAGCAGCATAGCTAGTGGCAGACTCAGGAGCCAGCCCTCCTGCACCTGGATCCCAGCTGTGCCTCTGATTATCAATCGGTATGACCAAGTGAAAGTGACTTTACTTTTCTCTGCCTCAACTCCCTCAGCTGGAAAATGGGGATAATAGCAGTTCTACTTCATCGGGTTATTGTTAGGATAATATTTATAAACTGCTTAAAAAATGGGCTGGCATAGGGAGAGAGCACTACCTCAATGAGCACCAATACCAGCACTCCATACTGTATGCAGGTATAGTTTGCCTAATGGACAAACTGGAGCCCAGAGAGCTTAACCTTTGGCTTACTTGTGGTGTCTGATGAAGGACTCAAGGACCATGGAGACATGGACTCAAGCCAGGCATTCACACCCCTCTTCTGGTCTGGATACCAAGTGTCTTGACCACATCTCCTACGCATGCCCTGGCCTTTCGTTCCCCTAATTCCATTCTGGAAATTCTGAGGAACTAGTGGCCCAAGTGAGGCATAGAAGAGAGAGCAGTAGGAGCAGGAAGATGGCCTCCATTCTCCAGCTTGGACAACATATTGCAGGAAAATATTCCATGAAATGCCTTTCTGCTTTGTGCAGCCTTCAGCTCTCTTTCTCTCCTCCTTTTCTGAGCTGAGAACACTGTCATTTTGTAAAGAGAATAACAAAGATGCATATATGCCTATAAATGGAAAATGAAGTAGTGGCTGAGGGCCTTCTCCTGCCAAGGAAAACAAGTGCAAAGCAGCCGGAAGACAGGAGCCAGGGGAGCTTGCAGAATCAGAAGCTCTCCATTTCCCTGTGACCCAGCTTGGGCCTGTGCAGGCCTGGGAACAGCGGCCCATGGTCCTGCTGGAAAGGCCTGCCAGGAGCCTCAGGGCCACAGACTAGGAGCTGCTGGGAGCTGAATGCTGCAATTTGCCATGGGAAAGGAAAGAGACAATTGGAGGCTGGTGGCCCAGAGAAACCACTGTTTAATTCAACAGGCATCAACTAAATAATTGCTGTGTGCTGTGTGCAAGATACAGAGCTGTGGGGCAGAAGCAGCAAGGCCATCATATTTTCTGTCCCCAAAGGACCTAGAAGGAATGGGAAGGGGACCTATGGATGTGAGTATAGGACAACAAGGGCATCAGTAACTGCCTTTCCAAAGCATCAGCTGTGCTTTGAATCAGGAAAAAATAGATTTCCTGGGACTAAACAGTCACTTTGAGGAAGGCACATTATGGGTAAGTTTTAATGGAAGCACAGGATTTTGACAGATGGGGTTGAGGTCATGGGAGAGTACTCTGGGCAAAGTGACCAATAAGTCAACTCTTGGGGCAGCAGAGGTCCAAGTTAACAGGGTGGGCAAACATGTGAGAAAACATATGTAAGTGCACAATTTGGTGGAAAGCCTAGAAGCTGGGCTGGGAAAGTTCTGTGTTTGGTTCAGTAAAGGGGAGAAGCTCAATGAAGGTTTTGCTAGCACAAGACTGGCTTTAGGTTGACTTCCTGGCAGCAAGTAGGTTAGATGCCAAAAAGAAAGAATAGAGACTCCTTGTGAGCATCAGCCATGGGGAAAAGAATACCTAAGCCTTTTGTGATTCTCATAAACACCAAATTTCCTACCACTGCTTACTCATGAGGATCCCAATCTGCCTCCCATTCCTGCCTCCCTTGTGTGACCCTCAGAGTTGCCCAGCCAAGCTTTCTCTCTTCCTGGCTCTCTAACACACCAAGCATTTTCCTCCTCAAAGCCTGAGCTTATCTCCAAGGTGCCAGCTTCCCATTGCTTCCCTCCCTATGTGTACCATTCATACCTCTTTGGAGAAGTGGAGACTAATGTTCCATATCCTAGAATCTGAGCTGGGTTGTGACTCCTTGGGTCAACAGGTACTGCACAAGCAATACTAGACCAATTAGAAGAAGATGGGAAGTTTCCTCCTTCCTGCTTACCTGAAGAAAGCTAGCTTTGGTATTAGAAGCCTAAATATCCTGAGCCCTCCATTCCCTCAGGAAGGCCAAGTTTGCTATGTGGAGCAGCCACATGGAGGGAAAGCAATGATAGCTGACCTCCATTATTCCAGCTCCTTAATTCAACTACCAGAATGTAAGTCAAGGAACAATCCTAATATTCAGCCAAGTCAAGCCTTCAGATGACTCCAGCCCCCACTGCTACCTGACCACAGCTGCACGGGAGTTCTCAGTGAACACCAACACCCAGCCAAGCTCAATCTACAGAGCTGTGAGAAATAATGCATTTTTGTTTTAAGCCACTAAATTTGGGTGCAGTTTTCTCTTTGCTCTGAAATGTTCTTTCTTCTTGACCCTTACATTCCAGAGGAAAGACAGAACTCTCCATGGCTCCCTTGTTTCTGTCCTCTTTTCTCTAGGTTCAATTCCCCACCTCACCCTGCAGCAGGCAGTAGAGGATGCCCTGCAAATCCTGGGGCCAATTTCCTACTTACCATATAGTTCTGTCATGGTGTGGCCATAGCTGTTTCCCCTGCATCATGGAGAGAAGCTGCTGGTCTCAAAGGAGGGAGTCACAGATTGCCTCAATCACCTGCCTGGCGATGAGCAGGCACTGGACAGGGACCACATGAGCACTGACCTCCGGCCCTGGCAGCAGTGGTAGCTGCCATTGCAAAGGGGCTCCACCATGACCCAGTCCTGGAGGAACATCTATAAATCACTGGTTGTCTTGGAATAGGTCATGGGAAAGTCCATGGGCTGTCACGGCCCTTGACAGCCATCCCAGAATCCCACTGGAATGCTGTGCCAGAGTACACTGGGCCCTAAGGTCTTGGGTCCTGTGCTATTTTATTCATTTTTATTTTTTGGCTGAACCTTTAGTTGGGAATTCAGAATACTAAAGCTATCCGAGGGCATTAGCTCATGCCCTGCTGCTCCCCTGTGATTAATAAACTAGGAACCTGTGCTCAAGCTCTACAGCTCAGTACAGAAAATAAGCTGAGCCCCCAAGACTGGATAAAGGAAACCCAAGTCCAGGGATGCAAGGACTGAGACCAAAACCTAAATCCTTGTCTCCAGTTCCTAAATTTTCCCACCAAGGCCAGGGATATATAAGTTACCCTGGGGGTGGGTACTGACCTCATTTACTTCTGAGCCCCAAATACTGGAGCAGCCCCCCCCCCAGCATACAGTAGGCCCTCACTAAGCATCTGACTGAAGAAGGAATAGATTGCAGAGTCTCCAAGCAAAGTGACCTCCCCCCGGCGTAGAACAGCTCATCTCAGGTGGTGATGGAAAGGTGATGGGAAGCCCATGTCTGCACACTGTGGCCCATAGTCCAAAACCTGTTTTTGTACATACAGGGTGTGAGCTAAGAATCCTTCTTACATTTTTAAAGTATTAGGAAAATGCAAAGAAAAATACTATTTCCTGATAAATAATTGCATGAAATTCACATTCATGTTCACAAATAAAAGTTTTGGGGAACACAACCGTGTGGAGAAAGCTATTCCTTGCTGTGAGTTACTGCACCTTGTATAGAACAGCGGCTTTCGGGCTGCAGTTTGTCCTGAGTGACTCCATTTTCAGAACAGTCGTTTGTTCCATTCTGAGTGCAGACGCTGAGGCGAAATGTCCTGGTAAGTCGTCTGTGCAAAGAGATAACCACCAGATGTTGGACTTACCATATTTATTGAAAAAACCAATTTCCAGCTACACAGCACAATCATAAAGCATACACTGATAAATAAATTAATCTTGCTAATAAAAATTCTGCATCTGTAAACTTATCAAATTAAATCAAGGACACGTGGACATATGGCATATCTAAGTTATTTCAGACAAAACCAGGTCTGTGAATTTAGCAGATGTACAGGACCAACTATGAAACTCCCTCATCTGGATCATGTGGAAGAAGGGACACCCCACATTGGGGTGCAGTGGAGCCACACTCGTCATCTCGTCAGACCACCTGGTAAACACATCGTGAGGTCAAAGGCCATGAACACCAGCTCGGCTCTCTGTTCCCCAGCTTCAGCTCAGCTCTGTCTCCCTGCTTGAAACAGCCCACTCAAACTGCTGCCCAGACCCAGGCTTTGATCCAGCTCTGTTCTCAGTAAGCCCCCAGCCCTGAAGAACTTGTGCCCAGTCTGTGATCTTATCTGATACCTGTGTGACCTCCCACATCTCTGCAGACTCTGCTTTGGCTTTCAATTCTTCTCCTTCAAATCCTAAAGCCAAGCCACTGTTAACACTTTCTTTGGCGTTCTGTAATCTATATATTATTGGGTGAATTGTGATGTGTGACTTGAATCTCATAGACATTAGTAATTACGATTAGAAATTTAAAAACTGTGATTATCTAGCTTATTTTGCTACTGAGTGAACCTTAAGTACTTGGCCTGATAAGGCTGACAAAATTGGTGTAGCTTGTGCACATTTTGTTAATCAATAAATTTAGCACGTAAGGCCACAAATGTGTCCAGTCTCTACTAATGGCATAGCTCTCTCATGACAATAGCCGATTTCATTCAAGTGTGATGCAGAGCTAAGCACCTCTAACAATGTGAGTGACCCAAAAAGCTGAAAAAGTTTGCTGACCCTAAGCCCCATCAGGTAAAGTCGTCCACATCTCCAACACGACATTCATTGTTTTGAACTAAGCACTCATCTTCTCTCTCTCTCACTCTCAATCTCTCTCTTTCTCCTTCCCTCCCTCCGTCCCTCCCTCCCCTCCCTCTCTGTCTCTCTCCTCCTCCTCCTTTTCAATAGTGGTTTTTTGAAGTGGCTTAAATTGCCTTTAGTATAATTTTTTTTGTCTGACAGTTTTTCTCCTTCAAAGAATAAAATCTACTCAAAAAAAAAGGAAAACTAGGAAAAAAAAATGTTTAAAGCATAAAAGGAACCCCAAAGAAAAACTTGCTCTACTTCATAACATTGCTAAGGCCTGGAATGTTGGGACACCACTGAAAGGAAAACTTCCCTGAGTTCACGTAAGGCCTCATCGCCTGACCCTAGCGCAACCACACTGCTTGGCCACACTAGCTTCCCCCGTGTTGCGTCCATTCCTCCTGCCCCACCAACGCAGAAGATACTCATCAATCGCAGCCATCCAGTCAGCATCTAAAATGACTATTTCTTGCTGTCTCTCCCTGATTCCACGCTTGCCTCTAGACAATGAGCTCCTAGCAAATACAAATTCTGACTTAATGATTTTTATGTTCCTGTTCCTATGTGAGGCCTAAGACTCCACCCTTGGGAGAGCCACTCTACTAAAGCCAGTCCTCTCTCCTTTTATTTTCCTCTCTGCTACAAAGTGCAGAACAGAATCCAGTCCTTTTGCACAGACAGTGGTGGAAACAATTCCTCCACAGGTAAAAATGCACATCTAGAAGTTGAAGACCCCAGATTTCTGATCAGCTTGACCTCAGTCCCCATCCAAAGTGTCCAATGGCACCTTTAAAGAAACCTCAGCTTGCTGAAGGAACTGCCTTCATTTACTTTTCCTCTTAGTCTTCTGATCACTTAGGAAGATTCCTGGTTCCATCTGAGTCCTCTCACTTCCCCTGGGCCTGCACAGAAAGGGACAATCCCCCTTGCAGCTAATATCAACCCCCACCCATTCCTTTTGGAGCTAGAGGAAAGGAATTTTCCAAACTCTTCTTAAATAAGAAGAGAAACTCTCCTTTTTCAACAGGTATTTCCAGCTGCTGGCAAGGGAATTACAAGAAATCTAAATACAATAGCCTGTCTCCTGGCAGCTGCTGGTTACCCTGGCAACCTAGAACTTTTACAGACAGCCTTGGATACAAGAGCCTTGGATACAGACTTCTTAAGCAGCCATATTCTTCAAAACTGACTCCTCCAGGGAAAACTGACTCCTCTTGTAGAAAAGAACCCTCCTAAAACTTCAGTATAATAGGAAAACTTTAAATCACCACTTTAAAAAAATAGTGCGAATCTTATTCAGCATTTTTAATCACACCAACCCATCATGCAGTGGACACAGATAATTTTGATTTAAATGTTACAAATGAAAAAAGTTCTGTACTAAGGAAAGAATAAAAAAGGGAGATAAAACCAAGTGGACCAACAAATGGAGAGAGTCACAAGGAAGTGTATTTGGGATGGTGGTTCACCAACCTGAGCTAGAACAGACTTACTCAGAAAACACATCCAAATACCAGTTCCCAGGTTCTCCCCACAAAGGTTCTGAATTTGTGGGTCTGGGATGAAACCTGAATCATATTCCTGAAGCTTTTCCATATCTTGATCCTTTTCTGGTAAGCTTTCAGATCATGGGACCAACAATCTGAAGACTTCTCATGCTCCATTCCCCATCCTACTCCAAGGGTCTCCTGGGTCAGATCCCTTGGTTTCTGCTAACCCAGAATTCTAGAACCAGAACCACAGGAGAATATTTTCTTTAAAGACAAACATCAGCTTGCAAGTGCATGTGTGCTTTGCTAGGCACTGTACCAAGGGAACCTAGAGTTTGGAGCTGTATCTGGCCCTGGGCTGTTGGAAGGTTGTGTCATTTCTTTTGGGCTGCCTGCCGGGTTTCCACTGGGGTTGCTGCCTGGTTTATTTTAGGTGCTGGGTCTGCAGGCCAGTAGGATGACCTTCGTTGGCTGTTCCCCAGAGAGCGAGCTACCAAGCTCCGCTGTCTCTGGAGCTACAATTTCCATGGCATGCAGGTAATAGGAGTTGACTGGCAGCAATAGTTGGGTTGGGCATTGAACCTGGAGAGGCAGCATGCTGGGAAGGAGAGGTCCCCTGATATGAGCCTTCACAGGTGATCCTAGCAATGCTACTCATAAGCTATGTAGTTTGGGGTGGCCATTCCCCCTGCCCTGGGGCCTCAGTTCCCTCAGCTATGGAACAGGGTTGAACTAGGTAAAGGCAGCATAGAATAATGGAGGGAATGTGGGTTGGGAGATCCGAAGACTTAGGGGTTCAAATCTTGGCTACAGCACTGACCTGCATTTGTGATGTTGGGCAGGTACCTGAACCAAATTTTGCGTCAATTTTTTTCAACTACAAAATTAGTTTAATGATGCTGCCTTCATGAGGTTGATGTGCCAACTAAAGACAAAGATGTATGCTGACTGATTGGATTAAGTGGTGCTTGAGAGGCAACACACACACACACACACACACACACACACACACACTGTTCCATAGATCTGGAGAAGTAGATGAGATGGTAGAAGGGAGTTTAGGAGAGAAAGGATCTCCCTGTGCAGAGCAGGTAGAGAGGAAGGGAAACACTGACTTTCTGATGGAAAGGAGACTTGAGTTGGAATTTGACATATTCCTAGAATGTGAATCAGCAACTAGAGGCAGAAATCCTAAAGAACAGTAGAAAAATAATCAGGGAATCTAGATCAGAAAATTGGGGTTGAATCATAGCCCTTTCACTGCTCAGCATTGTGGTCTTGCTGAGCCTCTCCTTCTTTATGTATAAAACGGGTTTGTTGTGAAAATATGTTGTATGGTGCCTTGAACTCATAGACATGCAAAGAGTGGATGGATGGATGGATGGATGGATGGATGGATGGGTGGGTGGATGGGTGGTTAAATGGATTGATTCCAGATGGGGTAAAAGAATGGAAAGAGGAATGCTCAAGGCATTTTTATGGGTTAGTAAATATAGTAGTCTAGCTCAGCAATTTCAAGAGTGTTCATGGAAGTCTAGACCCCCACAATATTCATGGAAGGAAAAAAGTATTCTCTGGTCAATTAAATTTAAGAATGCCAGAATGATATATCCCTCTCTTGAAGATTTTCAATACATGTCAGCATGTAAATGATTCTACAAAGTCTTTCATAGCTTTATTTATACCCAGTAGTTCCCAATTTAATTATCTTCTAAACCAATTTCCCACATTAAAGCTCTTAACTTTGAAATGAACATGGCAGGGGTCTTCCTGGAATGAATTAAGTGGATGGTTAATCCCCTTTCTGTCTTTCTCTGTCTCTGTCCCTGTCTGTCTCTCCCTCTCCCTCTTTCTCTTCCTCTCCCTCTCCCTCTTTCTGTTTCTCTCAGAGGTCAGCCATATACTAAGAGGAGGAAGTAAGGCATTTCACAGAAGGCAGTAGTGGTGGCGTCTGCTTTGTGCTTTCTGTGAATATAGAGCAAAGAAAGGGGGCTCGTTAAGAAAGAGGACATTTCCTCTAAACCAGTCTGAGCTGGCAGCATCAATTCTTGCAGGCTGGCAGCTGGCCACCAGGAGACGAACAATCTGCTTAGTCATTTCTCAACAGCAAGAGCAAGTGGCTTGGAGAAGAAGCCAGATATACCCCCCTGAAAGTCAGCCAAGTGCCTCCTAAAAAGAGGAATGGGAGAGCACGGAATTCCTAGTGCCAGAAACTGACTGGGGCCATGAGGTGAGACAGATGACCTCCAGTGTCAGAGAACTGTGCCCTGCCCAAATGTCATCACCCTAAACACAGTGGCCTGGCATCACCCCTAGGCACCAAGCTCAAGTCCTCAGCTTTCCTCCTTTTACTGAAGGATGTCAGCCACAGGTGATGGTAGCTTCCACAGAGGTCTTGTGGTCAGTTTCTCTTCCTTGATTCAATCATTCATCTAGTTAATCTTTATTGAATACTTACAATGCACTGCAAAGAATAGTACCTGTCTTAGTTACTTTCTCATTGCTGAGACAAAATACCCAACACCCACAAGTTAAAGAAGAGGTTGATTTTGGCTTACTGTGTGGAGAGGTTTCAGTCCATAGTCGGCCAGTTCCAAGGCAGAGTGGCATGGCAGAAGGGAAACAGTTCATGGCATGTCAGGCAGGAAGCAGAGAAGGATTAAGGAGGAGGAATATATACCGTTCCAGGCTACACCCACACTTCTTCCCACCAGTATTCACCTCCCAACATCACACCCAGCCATAAACTTGTTGGTGGACTAATCCACTGTGGAGTATCATGCCCCCATGATCCAATCACCTCCTCAAAGCCTATGAGATTTTGCGGGGGATATCTACATATAAGCCAAACAGTACCTAAGGTCCCTGCACTATGGAGCCAATGTTTTTAGAGGAGAAAGACCAAAAAATGCGCAAGTCTACACATAACATAATGTCAGGTAGTGAGAAGTGTTTTAAAGAGAAATAAATCAGGGAGAGAATGAAAGATCAATAGATTAGGAGATAGATGGGAGAGTCAAGCCCCTTTGAAAAAGGGACATGTGAACTAAGAGCTGAATGGAACAAAGGGAGGAACTAGAATATCTGGAAGGAGAGATTTCCAAGCAGGACAGTGAGCACTGTGGCCCTAAGACAGAGTTGAGCCCAACATGAGGACAGGCAGGCAAACTGGCCACACCACATGGTGGGGGTGGGCAGGAGAGGTAAAGATGAGGTCAGTGTTTACAGGGCAGAAACCTCAACAGGTCAAAGCAATGACTTTGATTTTATTTCAAATGTGATTGGATGCTTTGAGCGAAGAAAAGAACAAAGAACTCACTCTGACTACAGTGTGAAAACTAGAAGGTAAAGAAGGCAATAGTGGGCTGAGAGAGAGAGCCCTCAGGAGGAAGCTGCCCAGTAGAGGTGAGAGGGGATGGTGACTTGCACTAAGGTGTGGGCAAGGGAGAGGGGTAAAATCTACAAAGTATTTTGAAGGTGGGGCAATGGAACCTGCTGGCCAATGGGATGCAGGCTGTGTGTGAATTACATAAACAAAGAGATTTCCAAAGTAGCTGCTTTGTTCTCAAGATGTGGAAGGTGGGAGGAACATTTTAGGGACAGAATGCTTTGGGTGTAGCACTTTAGATGAGATACCTATTGGACATCCATGTGGAAATGTTAACCTGGCAGTTGGTTTTGTGTTTTGAGCTTATCAGTCAACACGGTGGTCCCAGTATAAATCTTTAAAACCTTTTGGATCCCTACTTCCAGAAAGGATTGAACACATGATCAAATGTATTCTCTGTTAAGTCTCCATTAAGAAGGAGTCTTTAGCAAAATTTACTTAGTTCAAGATGTATTTTGTTTTAGATGGAAAAGTGAAGCCTGGAGTAATGAAGTAACTCACTCATTCAACGTCAGGCAGCAATTTGTACGTAGAGCTAGGACCAGAATCCAAATCTGAGGCACAGTCTTTATGAGCTACACCCCAATCTTGAGTCCTTTTTCCACTATTCTCAAAATTCTTTTACATTGGTTTCTTGAGCCTTTTTCTTTTCCAACTATAGAAATTTTCTTTCCCTTTTTTCTGTTTTTTAAAATTTAACCTAATGTTCTCTTCCTGCAGCTTAAGCTCATTCTCTATTTTAATCAATCTTTTCTTTTTTTCAAAATGTACATGACGTTTGCTATAACTGAGTCTTAAAACAGTAAAGTCTACATAGCTCTCTTCCAGATACTATAAGGGACTGGGTGACACGATACTCTACATAGAAGAACCAAAGAACTCCACAAAAAACTCTTAGACTTAATAACCAACATAGCAGGATATGAGACTGACATACAAAAATCATTGGCATTTGTGTACATCAACTATGAATGGGATGAGAAGGAAATTATGAAAACGATACCATTCACAATAGCATCAAGAAAAATGAAATACTTAGGAATTAATCAAACCAAGGAGATGAAAGACCTCCACAAAGAAAACTACAGTACTCTGGAAAAGATTTAAGGGGACATCAGAAAATGGAAAGATGTCCCCTGCTCCTGGATAGACAGAACAAATATTGTCAAAATGGCCACACTCCCAAAACTGTTATACAGATTCAAAGCAGTCTCAATCAAAATATCAATGCCATACTTTACAGAGTGGCAGAAAACAATCCTAGGATTCATGTGGAACCTGAAGAGACCCAGAATAGCAAAAGCAACATTGGGCAAGAAGAGCAAAGCAGGATGCCTTTCAATACCTGACCTCAAGCTTTACTGAAAAGCAATAGTGATAAAAAGGGCATAAAACTGGAACAAAAACATGAATCAGTGGAACAGAATAGAGGATAAAGAAACATCCCCAGAAACATTCAACTATTTGATCTTTGACAAAAGGACCAAAAGCATACGTTGGAGAAAATATAGGCCTATTCAACAAGTGATGCTGGGGAAACTGAATAACTGTTTGCAGCAGATTGAAACTGGACCCATACCTATCCCATGTACTAAATAAAAATAAAAATAGATCAAAGATATAAACATTAAAACAGAGACATTAAATCTACTGGAACTCAAAATAGGTAAAACACTTGAAGAATAGGTGTAGGAAGAATTTTCTAAACAGAACTGCTACAGCACAAGAATTAAAAGCAAGAATAAGCAAATGGGATTATATCAGACTAAAAAGCTGCTGTACAGCAAAAGAATCAACTAGTAGTGAAGAGACAATCTACAGAATGGGAAAAAAATTTTGCCAGTGTCTCCTCAGACACAGGACTAATATCCAGAATATATAAAGAACTCAAAAAAATTAAACTCATCTAAAATTAAAGACCCACTCAAGAAATGGGCAAGGAAAATGAACAGACATTTCACAGAGGAAGAAGTACAAATGGTCAACAGATATATGAAAAAGTGCTCAACTTCTTGGCTATTAGAGAAATGCAAACTAAAACAACGTTAAGATTCCATCTTATTCCAGCAAGAATAGCAATCATCAAGAAATCAAAAAATAGTAAATTTTGGCATGACTGTGGTGAAAAAGGAACCCTCCTACATTGTTGGTGAGAATGTAAACTACTACAACCATCATGGAAATCAGTATGGAGATTGCTAAAAGAACTAAAATTAGAAATTTCATATGACCCAGCTATCCTTCTTCTAGGTATTTTCCCCAAAGAGTTTAAGACATTATATTACAGTGACACATGCATACCAATGTTTATAGCAGCCCAATTCATAATAGCTAAGTCCTGGAAGTAGCCTGTATACCCATCAACACATGATTTGGTAAAGAAATGTGGTATCTTTATATAACAAAATACTACTTGGTTATAAAGAAGGACAAGTTTGAGACATTTTTAGGAAAATGAATGCACCTGGAAAAATATAATGTTGAGTGAAAAAATCACACATCCAAGCTTGAATACCATATGGTATCTCTCATCTCAGTAAGGCAAAATACAAACTAAGAGAAAAATAAAGGAAGGGTAGAAGGAGACAAGGAATGGATCTCTTGCAGATGAGAGGGGGTTCAGGGGACTAGAGGGGGTGAGGGGCAGGGGATAGGGTGAAGATATTCAAGGTACAGGATCCTAATAACTTCAATGAATGTGGACATTATATGCCAGAAACATGATATAAGATTAATAATATCAACAAGAATGAAAAGGGGGAAACGGGAATTAGAGGAAGAGGGAGGGAGAGAGAAGGGAGGGAATTTTTACAAAGAAACAAGTTGTATTATGTACACATACCAACTCCCCAAGATGATTGTAAAATGCATTTACTGCAAACCTGTACTAATAAATAAATTTTAAAAAACAATCATGACCAGTAAATAATGTAAAAATTTTGGTTACCATTTACAGATGAGGAAACTGAAGCATAAAAGTCAAATAAACTATATTTAATTAAACAGATATGTTGAGACACAGCCAAAACCAGAATTTAGAATGCTTTGAGTCTTAGCCCGGAGAGCTACCATGTGGGCCAGGAAAAATTTTTAAGCTCAGGTATTACCATTCTTCAGCAGCTGAGGACTTCAACACACTCTTTAGAAGGAAGAAGATAACACCACTCCAATCTTACTTTTTCCTATCTCCGCCTCTCTCCTTGATGCTCTTCTTTCTATGGCAAATATTGGCTCCTATTGGCCCAATCCATTTCTCCCTCCTGGGCACACAGCGAAACTGTTTCTCAACCTCCTTTGTAGTTAGTTACACATTTCCATGTGACTGATTTTCCACCAAAAGAATTTAAATGGAACTAACTCGCACCCTTCTCAGTCCTTGAGTCCCAGGCTCAACTGTCCATGTTTTCCCCTCTTCCTTCCATCAGCTTGATATAGACGTGCACCGTGGTGCCAAGGATTGAAGTTGGCAGGAATTAAGGTGGAAAGATCCTGCGTCCCTGTGTCACTACTTGAAGGAAAAGGTCTTCCCAAGCAGGAGAACACATTCTATGCTCTTTGTAAATAAGAAATAAATTGCTACCATGCATCAGCCATTATAAATTTTGAGATCTGTTGTCTGCAGCAGTTAGTGTATTGATCTGGGTCCGAGACAACTGTATCAAGCCCAAGTGAATATTCAGGAGAACCCATATTGTTCCACTTGGACTTTGCATAAAACTTTGGTTGAAGAAGACAGAAGAAGCTCAGAGACCAGACACCAGGGCTTCCTCACTCCAGAAAGGAAAACAGGATCCAGAGAAGGACAAATCCAGCATTGCCTAAGGTCATGAAGCTGAAAGATCTCAGCAGGACTACAGCATCATCTCCTGGCTCCTTATCCAGGGCTCTTTCCAGGAGACCAGGTCTCCATTCTGCTGACAGATAATGGGCGCAGTCCAAGACAGGCTTTAGAACAGAACTCAGATAAAATGATCAGAAATGTCTGCTGTGACTCTCCTGACTTACCCTTCATGCACTGCCCGCAAGGGAGCTGAAAAGCAGTCAATCGCCTGTCTTCCTGATAACCTTCCTCACACTTCAGGGTATATATTAAATTACGTCTCGGTTTTGCTTCTCTGGCATAGCTATGTTCTCACAAGTGCATCTCAGGATCATTAAGAAGTAAAAGCAATCAGATCACAACAGTCCACGGCCTCACAGCCTTGGTTGTGGTGATTGATACGTTGGTCCTCCCTGAATTGTCCCATACCCAGGCACTTCTATCACTTAGAGGGTCTGCAGTTCTCACTTTAAGGACAATGCTCCGGTGGAAGGAACAGGGGACGGGGTGGACTGAGCCTATATTGCAACAGATACTCTGAGCTTTACCCCTCTTTCAGGCAGAGCACATACAAATAAATACATTTCAAACACTAGCCCAGTGCTGTTGCTCTTTTCTGATTCACACCCCTATCAATAAAAGTATTTTGACCACATAACACCATATATAAATAATGTCTATTTAAATATAATGATATTCATGTGGTACGCATGAATCAATTGTGTATACCGTATAATATAGCATTTGTGAAAATGGACAGTTTTCAAGGGTGAGATTTTTAGAAACCAAATATAAGTAAAAGTACCAATAGTTTTTTCCATGGCTCTCGTGGACTGTTCCACAAACTCCCCTTTTCAGAGAACCCTTGGTTCATCAAAGCCTTTGAAGTGAAGTCACAAACTGGCTGCCTACAGCCCAAATGTAGGCCACAGATGTGTTACGTTTGGCTTGAACAATGTTTTCTAACTATTCTATTGGTTTCTAACACTTAAAAGTTGGACACATTCTCATAAAAATTTGGACATTTTCCCCCATTTTATTCACAGATTTATCCTCCATGTTTGATGCATAGTAGGCACTCAATATTTATTTGTTTAATTGAATTTCCAACTTCTCTCCCCAAAAAATGTGGCTGGCATTTTTTCCTGGCAGTAATCACCTGGAGCTGAGTAGGAATTACTCCCTTTAGCAGGCTACTGGCTCACAGTCCTGAACCACAGGCCCCACCATTCCCTGTTGTCCTCTACCAGTAGGTAGCTTCACTCATGCCTGTTTCCTGTACAGCCCTATCAGTATGTGAACAGGCACTTGTCTCAAGGTTTTGGGTTACGTGGTAGCCTCCATCACCACCCATTAGGTTAAGCAAAAACAATATTCCGTTTGGAATCCCCAGTCACTGAAACCTATGAGTATGACCCTGATTCTGCCAATGACCGTCCTTGGGGGATTTGCTCTCTAAGGCATTTGGCAATCTGGAAAATAGGAACAGCAATTCCTTCTTCACGGGTTGTTTGACAATCAAAATAAATACGATAATATCCGTACGCTGCTTTGTAAATGGCAAAGTACTATGAAAATGCAAAAGCTTATCATCGTTATAACTGCATTTTTCCTGCAAAAGGCCTAGCTGGAGATGGAGTAAAGAATCCTAATGTCAACCCTGGGAGCTGGCCATCCTCCTCTTCACTCACCACATGTTTCCATACACCCACCTCCCAGACCTGCTCTTTGGATTTTAAGGTTCAGTGGAAGACAAATGAAGGGACTGGCTGCAAAGAGCAACCCACTGAATGTTGGGTTCAGTTTCTTCCACTAATATTCACTCCTTATTTCACTCTTTCTTGTTTTTAAGTCATTAAACTTTTGTGACTTAATGCACTACCAGACTCTGAGCCCAATGCATTACCCCGGAGACCAGAGCTGCAGCCAGAGTCTTTCCACTCTGGACCCCAAGAGCAGGACCCTAATCCTCTACCTTTGTTTCCCTCCATACAGACCTCTCTTAGAATTCTAATCTTGTTATTCACCCCTTGGAAACATGCCCAAGATAGCTCTCCTCTGCCACCTTTTTATCAGCAGAGAGACTATTTCTGTCACATTTAAGACTAGCTTCCCAGCAGCGCAGCCCTCCTTCCTGCTCCTTCCTCTCTTCATTCAGTTCTAGCCCCCCTGTAAATGTTTTTGCTGGATATAGGTTAAATTACATAAAATTATCAATATTCAACTATTTATGACCTAGGATAGGGGATAATTGCTTATGGTTCGACTAAATACATTTGATCCAGGCGCCCAGCTTTGGGGGTTTCTATAATCTCCAAATCTTCCTATTTTAAGCCAAAGCCAGTGTTCTTGTCTATTTTTTGTGATAATTGCACTGTGGCCCTAAGACAAACACTGTGGCATCTTAAATACGCTCTAGGGCTTCCTTCCTCACAGACCTGAGCTATGGTTACCATACAATTCTTTGAACTAAAAACTCCAGTAAACAAATATATTTGGAATAAAACAGATTCTTGTCTCTTCAGCTTCTCTCCTGGTTCCTTTGGAGAGAAAAAAATGATACCATATACACTACTACTTTAAGGAAGACAGGCATTATCTCAGGATCTCCCACCTCCTGCCATCTAGAAAATTCCACATTTCCCCTCTTGTTCTTTCAACCCTTTGCGAGTTTCCAAAATCCCCTACCTCTTGCATTTTGGTTGTTCCGTCCATCAGCAGGAACTCTCATGGTGCCTGCTTTCTTGCTTAATGCCCTCCCTGAGCATCACCTACTCTTAAACGTAGTGGAGAAAATTCTGGGAGAATCCCCTCTCCCGCCCCCACAAACACCTGCTGATATCTAGAATTCTATATGTTAGCATATCTTAGACCATTGGGTCT
Source organism: Erethizon dorsatum (assembly GCA_028451465.1). Taxonomy (NCBI): domain Eukaryota; kingdom Metazoa; phylum Chordata; class Mammalia; order Rodentia; family Erethizontidae; genus Erethizon; species Erethizon dorsatum. Next base: position 20,124,644 of record CM051835.1, read on the forward strand.
GCCATAGCAATATAACATAGACTAAGTAACTTTTAAACAACATAAATTTATTTCTCTTTAGTTTTGGAGACTGGGAAATCCAAGATCAAGGCACCCACATGTTTGTTGTCTGGTGAGGATTGCTTTCTGGCTTCAGATGGCCAAATCTTGTATGTCTTCACATGGTGGAGGAGGTAGGTATCTCCCGGGGGTCTCCTTTGCTAGGGCACTAATCCCATTCAGTGAGGTTCTGAACTCATGGCCGAATCACTGCCCAAAAGCTCTACCTCTTTATACCATCCCCTTGAGGGTTAGAATTTCAACACGCAAATTCAGGGGGAACCCAACATTCAGAATGTGGCATAGCAGAAATCCTGTGATATTAAACATTGCTCTCTCTTATGTGTATCTGCTTTTAAAAGTCAAAGACCTCACACGTTAAATGTTTCTGAAACAATTCTTTGGAATGCTATTGTTTCAAGGGATATTCTTGGATAGTCATAAAAATGAGTTATTTGGTCAAATAAATTCAGGAATTGCTACATGCCACAGCCCCCAGAGCAAGTTTCATAACACAAAGCATCATATTAAAGGCTTAGGAAGACCTTGTGGTAAGGAACTCTGTTTAACTTCGTTTAATCTAGTGTTTCCAAAACTTATTTAACAATGGAAATTTTTTTCTTAATGAGATTTTTTTTGTGTGTCACTTCCTGGGCCTTTATGTCATAAGAACAGACTCCATGAACACTGCTATAATCCTTCAGGGATGTTGCAGTTTAGATCTAGAATGTCCCTTCTTTACTGTTTTGATTCCCCTGTCCCTTATTCCCAATCCCTGACATCACATTCTTGAACACTTTTATCACTCATTCCTTCCCTCCCTTTAGTCCAAGCTATCAGAGTCCCTTTCAGGGTGGTGACTGGCCGCAGTCTCCATGGAGATAATGTAACAATGTTGGTGAAACCTTCTACCAGCTCATGATGTACCCTTCTGTTGGACTTCCTCCTTTCTCTCCTCCCTACTTCTCCTATAGCTGGAGCTGTCCTGAAGTCATAATTAATATTTACCATCTCCCTCCTCCACCACTTTTTGTGGGTTCCTTCCTTCTCAGTCAGCACTGCAGCTTGTCTGAGTTGCTTTCTTGATGGGGCATCACCAAGACTCAGAGAAGGGTCTGAGTCTTTAGTTGTCTTGTCCTCGTTAGACCATCTCTGCTGAAACTGTTCATTCACCAATATAGATGTTGATGAATTCCACTCTGCCCTTCATTATATGGAAGCCACCACAGTTCTTCATATTTACTAGGGTTAATTAACCACTAGTAAAGTAATTCCTTTCTTTGCCTATTAGTCCGCTGGCATAGGAGCCTAAAATGACCTAGCAGTGATGGTAATGGTAGAGGCTTCAAGATACACCATCACTGGTTTTTTACCTTAAAGAGGTGTGTTGGTGTATCAGTCAACGTTCCATACTGTAACAAAATACCTGAGATATTCAGCCTTTCCTGATTCAGGAAGTCAACCTTTCCTAAAAAGAGGAAAGGTTTATCTCGGCTCACAGTTTTGGAGGTTTTAGTACATATTCAACTGGCTTTAGGCCTATGGCAAGCCAGTACATTATGGTGGAAATACATGGCAGAGGAAACTTCTCACCTCATAGTAGCCAGGAAGTAAAAGAGAGAGACAGGAAGGGGCTAGTGTTCCAACATCTCCTTCAAAAATGGGTCCCCAAAGACCTAACTTCTTTCCACTAGGCCCCACCTGCTAAATGTTCCACCATCTCTCAATAGCACTGTGGCCTGGCAACCAAGCCTTCAACAAGGACCTTTGGGGGACATTAATGATCAAAACTGTAGCATTTGTTATGCTCCAAACCAGTGGGACTCTGGAAACTTACTCACAATAGCTGATCTCTGAATCTTTGGATTCTGACACGCATTTGTCTTAGCAGAGCCACTTCCATCTCACAAATCCAATTAGCGTGATTCATCAGGGCTGTGAACAGAGATCAGGCAAGGCTGTTCTAAAGATTAAATCCGCATCACAGAGAAAGCACTTAACATACAGGTTTCTTCTTTCACCCAAGTCATTTATTTATTGTCCTCCTTAATGCAATGTACTTTCTTTTTTTTTTCTTGTGGGTACCAGGGGTCAAACTCAGGACCTTGTGCACCAGCAGGCGCCCGTGTGACTGAGCGTTATCACCGGCCCTTTTTTCGTATGTGGGTACCAGGAGTCAAACTCAGGACCTTGCGCTTGCCAGGCAGGCGCTTATGCCACTGAGCTATCTCGCCGGCCCAATGCAGTGTACTTTCCTAGACATTAGCTATGGAATACCTATCTCATGAGTTTGATCCAATGAATTTGGCCCATGCTTCCCTTCTCAGGAAACCTACCTTTATGATCTGCAAAACTGTGATCTCCCTGGAACATTAACCAGACCATGTTAATTGTTGAGAACTCTTCAGACTCAGGAAGTTCCTAGCACAAAAATCTGTTGACTTAAACTGAGTTATCTGAGTTAGACTGATTCAGGGAGTCTCTAAACAATTCCCAGGAGGCATTTCTGTCTTTGTCCAAATTCTCTGGCTCGGGTACAAAAATGGAAAAACAAGGATTTTCACTAAGATTTTTCTCTGTGGTCCTCTTCCCTAATGGCTGCCTTTCTTAGGGTGCATTTAACCTCTAGAGTTTCCTTGACTCATATGTGCAAATTGTAGCCCAGAAGAGCAGCAGCAGGTGGACAGTTGTGGCTCTGGAGGCAGAGCCTTGCCACCAAGACATATGGAAATATTTTGTACAATATCACAGCTGACCTTTATCCACTCCTCTCCCATGTTATATCATCTTAACATTTACCATGCACCTGCTGTGTGTTAAGCACTCTGCTTTTATATAGATTAGCTCATTTCATGAAGAGCAGAAATTCCAGATTATCTCTGGGCTGGTAGAGTTCAGCGATATTCTTGGGTTGCTGGCCTGTTTCCAGATCTGATAAATGAGTGTGTGTGCTATCTGATCTCTCAGTGTTCTTCCAATCCACATTTGCTAAAAATTCCAAACAGCTCTGAGATCTAGTTTCTTGTGCTAACATAAGCCCCAGTGGAGTTTCCAAGCCTCTCCTAAATTCAGCTTTCCCCCAGCGAGTGAAGCCTGAGCCAGGACCTGGAGCGCAGATGGCTTAGGTTTTGAAACGCCCCCAGGAAGGAGTTCAGAAGTGAAAGAGAGAGATAGGGAAGCAGGGAGGAGAGAATGGAGGAAGTCTAACACAAGGGAGCTGGTCACCACTATCGGAAACTGACGCTCAGTCTCGCTGGGATCCTCTGAAGAGCCGAATAGAATGAGCCTCGAAAATGTGTCTTGGAGGGTGTGATAGTTAACTGATTGTGTCAACCTGAGTAAGAAGTGCCCGACTAATTGGATTAGCATAGTTCTGGGTGCAGCTGAAGGGATTTACTGAAAACAGAAGACCCACCCTGGGTGTGAGTGGCACCAACCAATAGGCTTGGCGCCTGAATGGAAGAAAAGGAAAATGAAGAAGGAAGGCTCACTCTGTTTCTCCGGAGGAGCTCCAGTCTTCACCTTGGTCGTAGTCTCCCAGCTTCCAGAACAGACTCTTAGCACTTCCAGTGCAGATGCTTCAGCATCCTGATTCAGACTCGCACAAGACACCACAGTGCGCTCCCAGCCTTCTGACTTTGACTGGATCCTTCCGATCTCCAGGGCACAGATAGCCTTTCTTGCACCTTTCACACCTGATTCTGCAGGTGGCCATTGTAAGCCCACCTTTAAATCCTTGCATATTTAAATATCTTCTATTAAATTTGTTTCTCTAGTGAGCACTGACTAATACAGGATAGGAAGAGAAGAACATTTATCCATTGGCTTCTGTATTAATTCATTTTCTTAGAAGGCCTATAAGGAAATACCTCAGGCAGGCTAATTTTACAAAGAAAGAAGTTTATTTAGCTCTCGGTGAGGTTCAAGGGTAGGGCACTGGCATTGCTGCATTCTGGTGAAGGCATCATGGTAGATTGGCATCATAACAGTGGGAGCAGGTTCAGGGGCCAGAGAGCACATTGTAAAACAGGAAGCCAGAGAGAAATTCAAGGGTTAGCTCCAACAAGAACAAACTCAGGGTCTCCTGAAAACTAGCTTAATCCTTTCCCCCAATGACCTGAGGACTTCCCATAAGCATCACCTCTTAAAGGTCCCACCACCTCCCAACACTGCCACCTTGAGGACCCAGCCTCCAACACATAGACACTTGGGGAATAAACCACATCCACCCCATGGGAGCTCCCATCCCCCACTGGTCAAAGGTTGTCCCCTGGGGGCTAAGTACCTTCAATTTGTAGTCATGCCCATGCCCAGCATTTCCAGACAGTAATGCCAGAGAAGCTCTAGGAGAAAACCCAAGATACAAGATGCACCTTAAACAAAGTTAGTCAGGGCCTTCAAGTTGGTTGCTATAATAATGGTATAAAAGGTGGGCCAAGAATGTGTACAATTAGGATTTTCCAAATTGAACAAAAAATATAGTGTGTTCAGTTAAATTTGAATTATAGATAAATAAAAAATTATAAGTGACCATAAGTATGTTTCACGAAATATTTGGGAAACAGTTATGCTAAATAGGTCATTCACTGCTTATCTGAAATTCAGACTGGACTAGGTACTGTGCACTTCATCTGAGAGACCTAATGCACAGCTGGGCATTGGAGGAGTACACTGCAAAGCCTCAGCCTCTTCCCTGCGATCTCCTCTAAGGACTTTATCTATCTGCCTTGTCGTCTTTAAATTTCTCATTTCACCAAGCCTTGAGCACAGACATTGCTCAATTATGAGTGAAGAGCTGTGATTTATCTGCACAATGAAGCAGGAGCAGTAACAGGACAAAACACAGCAGAGCAGAATAAAATGGGACACAGATGGACTCTAAGCAGCTCCTCTTTCCCTGGAACGGCGCTGTCCCATAAAGTAGCTGCCAGTCACATACCTCCATTGAAATTCAAATATAAATAAGTAAAATGCGGCTCTTCAGCAGTACACAACGCATTTCAAGTGCTCCAGAGGCGCGCGTGGCTAATGGCCACCATGCTGGATGGTGCAGACAGTGCGCTCTTCCATCATCACAGGAAGTTCCCTGGAGCAATCCTGCAAGAGCCAAGGGATCCTTTATAGCTTAACCCCAACCACATTTGGCCAGCTCATTGCCTGCCACACCCACCCCAGAGGCTCCCTTATTCTCTACAGCAAACCACATGTTCTTCCTGGCCAGCACGTGCACGCGCCCATGACATTTTCCATAGGGTTTCTTTGGTGAGAACGCCCTCACTACCTGTACCCTACCCCGCCCTCTGTGCCTGTCTGCTGAGAGCCCTGGTCACACTGAGGGTCCATGATCCTCCCAGGAAGAAGCAGCCTCTTCCCCGCTATAGCTTCACAAGCAGCGTCTCCTTTACACCAGCCACACCGTGCCAGGCTCGCATTTACGCGAAGCTCCCCCTTGCTAGTCTATGAAGACCTTTCGGACAAGGACTTGGTCTCACTTATTCATTTTTATTTTATTCCTCTTTTTACTGTTATTTTATCTTTTTTTTTCTCCCTGATGGAAGGAATATACTTTTATTTTTAATTGAAAAACAATAATTGCATATATATGTAGGGCACAATGTAATGCTTTGCTGTATGTGCTATACACACTATGGAATGATTAAGTCAAGCTAATTAACACCCCAGCACCTCCCATAGATGTGTGCGTGTGTGTGTTTTGAACATTTAAAATCTCCTCTCAGAAATTTAAAATAATATATTAGTATTATTAACTACAGTCCTCATGCTGAGCAATAGAAACTTCTTCCTCCAGTCTCACTGCAACATTGCGACATCCACCATCCCCCTTCTCCCTCCGTAGCTTCTGGAAGCCATCATTCCACTCCCTACTTGTGTGAGTTTAACTTTTCTTACCTTCCACACATGAGTGACATGATGAAGTGTAGTCTTTCTGAATCTGGTTTGTTTCACTAGCATAGTGGCCCCCAGGTTCATCCAGGTTGTTGAAAAGGATGGGGTTCCTTTTTTAAGGCTGAATAGTACTCCACTGTGTACCACAGTTTATTTTCGTATCCTCTGGTTAAATTGAGAGATTGGCAGAGACAAGGCACTTGGTCAGTGTCCAGATCAGTTCCCTTCAGGGTTTGCCTGGGGGTCCTATCCCTGGCTCCCTCTCTTCCTCATTGCATTGGTCCTCAGCTTTGGCCCAGGCTCCAGTGTCCAGTTTTGAAGGAACGGCTCACCCACAGCCTCTACTTCCTTCCAGAGACAGTGCAGCCTTGGAAGCCAGAGCCGGAAACAGGAGCTCAGACCTCACTGGTGGCACTGGGGAAGAGACCAGCTGAAGCCCCAGGCCCTGAACTCTTCTCTGTAGGAGAGACCAGGCTGCTGGAAGGCGGCAAGGAAGAGCTATCTCTGAAAACACACGCATGCACGCACACGCTGGCCATTCTTCTCCAGTGGCTTATTCTGTCTGACCTCTCTGGCGTCCCACATGGGCATTCTCCTCAAGGCACAGCCCCACGCACCTGCCCCAATGAGCCCTGGGGTCCAGCAGAGCCTCCTGTGGCTGAGCACCCCCACGCCTGCTGCCTAAGCCCCTTCCAAACGTGCTTACCCGCCATTCCTCACCACCTCTCCCACCATGTCTTCTCCTCCTGTGTTTCTTTTCTGGGTTACATGTCCTAACATCCTCAACCTCCCTTGCCAGAAACCTCCCTGACAAACCTGGTGCCTCTTCCTCCTCCCCTGAAGCCCCCTTCTGTGGTCAGTCAGAAGACCCTGCCCTCTGGACACCTGCAGTGGCCTGCACCCCTGCTTCACTTCTGATATATGATTCTCGCTGCCGCTGGACTTATGGCGACCTTGCCTCTCCCAAGAGCTCTGTGACTTCTTCCATCCACCCAGTCAGAATCATCTTTCTAAAATACAAATCACTGTTCTCCTGAGGCCTCTGTTCTTCCCTCTGCCCACAAAACCAAACTCCTTGCACAAGTCACTCCCAGATCTGACCCCTGCTTGGCTGCCTGCCCTTCCCTGGAACACGCCTTGCGCTTTCCCACTCATCTGCCTTTTGTCCACCTGCCATGTTCCCGCCCACACACAGGCTTCACCCCTCTGTGTAACAAGTCTGGGGACGGGAGGGCTGCCTGCCATCCTCACTGTGGTTGCCCGCCCCAGTCCATGCCCGACTCCCATTTATGCAAGCTGAAACCTTGAGAAAGGCAGCAAACCTCACTGGGCCTCAGTTTTTCCATCCTCAAAACAGGATGATAGGTTACCTGCTAGCAGGTGAGCAGGTTGGGTGAGGTCCATTAAAAGCACGCAGCATCGTGCCAGGTGCAGAGCTGTTCCTTTCCATCACCGCTAATATTGCTGTCATCGCTCAGGCAGATTTCGTCAAACCTGCCTCCTCCCTTCGACCACATGTGCTTGAATCCAGCATGGGGCTTAAATCTCGGCTTTGTAAGGAGCTTGGTTTTGCCTGTGGCCACCTCACTCAAAGAGCGCAGGGATCAAGTCTGGTACAACTGGCACCTCCCCAAGAAGAGCGCAGGTGCGCTACTCCGTGTCCACTGAGTTCATTCTGTACCTTTCCTTGGCTCCCCATCCACTCCCAATAAAGGCCTTTTTGCTGTGTGAGGGTCTAAGAGTGTGAAGGTATCTGTGCGAATGAAAAGGTGACAAATGTGTGACAAATGCGTGCGCATGATTGAGAGCGCGTGAATGTGTCTATGTAAGTAAGCACGCGAGTGTGTCTGTAAAAGCATGCACAGGTGCATGTAAGAATGTGTACTGTGAGCATGTGTGTGAGTATATGTGGGTGCCTCCGAATGTATGTGAGTGTGCCTATGTGTGCATGTGAATGAAACGTGGCTCGGTGCCTGTGTGAGTGTGCGTGCAAGTGGGCAGGTATGAGGTGTACGTGAGTGTGCATGTGTATATGTATGAGTGTTCGTGGTAGTGTATGAGAATGTGTGCACATGGGTGAGCAATGAGAAGGTGCAAGGCTGGGAGTGTGTACTGGACAAGGCCTCTTTCCAGTTTCCCACCCCACCTAGTTACACTTAGAAGAGTCAAAATGCCTGCGCGCCCGCTGCCCATTGTCCGGATACAATCATACAAAGCTACAGTGCACTTATTCAGCTCGTTTCCACTCCCGTCTCCCCCTGCTACCTTGCAGAGTACAGAGAGCCAACAGAAATCAGGCAAGCTCACCGGCCACGAGTGATGCAGCCCCCCTGCCTCCAGAAGGGCGCAGACGACTTTGGGTCATGTCCTCGAGACCTGCAGGGCTGGGTGAGGGGAGTTTGCTCTTCTGCACCATAAGGCCAGCCATGTTTCCTGAGCACTTGCTATGTGCTAGGCATTTTACTCATCACCAACAAGCGACACTTGCCCAGAGTCTCACAGCTAGGGAGTGACAGATCCCTGGTTCAGTCCAGGAAGCGTGACGATGTTTGTTGTGTAAAGTGGATCGGTGATGCTGTGGGTGTGACTGTGGGCTTTATTGTCACAAATGGCTGTTTGGGGTTTTGTCCCACTGCTGTGCTGATGAGATGTGAAATTTTTTAAAAAGCGGGTGCGTGTGCGTGTGTGTGCGTGTGCGTGCGTGTGTGTGCGTGTGTGCGCGCGTGCGCGTGTGTGTACGTGTGTGTTTGCGTGCGTGTGTATGTGCGCGCACGTGTGTGCGTGTCTCGGTAACCCAGAAATGAAAACTGGCGACTTGGGCAAGGGCCAGAAAAAAGAGAGGAAGAATGGCAGCCCAAGCAAGGCCTCATGGGTTGCAAATGCTCAACCGCGCGGGTCTGAAAATCACCCCTCTGGGGTTGGAGCCCAGTGTAAGCGACCTGGGCCTGGAGGATCAGCCTGATACCAGGCGAGTGCCAGCTGGACCGTAGGTGGCAGCAATTTGTTCCTGGTGGAAGCCAAGCCACTTGGAGTTGTCAGATCAGCAGATGTAAGGGCAGGCTGGGGCTGCAGGAGCCCGAGCTAGCGTGGAACCCATGGCTGCTGCTACTCCCTCGCACTGGCAGAGGGACTGTAGTGATCATTCTCAGAATGAGCCCCCAAGACCACAGACAGCAGGATCCCCTGGGGTGTTTGCTACACTGACATTCTTGAGCCTCCCCTTTCTGAGTCGGTCTGTGAGAAGGGACCTTGAAATCTACGTTTTTAACAACCACCTCTGGTGGTTCTGGCTTCCTCAGAAACAACCTGAGAGAAGGAATCCTAAGTAGTAACTATAGACAAGGGGCCCCCAGCAGCTAGTGAGGAAATGGAGGAAAGAGGAAGCCAGGCAAGGGTGAAAGCTCCGGGAAAAGTCCTGCAGAGAGTGGCTTCCTGGGTGTCCCTCCAGGGACTCTGCAGTGTCACCACGCAGCAGAGCCAGCCACCCCAAGTCCTTCAGGAATTCCAATCTGCTCGCACTTAAGACTTTGCCACCTGACTTCTTCTTAGCGTGGAGAATGACAGAGACAGGTTCTGTTCACACAATACTGCAGAGCGGCTGAACGAGTCGGGAGCAGCCCACCGGCAAGACGGAGCTGTGAGCGCAAGCATACCCAGGCCTGCACCAGGGATAGCTCCTGGGGCACGACCCCTAATTAGGCCTGTGGCCAGCCGTGGCTCAAGAGAGCTTCCAGCTGCCTGATGCTGAGTATCATGGTAACAGGGTCCTGCCTCTGGAACTGGATTGTTTCCGCCTTGGGTGAACCATCAGGGGAAGGTCAGAGAATCCACAGGGACAAGAGTGAAGGGTTATTTAAGCTAACGTGGTCACACCTGTGTGACTACAATGCCGATTTAATAACTTCAGGTCTGAATGGGGCCTGAGACGTGCTTCATTCGAGAGTGAAGGCAGGGATAAGAAGCGACTGCTCACTTCATTCAAGCGTCTTCAACACTGCCAGGAATCATGTTCGAGTAGATGCACTCTGGTTGGCTTGTGACACAGAGGACACTCTGGGAGTGACATGCTTACTATAAGATGAGAGAAAGGTGTTTTCAAGTATTTATAATTATGGTTAGAGTTCCCTAGGACACCTGCCTCAGATTCACCTAGGAGCATGTTCAGTATAATTTCCGGCTCTTCCCCAGACCTACTGAGGCAGAGTCAATGTTGGGGGAGTGAAGTGCAGGGCAAGTAACTGTCCTTTGATTTTCTACACACTAAAATTTGAGAATCACTGCTAAGGAAATCTCTTCTCATGTTCCCACCCCTGGGGTCAAAAACAATAGCTGGTATAGTGGACTTCCAAGGCATGAGTATTACCCACTGATTATTTCTTAACTATGCCTCATAGGCAATAAGGCATAAGATAAGGCAGAGCCAGCCAGAAGGCAGGTTCTTAGAAACAGGATACCTGGAATCTTATAGACACCACTAGGAAGAATTCAAGCAGGAGGGCATGCATTCATCCCCTAGGCCACCAAGGGCCAGCTTCCTGTTCTGCCTATGCAACAAGTCACCTACTGTGATCACCATCCAGCAGAGGATAGGAAGATGGCACCTGGAGGAAAGAAAAGTGAAAGAAAAAGACCTGAAAGGAGTGAAGATGGTTCAAAATATGGTGTGTCAGTCAAACCAGATCACCCTCCCCTCTGACCACAAAAAGCTAACTGTAAAACTGAGAGTGTGCTGGGTGTGGTGGCACTCCTGAAATCCCAGAACTCTGAGGGTGAGGCAGGAGGACCACAAGTTCAAGCCAGGCCTGGACAATTTAGCAACTTAGCGAGATCCTATCTTAAAATAAAAAGGGAGTGGGGACGTAGTGCAGTGTAAAGTCCCTGGGTTGAATTCCCAGTACCAAAAGCACCTGAGCCTGAGAGCACTTCAAAAACAGCATAGCTGTCTTCAAACTAGAAGAGGCATTTGAAGGAATTAGAACCAAGGGGGGAAAAAAAAAAAAGTGTCGACAACTTTACAAATGGTGCATTGGTTCAACATCAGGAACAGGATGGGAAAGAAAAACACAGCAACAAAAAAGAAGGCCAAAAAGTAATTGTAGGATATATTACGAATAATGTTACCAGTATGCAGACCAATGGAAAAGAGAAATAATTGTTTCATCACTACTTTGCACAACAATCTGCTGTAAGAAAGAACAATTCTCCGTTCCATGATCAAATCTCCACCCCACTTCTTTGATTGATTATTGTGCTCATTACCTTCATCACCAATATTTTACACACAACTATCTCAAGGTGTTGGATTGATTAGGGTCAACCCTTTTGTTAGTAAATAAATGTATATTTTTTCTTAAAAATATAAAATGAAAGAATTCAAGCAAGAGGCAAACACCCAATAGAGCTTCTAACTGTGATCCCAATGCAGAAGTTATTATTCAGGTATGTGCTTGTAGGACTTAGTAAAGTTCAGAAATGTGTATAACATCTCCATCTTAAATAAAACAAAGATGTGAGCAGGTGGGATGGGAAATGATGGGCTTGTCTTTGGTGGCAGTGGAAATAAGAGTTAAGGGAAAGAGTATCCCATTCTACAATCAGTCTTTGGGGGAGAAGCAGAGCAAGGAATAGAATGGAGGGTGACAGAGAGGAGGGTGAGAAGGCAGGAAGGTGAGACACAGCCAAGCCTCCCTCTGGCCTGGAAGCTCTAGGGAGCACAAATGGACATCTGATAACTGCCCCATGCCAGATGTGATAATAGGTGCTCTCTCCACTTCCTGAGACTCTGATCAAGGGAGAGAAAAACAGAATAAGATCTCATCAGCAAGTGACAGATTGCAAGGGTGGGACTCAGCAAATCTTGGAACGAGGAGGTACAACACTTGAACACAGACTCTAAGTCTAATTGGCTTTAGGTTGCAATACGTAGAAAAGTAAGGGTCCAGAAACTAACTTCCTTCCTTCCTTCCTTCCTTCCTTCCTCTCTCCCTCCCTTCCTTCTTACCTTCTGTGTTGCTGACACTATGGGCCAGAAAAGAAATAGTTTATCAAGCATCTTCCTCTCCATTATGTTCATGATGCTTGACATTCACTCCAAGAAGTATGACTAGCATTATTCTTATTTTAAACGATGTAGGAACTGCTAATTCCCACAGCTAGACCCTTACTTTATAGTCTCGCCTTCACCTTTTCCTTTCTGAGACAGCTGTTGAACAAACTCAGCCACCCTCGTGAGCTCCTGCTCCACACCTGCCGAGGTTGCCATAAGAACAGGGACGAGCTGGGACTGAGAAAAACCGCCTCGGCATGCAGCCTGAATGTCCAGAGTCATGGGCCATGCCAAGGCTGGGCTCCAGCATGAAGCTAAATCTCCCCTCCCCCTTGACACCTCCCACCCTAGCCAAGGTGGCAGGGGGCAGGAGACCAAAGGAAAGAACATGTTAACTATCTACAAATCTCATGAGACTTGTGAACACTGTGAACCAGAACACGACGTGTTCCCACTCCACAGGGGCACCAGGCCTGGGAGCTGGGGCACAGGCAGAGGCACCTGCTAAAGGGTGAAAATAGGAAGTTGAGGGTGGCAGGAGCCTGAGCTAAAAGGATCAGGATACAGGATTGAGGGTGGGGGTCAGGACACAGTTTGTTGAAGGGCAAGTGGGCAGGTTGAGCTAAGCGTGGTTGGAAGAGTTGTCAGCCTCACCACCAGACGTGGGCAGGCAGAGCTCGCTGCCCCTGCCCCCTGGGGGCACCTAGGCTGGGCCGAGAAGAGGAAAGTGCCAGCCCTACCTCCTAGAGCTGAGGGGATGAGAAGGGAAGGAAGACAAGGGCGGCCTTTGAGGGGAGGCTGGGGTGGGGTAAGAAGAGAACTGTGGCCTGAACCTAGAGTCCCACTGACCTGGAACTTCACTCTTTTTGGTTGCCGTGATAGCAAGAATGAAAGATGAGGAAAACAAACGAACAAAACATGTAGAACTTCTCTCTCAACCTCCCTTGACCTTGCAAAAAAGTAGCCCCATTGGGTGATTAGAGGGAGTACATGAGCCAGTTTAATAGAGAGTCCCCAAATCCGCCACAAGGAGCAGTAGCTCTAGCTGGGCCCGCCTCTTCCACTCCCAGCCTGGGATGGGAGAATTATCAGGATAAACTGCCCCGAGGTTGGCGCCAGCCTGGGTCATCCAATCTTGGGAAGCCCTGGCCAATCCCTCATCTCTGCAGCTGTCAGGCAGCCTCGGCAGGCTCAGCTCTGGTTACAGGCATGAGCAGGCACAGAAGCCACTGGCCCAGGCATGAAGCATGGCTGGGTATCCTAACTTGGGGGGTGGGGTCAGAAGGGTGAAGGAGGGATTTGCAAAGTGGCTGCTCCCTTTCTCTGCTCTTCACCTCCTCCTCCATACATCTGACATTTCTCCAGAGACTACAAGACCTTCCTTTCCTGTATCTTTAGGGCATTCAGCCAAGAACTGCAGAAGACCAGAGCAAGCATGCACCATTCAGGCTTCCAAGGTGAATTCAGCAGCCCAAAAGAAGGGGCCTTGCTTACTCAGGAAAAGAAACTGGAAGTCCAAAGCTTCCCTACATCCAAAAGGAGGAGATGGTGGGGCTGGGATCTTCTGCTTGGTGGCTGAGAACTTCAGAAAGCAGATGATACTTGGGATGGGGAGAAATCCTCAGCCTGGTCTATGAGTTCCTAATAGTGTGTAGAACCAAAATAGAGTACAAGAAATCCCCGGAAGCTGAACCACATAATATTAATCCAGGCAAACAGATCAGCTAATAAAAGGACAGAAAGACTGGCTTAACTCAGACTGGCTTAACTCGATACCACTTCAAGCTTGCCCATTGGTAGACTTATTGAATTTACTTGTAGCTCTTATTTAACAATTACTATACTTCAATTCTAGATCAGATTAAGGCATTAAGTTGCTACTATTTAACGTCTCTGCAACCTTGGGAATCTCTTCACCTCTCTGTTAGTCCTCTTCCTTCCTATAAAATGCAGGGGTCTTTGAAACTAATCACTTTAGTGAGCTAATCAATCCACATTTATACATGAATCACAGCCTCTCTTATTTTTTTGTTTTTTTTTTTTTTTTATTGTGAGTACCGGGGGGTTGACCTCAGGACCTTGCGCGCCAGCAGGCGCCCATGCCGCTGAGCGATATCACCGGCCCCTTTTTCGTATGTGGGATCCGGGAGTCGAACTCGGGCCCTCGCGCTTGCAAGGCAGGCGCTTATGCCGCTGAGCCATCTCACCCGCCCCATCTCTTATTTTGATAATGTAAAAAGACAGAGGTGATTAGGAGACGAAGGGGCCTTTTGTTTTTTTTAATTTATTTATTTATTTTTTTTTTGTGGGTACCAGGGGTCAACCTCAGGACCTTGCACGCCAGCAGGCGCCCGTGCCACTGAGCTATATCACCGGCCCCTTTTTTCATATGTGGGTTCCAAGAGGCAAAGGCCTTTTGAAACTAGGGTGAAAGACCATCCCAAAAGGAAGGATCAAAAAAAAAGGGCAACAGAAAACAGAATACAAACTCCCAAAGCCTGGGCCAGGGGACCCAGAGGAGGCAGGGTACATTTCCAACAAGGCCAGGCCAGACCAGGGAGAAATGCTGTGGTTTGAGTTATGCAGCAACCAAAATACTCTGCTTTCTATCATTTATGAAGTAGGTTTGTGTAGGCTTGACTTGTGTATGTATGTGTGTGCATGTGTATGTGTGTGTGTGTGTGTGTGTGTGTGCGTGCCTGTGTGGGTTAACTTGGCTGACTTAAAACTTCCTTCCCAGGGATTAATGAGAATATCGGTGTATGACAACATGCACCCTGAATATAGGTCACAGCATCACAGAGTGTTGTTGCAGGGAGAGGTATTTAAGGACCACACTCGCAGAGTACGCACACCCACACACACACATACCCACACACACAGTGGCTTAACAAATGCACACTAAATGGAGACTCCTCATCACTGAGTTAGGGCATTGTTCATCCATTCGACACTTATTGCATACGTATTATATGCTGAACTCTATGCTAAAACTAGACCAGTTGCACAAATTTATCTGCTAGAACAAAGAAAACTTGATGCAGGGCTGTTTAGCCATTTAATCAAAGAGCTGAACTATTTTTAAAATGGTCCTGAGTGATAGATTTTTTTTCCAACACTTGGACAGCCAGGCATATGGGTCTTGGCATGAAAATGTTCCTGAGAGCCAAGTTGGGATGAGGCATGTGGCTAAAAAGACCTTCAAGCACTTCCAGTCCTTTCTACACTCCTGGAAGGTTTTTAAGGAAAAAAGAAAAAGACAAAGAAACTTCCTTTGGTTTTGGTACGCACGCTCTGTACTTGTATCTGTCTCTTCAGACATGAGGCTAACCAAAGAGTCTACTAAAAATATAATGAAAGAAAGCAGGCGTGGGAGGGGGTGGAGAAAGAGAGTTGAAAAACGAACCCTGTTCTTTGCCTCCCACTGTAAGTTTGCTGCAATGTTTAGGCCTAGAGATCTGACCCTCTGGCCATTTTGGGTCACTAGACTTGGGTAATTATTTCTTCAATAAAAAGGAAAAGTACTCTCATTTTTATTCTTTCTGTTGAGCTCAAGTGTCCACGAGAAGGAAAAATACTCTCTAGTTTCAAGTGGGCTTTTGTCTTGAGATTGCTGCTTCCTGAGTTGAGCGCAGGCTGAAGAACTGGCCAGAGACCGACAGGGAGGGGTTCGAGCCAACTGGGGTCCGCTACTCCATTCTGTGGACAGTAGAATCCACCACAATCCCAAAGCTGTACAACGATGGGTTTAATAGGCTTCCAAAGGTCAGCCAGCTGGGATACCCTGTCTCTCATTTCTCAGCTCGGGGTTCTGTTCATCCCTATTGCGGTTGGAGTTTGCCCAAAGGGAACAGAGGAAGAGAGCCCAGCAGGAGCTAGTGCGGTAGCTGAGAGGTTAGATCACCGGGTTCCTTGAGGCTGGCTTCAGCTCTACCCTTTCAGCCAAACCCAAAGGTTCCTGGAGCAGGCTGGGCCTGCTCTGGGAGGACAGCTGAGTCATCCGCGGGAAGAGACAACAGTGGCTATAAATTATCCAGTGTTTAAGGACAGCTTTCTAAAACCCTGACTTCAGGCTTGGACTCTTTATTTATATCTCTCCCAGGAATATTTTTCAAACTCATGACAGTGCACTCTGTCTTGCTCTGGGGACACTCCAAGCACCTGGTGTCTTCTATAATGAGCCGTGCAGGTGACAGGCCCCCAGAGGCCCTGAGCCTGGACTCTGAGTCTACCAGGACTCAGTCCACACGTACATCCCCTCACTGCCAAGGCCAAGACCCCATCTCATGCACAGAAATATGGCCAGCTCCGTAGTCGCAACATCGCACATGGACACGTAGATAGCCTGCAGCCATACGCACACACTTACCCTCCACGTGCGAACGGCTCTGAGCCCCTGGTTCTCCACACATTTCAAAGACATCCTCCGCTCACTGTGGTGCAGAAGGCCTACAACACACGAGAATCACTTCTCAAGATACAGGGCTTCTTCAGGAGTCACGGGCCCACTTCTCTGGCTCAAGGGCATTTGGCAGATGACTGAACAAAATTTTTATTCACTTCTGCTGTCTGCACTTTGTTGTTGTTATTTGTACCTTACAAGTTGGATAAAGAGGAACCATAGAAGAGAAACTGTCCAGAAGTTTACACTCTTGAAAAAAATTTCTCTGGCCAAATCCTCACAAGTCAAGTAAAGGACTTGTTAGACAATAGCCCTCTTTCTTGGATTATCTGGAAAAAAAGAAGAAAAATTTTCTGGAGTGGAGGGGAGTGAGGGGGGGAAGTTGTCTCTCTTGCCAATAAATGTTGGCCCCTTTCATCCCTCTTTAGCCCATGCTTATATAATTCCTGTACCTTCCATCTTCTAGGCCTTTTCTTTTCTTCTTCCCTGCTTTGTAACTAGATAATTTTGTATGGGTTGATAGATTAATAGTTGTTTATTTATTTCCCTTGCTTTATTTGCCGTGATTTACCCTTTTCAAAGTCTTTCTCAGGTGGAAAGACAAGTCACATTCTCCCCACTGTGTTGAGAGATGAATGGGGAAGCAAAACACATTGCCAGACTCCTTACGGCAGCAGCTATGATGGCTCTGAGCCTAAGCCCCTTCCCCAGGCCCTGCTTAGAAACTTACTGAGGAGATGACAAATCCCGGACTGCTGGTGTTCCTCTAACGTGTCCAACTTTGCAAAGCACTAATTCTTGCCACAGATATCCTGCTCTTGGCTCATCTTTTCAGTGTCTACCATCTGGTTGTGCCTTTCCTGCAAGAGTGTGCCTGCTGGATGGCTCACAGGTGTCCTTCCAGCTCTCTCACCAGCCCTTCCCATCCTGCTCTGAGCATCAGGACTTCAGACCCTGCAGACCATGTCCAGGGGATCCTTTGCCCTCTGGTATTCGCTAGGATCTGGCCAATGGGAGGCACTTTCTGGAGATCACAGAGAATGAAGAAAGTGAAACCTTGGAGGCGATTCCCCCAGCCTCCAGGCCAACTGGGCTCCTGTCACCTGGTCATCTCCATAGAGCCATTCACTGTATTTGTTTCCTGTGGCTGCCATACCAAATGACTACAAACCTAGTGGCTTAAAAACAACAGAAATTTATCCTCTCACAGTTCTAGGAGGCCAGAAGTCCGGGATTAAGAGGTCAGCAGGCTGTGTTTCCCCTGGGTGCTCTGAGGGAGAACATTCCTTGTCTCTTCCAGTTTCTGGTGGCTGTCAGTATCCCTCGACTGCTGGTCTTATCACTCCAATCTCTGCATCTATAGTTGGTCACTTTGCCTTCTCTTGTCTGACTCAACTCTTCTTCTGCCTTGTCATTGGATGCAGGCCCGTCCTGGATTATCCAGGATACTCTCCTCGTCTCAAGATCCTTAACTTAATTGCATCTATAAAGATACATTTTCTACGTCAGGGCACGTTGACATGTGGCAGGGATTAGGATAAGGCTGTATCTCGGAGGCCCACCATTCAGCTCTCTCTGGGCTCCTCTAATGCTCTCTCTTTTTTCCCGTACAGGACTAGCAGTAGTGATGCTGCTACTAGCCCTGGGGTCCTGCACTATTCCTGTTTGGGTTCCCTTTATCTTGCCCGCATTTTTTTCAGCGATCTCTTTATTACATTCTCTTCTCATTGCCCAGTTCTGTTGTGAAGCCTGTTTCCGCCAAGATCCTGACAGATCTACAGTCGTCTTGAGGCTAAAAGCATCAGAGAAAGAGTCTGCATAACTTCCTCCACGCACCCCAACCCCCGGTAGGGTAAGGGCAGTGGAGATTTCCTGATGAGGGGGATGACAAACAGTGAGAATAAGGACTGAAAGGAGAGGGGCCCAGAGCAGCATCGTAGCATTCAGTCCCTCCCTAAACTCGCAGAAGTGAGATGATGGAGCAGATCCAGAATGCTTCTTTCCACAATTCCAGTTACCTTCAGTCAACTATGGTCGGTACACCATGATAAGATATGTAAGACAGACCACAGTCCCACAACTATTACAAAAGTAAAATGTTAAAATTGTTCTATTTTATTATTATTGAGTGTTAGCAATCTCTTACTACACCCACTTTCTACATTAAACTTTATCATAGGTCTGTGTGCATAGGAAGAAATATAGTACCTGTAGGCTTGGGTAGTAACTGTGGTTTCAGGCATCCTCTGGGGTCTTGGAGCTTTCCCCGAGGATAAAGGATAAGATTTCCCTTCTAGACGCTTCCTCTATCCTACTGTAAGGTTTGTAAAAAGAACAGCTACAGAGGATGATCAGTCCTTCATGCATGATAACAGTACACATGTCTACAGCAGAGTGAACAAATGTCTATGATCCTTTGTCACCAAAGAAGTGGAGGCTCTTCCCCATCCCTTGAATCCAGGCTGGCCTCGTAACTTGATTTGAACAACAGAATGTGGCTATATATATATATGCCAAGCCTGGGCCTCAAAATGCTGGGCGTGTTGTCCTTCACTTTCTTGGAACCTTGACCATTTCACACAAACAAGCCCAAGTTTTCCCCGGGGAGGAAGAGAAAGTATGTACGTAAAGGTTCCGGTCACCCAGACTCTCAATGGCCAGCCAGCTGACCGACCAACCAGCCCACATGCACATGTGCACATGCAGCCAAGATCTGTGGAGCCAGGTCCAATTCAGGCTCCTGGGCAGCAAAAAAAGAATGTTGTCACATGTCACTAACTGTAGGGGCACTTTATCTTGCAAAAGCTAACCTATAAAATTATCTCTGTGCCCCACTAGAAAGCAAGTGCCAAGAAAGCTGTTAATCTCAGATCTCTCTGTATCACTCCTCCACTAATATGTTCTTGGGACATTTGAGATTCCCAATCCAAGCTCAAAGAATGGAATGGCTAGAGTGGAATACAATGGAACTTGTACATTGGTAAAGGGCGGAGCAACCACAAAGCACCCCATGAATACACTAAGGTCACTACCAGGCTCTTCTCCACCTCCCAGGGCATGTGCTTGGGAAAAAGGTTACCTGATCGCCACTGCTTTTGTCTATCCATTGCTCAGGGCTGCATTAATCCCTGCTTAGTTTCTTCCCCACCTCCCTTACCCCATCCTCAGTCTGGCTGCCTGGATGATGTCAGCAGTAACCAATCTTGCAGCCAGTGCAGTCAGCCGGCTGGCTCACTTCCAGGTCCACTAAGGGAAGCCAGACACTTTAGAAAGAACTGGAAAATATTACCAGCCACCCACTCCACTCTACTCCCCTTCCCCCATTCACTCACACTCCCTAGCCACATACACCCTAACCCCAAGAGACAGCAGCTGGGAAGTGCTGAAACCGAAGAAAGAAGAAACGGGAATCATAGCCCAGCAGGCCTAGTGGGCTGAGCCACAAGACTCCTTCCGGCATGAGAATGGAGTCTGGAGAGAAACTGGAGGCCTGGGGTGGGGAGGACATAGCTAGCTGCCCCCTCGCCCTGCACCTCTCTCTACTTCAAGGGCTTGGCCATGTGGTACCAATGAATTGGGCACTGAGGTGTCAGCACCACTGCTTGGGAGGGCGCCACACAGAAGATCCCCATCATTTCTTTGAAGTTGCCAGATTGCCTCGCAGGGACACAGTGGGGACTCCAAGAAAATGACTTGAATAAATATGGGCAGACAGAATTTCATGTGTTTGCTGTTTCTCCCAACATTTTATGTAAGTGAAGAGAATTCTACCATTAAACAGTCCTCGCTTCCTGCCTTGCAAACTCCTGTTTTTTGAACATGGCCACAAAAGCACACAATCGCATCTCAGTTTGGCCCCTCAACAGCCTCGTGGTTTTGGCCAAGCCTGTTTAACTTCCCAGCCCTCTGTTTCCTTACCCAGAAGTACAGATGAAAAGCTGCCCCTCCCTTAAAAAACTGTGGAGTAGGATTAATAAGAAGATATCAGTAAAAGCTAGTCACACAATGAGCTTATGAAAAATAAGTTCTGGATGGGTATTGTCTGTATTTTCCAATTAGTTTTGTTACAAATATAAAATTGCTCTAGAAAATAAAAAAAAAATTTTTGAGACTGTCAGACAAATGTAAATGAGTGGGATGCTTGTTCTGGTTTGCATTTGAAGGCTTGTCTGCTAAACACTTGGTCACCAGTCTGTGGCACTATTGAAAGGTGGTAGAAACTTTAGGACATGGGGCATAGTAGAAGGAAGTGAAGTCATTGGGAGTATGGCCTGCACCAGATATGGGGACCCTATCCCTTTTCTCTCTTTGCTCCCTGGCCTCTATAAGATAAACAACTCCACTCCAGTGCACATTTCCTGCCATGATGTTCAGCTTCACCACAGACCCAGAAATAACAGAGCCGCGCAGCTCGTGAACTGAATGAAACCTCTAAAGGCAGGAGTCAAAATGAATCTTACCTCCTTTTAAATTGATTATCTCAAGTATTTTGTCATAGCAATAGAAAGCTGGCTCACCCGATATCCAGTAGTTGGGCCACATTTATGCAATGTTTACAGCCCTTTGGAAAGGAAAAGCTAAGCGGCTGGAGGCCTTTGTAGGCTATGAAGTATGTGAAAAAAGTCTTAATCTATCAGGGTGAGGGGATGTATTCACTCTGGAAAAAACTGGCAGTCGAGGCCAGGACATAAATTTTAAACGAAGGATGAGAGGTGGCACCTCGGATGAAAAATGGCTCACGATATCCATGTATGTTTCTATCTAAGTCTGGGCCAGGTGCTAAAGAAGGGTATTCAAGAAGGGGAGGACCCTGTGATGATGACCCGTATTCTGTCTGCCTGGTACACCTCCTCCATAGTCTAAGAAAGGCAGCCTCCTCCACATATGTCTTCTGCTCGTCCTGTGCCAGTTATATTCTCCTAGAAGCTGCAAGTTCTTAAAATCTGCTCCCCACCACCCATCACAAATTGGGCTCACAGTCCAAGGTGACCCAGTGCTTCCCTAAGACTTTCTAAGTTAATCTGCAGGAGAAAGTGGCAGCTCCTTTTGGGGCCAAAGATGGCCGATGTGGAAATTAGAGGCTGCTGGCACCCTTGTTTGCAGCCTCAAAAAGTATTAGTCTGAGTGAATAAGACTGGTGTGTGGGCAGAAACCAACATGAGGGACAGGAGGTCCTGCCTCTTTGTCTTTCTCTATCCCCAGCTGTCCCTGAGGCCAGCTGCACTCAGTCCTCCTTTGGTTTGGTTACAGGAACCAACAAATCCCCCTTCTAGCCTAAGCTGGTTATGGAAATTCTGCCATTTGTAACTAGAACAACACTGGCCACAACACTGTTCCTTTCCTCAAAAACAGTACAACTCGCTGGGAGAGACGACATGGCAAACAAAGCAAATAGAAGGTCATGCAAGACAGCACTAGACTAGGGGATTTTGAATGAATGTCTTTCTCTCTGTCTGTCTGTCTCTCTCTCTCTCTTTCTCTCTCTCTCTCTCTCTCTCCATCTCTCTCTCTCTCCCTCTCCTTCTCCCTCTTTCTCTCTGGCTTTGTCTCGGCTCTGTCTCTCTCTGTCTCTGTCTCTGCCTCTCTCTGTCACTCTCTGTCTCTCTCTCTCCCCGTCTCTCTCTCTGTACTTCTTTCCTTCTTTCCTTCTTTTCTTGTCTTACTTCTTTCTTTTCTGGTCACTAAAGTGGCTTGAGCCATAGGGATATTTATATATAGAACTAAAAAATATATAAAGAAAAATAAATCCTTCCTTAAAAATATTTTTTTCATAGAATGCTTTTTGGAAAATTCCTTAGAAATCTCTTCTTTTATAGAGCACTCAGTTCAGTCACAGAATACTTTTCAGACTCTTGAAAGACGACTGTGTGACCTGTCACCCCTGCGTGTTGCGAAGATTCTGTTCCAGCCCGTCCATTACAGAATAGTGAAGCCGATCTAGCGTCTAAAGATCTCCCCCAAAGAGCATTCCACAGCCTTCCTCTTCTTGCCCCTTCCCAGTGCTTAAACCCACTCTCCCTCCCACTCCACCGCCTCCCACCCTAGCCCTTCCTGAGCACCTGCTGCTACAACAAAGGGAAGCTCCAAGTTGAAGATTCTGGGCTTGACCAGGTGATAAACTGAGTCCATTCAGAAAAGATAATGCCATTTGTTGGTTTAGCTCATTTCAATCATCAGGAAAGGCTTTGGGTGGGGAGAAGCATTCAGAGAGCTCTGTGGATATAAAAAGGTGATTATATTTAAATGGAAGACCTGTCACTAGGCAAAACACTCTGTCAGCTGAGACCACTTCAATGGCTTAAGTGCAACAGGCAGAGTAGGATTTGTCTGGGCTCAGACAGCTGCTGCTTTCCTAAGGGGACAGGTCTTCCTCTGTCCCTCAGGCCACCCAGCACAAGGGCTGTCTTGGGGGCTTTGTCAATCCTGCCTCACATGAGTAATTTGGACTCATGCTCTCGGGCTCCTGGAAGTCGGGTCTGCATGAACTCCTCAAAGACCCGAAGACCTGAGAACCGTGGACACAGCTCATTTGAATGCTTGAAGACTGGGTTTTAGCTCAGTTTTATTTGGCCAGTTTTGTTATTCTAGAGCAGGGGTCAGCAAATGTTTTATGTAAAGGGCCATGTGGCAAATACCTTAAGGTCTGTGGACAGTGCTGGACATTCTCTTTGCAGCTACTCCATCCTGCTATCGTAGTGCAAAAGAAGCCATGGGCATAAGCAAATGAGTGTGGCTGCTTCCCAGTAAAACTATTTATGCACATGCAAATGGGAATTTCATATTATTTTCATGGGCCATGAAATAGTATTCTTTTGATTTTTTTGGTAAAAGTCATTCTTATTTCATAGGCTGTACAGAAACTGGAGACTAGAAAGATTCGGCTCAAAGAACAGTTTGTCAACTTCTATTTTAGAGGGTCCTATTTTAGAGAGAAAAATATTGTGAGGGTGATATTATTGTCTGATTTAGTGCTATGTGGGGCCCTAAATGTAGT
This sequence comes from Erethizon dorsatum, assembly GCA_028451465.1. NCBI lineage: Eukaryota > Metazoa > Chordata > Mammalia > Rodentia > Erethizontidae > Erethizon > Erethizon dorsatum. Next base: position 20,148,032 of record CM051835.1, read on the forward strand.
AACTGTGATCAGTAACTTGCAAACTTTAACAAAATACATCCTTGGCCTTAGCCAGTACTCACTAAAACCATGAGTTAGGCACTATTATATCAACATCTGGATGGAAAACTAAGAATCACACCTGACATGGCTAAGAGGGTACTATAAATTGGAGGGTCCACGTTCAAAAGCAGACCTCTTTCACCTACATCTTGGAGAAGTTTAGATGGTTCAATCATTGCACCAAGCATTTATTATTTACCAAGCATGGTATCCTGGTTAGCATGAATCCATAAAACTCTAGAATCTATGACTTTCCAGGGGGTCAACAGGTTTCTCTAGAGATTCAGAGTCAGGCCAAGGCCTTTCTCAGATGCATTTCCACGGCAGAGGCGGCTCCCATCTACATGAAATGGTACCAGGCACTCCTAAGAGAATGCCCTTCCCCTAAACATTCTTTCCACCAGCAGGTCACTTGAGCTTTGTGCCATTTTTTAGATAAGCCACTAGACATGGGGTGTGGGCATGGGTTTTTGTATCCACTGTGGTACCACACTGCGGTCTCACTTTTGGCCAGTCACTTCCTACCTCCGCATCAGATTTTTATCTGTAAGATGGGTAGTAATGGCAACATGGGGAAGAGTCAATGGTGGTGTTTATGTGGTACCTGAAGTGGTGCCTGCAACACAGTAGGATCCCAAGAGTGTCAGTTCCATCTCTTAGGTGCAGAGTCTTCACCTTGATGTCTTTGTCTGTGCTCGTCTACCTGCCTGGGATGCCTTTCTTTCCTCCGTCACCTTTCTGGGACGACTTCTCTGACTTTCTACCTGTTACAAACACGTAGACTGAGGTAGACGTTTCCTTACAGGACGATGACTTGCACTGTGCCCTCCCAAAAAAGACATATTAAAGTCCTAACCCCTCATACTCAGGACGTGACCTTATTTGGAAATAGGGTCTTTGCAGAGGTAATCGAGTTAAATAAATTCATCATGCTGGGCCTTAGTCCAAAATGACTGTGTCCTTATAAAAATGGACATGTGGAGGGCTGGGGGTAGGGCTCAGTCTTAGAGTGCTTGTCTAACATGCAGAAGGCCCTGGGTTCAGTCTCCAATACTGCCCAAAACAAAGAGATGGGGGGATATGTGGATACAGAGAGAGACACACTCAGAGGGAAGATGGCGCGAAGACACACAGAGAGAAAGTGCCACGCGGCTGAGCAATGTGTCTTTGAATCTAGGCACACCAAGGATTTCTGGCAAACACCCAAAGCAAAAGAGCAAGAAAGGATTCTTCTTAAGAGCTGTCAGAGAAAGCATGGACATTCTGACACCTTCACTTTGGACTTCTAGCCTCCAGAAATATGAGACAATGCATTTCCATCATTTCAAGCCACTCAGTTTTTGGCAGTCCTAGAACATCAACACAGGCAAGTTCTCACGTAACACTTTCCTATGACACAAAACATCTACTTGCATGCCTGTCTCTGCTAGGTTGCAAGTGTATCTGTGTATCCCCAGAGACTAAATCTGCTAGGAGGTGACTGACCATTGCTCCTTGAACTCATTTAAATTTCCCTTGTTCTGTGAGTGCATTTGTCTTTGTTGGTGTGATGACATTACATCTTCAGGAAGCCAGGGATGGGCTTTTTTTTTTTTTTTTTTCAATTAAAGCCCCAACTTGGAAAATCTCCGTGGTCATCCTGCAGGGTCTACCCACTCCTGAGTTTATAACTATCTGCTCCCAGTTCTGTCTCTCTTCAAGCTGGGCAGGTTACCTCCTGGCCACATGGAACCCTCTGTCTCCCTTTCCCCAAATGGAACCCCCTAAGCAGATCCCTTTCTCCTTGGGTCAGCCAAGAAAAATTTGGAATGCTCAAAATAACTTTTATAAAGAGAAAAAAGAAGCCAAGGGAAAAGAAAGTAATATATACTTAAGCATAGAAGCAAGCAGGTTACGTGGCCCAGAATTCTATTCTCACATTGCACAAGACCACATACAGGGCACTCAGCTTCTAGTGCCCATCCTCACTTATAACCTACATGTGACCTTAAACCAAGCCGCTCATCCTTCTAGCAATTAAGAGAAAGTTGGGTCCTCTATGCTGCCAAGTCTGGTGGGTCATGAAGACCCTTCCAGAACCTGCATTCTTGTTCTCCAAAGGTCACTCCCCAGTGCTGCCTTCAGGCTTCTGACTCTTTGCAATGTTCTCTAGCCCCTCTGAGTTCTTCCAAGCACTACTCTGGGCTCTGCTTTGCTAAGAGAGAAAGCCATCCCACCCTGATCTGGCAGGACAGTCCCTGCCTTTCCAACTCTCAGCAGTGGCCTGCTCCAGAAAGCCCCTCTTTCTACTGGCCCCCTTCTCTATTTTCTGCAGATGCCTGTCACATGTTCACCAGTAATAAATGCATCAAGACTGGGTCTACCTCCAAATGGTCTATTCTCATCCTAAGTAAAGGAAATGACCTGATTTATTTATTCAGCACACATTTATTACTATTATGGATTGAATCATATCTCCTCAAAACTGTTGAAGTCCTGACCTCTAATATTTGTGAATGAGACCTTACTTAAAAATGAGATCTTTGCAGACAATCCAATTAAAATGAGCTCATTAGGATGGGCTTTACTCCAATATGACTGGTGCTTTATAAAAAGTGAAATTTTGGACACAGACCCATACAAGGGGAAGACAATGTGAAGACACAGGAAGAATGACATCTGTAAGCCAAGGGACCTCTGAGTGTACCAGAAGCTAGAAGAAAGGTCTGCAACACATTTTCCCTCATAGCCTTCAGAAGGAAACAATCCTGCCAACACCTAGGGTTTTTACTTCTGCACTCCAGACTGCGAGGCAACATATTTCTGTTGTTTAAAACCACCCAGCTTGTGGGGTTCTTTTCATAGCAGTCCTAGGAAACTAATACTAGTACCTACTATGAGCCAAGTACCTCATTCTAAGGTAAAACCTATGTTTTCATGGAGCTCACATTCTAGAAGGGAGCAATGGACAAGAAACAAAAGAGTAAAGTATGTGGAACACTGAGTGACAGTAAGTGCAATAGGGACAAATTAGACTGTGAAGGGCTTTAGGGAATGTAAGGAAATGGGAAGTGCTGCAATGGAGACCATCCGGTCAGGAAAGGACACTCCCAAGAAATGACATGGGAGCAAAGACCTGAAAGAGGGATCCAGAGAGATGTCCATGAACTTGTGGTTCAAGCAGAAGAAACAGCACGTGAATTGAATGCCATCTGTATGCCTTAGTGTCCATTTGGGGCCAAGCAGGACTGGGAACTGTGGTTTGAAAGGCCATCATGGTGGGAGGGCCAATTGGCTTTCTGCTTCGCAGCCCTAATAACCTCAAATTTAGTGTCAACATTGACTCCCAAAAAGACAATACACACAATCATGGATACTGTCATCAATGTGAAAAAGAACAAAAGGCTCCTCACTATGAAAAATTATTTTCAATGAATCTATAATTATCTGCTGAATAGCATGAGTATATTTTATTTTGTGTAAGTATGGTAAAAATATTAACTCATTCCATTTATGGTTTGAATTGTACCATAATTTTATAACCTTATTTTGTCATTTTTCCCTTTTTTCAATCAAATATCAGAGTCCCCCAAAATGAAAGAAGAGACTCTGACTTCTCTCAAACTCTAAGAGGTCATGATACCCCAAATCTAGCAATAGATTTTGGCAACCAAAGAAAAATAAGGTGCAACCCCTGCCCTGGAGAATGTGGGGTCTCACTAGAAGAGAGGGGCATGTAAACAAATCATTCAACGCAATGCAGTAAATACACTGAAAGGGGCTTATGAGAGGTATTCGGAGAACTTTTTAACATTCATAAAAAATTATTTTCAGTACCAGAGAATCTTGAGGCAAAATTACATACAGACTAGTTGTTTCCACAAACAGTGGTACAGTACCAGCTTGGCCAGACATGGATTTAAAGCACGACTTATTATTCAATCATAAAGAAGAATGAAATCATATCATTTGTGGGAAATTGGATGGACCTTGAGATCATAATGTTAAGTGAAATAAATCAGACACAGAAAGGTAAATACTGCATAGTTTCTCATATATGAAAAACCTAAAGTATAAATAAATAAAAGAGTAAAATAAAGAAAAGATAGTAGGAAACAGAAAGGCAGACTTTTGGAGATAGGGAGGAAGATCAGAGGAGGAAGAAAGGGAGGATAGAGTGATTGAAATGATCAAGATATGTTACATGCATGCACCAATTCCACAAAATGAATATAACTATTATATATTGTAAGCATATAGTAATAAAAATAAATTAAAATAAAATAAATAAAGCACAAATCAATCCCTTCCAGACTCCTTCCCTTCTGGATGACAGGGTTTCCTCACCTATGACACTTTGGGGCCACCCTTTTAAAATAAATTAGGAAACCTTCAGCCAAGGGGAGATGCAAAATACTGAAAACATTTCCATCTAACACATCCAAGCTCCCCCAGCATTTCCAGATGTGTTCTTGGGCTCTCTTCTGAAAGCAGCACTCCGATTTGACCAGCTTTCCCTTGACCTGCCATATTCCTTTCACTCTACACCTTGGCTCTCCCTTTCACTACCAAAGCCAGAAAGCCTCTGCTCCTTCACCTGCTTCCCCCTACACTGACTTTCCCTTCCTGCCTGTTCTTGTCTCCAGAAGTCTGAGGAAACCCTAGGCACAGCCATTGGGCCCCATGGGCTTTTTGTTTCAGTGCTAGGTCTTCTTGTCCTGGCTGTTGTATGTGGCCCAGGGACCAGGTCCTCTCCTGAAATGTTTCTCCTTTAACTGTCCAGATGAACTACCTCCCTAATGCAGCTCTTCTGCCCCATACTGTTATGGTTGTTACATAAAACGTTCCCCTAAAGGCTCATTGTGTTGAAGCCTTGGTCGCCAGCTGATGGGCTTTTGAAACAATTGGATCACGAGGTTTCTAACTCCATCCATGGATTCATCCACTGACGGGATGATGATATGATGGCATTATTGCGAGGTAATGGAACCAGGAGACAGGGCCTAGTTGAAGGAAGTGGATCATGGGAGCATGACCTTGGAGACTCTATCTGGACCCTGGCCTCTTCCTACCCCCTGCTTCTGGCCACATGAGGTGAGCTGCTCTGTGCTACCACACCCTCTCCCCCACCATGATTCTGCCTCACCACAAGCTCAGAAGCAGTGGAACCATGTGACGATGAACAGAAACTTCTGAAACAGTGAACCAAATTAAACTTTCCCTCATTTAAGCTGTTTATGTCAGGTATTTTGTCACAATGATGCAAAGTTGACTAACACCTAGACCATTCTCATTGTCCCCTTCTCTGGCTTCCCTTCCTCCTTTTTCTCCTTAAATGTGAGCATTCCCTAGAATCCAGTCCCTTCTCAAGCTACCACCCTCTATCCTTTGCAAATGGAACTCATTCCCATGGCATTAACTCTCTGTTTTACATCAGTTGTTTAAAAACCTGTAGCCCCATCCCCTTCCTGGTCAGATAACCCAACCATCTGCTCACATTTTTTGCTATTTATATCACTACTGCCTTAAATCCAACAACTCTCAACCTGAACACAGTTTCTTACTCTCCATATCATCACCTTCTTGACTCCAGTCCAAGGTAACAAAATTCTCTTTGTTATCCTGACCTAAAACTTTGTAGGAATATTTGACCCTTCACCTCTTCTCATTTTTGGTTGACTGATTTTTTCTTTGAAATTTCTCTCTCACTTCCCATGGTTAGTCTTATTGCCATAGAGCTCTCTCCCCAGGACTATACAAATGTCGTCACATACATCTCCTTTCTCCTTCGTGGGACCTTAGCATGGTGAGCCTCATTCCTTTCCCCTCTGTTGACTCCGCTTCTACTATTCTTGCTTCTTAGCCCAAACCTCTTCAGGGCTATAAAATCTCTTACTATAAAATCTGCAATCTGTTGTCAGAGGTCATAGCCCCATGTTCCTCTCCAGGATCTATCACAGTTGAAATTTTGCATTATTTATTTAATGAATTAATTGACATCTGCCTCCTCCACCTCCAGGAGGTTGAAATTTTGTCTGGTTTTCTCTTCACTGTATTCTCCACCTCTAACACAGTATCTAAAACAGTAGAGGCTTGGTAAATAATTGTTTTGAATAAATGCCTTTTCCCACATCACTCTCTGCAGACAACTATATTTTACAAATATGCTCACAATAATATTTCTACACCCACATGCTGTTCTTCCATCAAGAGGTGTTCTCTACTTCCTATCCCCTTGAATTTAGACAAGACTTTGTGACACTTTGATGAACAGAATCAATGGATAGTATAACATAGGACTTCCAAAGGTCTGTTAGAAAAGGCATTATAGTTTCCTAGCTGTCTTGGGGTTGCTCGCCTTGGAAACTAGCTGCCATGTTATGAGGCAGCCCAGGCTACATGGGAAGACCAAGGGCATAGATTCTGGTAGATAAACACAGCTAAGGACTCAGCCAACTGCCAGCATCCCATGTAGACACATGAGTAGTCAAGCCTTCAAATGAGTCCAGCCACAGCCATTGAGTCACCACCAACTTCTAGTTGAGATCCCAGACACTGCAGAACAGAGAAAAATTGCTCTAGCTCTACCTGCTCAAGATCCCTGACACACAAAATTTGTGAGCATGACAAACGGTCATTTTATGCTACAAGATTTTGGGGTGATTTGATGCAATGCAACACTCCCTCATTTATACCCACGGTGCTCCCCTCGGCCTCTAGGACCCAGGCTCACATCCTTGGCTTGGCCTTTGAGGCCCTTGAGGATCTGGTTCCAACCTCTTTGCTCCCAAGTAGCGCCCTCTGGAGGAAACTTCTGCTCCTGCCCTGATGGTCTAATTGTTTCTCAGCATCCTCGGTCTTTTTTCCTTTTCTCTGTCTTCGCTGTTGCCCATAATGAAGCAGCCTCACCAAATTCTCTTCAGCACTCACGACTTGGCTGCCTGCACTTCTTCTCCAAAGCCTCGAGGAGTCTCCCAGGGAAACCTTGCTCCCACTCTGCTTATCTAGAATCTAGAACTTTTATTATCTAACTCTATAATTTTCTTCCTTCATGCGCACACGTGTGTGTGTGTGTGTGTGTAAGTGCACACACACACACTAGGGACCAAACCCATGGCTTCTTGCATGTTATGCAAGCACTCTACCACTGAGCTACATACCCAAGCCCCATATCTGTCATTTTCTAAATGGACAATCGGTATCCGTGGTTTTAAAAAAAAGGTTTTTTTTAATGATCTATGCTTTATTTTCATGAAAAATTTTATAAAGAAATTAAAACTTAAACCCATTTAGTTATATACTTAACTAACAGCCTTCACTGCAAAGTACAAGCTTTAAAACTCCACGAAGTAGGTAATATTATCCCATTTTACAGATAAGGGAACTTAAGAAAGATTAAGCAGATGGCCGACAGTCATACACTCAGTAACTGGTGGAACTGCAATTCAAATCTGAATCTCCCAACACGGGTCTTACTCACTGCTTTACCTGGTAATTAAGCACTAACTATCTTGTACTATGTTTTCATATTTCTCATTTTCCTTTTATAAATCAGTTCTTCACTACAAAAAAATAATCTATGCACATAATAAAAATGATAAAGAACATCAAAAATGTGATATCGATGTAGGTCTCTCTCCAAATCCAGATTCCATTGATTTCTCTTTTTGGGAAGCAACCACATTCACGGATCTTTTATGTTTCCGGAAATACTATGTGCACATATAAGCATCCCTTTATCATATAAACGGAACATACTATTAACAAAATTTTTCTTTGTATTAATATCTCTTGACAAGCACTCCATGTTGATATATGTAGAGTTCTCCATATTCTTCCTCTTGGCTGTGTAATACTCCATGGCAACATTGTATTGTCACTTACTTCACAAGCTTTTGGCTTAATGAGCTTGTTATATCCAGAAGCTAGAGAAAGACAGAAGAGGGAGGATTGAGTGGAAAATTACAGTAAAATGAGAAGGGACAAGGCAAGAGGAGCAAGGCTGAAGGAGGAAGTGCCTGATTCCCAGGTATATTGTAAAGAAAGAGAACGCTGGCTGAGGAAGTGAAAACAGAGGAGGTTCTGAATACACTGTATAAAAATGGGGCCACAGGGTAGGGGGAAAGAGCTGCCGAGCCATGGTTCAGGGAGGGGGATGAAAATTTGCTTCTAACCTCTTTCACGATGACTTCATCATCACCCTTTATGCTCTCTCCTCCTTTGCCAACCCCACCATTGAAAAAGAAGTACCTCACCCAAAAGAAAACAAACATGTTACTATTTATTCATGCGGGGAGGCCCACTGGTCACAATAGACAGCAGCACCAGCCTCATTAACTGAAATGGGGTAGGTGTAATTCAAACCGTCTCAGGAAAATGTAATCTGCCACCCAAAAAATATTCCCACCATTCAGACCACAGGGAAATCAGACCAGCCTCCCTCCCAAGTTCCCAAGCTGGGACTCGGGGCAGCAAGACAAGAGAAGGTCAGTTTCCCGCCAGCAGTCTCCTCCCTCCCCTCCCAGCTCTGTGCACCCCCTGGCCCCTCCCACACCCCTCTGAGCTTGTTAACTGACATATCAGAGCTGCTCCCTTTGTGGGCTGAATTGTTTAGCTAATTCGCCCATGGAAAATGGTTTGGTTCAGATTCCAAGCTGAGGCAACCAGACACCCACTGCAAATCCCAGCTTGGGGATTGTATCTCTTTCGCCGCTTCCAGACACATAAACTGCATCCCTCCTCCCCACGTAGCTTTCGTCTGAAGCCAGAAAGGAGTTCGAGGATGTTCCAAGTTGGACCCTCCAAAGCTAAGAGATGAGGAAGAGCACTGGCCTCTCAATTTAAACATAAACCCTGAGAGTCACAGGTAAGCACAGTAGAAGAATGTTCTGTGGGTGCCTTCACCTAACCCAGGCCAAAGGAAACATCTGGCCAGATTCTGTAGATTTCCCTTGCCAACGGCCGATGGGCTCTGTATTACACCCACCCTAGTTCAAGTCTCAACTGTGCACTAGTTATGCAAGTTTGGGTAAACTGCTTAATCTCTTTTCGCCTCCATCTCTTGATCTGTAAAATGGAAGAAATTATCCCTTCTCCAAAGGAGAGCATCCATGTGAAGTTCTCAGCACCCAGTGGGCGCTCCGAAGAACAAATTTGTTCCCTTCCCCTACAAAACATCTTTACCCACTCACTCCAGCCTCAGTCCGGTCCTCCTTTCTAAGAACCAAAGTAAAAATGGGTGATTTCACGCAAAGGGTGATTGATGAGTACCAGGCAGGACCCCCACCTGTTCCACACTGTCCCCACCAGCCCCCTGCCAGCTGTCTGGAACACATCACTTATGAGTTGTTCTTCTAGGGCTTTTGGGATGTGTTAGCTGCAGTGGCTGACACCTTAGTCCCTCTGGTATGCAGAAAGGGGCAGGAAACTGAGCCGATCATCAGAAAATGTAGCTCTCCCTTGCTGTGAGGCTGCCAATGGTCCAAGACCTCACAGTCCACCCTCAAGAGCAGAGCCACACTATTACCCTCATTCCCTCCTTGGCAGGGACAAAGAAGAAGCATGGCTTGACATTTCATGTGTAGTTTCATCCGCTTCTTCCCAGAATGGGCTGGTCCCAGGCCCTTGACCTTGCCTCCACACTCCAGTTACCAGCCATTTCATCACCTCCAGACCCCTCTCTGAATCTCCACGTTCCCTTTGGGCCTCTTGAGCTGCCTGTCAGTCGACACTGTCACTCCTGCACTGTGCAAATGACTATACCCAGAGCCAGCCCGAGCACTGCAGCCAGCCTGGCCGGGGTAGACAGTATCCTGGGAAATGATCTCATGACCCCTCCCCCTTGCAGTATTTTTAGGCACTGCTTCCCTCCTCCTCCCTTCCACACACTCCCAGTGCCGTCCATAACTCTGGGATCTCTAAAGGTGCTGCCACTCTTCATGTTTTCTAAAAGCTCGAGGGGTAGAGACTCTAACTAGCACTCCAAACACTTGACCCCTCATCCTCAGGATGGATCCCTTCATTTCTACCCTGCTTCTTTTCCCAAAAGAAGGACTGACTTTTGTTTGCAGACGTCTAGGACTTTCTTTTGGCTCCCTCATGGCAAGCAGTCCCACTCTGCGGCTTTGCCCCTCCTTTACGTAGCTATGCTTGTGGTTTCCTTTGTTGCTAATCTAGATCCAAGTCACGTAGCCTGGAATGCTGAAAGGAGGCCTCCTCCTGTGGAAGGAGAGACCCAGACCCTCTCTGAGGAGTCCAAGTCAGTAGCATTCTCAACAAAGCAGCACCCCATAGTGACCCGGGTGTGAGTCTCAGGGTGTTGGGAGTTCTTTGCTGTGCCACCATCACTGTGCCTGTCTTTTTCAAGAAGTTGTCTAGCAACTCTCATTTCTCTGTATAGTCTTGGATATTTATTTTTGGCCCCAGAGAACGTGGCCAGTAACTCATAAATGCACCCTCAAGCTTCCAAGCACCTGTCAGCTCTCTGAGAAGCGATGCTGACGCCATCAGACACAGTGAACCACCTGCTCCCCTGCGCAGTCTGCCTCATCGTCTCCAAGCACCTACAGTAAATTGGGCTCTGAGAAAACCAGCTCCAGTGTGCTGCCAGTCAGTTAGTGAATGCTGAAACACGAGAAAATCCTTCAGAAGCCAGGACAAGGAGGGAGACAGAGATGGCTTGGGGGACAGATGGTCCTGTCTTCCTCCCACAACTTCCCCTAACTCCAAGAGCCAGGGAGCAAGGAGAGTGTATAGCTTACAAACATGGAGAACAGAGCTAGACAAACAGCAGGCACTCAATAAATACTTTTGCTTCCTCGTGGTGATAAATGCTACTGACATCCAGAACGGGCTGGAGTGGAGGAAGGTAGAGCCTCTTACCTGGGCCCTTCACAGTCAGGTGGAACTTGAATCGACGGAAAGCCAGGGCCAGCTCCTGCTGAGTTCAGGGATCAGCACCAAGCACCACTCACACTTGTGTGTCTTGTCTGTGATGCTCTCCCTGCCCAGAATAGCCTCTGCCCACCCCACCCCTGCCCCCTGCCCCTTGCCCCCTGCCCACACCCACTGTCGCTCTGCAGATCAAAGGCCCCACAGTGAGCAGTCCCCAGTCCCAGATCCAAAAGTCTCTCTTGCACCTCTGAGTGCCCTCTCCAAACACTTTGCCCAGAGCTCTGGGAGGACTCTTATCTCCCAGCCCGTTTGGCAGCCATCAGGAACATAGCTGCCTCCTGCGGCATTTGCAAAGTCAGAGGCACCCTGGCAGGGAGCCGAGATGCGGCTGCTAGATGGTGGCTGCGAGATGGGGGCTGCAAGATGGTAGCTTCAGGGAAGATGCTCCAGAGGACGGATCTGTGCTGCACGCATGAGACGTTCTTCAGGGTTCCAAAACCTGCTGGGGAGAAGCTAAGGGGAGGACTGGGTAGTGTTCCCAAAGATAAATAAGTCAGAGAAGAGAAATGGGGACATTATGTGACCCCATTTTCCTGCAATCTGGTATACTGGTTGTGTGGATGTGTTTGAGGCTCCCTGAAGATCTATGTGCTGTTTTGCAAATTCTGGTTAGGTCAGAGTGAATTTCATTACTCCCAGCAGAGGCAGCGGGCAGCACCCAGTCCAAAAGAAGAAGGCTTTCCTCTGAGAATGTACAGAACACTGAAATCAAAAAGGCAAACAGAAGCAAGACATAGTAGTGCACACCTGTAATCCCAACATTCTGGGAGGCCGAAGCAGGAAGATCACAAGTTCAAGGCCAGGCCAGGCTACTTAGCGAGACCTTGTCTCAAAATGAAAATTAAAATGAACTGGTAGAAGAATCAAGATATGTGGTGTACAGGTACAAATTCCCTATGATGAATGTGGTCATTATGTATATCTAAAATGTACCAATAAAATTAATTTTAAAAAATAAAATAAAATAGGCTGGTGTATAGATCAATGTTAGAGTGCTTGAGAGCATGTACAATGCCCTGGGCTCAATCCTCAGTACTAAACTGGGGCGGGGGGAACAAAGCTAAACATAAATGGCCGAGGCAGGTTACACAGAAGGTGGGCTGCTGAGTTCCCACACCCAGCTGCCTGTCTCAAATCTCAGCTCTACTGCTCACTTCAGGGCTATGACCTCCCCATGCCTCAGTTTCCGTATCTACAAACTGAGTATAATAATATCTACCTTATATTAGTATACTTATTAAGTGAATATATGGGTTTGCATGTGTGTGTAGAATACAATATGTTTGCATCATTGTTGTTGTCATCATTTTTCAGAAAAATTTCCAATAACAAAAAGCTACAAGTAGAACTGGGATGTCAGTGTGAAGCCCAAGAAAGAACTGACCAGGAGGAGTGAAAAAGAATGACTTAAGGAATGTAGGAAAATTCCCAAAATATAATCTTAAGTGAGAACAAGCAAGGAGAAACAAGGTGTGTTTTATAATACCATTTGAGGAAAACACATAAAATACAAACAGTTAAATATAATATTTCTACAAGGAATATTTGTGGAAGTGTAAACTTAAAATTGGTAACAGGAACAAGGGAATAGGATGAACAGGAAGAAAAAATTTGCTTGTCAGTATAGGACCTTTTATATTACATAAAATTTTGCCACATATGTAATTCTTTTTTATTTTAAAAAAATAGGAACCTGGGGATGTAGCTCAGTGGTAGAGCGGTTGCCTAGTATGCTCAAAGTCCTGAGTTCAATCACCAGGACCACAATAAGTAAATAACTAAACAGGTAGAAGGATGATAAATGGATGGATTGATGGATGCTGTAATGGTTGATACATTGTGTCAACTTGAAAAGTTCAGAAGCTTAACTAAGTAATTCAGCAGTTCTACATCCTAGGGTGTAGAGGACATATCTTGGGGTGACTGTTTATGCTCCAGGATGTTATAATGGTAGATTCACTGTGTCAACTTGAGAGGTTTAGAAGTTTAACTAAGTGACTCAGCAGGGGGCCAAGTGGAGGGCAGGAGGCATCAAAATCCCTGACTTGAAATTATACTACAAAGCTACTGTGATAAAATCAGCATGGTACTGGCAAAAAAAAAAAAAAAAAAAACAGACCTGAGGATCAGTGGAACAAATTAGAAGATGCAGACACAACTATAAAACTACAAACACACTCAGCCACCTTATCTTCAACAAACTGGTCACACATGTTCACTGGAAGAAAGATAGCCTCGGGGCCGGTGATATGGCTCAGCGGCATAAGCACCTGCCTGGCAAGCACAAGGTCCTGAGTTCGACTCCCAGTACCCACATAAAGGAAAAAAGGGCCAGTGATATCGCTCAGTGGCACAAGCTCCTGCTGGCAAGTGTGAGGTCCTGAGTTTGACTCCCGGTACCCACACACAAAAAAAAAAAAAAAAGAAAGATAGCCTCTTTAATAAATAGTGCTGGAAAAACTGGCCTTCCACATACCAAAGACTAAAACTAGATCCATATCTATGACCATGCACTAAACTAAAGTCAAAATGGATTGAAGATCTAAATATTAAAACAAAAACACTAAATCTATTAGAAGAGAAAGTAGGTAGAAATCTTGAAGACACAGGGGTAGGCAGAGACTTCATGAACAAGTATTTCAAAGAATCAACAACTGAGATCTCATCTTACTAAAAAGTTTTTGCACATCAAAAGTAATCACAAATACAGTGAAAACCCAGAGTGGGAAAAAATTTTAACAAACTGTCCCTCAGACAAAGGACTTCTATCTAGAACATATAAAGAATTGAAAAAAATCAGGCCCCCCAAATTCAAAGACCCAATCCAAAAATGGGCATCTGAGATGAATACTTACTTCTCAGATGAAGAAACACAAATAGAAAATAAATATATGAAAAAGTGTTCAACATCATTGATCATTCAAGAAATGCAAATTAAAACAACACTGAGATTCCATCTCACCCCTGAAAGAATGGCTGTCATCAAGAAATCAACCAATAACAAATGCTGGAGAGGCTGTGGGGGAAAAGGAACATTTTTCCACTGTTGGTGGGAGTGTAGACTCATACCACCATTGTGGAAATCAGTGTGGAGATTCTTCAAAAAACTAGGATTAGAGGTCCCATTCGACCCAGCTATTCCCTTTCTGGGTATTTTCCCAGAAGAATTAAAAACATCATACCACAATAATATATGTGCACCCATGTTTATAGCAGCACAATTTGTAATAGCTAAATCTTGGAAATAACCCAAATGCCCATCAACCAAGGAATGGATAAAAAAGATATGGTATTTTTATATAATGGAGTACTACTCAGCTATAAAGAAGGATTAACTCTAGGCTTTTATAAGTAAATGCATGCAATTTGAGATCATACTCATAAGTGAAATAAATCAGACTCGCATGTGTAAACATCATATTGTATCCCTAGTGTAAGAAACTGAAAGAGTAAATAAGATCCAAAATGTACAATAGATACTGTGAAAGGGGAAGAAACTGTCCAAAAGGAAAGAGCAACTGGGGTGGGGGAAAGGAGAAAAGAAGGAAGGGAAAAGAAAAAAAAATATGTATATATATATATATATATATATATATATATATATACACATACACAAGATAGCTAAGATAATTACACTACTAATCTCTATTAGTTCATTGAAAAGAACGGTTTGTGCTTACATTGTTTGACCAATTTTGCCTGCCTATATCTTGTAATCTGAGCAACTACTCTGAAGATAACAATACACAATACATCAGCCATTGTTAATCTCCTATTATCTTGTTTTGAAATTCCATATCATTGTTTTTATTGTTTTTTATCTTTAAAATAAAAGAAATTCTCAACTCTGGGCTCCCTCTAGCTCCATTTTCGGTCATTCCATCACTGTGACAAACACTGGAGTACAAGTGTGCCCTGCGAAGCATCTTCCATGGGGCTTAAATCCTAAACTCAGTCCTAAGGGGAAAAAAATCTCACGTGGTCAAGACGGGCTTTCGATTCCCTCCATTTCAGGGTGCGTGGCCTCCCACAGGGAGTCTGTTTTAACTCCAGTGTAGGGTGAGATCTGTTTCCTTGATTATCCAGCCAGCAAAGTGGTTGAGCTGTGCTTAGGGCTGTGGTGTAGACGCCAGAGTCGCTCTCCCCCCAGGAGCTGTTCCACTGAGGGATGTGCTTAGGGATGAACAAAGAGGCTAGAGGTGGTGGCAGATTGACAGCACCCATCTCACACGTGTCATTTTAATTTGCCCACTCATTCCTTCTGTCTTTAATCACATATATTTGAATCCAGGTTATTTAACGTGGCTCCATTTCCATGAGTGCATATTCCTAAGAACTGAAATAAAACTTCCAACAGATGCTGGTGGAGGATACAGAACCATACTTTTCCCTGAAAAAATAAGTATAGAAAAAAGTTGCTATTAACATTTGCAATGGACCCATGTTTCTCCCCTTGGAGATCAGCACCCAGCAGAGACAACTGATGAGGCAGTGTCTTCTATCAGTAATTAGACTAAATGAAATAAGCAGATACTGTACTGACCATTTGGACTGCAAGAACTTCAAGGCATTGCCCTGAGTTGTCTCAAAGCCACTAATTTTCATCCAGAAGCCTGGAGAACGGGAGGCATAAACAGATGGAAAGCACAAAAGAAGCATGAACTAAGCACCTGCAATGTGTCAGGCCAGGTCCTGGGATCTGGGCAGAACCGCAGAAGAGTGAAAGGCAGGGTCACCAGCTTCAAGGAAAGAACTGTCTAACTGAAGCAGCGCAGACGTGGACAGGAGCTGACGCTGTACACAGTGCAGCAGCAGAAGTTCCAGAGGGAGGGAGGGAGCAGCTCCTGAGAGGAGAGCCCAGAAAGCCACATTTGCTTCGGCCAAACTTGGCTCATTAACAGCACCTCCTTCCTGGACACACCCTGGGTGCCACTGCAAAGCCATTTCTATGCTGAGATAAGGAAACAGGACCCTGAGTATCTGCCCTCTGAGCTTCCCTGGTCATAGTTCTCCACTTTGCCTCAGGCCCCACACTCCCCCGTCCTCCGTCTTCATGGCGTGTTAGAGCTTAGGTGCCACTGGCCCTTGTTCTGTTGTCCATCTTGGCGGAAGCTCCTGAAAGCACCTAGCCAAGTGGCCTGCAGGGTTCTCCCTTACTCCAGGTCCCGTAGTCCTGGGTCCTGACTCTCATCCCCCAGCAGGATGGAATGTGAACACCTCCAAGCAGTCCTCAAGACTGAAAAGAAGCTCAGAGAATGCGGAAGAGGTGTAGAGAAACGGCTTTCCAGCTGAGGGGACTCAGGCAGCTGGACAGGGACCATGGAGTGAAGCAGCACAGGTGTTTGGGGGAAGAGCTGGGCTGGATGGCACATGAGGTAGGTGGTGGGAACTGTGGGCAGATGGAACTTGAAATCTGAGTGTTGTCTTTACGAAGATAATACGACAGCTTTGTCCATCAAAGTTGCCCAAATAAACCATTCATTTTTCTGCACAAATCTCTTCTCACTCAACTCTGCACGCACATTTCCACCACATACAGCCTCGAAGTTCCCCCAACACTGCTCTCACCAAGTCACTTAGCAACACTGGGGTCTCCCTGCTTGCGGAGTTCAGTGCCCATCTTGGACGTCGGGGCCTTCTCATTGGTGCCCTCTGTCCTACTCATTCTCCTGCAGGAATTCTTCTCCAGCCAGTGAAGCTGGTCAGCATCCCCGCTGTGCAAGGCCACTCCTGGCCTCAGTCTTTGAGAGTCTTGTTCCTGGCAAGACCTCAAGCTGCTGCTCCACAATTCACCCCACGTGTTCTCTATGGCCCAAACTCCAGCTACTCTAGTGAGCCGTGCTTGGTTATCCCTGTGCTCTTCTCAACCTCCACTGCCATGCACACTGCGCTTACCCTCCCTTTTCTTTTTTGGTAACAGCTTTATTGAAATTTAATTCACAGACCATACAATTTCCCCACTTAAGAAGCACTTTTCAACTTTTAGCATATTCACAGTTGTGCAACCATGATCACAATCAACTTTAAAGCATTTCATCACCCCCCAAAAACCCCAAACCAGTTTCCCCCAACTCCTCCATGCCTTCCCAACTCTCCAGTCCCAGCCAACCACTAATCTACTTTCTGTCTTTCACGTTTGCCTATTCTGGACCTTTCACACAAATGGAATCATAGAGTACGTGGTTTTTTCCATCTGGATTTCTTCAGTCAGAATAATGTTTTCAAAGTTCAGCTGTGTTGCAGCAAATGCCAGAATTTATCCCTTTTTGTTGCCAAGTAATATTCCATTGTGAGGATAGACCACATTTTATTTATCTATTCATCATTTGATGATCAATGGTATTACTTTCTCTTTGGAGTTATTGTGAATAATTCTGCTATAAACTTTCATGCATAAGTCTTTGTGTGGGCATATGTTTTCTGTTCTCTAGGGGTTGAATTGCTGGGTCTTATGGTAAATTTATGTTTTGCCTTTTGGGAACCATCAGATTATTTTCCACAAATACTGCATCATTTTATATTCCCAGCAGCAATGTAGGAGGGTGTCTGATTTATCTACATCCTCATCAATATTTGTGGTTGTTATTATCTGACTTTTTTATTATAGCCATCATCACGATGGTTAAAACTGCAATTTAACTTGCATTTCTCTGATGACTGATGATGTTAAGCATCTGTCATGTGCTTATTGGCCATTTCTAAACCTTCTTTGGGGAAATACATATTCAGATTCCTTTTTGGGTTTTCTTTGGGGGGGTGCTTTGGTTTTTGTTTGTTTTGTTTTGTTTTTTGTTTGTCATGCTGGAGATTGAACCCAGGGTCTTCTTACTGAATTCCATTATAAGCCTTTTTTGGCAGGGGAAGGGGAAACAGGGTCTTGCTAAATTTCTAAGAAGCCCAGGCTGGGCTTAAACTTACAGTCCTCCTGCTTCAGCCTCCCAGAGTGCTGGGTCTTTGCCCATTTTTGATTGAGTTATTATTGAGCTATAAGAACCTTCTATGTGTTCTAGACCAAAAATATGATTTTCAAAATATTTTCTCCCATGTTTCCGGTTTTCTTTTCACTTTCTTGAAGGTGTCCTTTGAAGCACAAAAGTTTTTCTTTTTTTCAATGAAATTCAATTAATCTGTTTTAACACCTAACTCTTGAGTATATGTCTGGAGTATTTTATCTTCCTGTCCCAAGCACATTGATGAGGAGGGTTCATGAGCTATGTTCTCCATATTAAAAGGCAAAATCAAAAGAAAGCCAACAAGCTAAATGAAATGAGAAAAAAAGAAGGCAGCATTGCTTGCATAGAAGTACAGGGGTCTCGAGGGAGGCAGATCTGTGTTCAAGTCCCAATTTTCCTACTTGCTACCAACTGTATGACTTCAGGCAAGTTACTCATCTTCTCTAAACCTCAATATAATAATAGATAAATAATAAAATGGTGTAACAGGTATATAGTAATATAATAATACCTCCTTTAAAGTATTACTTGGGTGGGAATAAAGAAGATTATATGCATACAGAAACTTAGCACTTAGCAACAGTTAAAATAACCACAGTAGGTAGGGTTTTTTTTTTTTTTGTTGTTTGGTTTTTTGTGTGTGTTCTTTTTGTTTTTGTTTTTGTTTTTGGCCTTAAATGGTAAACACCAGTTATCTCATGAATTATGGCCAAGGGACCTTTTAATTTTAAAGATTTGGAATATAGAGCACTATCCTTAGAGATTCTAATTGCAAATATCCCACAACATGGATTCCACATAATATATCGTCAGCTCGGTCGCGAAAAAGAGGAGGAACTGTCATTTTATTATTCACCTTCTTCATTTTTCAAAGCAGAAAGGGGAGAAACAACTTGCCTAAAGTCCCCAAAGACTGGGAAGGGGGGATCCCTCACCCTTTTCCAGTTTCCAAGGTGGAGTGATTGAATAGGCATTTCATCTGATACATCTTCAGGGCGCAAGAATATTTCCCTGGGGGGATTACAAATCCAATCAAATTTGGAAATCCACAAGTAGTTTTTTGTTTTTTTTGTGTGTGTGTGGGTACCGAGGTGTCGACCTCAGGACCTCGTGCGCCAACAGGCACCCGTGCCACTGAGCGATATCACCGGCCCCTTTTTCGTATGTGGGTTCCGGGAGTCGAACTCAGGCCCTCGCACTTGCAAGGCAGGCGCTTACACCGCTGAGCCATCTCACCGGCCCCACAAGTAGTTTTGATTTTTAAAAAAAACTAATTTGATGTTCAGCAAAACAACCAGGTAAACTAGTACCGGGTCTGCCCCAGCCCCACCTCCTTCCCTCCATCAAATTTGGAAGGCTTTTATTAATAGGCAAGTAGTACACCTGACACCGCACTGGGTTCTCTGCAGAGAATGGCTCACTCCCTGACCTCTGGGGACAGACGGGCTGGGGTGAAGTCTGGCTGAACGACCTCTAAGCAGCCAGGAGGATGGCAGCGCCGGGGAGAGGAAGCGGAGGGGCGAGCAGCGAGGGTGGACGGCGTGGAGTACCTGGTAAAGGTCCAGTCTCCCAGGCTGCACAGAGGTGGGGCAAGTTCATGCCTCATCAGAGTCCTGTTTCCCCCTCTCTTTTAATGCTAATCATTTGTTGATTCGCATCTACATCAAAACTGTTCCAAGCTTGAGTTCAAGTTGAGCCTGACTTCCTAGGAAGAAAACATAGCAAATTTTCAAATCTTTTCATTGATTCTTAGGCATTGATGGTTGGCCCAGTAAGGCTGAACTTTGTGACTGCGTTAGCTTTCTCTGGAGTTGCTTAAACAAAAGGACACCCCCTCTTTCACATCCACCCCACCCTCAGATCTGCAAATGGTACTTCTCTACTACAGACAGCATCACTGAACTCTAGGATTATAGGCAGATCCCGGTGGATTCATTAAAAGTTGAGAACAACTACAAATTCAACACCCCTTTAAGGAGGACCTAGAGGTCTGCCTGTAGGAGGTGCTGGTTTGCTTGGGGTAATGTGCCAGTGGGCATGCTTCTCAAAAGAGGAAAGTGACTTCCTAGTGTCTTACGATAATTAGGGCTGAGAATTCTTTTTCCTCATCTCTTTTTTATTCTATTCCTCTGCACATTTTCTAGATTTATAGCTCTTTTCTGGCCAGGGTGAAGGTCACAATTCTCGAAGCTTTCCATCCCCTCTTCTCCAGGCTCTGTAGTTCCCAGTTTCCCTAGGAGAAAGCCCCGCGGCTCAGAAACCACAAAGTGAGTGAACTGAAACCCCCGGAGCAATCCTGGAGAAGGAAGGGCTGCTGTGAGCCCAGTGGATGCCTGCTCCCCTCCCCCAAAGCTCCGGCGCCTCTTCTCCCCAGGGCCGGACCCCCCAGCCTCTCTCGTCACTGCCTGGGGGACAAAAACAAACAGTCCTTTGGAAGTTCAGTGAAAGGAAAGGGCTGAGTCAGGCCTTCTGTTTAAATAGTCCCCACCTGTTCTCTGGCCCTAGCCTCCCCCTGCCCACCCTGAGCTTCCCCCGCTTCCCTTTCTCTTTTCTTTCCTTTTCCCCTTTGTTGCTCATTTTCAAAAGGGCACAGTTGACAGCTCTTGCCTTGAGCAAAGCCAAGCCCTGGAGCCAGCCAGGAGCCGCGTGCTGCTGACCAGTTCCCTCTGTCCCTCCTCCGCCCCTGACCCGGGCTCCCACCCCCAGGCTACACGTGGCTGGGTCTGGCCCACAGGGGACAAGGAGAGAGGGAGGAAGGAAAGAGACCCCACCTGCGGGCCCTCTTCCCCTGGGCTGCCAGGCCTCAGGCTGTGCCCAGGCACCCTCCTGCCCAGCAGGAATGTGTTCCACTGCGAAGGAAAGAGGAAGAAGGGGATGTGAGCGAGGACAAAGAGCAGGCCAGGTGGAAATTTCACAGAGGCGGTGCCCCTCCCTGGGGCCCCATAAACTAGATGCTATGTGCAAAAATAACTCCTTGGCACTGGAGGAAACGAATTCTTTGCTCATATTCAAAACCAAAGCAAAACAATGCCTCCAATGTGGCGCAGGTTAAGTTAGAGACCTTGTCCGGTGCACTAACTGAAGCCTTCTAGACCTCCCTGGCTGCACAAAATCTGCTGGCTGAGTCCACTGCTGGCCTGCGAAGTCAGCAGCTTGGGTTGTTTTTGTTTTTTGGTTTTTGTTTTCTTTTTTAATTATAGTTTCTATTTTGAGAAAATTGTAGATTTACATGCAATTAAAAAATATAATAATAATAATAATATGGCGAGATTGCCTATTGCTCTTTACCTAGTTCCCCCCCGCCGTGGTGACATCTTGCAAAACTAACGCAGCACAAAGGTCACTGATGTTTTATACTCAAGCTATGAACATTTTCATCATACACATTCTCCTGGTACCATCACGCAGCCACACTGACGTCCCTCCCACCTTCCCCCTTCTTAGTCCCTGGCACCCACTAATCTGTCTCCATTTGTATAATTTTGTTATTTCAAGAATGTTGTATATGTTGGGCATGGTAGTGATTGCCTGTGACCCCAGCAAGCCTGGAACTGAAGGAATAGAATCAAAAGCTCAAGTCACACCTGGCAACTTAACAAGGTCCTGTCTCAAAATAAAAATAAATAGGAATAAAAAGGGCTGAGGAGGTAGCTGAATTTGAAGGCCCTGGGTTCAATTCCCAGTACTGCCCCCTGCCACCAACACAGCCACCAAAAGAAGATTCTACAAATGGAATCATACAGTATGGAACATTTGGAGATGGTCATTTTTCATTCAGCGTAATCCTCTAGAGATTGGTCCAAGCAGCTACATGTATCAATAGTTTATTCCTTTTGGTGACTAAGTGGTAGTTCACATGGATAGACCAGAGTTTTGGGGCCGTTCACCAGCTAAAGGACGTCTGGGTTGTCTTGAAGACCTTCACACATTGAGCTGAATTGTTAACAATACAAACACATCCCGTGGAGAAAGTGAACCAGGAGCAAAACTAAGTATGGTAGGCAACCTAATAATCAGCCCCTTCCCTTCCCGCAGGCACAAAGGTGGCTACAATATGTCAAGTTATACAGCAAAGAGGGATGAAGATGGCAGATGGGATTAATGTGGCTAATCAGCCAGCCTTGAGCTGGGAGAGTTTCCTGGATTATCCCATTAGGCGAGCTGTAGTCACAGGCTCCTTAAAAGCAGGAGAAACCAGGTGTGATGGCACACGCATGTAATCCTAGCAATCGGGAGGCTGAGACAAGAAGATCGCTGTGAGTTTGAGACCAGCCTGGGCTACAAAGCAAGTTCAAGGCCAGCCTGAACTGCATAGTGAAACCCTGTCTCAAAAAGAAAAAAAAAAGTAAGAGACAGAAGAGTCAGAAAGCAATGTGACTTCGGAAGAAAGTTCCCAAAACATTCAGTGTTGCTGGTTTTAAAGATGAGGGAAATAGACCATGAGCCAAGGAATGCAGATAGCTTCTTGAAGCTGAAAGAAACAAGTTCGCCCCCTGCACCTGCAGAAAGGAACAATTGTGCTGTAGAGCAGCTGTATCTATGTCAGAAAACAAATTCATGTTTTGATCCGCCAAGTTCGTCATGATTTGTTAAGGCAGCAAGTGGAAAACTAATGCACCAACTGGCCTTTCTGTGGGTTGTCAGCCTCCCGGCTTACTGCTCCTGCTCTGATAGAGCAGATTCTGAGAGCTCGCCACTGTGAACCAGGGCACAGAGCATGGGGCTTTGCTAGCATAGCTGGTTGGGGACCTCGGTCTTTGTGTGTCTCACACTTTCTGGTCCAAGCTCCCTAGCCCTGGAGCAACCACTGCTGCTGCGCCTTCCTTTATGTCCTCGGCCTCTCTGGGCCTTGCCCCAGCCCTCCCCCAGGGAGCACTTTCAGCACTGAGGACTCTGGGAGTCGCCATCCAGCAAATCCAGACCTCAGCCAGCCTCCCCATCTGGAAGCCAGAGGTGAAGTTTGGAGATGCAGGATATGGCTGTCCACCTGGATTCAGCCCCTAGCTCAGAGCTTTCAGTGATAACAAATAGCCCGCTGTGGCGTGCATGCCATAGGTTTGCCACCGCTGTCCTACTTCATAGAAGTATACGTGCCCTGTGTCTTACAGCCAGCCACTGCTCTGCGAAGTTGGGCAATTGGTAGCTCTTTAGCATATTAATAAGTTAAGCTTTTTTTTCCCTTCTGAAAATGACCCTAGAGAGTGGGGAGCTCTGGTGTGGATGAAGGTGACCCAGAGAAGTAACCAACACGATGCAGTCACAAGGAAGCAAAAGTGAGGTAACAATTCCATAAATGAGGAATTCTCCATGAAGAGTGAATCAGAATGCACTAGGGAATTCTTTCAACATAACACTCTGAGCAACCACATTCTGTTCCCTCCAAGTCATCCTAACGCTGTGAGGACTGCTGCCCCGAGAGTTTCTCTCATCCTGAGAAAATCAACGTACTACCCAGCAATATGTCAACACATACCCGTGAAACACTCCTTACTAACGTGCATGCATGCTTTTAATTTGAGCCATTGCTTTGTCTTGAGTTAGGCTTTGGCATGAACCCAAGACTAAGAAGCTGGTCTAAGCTTCAAGACTCCTCTAATTCGTGGCTTCTCCCCAGTTGAATCCCTCCTCTCACTTGCATGTGGCATTCCTCACCCTGGTCTATTTTTTCATTTTATACATACAGCTGGAAGAGAAGAATGGATGGATTGTCACATGCCGAAAGATTTCCAGTGATACAACCAAAAAAAAAAAAAAAACTCCACTGACCATGAGACCTCTGACACACACGAATACCTCACGCGCCCTTTTAACAAATATTTGTTCTGCAAAAACAGAAGAGATGTCACCCAAAGTCAGACCAAAGGTGCATGCAACCCAGAACTCTACACTTCCTGAACAGATGTTGGAGCCGGTCATCAGCTACCCTAACAGATGAGTTGAGGCCATGGGTCCCAACCCACATCCCTGACCTTCACAGGCCAGCCACCAAGCATGAATGTGCCCTCTATTTTTGCAGCACCTGAATATACACCCAGGTAGAACAGTGTTGTTCTCTGAGGCAACTCTGTCATGTAACTCAGCTTAAGGTGGGTTCTTCCCACTGTGGTTAAGGGACTCAGCAAGTCCCAGAGACAGAACCATGCTTGGTGGACCACGTGAGTACCCACTGGAATTCAAAGAAATAAAGAGTTCTAATCATAAAATAAATTATCAAATAATAAAGAGCTCTGATCATAAGGATCAGAGCATTGAAAGAAATCCCAGCAAATCACGTGGTAACTGGATGCTTTCATAGATACAAAAGGACATTATTGACTGCATTATAATAATCACCAATGCATTAAGCACTGTATTATTTCCTTAATGATGTCAAGCATCATGTTTCCAGTACTATGCCACCAGTACAAAAAGGTTGGAAACCACTAGGTTAACGATGTACCCCAATCCCACTATCTTCACTTAAAGTTTTTTTGGAATCCACCTGTACAACTTTTGGGAGGCAATACACTCTACACCTCATATCAAAGGTTTGGTAAAGTGTATGTCCTTTGAAATTCTTCCCTAAAATTACTCACTTTATGCTTTTAGGGATGTTCTTTTCTTACAGGGAAAGACTTGAAAGTCACATCCAAGTTTACCCTGTTTCAACCCTCTGCAACCTCATAAATGTGTATCATATCATTCCTCACCGCCCCTATTTGCAAGATGAGGAGTTCTTTGTAAAAGCAGAGGGTAGGTTCTCCTTGAGCTGGACCTTGGAGTAAACCTCTCTATTATTTTTATTTGAGACCCAGAATGTGTTTGCATCACTGTTGGAGGAGGAACGGAGTAGTGACTTCTGGTTTCAATACCCCTCTTGCCAAACTCACTGGCGCACTGGCTCTGGCTCTGCTGTAGCTAATGGCCCTGTCTTTGGGGAACAGTCTGCATAGATTCTTAGGTTTTGTTTTTAGGGCTGCAAAATTCCAATAAAAGCTAAAGAAGCTTTGCCTGACCCTAAAAAGTCAGAGTGAAGAATTTCCCACCTCTGAAATATGTATAATGAACTTAACATATTTTTTTAATTATAAAAGCAATAGAAGTTCACTGTAGACATTTGGAAAACAGAGATAAAGCACAAAGAAAACAAAACATATATATTCATACTGTATCTAACTACATCTAGCCTGTTTTTTTAATATATATAAGTAACAAGACATGAACATTTTGACAAATACATTCTCCTTGACCAAACTTTAGCCAGCATACTCTAAGCCCTCATGATCTCAACCTTGACATTTACCCTTATCAGGCTTGTATCACCACTTGCATCAAGAAAATTGCAAAATAAGTTTAGAAAGAAACTTCACCCTTGATATTCTCATCATCCCCAGCCTTGATACCTGATCACGTGGGCCTGCCTTCAGCAAGAATCTAGTCAAGCCTCTTCAATCAGAATTCTCCCTCCTCTGGCTATTTCCCCTAGTAATTTTCCATCCCCTGACCCACATCCTATTTCTGGACCCTAAATCCCCACCATCCATGTTGTACAAGAACTGAACCCAGTGCTATACTCATCTCATTTCCTGTATTACAATCAACGTGAATAAAACCTGTTTTTACTCTGTCACTCCTGTCCAGCTCTGGTTACCTCTAAAATTGTCTCCTGTCATTTGTATGGATCTCCTCCCACATAATTTTGCATGGCAGGTAGCATTCTATCACATGAGTGTATCATGATTTATTAAATTTTGCTTTATTGTTGGATATTTATTCCATTTAAAAATTTTCCCTACCAAGCTATCCTCTCAAAAGTATTGCATATTGAGTCAGAATCTGAAGTTCATAATGGACAGAAAAGATTATCAGATATAAAAAGAGTCTTAATTTTGTGATTGTGTGACAAATAGCAACTGACATCTATTTAAAAGCAGATGACTTTCACAGGAACAGTGATAGAAACAAACATAAAGTATGCAGAGAAATTCATATGAAAACCTGAAGATGGTATTGCTTCAGTGTGTTTGGAAAAGTAAGTCCATCAACCAACTCAAAGTAGTTCATCAAATCGAATTGACAATGCATTCATTACAAGATGCACCATTTCATTGCAGTCCCACTGAAAAAGAAAAGAAGCTGCCAATAATCATATAATGTTGCCATCTGTAAACAACATTCCAGAGAATTCTGTATTTGTAATAGATAAATAGGATTCCATAGAAATATGTATTTGTAACAAGTAAACAGCATTCTATAGACCAAAACCCAAGGAAGAATGTCTTGCAAAAGAGATATGGGCCAGGAATAGAATCTGGGTTGGAATAGAATCAGCGAGTGGCCGAGTGTAAGGCAGTCTCACCCTAAAACCCAAGCCTATATTTAGAACATTGAAAACAAATATCCCATGACTGTGATGAAAATCAAGCTGGCCTCCCTGGGGAAAATGAGCCTGGGATTGCCAAATCATGGTCATTTTATTAGGCGCCTGTTATCTTGAAATGGTAAAACAAGCCTTAGGACTGGGCATGCTGTGCTTCGACTCATTCTCAGCTACTTTCAGCTCCCTGACTTTACCAGACTTCTCCAGTCATCTTCCTGTGCACTTTCAAAAATGGATCTTTGCCTGAAACATCTTTGTTCATCCAGAAAATACAATTCAAGCCTTGCCCTCTTGGGGAGATCCTCCCTGGACCCCCAACCCCCAAGAAGGAGCTAGAGCCACCAGCCCCAAAGGAGCAGACACTCCATCCCCAGACCCACTGGGCCTGCTGGGACCAGAAGAGCTTTGGAAGACAGAATTCAAAAAGAGGGTTCTTCACTTGAGGGTGCCGCCTCTAAGAGCCAGAATCCTACTGATTGTTAAGCAAGGTTCTTATAGCCTAATAACAATAACCTTAACCTTTGACTCTAACTGAACTTTTTGAAGATGGTGGAAGAATTTGATGAGAAAGGCAGAGTTTCTGTTTATATTTTACTAAAATGTTAATTTCATTGGGTCTAATGCAACTATGAGGCTGGGGGCAGTGTGTATTCTGCTATCAGCTGCCAGCTTTCTCCCTCCCCGGCAGTAAAACCCTCAACTTCAGGGCTGTGGCCTCCGAGTTGGGCTCATGCTGCCGCCCATCTTTGCCTGTGCATCCTACATCTCCAGCTCTTAGAGTTTATTTTTTTTAAACTTGTACTAAAGTAATAATAAATAAGTGAAGCCTGCCTTACTAACAAACCATGCAAATAGCTTGGCTCTGTTTGTGCAGCCCAACAGCTTTCTCTCTGATCTGGGCATGAAGGTCGTAGACTACCGGAGTTCTCTGCTGCCCAGTTAGGGGGAGCATTTCAAATTCCTTTTGGTGGGAAAGAGAAGTTCCTACTCGGAGACTTGGCTAGAAATGGGTCAATTGTTCATTCCTCAGGACCCATAGCAATTCAGGAGCTTTACTGCTTAACCATCTCATGTCCACTCACTTCCAGGTACTTGAAGTCCTAATCACACTGCATTTTAATGAAGAATATCCCTATCTGTTCAGAAGTTCTTGAAGGCTTGGAAAAACATCTTAATTATCATCTAAGTCACAGCAATGCACACAGTGCCTGCAACCCTCAGTAGTATAGGCTTACATGAAGAAATGAGTGAATTAGGTTGAAGAGTCATGTGGGGCGCTGAAGGCTGAGTTAATCTTAGTCCTGTACTCCTCTTCCCACTGTATTCCATCCTCATGTAATCACCAGTTACTGCAAGTCACTTCCTTTTGTCTTTTGGTTTCCTTCTCAGTCCCTTTTCTTAGTGTCCCTCTTCCATCCTCTCCTCAGCCCCTTCAGTGCATGTAAGATCTAAATGATCTAATCAGGCACCTAGATAAGTTTTGTTCAGATGGCCTCCCACAGTGGGAAAGATGGACTGTGTAAACAGTGCAGAAATGCAGGAATAAACAATGCAGAGGACAGGGCAGATAGGTGGAGGACAACCTATCTTCAGCTGCCTCCCCAACTCATTCCCTTGGATGGCAGCTTCCAAAGTCACGTGGGTCACACATGAGGCATTCTTCTCTGTTAGGGAACAGGGTTGCCTCTCACCATTACCCCCATAGTGACCTTTCCCATCAAAAAGCATCTCACAGTGCACAGAATTTAGGGTTTCACCCTCTGAGGATGATGACTTCTACTATGGATCTCACCAAGCCAATTACCAGCCATATCTATCATGGCAGACAGGAGATTATGCTCTTTAACGAACAACTCTCAAACCCCAGAGGCTCAAAGAGGCCAGGTTTGTTTTATACTCCCTGAACTTGGCAGATCTGCTGCAAAGCATTCATCCTCCCTCAGGACCTAGGCTGATAGAACACATCTCAGACACTGCCAGTATCAGTGACAGAGGGCAAAAGGAAACCAGTGTGGTAAGTCCCATACCAGCTCCTCAAGCTTCTAATAGCCTTCCTGTTGTAACTTCCTTTATTTCCATTCACATTCCATTGGCCAAAGCCAATCCTTGGGCACATCTGCATTCACGTGGGTAGAGAAAGGTGACTCTACCCTCACCCAAAAACAGCCCTGATGACCGTGGAAGTACGATTAGTCAATGTTTGACAGGGGGGAAAAAACATTCACTTACCGCTGAGGGAAGGGTAAAGAGAAGACCATGGTTCTGCAGAACAAGGAAGGCAAATAAGTATTGAGTTGCTCTACATAAGAGAAAGATGGGCCCAGAGAAATGTTCAGGAGTCCTGAATAGGCAAAGGAGGCTTAGACTCTGTCAAGGGACAGGGAAATAGTAACCAAAAAAGTGGATTGTAGAAAGAAAGAGAAAAAGAACATGGCTAGAGATAGCAGCGAGGGACAGAATGGAGATGGCAAAAAAGGATCTTTATAAAGCTTTGTGGTGTGGGCTAGATATACCCTCTTCTGGCAGCTCTTCCCGATTTAGAAGCATGACTTGTCAGTTTTGAAAGTGACAACATGCTGAGGCTGGTTTTGGGGCAAGCACAAGGTGAAGCCAGAGGCTGCCAAAAAGACCCAATTACTGTCTTCAGGCCAAAGTCAAGTTTCGTTTTGTTTTGTTTTCCTGATCTGACTCCAGGTAATCTTTCTTTATTCTCAACTATATCCCAGCCGTATCCAGGTGTATATGCTGGGCTCTAGTCCATCATCCCATGAGGGCCATTTACCCCTTTCCTCCCATGCCCTGGTGCTTATTGTCTTGCCCATCTCCTAAGCCCCAGCCACAGTGACCCATTTCCCACCTCCCCACCTCTCAAAGTCCTGCCCTCCTACACAGCTACATTCCAGAGGCCACCAGCTCCCTTGACTTACACCCCCTGCCCCAGCCATCCCATTCATGAAAGAATGCCACCCTATTGAAACCACTGGTTGACATACTGTGACCCCTAAAAGACAGTGAGACCCTTCAGGGCAGGGGACCATTTCATCTGAGCTTAATTTCTTGACCCTGGCTCTCATGTCAAGATTGAGCATGAAGTAACAACCCAACAAGATTAAGTAGTAATAACTGTGGCAGATGACATCTACCCAGGCCTTCTCTTGCCACCAAGAGAACACGAAGCTCTAGTGGAGGACACAGAGCTATAGATGATAAGTGCCACTAGACAGCTGGTGACTTCACAGAACAGAGCCCTCCGCACCCATCTCCACCTTGACAAATCCACACCTCCTCCCTGGAGATGCGAGCAAGAAATAAACATTCATCATGTGGAGCCACTGAGGTTTGCATCCTGACAATTAAACTGTTTAGCCTACCCTGACTAAAACAAGGAGACTTCGAGAGTTGTTCTGTCCCAGCAGGGGCAGAGAGAAGTCCCCAGAAGTGCTGAGGAGACTTGCCAGCCACTCATCATTTGATGCTGCACAGCTGGAGGGCAGTCTGCTTACCAGAGGCCCAGTGAATGAGCCTGATGAAGGGGTGGAAGGCAGCCAGGGAGAGTGGAGCCAAGGCCCTGGGAGCAGAGACAGGAGGGACAGGAGCTAGAGTGTGTCTTGAAGAGGGGATGATTTCTGTTTATAAGCACACACTGGAGTGGCTGAGGGCCATTCCAAAGAGGGAAGGAGCTCAGGCTCCTCACCAGCGTGCCAGCCAGGTGGGAGAGTCACCTGTGGGGCACCCCGGACAGCCTGAGCTTCATTTGCAGTCCCTCCTCAAGCACTCCTCCAGAACATGAGCCAGCATTGTATCCCAGCAGCTGGTTTCCACAGCTGCCCTCTTTCTCTTTCTCCTCCTTTCTCTGAGCATTCCCTGTCTCCACTGTCCTACTCTTAAATCACTGTGTAGGGAAAGATTGACAGTGCCCCAGGGGGATGCCCTAAACCTGCAAGCCACCATCCTTCTGCCCACCCACATACATTGTGCCCTTTGTGCTTGTATGTCAATACCCAGAATGCACTGCTTGTCCATGCCAGAGCCACTAGACTGGCTTGCCAGCATCTGCAGCGGGGTTGGCAGAGCTAGGTGTGCCTGCAAGGGCAATGTGCTTGCTCTCCTGCCAGATGAAATTGAGAATGAGCTGCTGTGCCTGCAGCCATGGTCCCCTTGACAGAGTCCTACTCACATGGCTTAAGTTGGCATAAGGCAAAAAGAAACCCAGATGCACTAAGAATCCACTTGAATAGTTCTCAGTGTCCCCACACTGCTCACCAAGTGCATCCACCAACACAGCCCTCCGCTTCCCTGCTCGGCCCAGGCTCCTGCCCAAAGTGTGATCTCTCCTTACTATTCCAGCTGCAAGAGAACCTTCTCAAAACCCAGGTTGGGGGAGTTTTACGCCCTCCCTCTATAATTTCAGAGTGCAACAGCTTCCTCTTTAAGTGCAGAGAGAAAAAGCAACTTGCAAAATCACACAGGCATGATGAGACCCCAGTGTCTTTGAGTTCCCCCAAGGGACAGCTTGAAAAGCACAGTTCACGGTTTCAGAGGATGACTTGGGGAAAGCCAAGTACTTCAGGTCAGAGAGGAAGAAAGAGTCAACATTGGGTAGAAATAAGCACCGGAAAATATGCAAGACAATAAACACAAGGAATGATGATGTTCGTGTATGGGAGACAGAGAGTGGATATAAAGAAGAAAAGGAAGAAACAGCAAACAGAACACCATGTTCGACATCATCCAAAGGTAGTTCCTCGGTGCAGAGAAATTGGGCCCATCTGCTCCCACCCCTGCAGGATATCAAGCACTGTCCTTGACTCAGGCAAATGTTTAATAACTCAATGATTCATTCATTCGGTTAAACCTATCGTGCTGACTGTGTCTGGCACTGTGGTTGTAAATGGGGGCACACAAATGAGAGATATAATGTCAGTGTGGCCAGCAAGCTGCTTTCCTCCATGCCATAGACAGAGGGCTGCTTTGCAGAGGTTGAGAGTGCATCTCCCTTGGTCATCCTTGCTCCCTCATCAGGGCAGCAATAACCCTAAAAGCATGAGGCAAAAATGGATTGCTGATGCATTGCTTGCTTTCAAAAGCAGGCTCTACTCCCTTCTAGCTTAGGGACCATGGGCAAGTTCCTTATCTCTGGGCCTCTTCAGCTTCTTCATCTGTAAAATGTACACAGGCACGATCCATGTGGCTCAGCTCCAGCTTCTTTATCTGCAAGATGGAGCTAATGACAGAACTCCCTTAGTGGAGTTGAGATGAAGGCTGCAAGATTTAGCATATGCGCTGCTCTGCCACGCCTGATGTGGATCAGATGTTCAATAAACATTAGCTATTGTTATCACTGCAACTGGCCACACATATTAACAAAAGTCACTGCCAAGCCTAAGGATATGGCAGCCAATGACCACAGACCTGAGCAAGCTAAATGGCTCTCACAGGAAACTAGACCATGCATTTGGCCTCCTTGTGCAGATTCTGCCCAGATAAATACGGAGACTCACACACTGATAATATTATTACTATAAGCTAGGGTAAAATTTGGTTTTTGGAATGTCGATTGGCTACAAAGCTGGAAGAATTCCAGATTTGAACATACATGTGAAAGCCAGTTCCTGCTCCCAGGCTTTCAGCCACTCCTCTGTTGGAAGTCAAAGAAGAAGTGATGTGGGGCAGGGTCACAGAAAGATTTGGAGAGTGCTCAGCCCAGAACCAGGAAAGGCAGGGGTCCTGCCATTAGGTCAATGGAACTCTGAGTTCTGAGAAAGGTGATGAGTGGCCATGGCTGGATGTTTTCACAATCCTGATACCACCTTCTCCTTGGTGTCTTCCTACCTGCTCTCCCCAATTCCAACCCTCAGGGTGGGGTCTAAGACAGAAGGATTTGGAGCACTGAGTCCCAAGTCCCAGGAAAACTCCTTTCTCTGTTCCCCCGGATTAGAAGATTAGGAGGAGAACAAAGGAGCAATTCACCAGTGGATTCTGCAATTCTCCCACGTCCGACTCAGCAGCCACTGAGTTCCCACCATCTCAAGCGGCTAGGGAGAGGGTTGAGACCAGCTGGCTGGCCTTAAACAGTGCCTTTGTCCACACTCCTCCCCCACAAGAGGCACCACTCAGCAGCTTGGTGCAGAAGGGAGGGTGTGTGTACGTGCATACGTGTGTCTGCATGTGTGCAGGTTGCTCAGGAAAAACTCAGAGGTAAAGGAAGTAAGTACTGACTCAGAAAAATCTCCCACAAATCTTTTATTCAGAAAAAAAGCATGATTCCCATCAAGTTTTCTTAAATCCATAAAACAGACAATGACCAGGAGGGATGACAAGCTGTATGATGGATACAACCCAATCCCACTTCCAACAGAAACACACTCTGAAAAAGAGATGCATTTGGAAACTTCTGGTAAATTAAGGGATGAAATCAGGACCATATCATCAGAGGTAGAATTTTGGGTATATGACTTCCAATTTTCTCCCCTATTATCTTTTTTAAAATGGACAATTATTGTCATACAATTCACACTCTCTTGGGTGCTGTGATGTCTTCTTTTTCTTGACATCACACAACAAGGATATTTCCATGTCCTAGACATTCTTCCCACCCAAGCTTCTTATAAGACACAGCCCAATTTGAAGAAGTTCACCATGATTCACAATGGGGAAGGGAAGACTGAAGTCACCGTGTTTAAGCCCTTGCAAGACCACTTCCAAATACAATATGGAAGGCAGTCTTTTCAGCTGTTTTATGGTCCAAATAAAATAAGAAGAAAGCAATGAAAACTGAAGCTTTAAGGAAAATTTTGCTGACTATAAAGATAATTACAAATGATTAAAGTTCCCTGGATCTTTCTGTCCAGGGTGAATTATGGTCAGTTCTTCCTAAATGCCAAGAGATACACAAAACGTGGCTCCCCTAACTGACAGCGTTTAATATTCGACAATTCTTAATGGGTCTTTTTTTCAATTCCTGATTTCCTCTGTAAAATAAATTTACAAATGCACACACATTCCCCTTTTCCAGAACTACTCTCTTCCCCACTCCTAAGCCTTCACAGCTCCCTTTTTCACCTTCTCCAGCCTAGGCATTTTCCAAGTAGGTAGCGTTGAGGGAGTCCTAAAAATACTGCTTTTCTGCTTTAATTGGGAGTCTGCTGGAAAATGTAACTTTTAGCAAATGTTAGCATCTTCTGTTTCTGCCAGTACTTAGCTCCTACCTTCCTATTCTTTACAGAGGGATGTCAGAATCGACCTTGATACAACATCTAAAGCAGAAGAATGTTGGCTACACAGGGATTTTTAGATGGGGCAGATACTGCTTTGCTGAGGGAATTGGCGCCCGAGAGGTGAGAGCCAGTGTGGGCAGAAGGTCCATGTGGAACAGACTCTTCCAACACTAGGTCGGAGGCTTAGCCCATCTTGCCACTCAGCTCCCTTCTCTGTTCTATGGACCAGGGAGGGAGTTACTAGGACCAACAAGGAGAAGAGTCCAGCCTTTCCCACTCTCCATCCTCCTTAGTGGCATCAATTGTCACCCAATTGGTCTGAAAAGATGAAAGACCTCGCCTGTGGGGTTTTCATGAAACAACCCACCAGTTGCTTTGGCATTGTCTTACCAGGGCCCACAGAACACAGACAAGAATAAAGATGTGAGTAGACATCCCCAAAAAACTAATAGTATCAATTTGGAAGGAAAAGAGGTTCTTTTCTCCACCTGCACTGCTGGGAGGAGAATGGAGAAGAATGTTTTCATGGTTATACAACTATAATTTGAATTGAGAAACCAAATGATACCATTAATAATTGGCATCCTGCCCCATCTTCTTTGGGGAGCTCTTCCTAACTCTGCTTTACCTTGCAGTATCTGAGTTCTCAGGGCCTTCACCCATCCAGCCATGGGGAAGCATCCTCCTGACTAAAGATTGGCAGTTTGTGTGGAATGGGGAGGGTGAGAAGGAAGGAATCATTATAATAAACCTCAGGCCAAAATTAAAGAGAAAAACCAGTGTTGTTTCTTGCTCACAGACCAACAAGGACCACAGTTTGGAAAGATATGGTGTTCCAAGTCCTAAGTGGTTAATAAGGGAGACATGGTTGCTATGTGGAGGAATTGATGCTTTCAACTAATATTTTAAAGCCATAACATATTGCTATGGTTTGTAGCCAAGAGGTTCATATGCTGGAAGCTTGGTCTTCAATGTGGTGGTGTTGAGATGGTAGAAATTTTAAGAACGGGGCCTACCTTTTGCAGATGGAAAGGGGATCTAGGGATGAAAGGAGAGGGGAGGGAGGAGAGGAGAAGGGGAAGTAAAAAGATGTGATGTGATATGTACATGTACCAACTCCCCACGATGAATGTATTCATTATATATCACAACAATGTACTAATTTAAAAATATAGATAAAAAGGAGTGGGGTTCAGTAGACATGATTAGATCATTAGGGATGCCACCTTTAGAAGGGATTAATGTAGTTCTTGTGGGAACTAGGTTAGTTCCCATTCAAGTGGACTGTTATACAAAAAGCAAGACCAGCCCCTCCATAGTCTCTGCCCTCTTATCCCATCTATAATCTCACCCTCTCACATGTGTTCCTCTCACATGTGAGGTAGCTAGAAGGGCCTCAGGGGAGCTGAGTAGATGTTCTTGGATCCCTAGAACTGTGAAGTAAATAAGTGCATTTTCTTTATAAAGTGTCCAGTCTCAGGTATTTTGTTATAACAACAGAAAACTGACTGATGCACATATTAATGGTTGCAAAACAAAACTTCAAAGACTGTCTTGAAGACATCCAGGTTGTCAGCCTCGATGGGCAGCCCAAGACAGTGTGGTCAGTCAGGGTCAGAGCTAGGGCTGCAGCCATAGTCTTCTGAATCCAGGTCTAGAGTTCTTTGCATTGTTCCAGACTCACATTCACACTACATGTAAGGCCCACAAGCCTCACCAGGACATGGACCTCTCTCACCCACATCCCTCCTTGAGTGAGGACTGTATCCCATCGAGGCTGCCTGGATGCTAAGGGTATAGCCCGATGCCACACAACTGGTGGAGAATTACACATAAGGGCAGGACGGTGACTACAGAGGCCTCTATGGAGAGTCTTAGGAAGAAAGCAAATGGCGGGGAAAAAAGAAAGAGCAAAGACCTGAAAACATTCACAGTAGGACAATTTAGAAGCTGATGGTGCTAATGGAGGAAAAGTTTTAAAAGGTTCTGGTGTAGGCAGAGCAATAAAATGGAAACATTTGTGCTCTGTACTCCCAGTCTTTCTTCTCTCTGCTTTTTCCTCTTCCAAATACCAAGCTCCTCTCCTTCATTAACATTTTCTTTGGGAAGAATTAAGTGAGCACATCCGCTCTAAGGCAGAGCTGAGGGAAAATTCTCTCAGGCAGATTCCGTAGGATGTCAGAGCCAGAAGGTATCAGAACATAGTATTACTGACCTAACCTGGGAAAATTAAAGAAAAAAATTCTTACACATGTAGAAGCTAAGGACTAGACATCATCACCATCACCATCACCATTATCATCATCATCATCATCATCATCTACAGTGTGGGTCAAGAATGTAAACCTGAGCACTCAGCCTCCCTGGAGAAATGCAAGCCTTCACCAAATAAGACTGTACCAAGGGTGTTGCTGCAGCCTCTGCATCCCTTCTCAGGAGAGCTTGGCCTATAGAGGTGTTTGCGGGTTTAATCAAAATGCTATTTCTCGTATATGTCCTTTCTGTATGTCCTGTCACAAGCTTCACCCAGAGCCACCCTCTGGTCACCCCCAGTACTTGGAACCCTCCACCTTCCAGGAGACCACTGGAACTCAGGAGGAGTCAAAATGGGGCAAAATCCCTTCTCCTTTTCCTTGGCCGCCACAAGACTAACACACCAGATATTTACAAATTGCTTTAGTGAAGAATTAGGGAAAACTGAGAAGGGAATGTTTAGACTGGACTAATAATTCATAATGAACTGTGAAGGGTGGATTCTCCCAGCTCCCAAGGGAAGGCAGCTAAGGCTTAGGATTTCACAGGAAGCAGCCATCTATGCAAAACCACCATATTGCACAGCTCCCAGGACCACATTCCCACACAGTCTGTGTTAGGGATCTCCTAGCACTGTGGCGATCTGGCCTCACCCCTAAGCCGACCCACCTACAGTCAGATCTTTCCCAACCTTCAAGTACCAACTCTGTCAAGTCTCGCTGTCCCAAATGCCTCTCTCCTTCAGGAAGCTCCTGTCCTCATAGAAAAAAAGTCTCCATTCCTTTATCAGTCCTGTTTACCTACACCGGGTAGAGCTGTTCACATGGGCTTACAGTCAACATCAGCTTCTTAGTCACCATTTAGCCTCAGAAACACCAGCAGAAGGAAGGGCCCCAGGCAATGAACAAGAGTGACTGATTCTAACAGTGAGAGCCAGCCTAAGACAAAAAGTAACTGTGGATGGGAGGAAAAAGGTACAGTTTAAACCATGTGTAAGGGCTCTTGTCTTACTATAGGGCCAGTGGGTACCCATTGCCGTACAAACATTCTATTTCTTTGGCGCTCTGTCCTGTAGACAGCCAGCCCCACAAAAGTGCTACACCAGGGTTTACTTGCTACTCATTTAACCAAAAAGCTAACAGTATCCTCAGAGATTCCCCAGGTAGCAGAGCCTTTCTCTAACAGGTGCATTTTCAACATGGATGATATTGCTATGAAAGTGGATCATGGCAGGATAAAAATTTGTAGTTATTACAATGATTTGTGATCTCTAAAGCATCATAGTACAGAGTAGATATGGTGTATATGGGGGAGGAGGGGAAATGGTAAGGAAGTCAGTGTCTGCAACAATTTCTTAGGGAAATGACAATGGCACAAGTTGAGGAATATTGCTCCAATACACGAGTGAAACAGAGATGGGAGAAAGTTGCTAATTCTTATTTCTGCAATAGTTATTATTACTGTTATTATTATCCTCATCATCATGATATTAATTCAAAACATGTTATAGCCATGTCCTAAGTTAATCCTCCTAACAATCTTAAGGGGTAGGTACTATTATACTCACTTAAGATGACGACACTGAGTCTTGGAGGTATTTCCTTGGCCACACAACTAGTAGCTAGTTCCCACCCAACTCTGCCTGACTGCAAACTGCATGATCTCAAACTTCCTGTATCATCAGCAAGGTAAAAGGGAGGTTGGGAAGACAGCAGCCCAACTCTAAATCTTATCATCTACTCTACCAACCCATATCTAGCTTGAAGACCTTGGAAAACAGTCAAGTCCTAAGAAAGGAAACATACAAGAACTGGGCAAAGTCTAGTTTGGGTTGAGGATGGGGAGGGAGGAAGATGGCCCTTCACTCAGCTGAGTTTGCCTCTTCCTCCTGGCCTAGGAGGTGCTAAGACATTGAGGCCAAGACATTGAGGTTCCAGACCTGGAACGTGGGGCAGAGAGAGAAATGAGAGAGGGGGGTAGTGCTAGCATGGTTCTCAGCACAGGCTTCAGCCACGGTCATGAGATGGGGTGACCACTTCGCAAACACAGCTTCCCCAGGCTGCATTTCTCCAAATATAAACACCAACTCACCACATGGAGAGTTCAGCTAGTTCATGTAAACACCAGAGGGAGAAAAAATTCGGGCAACCAAACACGCTCCTCCTACACAGAGCAGGGCAAGGAGTTTCATGACTCATAGAAAGGAAAATCAAGAATCAAAAGTCTCAGAATCCACTGGGCCTGCTATAAAGTCACAGGGCCTCTTCCAAACCTGCTGATAGGTGGCCTCAACCTCCTCATAGTGTGGGAAATAGTTGGAGGCAACAGATCCACATGTGGTTGGCCTCCCCCCTATACCAGAAGCACACTGGGCTAGACTTCCATAGTCCTGAAACAGGAGGGCCAGCAGTTAGATATCAGAAGGACTTCCTCATTGCCAGGTGCCTTGCTGAAAGGAAGCTGCCTCAAGAAGTCTGCCCAAGCCTAGGAAGAGCAGCACTGCTTGGAGGCAGGGGATGGGTAGAACGAACTCTGAAGAACAGCACACCCCTGCTGGGTGCTCCTACTTTTACTACTCTGTTGTTTGTGCTGGCAAAGAGAATGCTTTCTCCTGCGGCCCTGCATTATCTGTGAGAATGCCAGTGGAGTCTTTGTTATTTTTGCAAATAATCCATGCTGAGACTGTAAAAAGAGCCAGCTCTCCAGAGCACTTGCAAATGCCATGCCCTCCTAGGCCAGAGAGTTTAGGCTGAACACTTTCTCTGGCTTTCCAAGACACACAGCACCCTGAAATAAACCCTCCAAGCAGAAGGCTGGCCACCGGGCCTAGTGGGCCGTGATGGGAGACTGGATGCTCTGTGTTGCTGCACGGTCTTCCCAGCATTTCTAGAAGAAACCACCAAGCGCTGGGAAGCTGCAGCAGTCAGCGGTCTCTACCTCTGACCTGGACCAAAGGACTATGGATCCCTGCACTGGAATTCATCCAGGCTGCACAGCGTCCCACCTGCAATGGGTGAGGGACAATGGGAGGCGTGGCCTACAGGAGACTGGAAGCGACCAGGAGGTGGTATACAGAAGGAATAAGGATGCACAGATTTCAATGTAGTAGCACAAGCAGACCCAATGTACCTTATGATACCCATTTGTCCTCATAATGTCATCCATCTGCATTTGCGATGCTCCCTAAGGGCCAAGTCAATGATAGCTAAGTCCCAGAGTAGCATAAGGTACTGGGGGCAACCCAACCCAGTGGCCTCCTAGCTCTACCACTTCTTATCCGTGTGACCTTGGCAAGCCGCATGACTTCTCTGTACCTGAGACTTAAAACAGGGTTAATTGTACATATCTCATGAAGAAGTTATGGGAATGAAATGAGTTAATATTTGGGAAGCACTTCTCCCAGTGCCTGGCAGATAGCAAGTGTTATTAGCATTTGTTAAACAAACACAGGCTCAAATGAATTTGCCTAGTATTTAATGACAAAGGGCTCCTCTCTCCATTCTTCTTCTATACATTCATTTGTTTACTTAATAAATATTTATTGAATGCTTACTATATAGCAAGCTCATGCTAACACTGCAGCTATAAAAATGATTGAAAATAACCACATCTGCCCGCTCTCGGAGTTCAGAATCTGAATGTCATCTATTTGATTAAGTTCCCGCAAACATCTGTCAGGTTAAACCAGCCCAGCCTAGATCAAATCTTGCCTAGGGGAACACACCCCAGAATGCAGGATCTGAAAAGAAAAATTGCTTGTGGTTTTTGAACTGTCCCAATCTTCATGTACAGAAGGGCCCCCATGCTCCGAATGCAGGTGATGTAAATCTCACTTATGTAGGGTGGGCGGGCTGAGCAGATTGCCTTCCTCAGCACCCATCCAGGCTTCAACAGGCTTCCCCCTACTGCAGAAGTTAGAACCCCCAAAACTGTACTGCTCAGATACCCACATAGTTAAGGTTTGGCACATGCTTTGGGACCTACTAATCAGACACACTCAATCGAGACTGATTTTGAATCAAGTTATGAGGAAAGAGAGGACCAAGGTGGGATGTCCACGTACCTGGACAGATTGGAGCAATGGCAGGTGGACCTGGAGCCGTCAGCTGTGGCCGCGACCTCCTGAGGCAGCGGCTGCTCCAGTGCTGCAGTGTATTCTGAGGGGGTCATTCCCAGAAGCTCAGCCTGGAATCTTTTTCTTCAGCACTCCCAGTTTGTTCACAGTGTATCTATCCACTTCATAAATCTCCTCCAGCCTACACTAACTGGAATGGATTCTCTTATGGGCAACTAGAAGTAGGAGAATCCCCAAGAGCTGACCACCCCAGCAAGGTGCTTATGGTTGAACCAAGCCCTAAAACTAGTAGAAAAGCTACATTCCCTAAGGTGCTGGGAAGGAGACATTAGTTTTCTTATTATTTGGCCAGAACCAACAGCAGAACCAGGCATGAAAATCCAACAAATCCCTCCTTGGCATTATTCTTTATAGTAAGCTTCCCCTGATCACCAGGCAGAGAAAAGTATGGAAGGTTTTGGCAGCACAGGCCATACTGAGGAGCAAAGGAAGAAGGGATGAGACCTATCCTGTATTCTTCCCCACTCTGGCCCTTGGCCATGGAGGACTTCTCTCAAACACTCCAAATGTATCCATACAACAAGGCCCTTGCTCCTGCGGTCCTACCTGTGGAAAATGACTTTCTGTTACATTTCCCTGTCTATCTTCTCTGCAGCATTGATCAGTTATTTTATTCATTAATTTGATCCACATTTTTTATTTGTTCTACTACATCAGAAGATAAGCTTTTGGGATCCAGGAGCTCTGGTTTTTCCACATGGAATTGTCCCACTGTAGAATACTCCGAGCAAATAGAAAAGGCTTACTAAAAATGTGTTGACTAACTTGGAATCTAACTCTAATTTTTCAAGATTCCTAAAGGCAGAAGCTTTTGAATCAACCAAAAATGCCCAGCAGGTAGACAGGAATGAATGAAATCCCAAGTACATCTTGAAAACAGAAGGGCTTCATGGGTTAAACATGGAGGTCAATGACAGTGACATCCTTCTCCCCTGAGAAATTAATAAGTTAAATCAGATGGAAATAAATTTAATCTTCTCCTCTCTCCTTATTATCTTAATTGGTTTAATTTTGTGGCAACATCTCAGCATTCTCCAATGAAAAGCAACTCATGTTGCATTAGAAGCCCAGAAAGCAATTATCCTGTGGTTTTATTCTAATTGTCTAGCAGACACTCTTTGGCTTTAAAGACTCCTGAGAGTGAAGAAGTAAATAATGAAGATTAGAAAATGCTTTCTTCATTTCTTATGCTTGTCAAAAATTTAAAATGATGATAGAAATAATTAGTCATGACAATCATTTTTTGAAATTAGAAAAGTACATAGAGTACAATGACAAGCACAAATGAACAGATGTGAATACCTAAGTGCAATCAGGAACTCCTTTGCTGACCTTTAACTAGTTTCAAATACTGCTGAGTACAGCCTCAGTTTTATTCCAGAACTAAGAAAATTAAATTCTTTTTGATTATCCTAACTTGGACAGAAATTCTCTCCAGAGCTTGTCCCAAGTCTAGTATACTTTCTGTCTTTGTAGTAGTTTTTGCTTAAAAAAAAAAAAAAATGCAAGGAGCTTCTATTCAAGTGTGGTCTCTTTCTAGCAAGAACTTTAGTGCCCTGCTTACCATTTATTAGAGAAAAGCCCAGTTCATCCTTTCAAGCCCCTCACTCATTTCCTGCCTCCTCTCTCACCTTACTGCCCACCAGGAAGAAAGTCAAAATCAGACTGAAAACTTTCAGCCTCTTGAGATTTTTAACACAAGAGGCATCTGTAAATGTTCACACAGTCACCCCAGCACTCTCAGAAGTGGCTGCCATGGAAACTGAGTGTCTTATTAAGAAAGGGAGCATGATGACCCCTTGACTCCAAACTTAACTTTAAACAGGCAAGGACACTATGCAGGAAAGAACTCCATTTTCCAAAGATAGGCGGAGTGATTGTCTACCATGTTGACATTCCCACCAGTGCACCCAAATTTACTTTCAAGATCCTATAAAAGTCCTGAGCAAAGTAGCAAAACAGATCAGTAGGATCACCATCAGAAAGGCACAGAACAAGAACCACAGAGGCAACAAAGGAAGCTGGGTTATTTCTGAGTTGCAAAACAATAAGAATACTAATAACTACTATTTCATGAACACTTACTATGTACCAGGAACTGCTTTCACCATTTTACTAACTCACTAATTCTTCACAACAGCTTTATAACATACAGTAGGTACAATGATTATCCACATTTCACAGATGAAACCACCGCAGCAGAGAGAAATTCATTCCTTGTACAAGGCTTCAGAGCTAGTAACTGGCTTGGCTCCTGGCTGGAGATTTTGTTTTCAGCCTCCACACTACTATGCTTTTCAGTTCAATGAGGAATATACCCATTAGAAGTGAGAACAAACTGTCAAAAACAATTGTTCCGAGTTATGAGAATATGGGTGATTTTGCTTTCCTTCTTTATACATAGTCTGTATATTGTAAGTTATCTATAGTGAACAGGGTTACTTTTATAGTAGTTTGAAAATATAATGAAAGTTAGAAAAAGATCTGACATCATCAATTACATAAACAGGAAAACTCTCTTGGAAAGAGTTTATATTTGAGTAAGTAGTCAACTCCTATATGGAAGGAGAGAGATTTCTTATCACAAGTAGGTTGGAAATTGTTAGTAGAGGCAGGACTTTCAAGCCACCCCAATGCCCAACAAAGCCTGGACATAACTGCTGAGTTTCTGTTATGGCTTCGATCTTAAATGTCCTCCAAAAACACACATGCTAAAGGCTTGATTGGCCAGGTATGGTGGTGCATGCCTATAATCCCAGCACTCGGGAGGCTGAGGCAGGAGGATCACCATGTGTTCAAGGCCAGCCTGGGCTACATAGTGAGTTTAAGGCCAGCCTGAACTACACAGTGAGACCATATCTCAAAAATAAATAAATAAATAAATAAAGGTTTGGTCATCTGCCTATGGCAATTTTTGGAAGCCCTGGAACCTTTAGGAGAGGATCCCAATAGAAGGAAGTTAGGTCACTGGAGGCATGGTCTTAAAGGGATGCTGGGACCCCAAGCCCTTCTTCTCACTCACTTTGCTTCCTGGCTGTCATGAGGTGAACAGCTTTTCTCCACCCACATTCTAGCCATGATGGTTAACTTCACCTCAGGCCCATACACAATGGAGCCAAATGCCCATGGACTGACGCCTCTGAAACCATGAGCCAAAATCAATTTTTCCTCCCTTTAAATTGATTTATCTCAGGTATTTGTAACAAAGACAAAAACTTGACTAACACAGTTCTCCAGAAGAGCTCCCTGCTTTGTCCATTCAGTGTCTTCTAACTTAGTGCAATCTCATGGTAGATGTTCAATAAATGTTTCATTAATTGATTAATGATTTTCATTTCCTCTGATGACCTCAAAGAAGGAGGATGTTGGTGAGGACATTCTAACTCTAAAGCACATGACACCAAAGCAAGGGTCCCAGAGACTGACTCTGGCTGCCTTGAGGTGTATCCCAACATTACGGACTTCTGTCAGCTTCAGTGGGTAAAGAAGTGAAGGGATGTCCATGACTCGCAGTGACTCAAATGGTCTGGAAGAGACAGCGTGTTCTGGTTTAAAAAAAAAATGAAGAATCATGTCTAGGCCTGCGCTTGAGTCCCAGTTTACAGGGGTTTTTAGAATTTGATGGTGCCATGGGACTCCAGGGATTCCTGTTTTCCTCCCCAGCCCACCTGCAAGCCCACCTGCAAACCCAACAGGCAACCCAATCTCTAACCTCCATCTGACCCCACTGAGGACTAGGAGATCCTACCAGTTCCCCAAAGACCCCATCCTCTTAACAGATCCTTGGTAAGATTTTAAGCAGATCTCTCTGTAATGTCATTCACATAAAGGACAGGTGCCCTGGATTATGCTAGGATATAGAACCTGGTTGATAGCCAAGGAATAATGTTTACAAAACTGAACTCGTTCCTGTCTCTTATCCACTGGTACTACAGGCTTTCATCAGAATAACCAAAGTCTACTTCATGGATGCTGTTTTAGAATTCTGGATTCATTTCTGTAAGGAACTGTATTCCCAAATAAGACAAAACATTGCCAGCCTTGTCAACTCAATTAAATCTCTAATCTTTCTTA
The DNA here is from genome assembly GCA_028451465.1 of Erethizon dorsatum. NCBI lineage: Eukaryota > Metazoa > Chordata > Mammalia > Rodentia > Erethizontidae > Erethizon > Erethizon dorsatum. Next base: position 20,191,997 of record CM051835.1, read on the forward strand.
GGCCCCTACCTCCTCATATGAAAAATGAGAAAATTAGATTAAAAAACTCTTACTGAAATCCAATCTAAGACCAACACTATGACCCTGTGATTACTTTTGCTGGTAAAGTGGCAGGTGGGGAGAAAGAAGGTACATAGGATTTCCATGGGAGTCAAACCTGAGCTCCAGGTAGTAACAGCTTTGGCAATTAGCAAAGGTTGGACATGTGAAAAGTGGGTGTGTTTTCACTTCAGAGTTGAATGGCTGCCCAAGGATCCAGGTACACAGACTGAGGCCATGGTCTCAGTTGGCTTGGGAACATGCCTCCTGGGGGGAGGGCCCCACCTGCCAGCAGCTGTCAGGGCTGAGGACAAGAATGCTCAGAGCTCTTGATTAAACCGGAGCTTCAGAAATCATGCCACCCCATACAGCTCTGGGTCTGCAGGAGCTTGGGGAAGCAAGTGACTATTTGGGGAAATCTTGCCAGGTCTTCTCTAGGTAAGATTTCTAAGTCACTGCACATGTCATAACCAAGGGAAGAATAAAGAAAAGTAGGCCAAAATCAGAACTTTACCAACAGGATTAGGATGGCCTATGTCTTGCTGAGATTGTCTGGCTTCTAGTCCCACCCAACTTCCTGATTCATAGCTACATTACTAGGATCCAATAATTAACCTTTCTAAGTTCATTTTCCTAATCTGTGTAATGGGCATAATAATACCTTCCTCAAATGGTTCTTATGGGATTACGTGAGGTGATTTTTAAAAAGCACTCAGCGAACCTAAGATGCACCCAGTAATGTGAGCAGTGGTAGCAGGAATAGCAGTCATTGCTGTTTTCCTGGACCTCCCTTACCCAACCCTATCCCAGCAAGGCAGCCACTGCCCATTCCTGAAGTAACAGAGTGTGTATGAGTTGATGGAAGAGGGGACGCAGAATGGGAAAATGATCTCCAGTGATAGACCGGGGAGAAAGAACGTTTTCCTTCAGTGCTTCTCACACTAGACTGTGCCTCTCACAGCTCAGAGGGGCAGCCATTGAACTACAGGTCCTATAGACTCCACTCGAGGCTGCTGGAGTGGCCCAGGGGCTGACCTTGTGGGTGTCGGACAGGGAGTCTGTGTGACAGTGGTGAATATGTCAGTGACGTGCTCAGCAGACATGCTTCATGGTGATGGGAAAGGGGAGAAAGAGGAGATCAGTGGTTAAAACACAGTGCTAAAGCAAGGTTATCAGATAAAATACAGGGCACCCAATTAAATATGAATTTCAGATGAACAAAAAATAATTCTGTAATACAAGTATTTCCAAATAGTGCATAAGATACATTGATACTAAAAAATTTTGTTGTTCATCTGAAATTCAACTTGAACCAGACGTCTTGCATTCGCGTTTGCTAAATCTGGTAGCCTTGGCAGGAAGCACCATGGCAGCAGGCTGAGGCGAGTCCTCTGTGGGCAGGCAGAGAACAACAGACTCGTCCTGGTGGTGGGGGAGGGGGGTAAGGTTGGACAATGTGTGCAACAGGAGTCGACGGTAAAGGAGTAATATCCAGAATGGATAAGGAATTCAAAAAACTGAACATCGAAAAAATCCAATGAAAAGGAAGCTAAATATCTGAATACAGACTTCTCCAAAGAAAGCAGACAAATGGTCAACAAGTGTATGAAAAAGTGCTCAATATCGCTAGTCATCAAGGAAATTAGATCAAAATCACAATGAGACATCACTCCACCAGAGTCAGAATGGCTATTATCAAAAAGACAAAAACTAACAAATCCTAGTGAGGGTGCAGAGAAAGGGGAACTCTTCTACATTGTTGGTAGGAATGTGAATTACTACTGCCATTATGGAAAACAGTATGGAGATTCCTTTAAAAATTGGAAATAGAGGGCCGGTGAGATGGCTCAGCGGCTTAAGTGCCTGCCCAGCAAGCACGAGGGCCCGAGTTCGACTCCCGGAACCCACATACAAAAAAGGGGCCATTGATATCGCTCAGCGGCACGGGCGCCTGCTGGCGCACGAGGTCCTGAGGTCGACCCCCCGGTACCCAAAAAAAAAAAAAAAAAATTGGAAATAGAACTAACATCTAATCCACAATCCCCCTATAGATACATATCCAAAGGATACTTGCAGCCCATGTTTATTGCAGCACTATTCACAATAGCTAAAATAAGAAATTAACCAAGGTGTCCATGGGCAGATGAATGGATAAGGAAAATGTGATACACATACACAATGGAATATTTTTCAACCATAACAAAAAAATGCATTGCTGCTGTTTGCAGCAACATGGATAGAACTGGAGGTCATTATGTTAGTGAAATAAGCCAGGCACTGAGAGACAAATTCTATATGTTCTCATTTGTGGAAACAAAATGTTGATCTCATAAAAGAGCCAAATGGAATAGTGGTCACAAGAAAATGGGAAGGAGAGGGGACGGAAGGACAAAAAGTGTTGGTTAAGGAGCAGCAAAATGCAGTCAGTTCTGGTTTTCTATAGCACAGTAGAGTTACTATTGGTTAAAACAATCCATGATATGTTTCAAAATAACTAAAAAAGAGGAGTATGAAACTTCAAACACAAAAAAATGGTTACGGGGATGGGGATATATCTCAGCGGTGCAGCACCTGCCTGGCAAGCGTGAGGTCATGAGTTCAATTCCAGTTACCCCCACCATCCCCCCAAAAAAAGGTTACTATTTGAGGAGATGGAAGTGCTTATTACCCTGATTTGATCATTACATATTATATAGGCATATCAAATTATCATACAGTACCCCATGAAAATGTACAAATATGTTTTAAGAAAAGGAGTTGGCTGGGCATGGTGGTACACAACTGTAATCCCAGCACTCTGGGTGGCTGAGGCAGGAGGATTGCAAGTTCAATCTCAGATTGGGCAAGTTAGGGAGGTGCTATCTCAAAATAAAAAAGAGGCTAGGGAGATGGTTTAGTGCAAATGTCCTGGGTTCAATCTCCAGTACCATAGATAGAAAGATGATAGATAGATAGATAGATAGATAGATAGATAGATAGATAGATAGATAGATAGATGATAGATAGATAGACAGATAGGGATGAGAACTCTAGGTGAAAGCTATGAAAGATGGCAGAGACTGGTTGCAGAGGCAGGAAGAGAGCACCGCAGGCCCACAGTGTGAGACATCGAGCCACGCTGAAAACAACTGACATCCGAGCAGGTGGAGCAGAGGGCATGAGTGGGGCACCGAGGGAGGGCAGATGGCAGGGCCCTTGAGAAATGTTCTGGTTTAAGTGAGCCACATCTGGAACATTTGTGCAGAATTTCCTCAGCATCTACACTGTGGGACCCAGGAAGGCAAGCTCACTGCTCTCACAGTGCTGCTGCTCCATGCTAACAGGAAGTGAAACCTGTCAGAGAGTAAACAAGGACCCAGGGCCATTAGAGCCAGAGACAGCCAGCACTTAGCTCCACACCAGTATTTACCTGGCTAATCTAGTTTCGCCTTTAGATTCTTCTCTGATTTATCTCCTGGAGCAAGCCTTTCCTGAGCCCTTTGGTGGCCTCAGGTGCTCTGGAATTGCCACTACACAGCACGTAGCACCTCATTTGAATGCAGTGTTTGCTTCTCCATGTTGCACACTAGAATGGAGCCCTAGGGGAAGGCCCTGCTCTTAAAGCTCTAATACTCAGTGTGGGGATTGGTACTTAATTCATGCTTTTAAAAAGTAATCTGGGGCCGGTGAGACAGCTCAGCGGCATCAGCGCCTGCCTGACAAGCGCGAGGTCCTGAGTTCGTCCCCTGGTACCCACAAAAAATAAAATAAAATAAAATAAAAAATAAAAAAATAAAAAGTAATTTGTTGAAGAATTGTATGGGCTTTGGATTATGAGATGTGTCTATGTTCATCACGGTGGAGAAGCCTTCTCCTATTGCACCCATGGATCTGCAAATGGGGAAAGGATCAGAGGCTTAAAATTACATTAATTCCAATATAAGGATAGCTTGCCGATAACCTCCATTGGGAATATTCTTGCGCAAGGACAGCATAAACATCATAAAGTGACCTAAGTTTCTTTGGTTAGAAGTAAAAAGAATAAATACTGGGAGACTTAGGGGGCGTGCAAAGGTTAGAGCAGGGTATCTGTGGAGTGCGGAGGAAATCCACTGTGCACAGGAGCCCACTCACTCTCACATTCACTTCAGCGAAGTCCCCACAGACAAAATCTGGCTGGCATAGCTTGGCGCATGCACCATTTTCGGCTTATATAAGGGCAGATCACCTTTACTGACACCAAGACTACTCTCATGGGTAATGCTGCCGAAAGAAATTTGGGTAGTGTTATCAGAAGAAAAAGAAACAAATGCTGAGTGGCCCAAATGACCTTTACAATTATGGAGCTCCACCAAACCATCAGAATGTGAACTGTTACAGTGACCCGAGGATGCTAGAGTCTCCTTTGGTGATTTCTAAGAAAAAGCATTTACTTAGGGCTGGGGCTGTGGCAGAGTGTTTACTTAGCATGCTCAAGACCTTGGACTCTTTGCATTGAATAATAATAATAATAAAATAATTTACAAACCCCTTCCTGCAATTATTTGAATGGAACATTGACTGAAAATAGAATAGAATGTGCCAGGTAATATCAGTAGTTGCTCTTTCTAGATCTGTAAGAATCAACATTTCAAAAGAACAAAGGATTTGAGATCATCTGTTAGAGTGGCTTCTCTACATGATAGTGGAAACACACTAATTCATTTTGTGGTGATGATGCTGAGAAGGGCAGGCACGGTGGGGCGAGCTGTTGGAATTGCCAGCCTTGGATATAGTGGGCTCTGTCTAGTGGCTGCACTGATGTGTGTTCAGTGCGCTTGTCAAGATAAACATGCAGAGAGCTCTGTGCTGCAGGCGAGTTGCCCTCCTGTCAGAGCACCTGGGACTTACCCATTTGGAAAAGGCCCCCCCATGCAAGCAGCCATCAAGAATGATGGATGCTGAACTCTCGGGTAGGAAGAAGGCAAAAACAGAGGCCTGAGCTCTGGGAACTTGTTGGAACTTAATTCTATTCTCTTCATCCTTAATGGTTAAGGACTGGTGATTGGTAATTCTTTCCAGGAAGCCTAGAGGACATTTACTCCAAGATACCACAGCAGTATTTGAAGAGGTAGTAAGAACAGCTTAGGAATTATTTGGGGGAGAGGAGAGATAAGGAGGAGGCCGATAAAGGGGGAAGAGATAATGAGGCAGAGACCAAATAGAGGAGACTAAGAGGTAATTTTGCATGTCAAAAAAGAACTAGGATGATTTCCCTTTAACTATTGTTTGGACGAGAAGTTCAATTCTCCAGCTGTAATGCCAATTACCTCCTCCTAATTTTCAAAGCTGGAGAGTTTTCATGGCCTTCCCAAATTCCCTTGCCCAAGTAATCTTTCCTTTCACTTCCCATTCCTTTGATTCCCATTTAAACCTAAAGGAGATTGGCAAATAAGCATTCAAAATGTTAAAGCCCACAGACACGATGTCTCCAAGTTCTAAAATAAATAGCAGCAATTCTTTTCAGTACTTAACAGACTGAAAAGCATTTATGTAATTCCATTTGACTGTCACATCTGCCCTGTGAAATAGGACAGTCATTATTTTTCTTCGCCAGTAAGAAAATACTAACAGAGAAATAAAGACATGTGTTCCAAATGATGTAGCTAGTAAGGAGTGAGTGGAGAAGTGAATCCCAGTGTTCCTGGTGCAAATTCAAGTTCTTTCTAAAACACCACACTTACTGCCTGAGATCTACACTCTATTGCTCAAAAAAGGCAAGCATGGTTTACTCTGGACAAGAGGGAAGGAGGTGAAAACAGCAAAGCTGCTGCTTAGCATGAAAGCCCAGTTCACGCTCTTCTGGGTGAGAGACACTGCCTGACTCATCCATTCTGAAACTGTGCACAGAGCCACTGATACACAACTGTGCCGGACAATTGGCTGCCTCTCTTCCTCAGTTGCTGTAGCTTGGGTGGAGTGTGACCCATCCCAACTCTAAAGACAGGCTCTGATGGGTCTAAAACAGTCAGATAATCCCACCACTTTACCAGCAGTATTGGTCCAGGGATGAACAATAACCCTGATTTAAGCCAATCCCATGTGACTAACAGTGATGGGTTCAAGTCAGCCCAGTGAGAGTGAAAAACAGGACCGGAGCAAACTTCCTGGGCTGGTGACTGTTGGAGTCACACATTGCCCTGTACTCGCTAGCATGCCATAATTGTTTCCATATTCTGGTTTTGTCTTCTTGAAATGCTTCATAATTGTTAAATAAGGTGCCCCAAATTTTTCTTTTGCTTATTTCACAAATGACACAGCATATCCTGCACAGGACTTTGGTTTGTTGGTTGCGGGTAGACAAGAACAAGGAAAAATGTAGCCAGGGCTGCTGTGGGCTGCCATTTTGCAACCGTGAGAAAGGTCAACCATGAGGACAAACACAGCATTCAGAAGAGGGGGCAGAGCCCAGAGAATCACGTGAGCTGGAGTCCTGGCAAAGTCACGTCTAAAGTCTACCACTCATTTGAGTCTCTTGATTTTACAAGTTAAAACATCTTGGTTTTGGCTTACATGTATTTCAGGGAAATTTTCTATTACTTGCAACTGAATTCATTCTAATTGATACAATGATACAGTGGCTAAGGACAGTTCTCAACACAACTTGACCCTTTGAGCCACATCTACAAGGCAGGAGGAGTGACCCAGCTATCTCCTTCATGTATTCTGCACTCCAGGTCCATTTTTTCAATGGAATTTTTCCCACCCACCCTCTCCCAGCACCTGGGACTGGGTCCTATCCTCAGTGGCAATCAAACACAGCGACAGCTGTGTGTTTTTTTCTTTTTATCATTTGGCATAGGATGTGCTCAGCACTGAGCTAGGCTGAATCACTTATGTACTTTATAATGTCAACTTAACCAAGAGCATGAAAACTGTAGTGTTTGAAGGTGGACAGACCTATGAGGTTATGTCTAACCCCCCTCATTACCAGCCGACAGAGAAAGTGACTTGTCCCAACTCTCTCCACCACACTCTGACTCAGGAACCATGCAGGTGTTTCTACATATAAGTTAAAAGACTCTATTTGAAGCCCTGCTAACACTGAAGAAGACATAGTAGCCCTGCCAGTTGTCAAGAGTCTGATACACAAAACACTGCCTCCCTTCTCCAAGACTTAGACTCCACTGGATATTTACAAATGTCAGAATCTGTCTGACAGCCTGTCAAGATCAAAACTGCTTTTCCTTCCTGTTGGAATTTAATCATTCCTATCCTGGTATTAAATTATCTGGGTTCACATCCTGAATTCTCCACTTACTACCATTTTGATCTTAGGCAAGTTTTTCAGTATTTCTATGACTCAATTTTCTCCTCAGCAAAACAGGATAATAGTTCCTACATCAGAAAGGAGGAGTAAGGATAAAATACGTTAATGAATATAAAGCACTAAAACAGGTCCTGCACCTGGTAAACGCTTAATAAAAGTTACCCATTGATATTATTACACTCTCCCAAGCAGTGTTGCCCATGGGTTAATGAGGATATTGCTCATGATTACTAAGTTGATGTTTCCCGTTTTGTAGATGCATACTTTGCCCTCTCCCAAGAGCTCCTTCGTGACAGGGACCATGTCATAATCAATACCTGGAACGAGGCTCTGAACTTGGTGAGTACTCAGCAAAGAACCGCTGATTCACTGACCCAGCTGCTCTTCCTCTAGCGGTGCAGGCACAAGACTTTCCCTTCCGTCTGCTTAACCAATTAATTAAGCAATTAGTGAAGTGATAGAGAACTCGCCTAGCATGTTCAGGGCCCTGGGTTCAATCCCAGAACTACAAAAGAGATCTCAATAAGGTAGGCTCCAAAATACCTGTTCACTGCTTATAGAACAGCTTATAGAACAAGACGAACAGAGATCCAGTCGAAGAACTGATCTGTGTTAGGTACGTATATCAAGAACACCTCACTGTACTGGGGCTCTGACAAACTTTCAGAGAGTCATGGTGCTTTCTGGAGATGTTCAGAAAAAGTGGAGACTTCCCAGTGTGGATGGCCTGGGAGCCTCACCCTGGTCAAATGGACAGGCAGGTGCCTGGTGTTCGTGCAGGAGCCTGGCATTAAAGTAGAGCAAGACACCAGAGCCCTGGGACCTGGGGCCCTGTGGAAGTCAGTGTCCAACACGCCAGCAAGTTTCCTGGAGCACCCCTCTAGGTCACAGGCGCTGTCATCATGGCTATCTCTTTCTCTCCAGGGTGCGACAGGAGGAAATGCTTTAGGGACAAGGGAGGCAGGGATGAAGTTGTGAGGGAGGAATTAATGACATCACTTCCCTACAGCAATCTGAGCTCCTTGGGAGAAAGGTGTGGTGTAAATACCTGGTATTATGATGATGAATCAGAATTTCTTCCCTTTAAATCCGTTCACACATTAATACTCTCTGCAAGCAACCATTTCTAGGAAAAGAGAATAGGAGATGTGAGAGGTGGTTTTCCAACTCAGTGGAGTGTTTTGGGGCTTTTCACGCTTCCCAAACTTTTTTTGTCTCACGGATCAAATGTCTCCCAGTGGCGAGACACCATTCTGTCTAAAAAGAAAATTCCCTGTCCCTAACCCCAACCTTCGCCCACTCTTCCTCCCTCACTTTATTTACCCTTTGGCCTGAACATAATATAAATACTTAATCTCATTTATTACTTGAAAATTATCTGCATTTATTCTGTTTATTTAGCCGAAATTACTTAAAAACAAAACAGAAACTACAGAAGGGGTCAACCAGTGTGTCTGATTTTTTCCACTTAAGGTAGTTCTTTTTAGTATTTAATATAGATAACTGGCTACTTGTTCTCCAAATACACCACAGATTTTCCCAGCCCTCTTGCCTTGGTCCTTCCTTCCCATGGTATCTCTTTTTTCCCTGGCAAACTTTTATTCCCCTATCAAAACCTGTCTGAACTGCCCCTTCTCTGTAAAGACTTCCCTGAGAGCCCCTCCCATCCTCAGCGGGCTGCACAAGCCCTTCTTCCCTGTGTCCCCGGAGTGCTGTGGGTGGACCTTGCATGGGTCTTCTTATCACACGTGATTCTCTGCAACCTCCTGGGAGGTAATTACTGGAGGTGTCCACACAGAAATCTAGAATTACACTATCTGCTTCTTGTACAGACTCTACAATTTTCTAGTTTTGAGACTTTGAGCAACTTACCTAGGTTTCCTCTAGGCTATAGATCCCATCTTGTTGATGTTTGCTTGTGGAGCTTCTGGTTTTGAGGAGATACCATGCAATCCCTAGGGGAGGGATAGGTAAAGAAGAAAGGGGACCAAAATCGAATGATAAAGATGGAGCAGGGGAAAATGAGAAGGAAGAGGGAAAAAAAAGAGGAAGGATTTTTAAAAGGAAAGAATGCATTACTTGAGAGTGGTTGGGACATCAAGCATCTCTCCCTCCAGTTAGTATCCCACACTCCAGCTTAACAGCTACTAAGGGCTCTGGTTTGACTTGTCGGCTAACTCTGCTCCTGCCCCCCACAAGGTCTTGCTTCAGCTGAGGCTCCCAAGCAGTGACAGGATGAGGCATGAGCAGGCATGTTCCATCATTCTGCCCTGGCACAGTGTATGAAGTCTGCCTCTCAGGCAGGACCTGGCTTGGGGACTAGCCTGCCCCGTCCTCTGCTAAGCTAGGCCAGCTTAGCCTCCGGCTAGAAGAAGCCTATAGTGTGGAACGTGGGGATCAACTTATCCTTCTGAAACGCAGGTCAGACCATGCCACTTCCTGGCTCTCAGGGCTCCCATGGCTTCCCCAGTCACTCAGGGTACAATCCAAGGGCTTTATCAGGGCCCTAGCCCCTGGCATCTTCTCTATAATCTTCTCCCACCTGGTCTCCTTGCTGCTTCTCAAATACGTACAACAAACAGCTTGTCCTCTGACGACCTCACACTTGCCGTTGCTCCTCTGGGACTCTTCTACCCCAGACACGTGCACAGCGTGCTGCCTCCTGTCACTCATGTCTCTGCCCACTCGTTGCCTCTTGGGAGACATCTTCCATCATCACCTTATGGAAGGTGGGCCCGGCACTCACTCCACTTGCCCTGCCGGATGTACCTTCATCTCAAGCATCTCATCTGCAATTACATCTGTTACTCGTGTGCTCATTGTTCTATTTGATTCTGTCTGCCTCTGCTTTGGTTGTGCTCTGTGACAGCAGAACCAGCATTTCATTCACCAGCGCAAATGGCACCAAAGTGTCTGGCACATAGCAGGTGCTCAGGAAAGAATTAAGTGGAGAGTAGAATCCAAGAATCTAAGTGCTTCATTCTCAGGGAGAATCCTGAGGCCTAGATCAGAAAGAAATTGTTCAAGGTCATATTTGCCAGCTTACATGTGGCAGAACCTGAATTGAACCATATCCCTGGTCCCAGGTGGAGGATTTAGTGCCAGTCCATGCTACCCATGAGCTAGTCCATGTTCAGCTTCATCATTTACCCCCACACCCCAGGGTGGAATCACAAGGAATCTCAACCACAGAAAGCCCAACTCCTAGGTCCCTAGGTTGCTTCCTGTGCTGCTCTGACCCTGAGCCTCTTCTTACCTCTGACTCCTACTCACCTCTAACTCATTTAGAATCTGAACGAAATGTGCTTTGAGACACGGGGTTAAGCCTAAGGGTGACCAGTCATGGGCCATGTCCACAGGGTACAGGACAAGAGTCCACTTGATTTAGCTAGAGTGGGGCAAAGGGGAAGAAGACATCCTGACAACACAGGTCAGACCAGAAGGGGTGCCCATGGCGGCAAGGCCATAGAGAAACCCTGCAGAGACAGAGAAAGCCACAGCTCTCGCCAATGATGTAATGTCCGTTCATTCAGTAAATATGTATTGGGTGCCTAGTAGAGTATTTTGGTGCTTGTCTGAGGACAAGTATATAGGTAGAATGACCTGGGAGACCTCTCTGAAGCCCAAAGAGCTTGAATCCATATGGTTCTGTCCTCAAAGGACCTCTTTCCAAAGCAGCTTCTTCATTAGCTGACATGCTGAGCATCAGGGACACAGCCCCCCTCCTCACCGCTCTTCTCCAGCAACTTGGATAACAATGGTAGATCCAGCATCAAGTCATGGGTGCTGGGCTCTTGAGCCCCTCTGTGGCTCATTTTATCCATTCTTTGGCCCCTGCAAATTAAGCAGTCTTGCTTTGTGCTGGGCAAGTGTGGATCATTCTTAGAGACTCCCCAGCACAGAACTCAGCGATGAGTGATGAATGATGAGCAGCCCTTTCCACCATCAGGTTCCCTCTGAAGTCTGCCTTCATACTTTCCTGCTGACTTTTTAAAGTTTTTTTAAAGTTAGTCTCATTTAATCATCATTGACAATTCCTTAGACACCTGACATTTTTTGCACCCTTTGCTAAAGAATATATTAAAAAAGTAATCAATCAATATGCGCTGGGTACCAATCATATGCAAAACTCTATAGTTGCTTCATAGAGAAGTCTGAAGAGAAGGCAGGTGGCAGAATGGTGGGCCTGGAAACAGAGATCTAGGTTGCAAGTCCCAGCTCTGGCACTTGGATCCCTGATGATAAATCCTCTTCTTGTCTCAGGTGTATCATCTGTAAAATGGGGTGAACAATTTATGTTTCATCTATCTCTTTGGGTTGCTGTGAAGTGCAACAAAAATTAGGAAGAGTCTTTGTACCCTGTAAAATTCCATAGAAATGTGAGTCAGATGCAATATGGTGTAGTGGAAAAGTACTGAACTCAAAGCCACAGGGTTGAGCAGGCCCCAAGGACTGACTCCATCACTTACTTCCCATGGGACTTTGGTAAAGCCGCGTAACCTGAGTTTCCTAGTCTAAAAATGGTTCATTTAAATGGAGGCTCCACACCTACAGACCTCAATCATCAGCTCCTGGTACCACGGAGACCCACAGTCTGTATCTGTTCATTCATCTGCAACCGACAAAAGGAGAGCTGTGCATGCAACTGGACCAAGAAGAGATGGCAGCAGCAAGACCGCCTTGATCTGACCAGGCATACGGGGTCATCCCGAAGAGCAATGGGAGATTCCACTGGAGGGGCTGTGAGGAGCGTGGGTGAAGCAGAGTGCTCAAGTAAGGAGTTTGAAGGGCATAAGGAGCCACTGCTGATTTTAGAGCAGGAAGAAGGATAGATGAAATGTCCTCTGTGGGAAGTGGCTCGGGAATGGGGGATGCTGTGGAATTGTTGGCTTCTTCTCTCCAGGGCTGGAAGGCTGACCTGCCGAGATTGAACATATGTGCCAGAAGGTCAAAGCCTGATTAGTGTTGACTTTGGCATAGCCAGAACTCAGAGCAAAAGCTATCCAGAGTTTTGTTTTGTTTTGTTTTGTTTTGTTTTGTTTTGTTTTGTTTTGTTTGAGACGAGCTCTCTCCATGTAGCCCAGGCTGGCCAGGAACATGAGATCTTACCACCTTGGCCTCCTCAGTGCTGGGATTACAGCTATTTGCCACCATGGCCAGCTATCTGCCCAGACTCCTAGAACATGGGCCTTGTATTAGTTATCAATAGGTATGTAACAAATTACTTCAAGAATCAGTGAAGAAAACCAAAAATTAATATGTATTATCTCACAGTTTCTGCAGAACAAAATATTGGAAGGTAATTTGGACTCTGTGTCTTTCATGAAGCTCCAGTCAAGATGTTGACTGGAGTTGCAGTCATCTGAGGGCCTGACTAGAGCTGGGGGCCCACTTCCATGGTGGTTCACTCATGTGACTGGCATGTTGACACCGGATTTTGGCAGGAGGTTTCAATATGTGAACCTCTCCATTGGGCTGCTCAAGGTCTTCATGATGTTGGAGCATCCAGGAGAGACAGTACGGGGAGGGTAGACATAAAAAAGTGATCAGGGATCATTAGAGACCTTCTTGGAAGATGGCTACCATGTAGGGAAAGTGTGATCTTGAATGATCTTGAAACCAAATAGACCTGGGTTCAGATCTCACATTCTTGATTTACCCTCTGTGTGACCTTATTTCCTATAAAATGAGAACAAAAATATTAGAGCCAGCATCACAGGAGGGTTGGGGAAAGTCAACAGGGTGATGGGAATAGAAGACTTAGACCAGCTCCAGGTACAGAGCCACATGTGGTAAATGTAACTTTGTTTACTGAGGTAATAGACAGCAGGTGGAAGCAGTCCTTAAAGTACAAACCATCCCCATGGTTAGCTAAAAAATATCCCCTCCTCAACCAAGGAATCCATGTCCTACTCCTTAGAAATGTGAGGATGTCACCACTTTACAGGCACAAGGGACTCTACAGAAGTAATCCTATGATTTTGAGATGGGGAGATTGTCCAGGATTATCCAGATGGTCCTAAAGTGGCAGAAACAGAGGAGAGAAAGTGATTGGTGACAGAAGTGGAGGTCAGAGTCATGCAGCCACAAGCCAAGAAGCCATGAGAAGCCAGTAGCTTGAAACTGAAAGAAGTGAGGGACAGATTCTCCCTTGGAACCTCAGAAAGAACCGTCCTTGTGGACACCTTGATTTTAGGCTCACTTCTTTTTTTTTTTTTTTTGTGGGTACCGGGGGTCGAACTCAGGACCTTGTGTGCCAGCAGGTGCCCGTGCCGCTGAACAATATCACTGGCCCTTTTTTTTTCCGTATGTGGGTACCGGGAGTCGAACTCAGGACCTCGCGCTTGCCAGGCAGGCGCTTATGCCGCTGAGCTATCTCACCGAACCTAGGCTCATTTCTGACTTCTAGAACAGTAAGAAAATAAGCTTGTTCTACTTAATCCACTAAGTAGTGGTTCATTACAGCACCAAAAGGAAACTAATCCAATCTTTTGAGGGGCCCCGGCCCCTGCAGCCTAGGAAGGACAGGGAAAGGAGGGACAAAGGAGGAAGAAGAGGAAGGGAAGGAGCACATGACTCAACTGCCTCAGGACTAACCCTCACATTCTGCAAGGCAGAATGACAGGCCTCGCTCCCTAAGCTTGCAGCTACCTGAGTGTGAGAAATGGGTTCAAGACCCAAATCCAGACAAAGACAGAAAGCAAAAGTAACAGAGCCATTTGGAAGCTGACTGCTCAAGCCTGTGGACTTGACAGGAAGTAAAATTGTGTTGCTGATGCCTGATGACCTGGGTGGCCCTGCTCCAACACGAAAGTTCTGTAAACTTTTTCCTCCCCTCAGAAAAAGGACAGGAAAAGGGACCGGGTAGCGGGGCAACATCACTGGGAACCTTGGGGAAGCTGAGAGGAGGGAAAAGAAGGGGGCTCTGATAAGGGGCTTGCTACAGACAACCTGTAAAAAAGACAAGGGCCAGGGTGTGGAGACAGGAGTTATTCTTCTGTTCAAAGCTCTGTCACTTGCTGTGTGTAACACCAAGAAAATCAGTTTCACCTCCCCAGGCCTCAGTTTCACCATCTGTCAAATGAGATTGTTATGGGGACACACAGCTGAAGGCATGGGGTGTATTCTACACAACAGGCACACAGAAAGCAATTAATAAGTGTTCGCTATTATGATGATGACCACTTTCACCTAGAAGACATTTATTAAGTGTTTACTGTGCAGGAGGCAGTGTAAGTGCTAGAAAAAGAAGATACAGTCTCAGCTCTTTTTGAGTTTGTGGTCTAGTAGGGGACACAGGCAGGTCTGTGCATGGCATCGAGGACAAACTGAAGAATACAGTGACTATTGGGTTCTCTGATAGGTAAACAAAGGGCTACTGAGGGAGCAAGACAAATTCACCCACATAGCCACTTGGGGAGTCCAACCAGGTCTCAGAAAGGCAACAAAGGCTGGGCTTTCCTTTTCCACAGCCCAGTGTCCCCATCTGTTACTAAGCAACTGTTCTGGGTTGGTGTTAGGATTTCAATAAAATAATCCATCTAGCAATGGCTGTATTCATGTCAATTCTTCTTATTATTATGACGAATCCAAGCTTTGGAATCATACAGTTCCAACCCTGACTCATGCACTTAAAAGCTATCTGATCATGGGAATATGGCTCAGATTTACTGTGGATCGATTGTTCATCCATGAAATGGGAATAATTATCCTGACTTTCACAATCATTATGAAGTAGAGAGATATCACCTGTGGTGTTCCTTGCACTTTGTAAACTGTTCATCACAGGGTTATTGGCCAGGCTTGCCTGCAGGAAGAGGCCCTCACACCAGCTGGAAATTGAATGACACTGAAGAATTTCTCTGTTTCCCCTTGACCTTTGCTACTCCCCTGACTGACACTGCTCAAGAGTGAGGACGAGGGCACTGTGCTGTGGCTGATTGGATAAATAGGAAAAGATCAATTACCAAGCCGGGGCAGAGCCAGCCAGAACACCCAAAGGGTCCTGTATTCCATAAGCAGCCAACTTCAGGCAGCCTCACCAATAGCCCCACTTTGCTTCAATATAAGGCAGTGCCTCCATCTCCAGGAGCTCTACCAACTACTTACAGATAGAAGTTCTCAGCGGCATAGAATTTCAGCCCTTCCTGCTGCAATCCAGCTCTGAGTGGAGCAAGAAGGCAGAGGTGCCCTGTCCACAAATTAAGTCTATGTAGTCTTCCACAATAGCAATAATAACAGAAGCTTATACCTACGCTCATTATGTACAAGCATACCAGCAGCTATGCTAAGAAGCCCTCTTAAGGAAATAATGTTACCATTATACTCATTTTCCAGAGGAGTAAACTAAGACATGGAGAAGTGTAGTAAGCAGAAAATAAAGATTCAAATCTAGTCCTCTGACTTTAGAATCCCTGCTCTTACCACCAGGCCATGCCAGCACACTGCTTTTGGAGACCCCCTGTGCAAGGAAATTGCCCTCAAAATAATCAAGGCCTCTCCCAAGTGAGAGGCAGCAGCTGTCCACAACACAATTCCGGGGCCCTAAAAGGCTCCCTGCCTTGGTGGGATCCAACCGGAGTGCGCTTGTCTCTCCGGGACCTCGGCACCCTCCTTCCTCCTTCCGTATCTCCCCGACTGGTCCTCCTAAGACCTTTGAGGAGCTGAGTCCTGAGTCACCAGTGGAGAGCAACCTGCTTCAGCCAAGCCCCAGAGAGAGGGTTTCTTCTGGCCAGCCCCAGAAAGAGGGTTTCTTGGCTGAGGATACTAAAACATTTTAAACCTTTCACAAGAGCCTCCCAGACAGGGAATTAAAACAAGAAGACAGGGAGGGAGGAAGGGCCATCAGAAATGAGATTTCCCCCAACCCTGAGCCATTCAAACACGTCCTGAGGATGCTGCCCAACAAGTTGCAACTCACCAAGAGCCCTTTCCCTCCAGCTGCAGCAACTAATTATAAGGGAAAGTTGAAAGGAAGGTTTTAAACTTTTCACAACAGTGCGGTTTTCTCTTTTACTCTCCTTTCTCTCTCCTCCTCCATCCCCCCTTCCCTGTTTCCTCTCCTTTCCTTTCTCCTGCTCTGGTTGCTGGTATCATACTCCAGGAAACAGGCAGCCGTGAGCTGTGTGCACTGAACACAGAATCACACACTTCTAAGACCTTCCAGAGCCCACAGAATGGAACCTCTGGCTCCTTCCACAAAACCATTGCTCACTGGTCAACATCTTTGAGAAACAGGTGCACAAATGGCATGGACCTCTCCCTTTCACAACGGAAGGTTGATGGTTAAAGGTGATGTTAATTCCTCACTGTTCAGAGGATGGATACTGATGTCTAAAAGCACAGAGAGGTTACTTAAAACCACTTACTACCCCCTAGATAATACGCTATCAATAACTCAACATCCAGTAAAATCGACGTTCCCAAAGATTTTATTTCAAGATCTTCAGGAATCCTCAAATTTAAGAAAATGAAAATATCAGAGACAATCCCAAGAGTCTTCACAAACAAATCCTTAATGCTAAGCCTACCTGGCCTCAACATAGGCTTAAAGAAAGGATGTCCTAGTTGGTGTCTGAGAGGTAAATGAGCTGCTATCCATTTTGCAGATGAGGAAACTGAGGCCAAAGCCACACACTGCTTTGTCTGGGGCCCCTAGCTAAATAGGAGTTAAAGGTGTGGCAGAGAGAAGAGAAAGCCTTGGCAGAATCAGCAAATAACTGGCGGGTACCTAAGTTGGCCAGCTCTGGAGACACAGGGAAGCCAGCAGAACTCCTGCCCTTCCCACCTGAGTTCTCCAGCACCACCAATCCTGAGTTTTCCTGGACCTACAAACAGCCATTGTTGTCTGAGTCAGGGGAATGAGACACTGGTGGGCTGAACAGCTTCCCCCAGCCCACAAGGGCCCCTCACCGAGGTAGAGAGCGTGCTGCAGGAACCATAGCTGAGACCCAAGCGTCTCAGATGAGGTAGCCAAGAAAAGTGGATGCTTGCCTGGGCACCACAGGAACATTTGGTTCCACAATGCGAGTCTAACCATGCAAACAGGGAGTGCTTGCCAGGCCGGGAAAGCTGTACCCAGCCCACTTCCTCCCCTGTCCACACGTAACACCTCTTAATCCTGGTCAAGTCCTCGGACAACCAGCATCAAACCCTGGTAAACCTGCCTTGAACAGAAAGATCCAGACGCCACCCTTCCAGAGCAAGCAAAGAGTTCTGGGCAATCTGTTGGACTTCATCACAACCTATTATGCTGCCCTGTCCCCCTTCTTCCTCCAGGACTTAGCCCAGGGCTAAAAGCCCTCCCTCCCTCCCTGGCCACTCCCTTAGCACAGCCCAGAGCCAGCTGCTGGATCCTTCCTTCCGCAGACCTGCGGGGCTGTCTGAACCACCGCCAGGCTTCCCCGAGTCCCAGCCCGGAGCCTCTGTACACCGCACCCACAAAACCATTGCTGGCACCCTGCAGGCCCCCTGGAACTTCTAAGATTTGATTTATTTTTCTCCAGCCACGCCTAAGCTCCTACAGCTTCTGTCTTCATATTTTATCTCCTCGGTGGCTCATCAAAGAGGAGAAAAAGGAGTGTGATGAGAACAGTCCTAAATAATGACAGAAAAAAGGGGAAAGATCTACATACTACTCTAAGAATCCCAGCTAGCACATCCTTCCAAATAACCTTTGGAATTCTCCAATAAATGCCAAGGACTTGAGAAATATTTGGAAATAGAAAGTTAATAATTGTGGAATCATTCAAGAAACAAGAATTAAGAACACTGAAACGACCTCTGACACGGCTTCCTCTTAAGATGCAGATACGTGTGGACATGTATGTTCTGTTTGCTTAGGTACTGGGCTTCTTCCATGCAGACATGTGACATACAACCTGCACACGAACCCGAAGAGGCCAGGCACAATGCCTGCCCCAAGCAGAGTTGCCAGAGCCAACAAATAAAAATACACAACAGCCAGTTAAATTTGAACAACAGATAATTTTAACGCAAGTATGTCTTCAGTACTGAGTGGGACTTATATATACCAAAATTTGTTATTTATCTGAAACTCCAATTTAACTAGAATCTATCTGGCTTCCCTAGCACCAAGGCATCTGCCTTGAGGCCCCTGACAGAGTTTCTCTCACGGAGGCCCCCACAGATGCTCTCCCCATGAGCACGAATCTTGATCCATTGTGAATTTTCCTATCTTCATATAGTTATCTGAAAATTATCCAGGGCTGAGGATCTAACAATTAGCAGGCTCTTTTCAGGCCTTTCACCACCTGCCTGGCTCCTCTTCTCACTCAGGAATGTGGTCTATGACGCAAAGGACAAGGAGAAAAAGGTGCACAAAACTCACAAAATATCAAAGAGCTTTGGCATTTCAGGTTATTGTCTTTTACCCGTTCCAAATTATTCCTCCACTGAAATCCTGGGAGAGGAAATCTGAGTTAAGAAACTACTGAAATTATTGGTTTGTATGAAAAGTTTCCTTCCCAGGTATTAGAAGATACCAAATAAGTGGCTTCCATTGATTGCTCTTTCTGGCTTCTAAGGTAACATGACAGAGATATCCCAATGCTGTCTTAGCGGATCTGCTGCTAAAGATCTAGAGGAAGGCTTTTTCCCCTGTTATGAATGCCCCCAAGCCTGCACTCTGTGGAGGCCATGGAAAGAGGATCTCAGAACATCTCTAAATCCTTTCCCCTGCAGATAGCCTGGAGACCTGCACACACTGCCAGTTGGTGAACTCTTCCTCCTCATACAGAGGAGAAAAGATCGCCCAGGTCCCTGCTGGGGCCCCTGGAAGCACCCCCCTTGGGGCTTTTCCCTTGTTCAGCATGAGTGAACAAGACTCGCTCATGTTTCTGACTCATGGTGAAATGAGCTCTTCCCAGAGCTCGGGTCTCTAGTGGCAGCTTGGCAGTGCGCCTGGCACGGTGGGGAAAGGTGGCATTCTCCCCAGGTTTCCACAGCTGACTTGCCTCTGACATTCACACTGCCGGCCAGCCTTTCCCTGGGCTTCTGTCTCCAAGGGGGTAGGATGGCTCACTTCACCACACAGGTATTGTGCTGCATACCAAGAGATGATGTCTGTGGCTGACCAGTGAATTCTCGAAAGGATAGGGGAGAAACCCAACATGGCAGTCATCTCAGAAGAGCAAGATATGGTTTAAAGCTCTCCAATCAGATTTTGGAGGTCTCTGGGGCCTCAGCCTTGAGACAGTCAGTCATTAGAAGCAGCATAAAAGATCTATGTGTCCTAGAACTCAGTCAACTTAGAGTAAGGAGATAGAGCTACAAGGCTCCCTAAGGAAACAAAAAGACAATGAGTTCAAGCTGAGCATAAAACTTGACAAAAGAATGAATTCTTGTCAGATAGCATCCTGCAGAGTCAATATTCCACGAAGATTTTGTGTCCTAATACTCTTCAAGGTGGGAGACGAAGAGCCTTTTCATGATAGCCCAGCAGCACTCAAAATCTGAAAGGTCCATGAAGATGTTCTAATAAGGCCCTTTCAGGTGCAAGGAACAGAAACTATCTCTAGCACAGAGAGGGGTTGTTGAAAGTGTGCCAGGAATGTCAGAATCACGAAGAAGGTGCTGTGGGCCCCTTGAACAGAAAAGCCAAAGCTTTTCTGATCCAGAGCCACTCTCACTTGACTCCAGCTTATTGGTCCCATCTTCCTCAATTGCTACTGAATATTTGTTCACTTTGTTCTTGTCCCAGTATGCCAGCCTCCTAAGGCTTCTCAACACCAACAGCCATCCCAAGTGGTCCTTTCTTCTGTGCTTTTTATTTTTATCCCACTATGAAAGACAGAATCTAATTGGCCCAGCCTCACCAATGGGTGGACCCTCACAGGATGAGGTGTCCAACACTGAACCACCTCTGCAAGGGGCAAGGAGAGTTCAAAGCACTGAGACTCACAACCCATAAACAGTGGCAGGACAGGCGATCATTAACATGTCTGGTACAGAAGGGGAGTGCGTTAAGCGGAGAAGCCAAGGCTATCTTTAAAAAAGGGAGGGCCGGTGAGATGGCTCAGCAGAGTACGCGCCTGCCTAGCAAGCGTGAGGGCCCGAGTTCAACTCCTGGAACCCACATACGAGAAAAGGGCCGGTGATATTGCTCAGTGGCACGGGCGCCTGCTGGCGTGCGAGGTCCTGAGGTCGACCCCCGGTACCCACAAAAAAAAAAAAAGGGGAATGCTCTCTGCTCTCCATGATGCACAGGAAGAATTGGAAATCCAGATCAGAAGCCCATATCCATTTACTGGGCAGCATGCTAAGAATCTGATTTTTATCGCTCTCTTTCCCAATCCCTCCAACACTGTACAGGAGGTTAGATCTAAAATGTACCCCCAAAGTCTCACATGTTTCAAAGGTAATTGGATCATAGGACCACTATGCTTTTCAGTGGATTCATCCCTCTATGACTTCAGTAGCTGTGCTAAGAGGTGGAGTGTGGTTGTGGGTGGATCACAGAGGGGGTGTCTTGGAAGAGCATATTCTTGTCCCTGGCTCCTCCCTTCTTTCTCTGCTTCCCGGCTGCCACAGGTTGAGCAGCTGTCCTCTGCCAGACCCTTCTACCATGTTGTTTCTGCCTTGGAGCCAGCTGAACCCACTGGACACTATTGGCCAAATAAACTTCTCCTCCTTTAACTTTCAGGTATCTGGTATTTTGTCCCAGCAATGGGAAAGGAACTAATGCAGTAGATTAAATTATTTCCATTTGACACATAAAGGAAACTGAGGCTCAAAGCAGTAACTCATCAAGGTTCCTCAGCCAGTGGGTGAAGACACTCTGATCCGAGTCCAGGCTGTATGACTCCTGTCCGCTGTGTTTTCAGGAAGAGCTCACCACTGACCAAGGTGCTTCCACTGATAATGGAGTCAAGAGAAATGCACCTCAA
Source organism: Erethizon dorsatum (assembly GCA_028451465.1). NCBI lineage: Eukaryota > Metazoa > Chordata > Mammalia > Rodentia > Erethizontidae > Erethizon > Erethizon dorsatum. Next base: position 20,213,231 of record CM051835.1, read on the forward strand.
ACAGAGAAGGAGAGGAAGGGGGAGGAAAATAAACCTTATTTTCCTGAGTCAATAGGAAGGATGCAATGGTAGAAAAGTGGAAGAAGTTTGGCCTGAGAACGCTGGGTGGGGGGAAAGGCAGAGAAAAATAGAATCCAAGGCCACAGAAAAGTACTCACTTTAAAGGAGTGATTTTTTTATTGTTGCTCTTTGTTCCTGTACCAAAAGTACCTATTTAAAAAAAATCCCTGCTGTTCCTCCAGCAACAGACAGAACCAGAGCCCTGCAAGACCCTTGCCAGGTCAAGAGCATTTCTTATTCTCTCCATTCCCAACTTTTTTGTTGTCAAGGAAGAGGGGTAGAGGCCCACCCAGACACATCACTCAGAACAGGGCAGAAACCCAGATTTCACTTGAACTAAAAGGAAAGGTAAAAGACAGCCTTGAGTAGTGGATGGCACATAGTGTGTGCTATGCTCTGACCCGCTGGACCTGACCACGGTGACAAAGGCAGAGACCAAACTCAAGCCCTAAAGAGGACCCACCAAGAAAAGAAGAAGACAAATAAGTCTCAAGACTAAAATAGGCATACACACAGAGAAAGCGGCCTGAGAGAGCAGGGAGGCTGCCTTGTTTATGCCCTTGAAGGACATCTGGATTTCTAGTGAGATCCTGTCTTGGGTCTTCCCATTTTCTAGCTGGACCACGTGGTGAAATGCTGGCATAAGAAGTGCTGTGAGTCAGCCACAGACTCAGCCTCACTCCTTCTTCCCCTGTGCTCAGCTCTTTGCCAGACCACACAGCCTTCCCGCCTGTCCTGCCAGGCCCGGCTTAGCTCACCATCCAGGTAACACACTTCAAAGGCACCAGGGTGAGCTGGGCCAGGCTGGGCCAGCCTGGGTATAGGAGCAGATTCCAAAAGGCTCCAGCCCAAACGCTCCTCATCAATTTTCATGAATCTCTTTCCACCACCCCTCGTGTCTCTCACACTTTGAATAACCCCTGCAAGTTAGAAGTGGAAAACCCAATTTTTCACTGAGATGGTCAGCTGCTTCTGCGCTGCGTGTCTGTGTGGCTTTATTATTGCGAGGTTGACCAGATGTCAGCCAATGTCAAACCACAGTCCCACAACCACAGTCTGTATGTCCTTTCCTAGCACTGTTCATATTGTCTAGGACAGTTCAAAAGACCAAGGGGTGCTTAAATGACCAGAACAATAGGACATCGATGTGTGTATTGTAGGGACATCCCTGGTTGGGGTCTTAAGGCCCCCAGGCTGTTTGCTTGAATCTCTCTTAGCGTATCAGCTTTGTGCTGCTTTGTAACAGCTGTATGTGTCCAACTTCCCCTACAGCTCTCTGGAGACACACATCATGGTGTCCCTGGTAACACAAAGTGAAACACAGTGCCTGGTGCTAATGTGATCTCCTTAAATGTCTGCTGACTTGAGGTCATTTGCTGGTGGCTGTCTCTGACTTTTTTGAAACACTACAGAACTTGAGAATTGTGGAAATAGCTTAATGTTTCTTCCTTTCTTAAATTCTTTCTCTCTTGACAACTGGGTTCATGCATGAGATTTAGCACAAGAACTCAGTCTGGGAATCAAGTATGATCCACATGTAGTCTTGGATATGCTACTGAACCTCTGTAACAAATTTGCTTCATAGAACTTCCTGCTTCACTGAGGTACTAAAATTTTAATTTAATTTAATTGTAATTTAAATAGCCACATGTGCCTAGTAACTACCATATTGGACATTATAAATGTAGAAAATCTCCTCTTTCCAAAGGAATTTAGGAGAAGAACACATTCTAGCTCTTGAACTACTATGAGGATGAAATAAGACAATTCCTGTAAAATACTTAGGGCATTGCTTGGCATATATTAGGTAACACTCTACATAGGTCAGTTAGTGTGTTGTTTTTATCAATATTATTGGCATTAACGTAAATTAGCAATAATAATTAGTATTAGTACTAGTATTAGTATTATCATCATTGTCGTCCAGCTTAGAGTCAAAAAAGAATTTGGAAATCTTCCAGTTCAGCTGATTATTTTATAGATGGAGAACCTGAGAACAAAAATGCAGTTGACTTACAAGCATTGTGGTAGGCAGAAATCAATGACGACACTCCATGCCCTTGTATAATTCTTTTCCCTTGAGTTTTGGTAGGGCCTGTAACTTGCTTCTAAACACTAGAATATGGCAAAGGTAGTAGGATATCAAGCCTGAGATTATATTACCTTATATGGCAAAGGCGAAGAGATTTTGCAGATTAATTAAGGTCCTTAAACCATTAACTTAGTTACTTGAAAGGGTAGCCCTGTATTCATAAGGAAAGCTTTTCAAAAGAGGGCCCCAGCTGTTCCCTGAAGTCAGAAACTCAGACCAGCAAAGACTGGTTTCAGCCTTGTGCTCAGCAAAAGATTCAGCTGAGCCATGCCAGACCCCCAGTCTATGGAAATAGACAAAATATGGGTGTTGTTTTGAGTTTCTATATTTGTGGCATCTGTCATATGGCATAGAAAACTAATGCAAGCATATATTTGAAAATAGTATGCTATCATATGTATATAGATAGATAGATGGATATAGATAGATAGATGATATAGATATAGATATAGATATATGGATTTACGAGGTAAACTTACAATGGCCGCCCACAGAGTCAGGTGTGGAAGAATGCAAAAGGGCTGTCACAGGTGGAAGGCTTGGAGCTCACTGTACAGTCCCATGCAAGTCCACATCAGGAAACTAAAGAGTCTGCACTGCAAGGCTGAAGAGTGTTCTGGAAGCCAGGAGATGATGTCCAAGGCAAAGGCAAAGACTGGAGCTCCCCCAAAGAAACAGAAGTGAGACTCCCTTCTTCTTTTCTTTAATTCCATTCAGGTACAAACCTATTGGTTGGTGCTACTCATATCTAGGGTGGGTCTTTCATCTTCAGTAAATCCATTCAGTCACACTCAGAACTATGCTAAGCCAATCAGCTGGGTGTTTCTTACTCAAGTTGCCACAACAGTTAACTATCGCACCAGTATAATCCACAATGTGGCTGAACCTTTAAAATATTATGCTAAGTGAAAAAAGTCAGACAACAAAAATCACATATCATATGATTCCACTTAGTGAAAGGTCCAAAATAAGCAAACTTAAAGTGACAGAAAGTAGATATTCATTGCTTAGGGTTGGGGACAAGGGGGACATTCTGAAGTGATAGATAATGGCTCCCAGTTTCTTATTGAGGGGGTAAAATGTCTTAAAATTGATTATGGCATGATTGCATAACTTTATGAATATATTAAAAATCATCAAATTGTACACTTTGAATAGGTGAATTGTGTGGTGTGTGATTAATTGTATTTGAACAAAGCTGGAGGTGGATAAACCCAGGATGCAGTTTCCTGACTCTTTCTTCCAACCCCGCCCCCACCCTGTCCTGTGCTCCAGGGACACAGCTGCCAGAGGGAGTGAGAAGGCCCAAAGGAGCAGATCTGATATGATTTCCTGGCCTCCACCTGTCTGAACCCATCTCCCCACTCTTCATGTCCAAGTTGAGCCACTATGGAGAACGCTGAAGAAATAACGACTGCATCCTTTTCTGGTGCCCAGGCTATGCCACTTACAGGCAATTCCAGGAGTCTGCCCTCTCATCTGGTCTGTCCCAGCAGTTTCAAATGCTCCTTTCTCCCACACAGGTCACCATTTCATCCCATCTTCACATGATGATCAGCTCTTGGCTTCTTTTGCCATGATCAAATCAAATATGTGCCCTTCATATCCCCCACCCTGGTCCCCAGCACCATCTTTCTGCCTCCCTGGGAAACCAGGTCCCTCCTCCCATACCAAAAACTGTCATCCCAGCTCTCTTCCCAGGTCACCCTCTGTCATCACCTCTTCTCTCTGTTGTTCTCTTCTCTCCAGTTTTTCTGCTTTCTCCCCCACATTGCAGAAAACCAGTTTCCCTATAATCATTCTCCTAGCCGGGGTTCTCCAGAGAAACAGAACCAACAGGATAAACACATTCATACATAAGGGGGGATTTATTATGGGTATTGGCTCATGCAATTACAGAGGCCAGGAAAATCAGTGGTGTGATTCAGTCCAAGGCCAAGTAGAGCAAGAAATCACTTATCTCACTACTTATTACTCAGAAATGTTTAGGTCAGTTCTTAAGGCGCAAAGAGAAAAATGCTCCACAAATACATTATCCCTGAAGCTGAAGAGCCATATCTTCATTTTACAGGCATGCATCCCTTAGGAATGGGCATATATTCTGAGAAATGTGTTGCTAGGCAATCTCACCATTTTGCAAACATTATAGAGTATATTTACACAAAACTAGATAGCACAGCCTACTACACACCTAAGCTATGTATATCACATATATTGTACATGATATAGCCCATTGTTCCTTGGACCACAATGGATTAAAAAAATGAGGTTAAAGAGACATGGTAAACATGAGATGTACAAAGCTGCTGCTCACATGAAATGGCATGCTATTTTATAGTACATTTTAAAAATATAAACAGAATGAGTACACTCTACCAATAAAAAGTATAGTACAGATAATACGCACATGAGTAACATAGTCCTTTATTATTAGTATCGATCTTGTGTACATCCACATTTGTATGGGCTACACTCTCATACAGCTGGCAGTGGTGCGGTGGGTTTGTTTATACCAGCATCCCACAAGCACATGAGCAATGTGTCAGACTACCACGTCAGAATGACTATAATGTGACTAGGCAACAGGAATTTTTCAGCTCCTTTATAATCTGATGAGATCTCCATTGTATATGTAGTTCCACATAGATGCAAATATTGTTATGCAGCATGTGACTGTGGTTTAAAATACAGTCAGCGGAAATAAAGAAGCAAAGATGTGTAGATAGGGTGGGCAAAGAAGCTGCTTCCTTAAGCTGAAGGATGGACTCATGGAGTGCATCATCCTATTCTGTCTACATTTGTATCTTTGAAAAGGTTTACATAATTTTTAAAATAAAATTAAATAACCAGTCAAATCTTTAAAAGAAAAAACATGGGGCAGGCTAAGTCAGTACCATCTTCATAGTTTTAAATGGTAAACAGGCAAGAAGTGAACTGCATCTTCCCTCACAGAATGCCTGGGTCTTCTGGTTCCCACTGTGCCTGCATCCTTCCTGCTTCCTTCCAGGGACTACCTGCATTGCAGGCTCCGTTCTGTATCATCAAGGAAACAGGCAGCTGGATAGATAGATACATATGTGCACGGGTGCTGCCAGTCAATCAGTATTACTGTGCTTTCAGTTTTCAATCATTATTTTTTTGATGAGGTGGAGGGCTGGGTCCCAAGACCACCACAGATCTACTTAACATAGCTTATGGTTTAAGTTTAAAATGTTCCCCAACCATTCATGTATGGAAGGCTTGATCCCCAGTATAGCAATAGTCAGAGGTGAAGCCTAGAAAGGTGATTGGATCATGAGGGCACCGACATTGGCAATGGATTCATCCACTGATAACTTCATTAGCTGAGGGACTGTTAGGGGGTGAGGCCTCCTCAGAGGAAGTAGGGCAATGCGGGAGTGACTTTGAAGGATATATCTCTTCTCAGGACTCTTCCATCTCTCTCTCTCTCTGCTTCCTGGCTACCATGAGGTGAGCAGATTTCCTCCTCCAGGCCCTTCTGCCATCTTTCTGCCTTGGAGCCAGCCAAACACAAACTGAAACCTCAGAAACTATGAGCCAAAATAAACCTTTTCTCCTTCAAGTTGTATATATCAGGTATTTTGTCCCAGCAAAGGAAAGGTGACTACTATAGCATAAAGGGGTTCATTCTGAGTCTCTAGTATGCACAGCATTGGCTCCTTATGTTTCACATCCCAGTTCCTGTTAGAGTCCAAACTTATGCAACTCCAGGTCCATTTTCAGAGCAGAAACCATCTGATTCAGGAGGTCACATCTTTTCTGTCCACATGTCGGCTTTGTGAGCCAGGGAATCATGGCATCATCCCTTTCTGAGGACCAAATAAAGCCCCTGTACCTATCCAGGTCTGTGGTTCCTCATTTGGACCTTAACTTTCATCCAATATTGATCTCAATGATCTCGTCCCATTCATTCCAAACTCTCAGCCCAGGCCAATAATCAAGCACTAAGAAATGTATAGAGCAGACACCAGCCCTCTCTGACACAGGCAAGCCCCCTGCCACCATTACTACCCCAGCTGCCCTTTCCCACCTGGTTGGGTTTCTAACTTCCCTCAGAAAGAAAGTGATTATGGAGGATTTCATAATCATCACCAGGGGAAATTAAAATTTGTTTGGTTTCATTTGTTTTGCCTTTAATACTTTGGCAATCTAGAAAAGATAACAGAAGAGAGAGAATGGCTACTAAGTAATAAAAAAAAATATCGTCTCCTCTAAAGTCACTTTCATACTAGCAATAAGCAAGGATAGAAAGAACATGAGTATAAAGATGCAGAACTGAAAATTCTGACTACAACAATACCCATACAAAGGTGATTAAAGAGGGCATTGTTATTAGTAATAACAATGACAACTACTACTTGAGTGATCACTATGCATCATAAATTGAATTGTGCCCCCCTCACTAGAATTCATATGTCAGAAGTCCTTACCCCCAGAACTGCAGAACATGCCCCTGTCTATTTGGAAATAGGATAGTTGCAGATGCAAGTAGCTGAGATGAGGTCACAGTGAAGTAGAGTAGACCTTTTATCCTATATGACTGATACACTTTTTTGAAAAAAGGAAAAATTTGTGAACTGATACATATTCAGAGAGAATCCCACATGGAGACTGGACTCGTTCTGCCATAAACCAAGGAGCTACCAGAAGCTGGGAGAGAGCTTGGAGAAGATCCTTCTAGCACCAGATTCAGAAGGAGCATAGCCCTGCTGACATCTTGATCTTGGACTTCAGGCCTCCAGAACTGTAAGACCATAAGCTTCTGTTGTTTCAGGTACTCAATTTGGCATGCTTTGTTACATCAGCTTTAGTAAACTAATGCAATACATGAGATAGATACGGTGTTAAATAATTTATATAGATTATCTCCTTGAGCCCTCACAACAGCCACTTAATAGAATACCCCACTTTACAGAAGAATAAGTTAAACAAGAAGAAAGTTAAGTAACTTGCTCAAGGTCGAGCTACTTTATTCAACAAAAGAAAGTAGGTGCAAAGCTTGGGATTCAGGAAAACCCACCCTTCGCATTCAACCTACCCTAACTGTGTAAATACCACATCTTTCTCCTCTCAGCTTTCGATCTTTGCACCATACCTATGTTGTCTCTTGTTGGCTTATTGAAAATGCTCCCATTCTCTGCCAGGTAGTCAGATTTGTGCCTTTACCTGTTATAAATCTACACAAGCAAAAGGATCTAGTAAGGCATGATGTTCATGTCATAAACAGTATCTCCTACCTTCTCATTTAGCAATAAATTCATAGTCAACTCTCCTGGCCCCAGGACTTCTTTATATGCAGCCTCTGATGTGCATCACACACACACACACACACACACAGCAGCCACAAGAGTACAGACTGTTCATATTATTTACATTTGTGTAGCTTGTGTTTTCTCTGAGGTGTGTCAGTCAATTGTATAAGATTCCATATCCCAGTTTGTTGGGTGTGTCCAGCCCAGAGGACAGGTCCTGAGTCTGTTGAAAAGCCATTAATTGCCTAGTTACATTGAATAAGCTCGTAGTCTTGCCAGAAGGCCAGGGGTTGGAGCAGAATCTCTGCAGAGAAGCTTCCTGGTGCCCTAAACAGCTCAAGGGTCAGAAAACTGCAAGCCTGACATTAGGTTCATGGGTTCATGGTCAAACGGGTGCATTCTTCACATTATTAAAGAGGAGGCCATCTGTGAACCTGGACCAGGGAAGTAGTCACTAAATATGTATGCTGTCCATGAGCACAGAGCCATCCTGGAGATGAGAACAAAAGTGAAGGATTAAATCATTGTTTCTCAAACTAGAGTGGTCTATAGGTTCATTAGTAATCATGAGAATTGAAGGCATTTTAGACCATCTGGATGAGCATCATCTGATGTAGCTCTAGCAGACATTTCCAATTTGCAAAGTCATCAGATCCAAGTCACACCACTAGCACTGTCATTTGCTAGTGGGCTAAAGAGCTGAAGTGGACTTGATCGTGAAATAATGTGAAAGAGCTGAGTGAAGACAGAGTGACACGTCGCCATATAAGAAAAGTGAAGATTTTATGGTACTGTTTTGTTTTGCAAATGATTTAAGGAATTTTCATGGGGAATTTTGATTATACCCAATTTTAGTATTGCAAGCTGACTTTAAAACTAACCACTATGTAATGCATGACTCCACTGTAGTTTAAAAGTAGTGGAAGAATTAAATCACCAAATGAGACATCAACCTTGTACATGCCAAGCTCAAAAACCTTGCACTACAACAGTTAAACCATAATCACACAGAAATGTTGATTTATTTTCAGTAAAACATCAACTCTAACATCAACCAACGCATTAAACTAATGTTGTCATTGTGCACTTTGTTGGGCTGGTAGCTTTGTTTGACTTTATTTACATTTTTGTTGGATTTTGCAGTGACATAAGCATATGGAATTTAGACCTTAATATGTTTGTACAAATTTAGGTTACATTACAATTAACATATTTTAAGCCCAACAATAAGAGTCTATTGGAACTTATTTTTAAGACTCCAAAATCTGTATCTTATAACCATTTTCTGATGACTAGTAGGAAAGTACCTTGAGGAAGGGCAGCTTTTTCTAATTCACACAAATATGCCCTATGTACTCGTGGTGGTGAGCTGGTTTTTACCACCTCTCCCTGATGAAATGTAAATTCTACCAGGCACTGTGATTTTATTTGGCCTTTTCACAGCTCAGAGACCTCCCATTAAACCTGTTTCAAGCAGTTAACACTCTTTCCATCTCCTCTTATTCCATTTCTCTACCTATCTCTTCTCTCTCCCTCCTAGATCTGGACTACCAATACTCTTCTAAAACACAACGGATCACTTTTCCTGGTTAATCGCACTTTCCAAAATTAACATGGCTTCTGAGCTGTCCAATGCAGGGACGTGCCAGATCCCGTGATCCAAAAAGACAGGAGGGCTCCAGTCCAAAATTGTATTTATGGAGCTCTCTCTGCTCTTCCTTATCTGTCTGGATCTGCTCCAGAGCCTCCTAAAAATCAATTCGTGAAACTATTAACTTATATACTGCTCACAGAGGGGTACAGCTCATTTTGGTTCACAGTTGGCTCCTGTTCCTTTTGCAGTCAGCCTTAGCATCAATCTGGTTGAGTCAGATTGCTGCTGCAGCAGGTACCACTTCACAAAACTTTAAAGCAGCATGTGGTTTGACCCTCAAAATCATCCTAATAGTATTATACTAAAAATTTTTTCATATATGACCTAGAAAAACATTGTGTAGAAAGGATACAGAACTATGTCAAGAGAGTGGCTACTTCTACAAGAGGATGGGATGGGATGAACCAGGCAAGGTATTCCTTGTAACTCTGCATTACTTCTTAATAAAATTTCCAACCATGATGGCAAAATGTTCACAGGTATGAAATGGTGTGGAGGGTACACAATAACTTGTGTTATCTTCTGTTCTTGAATGTGTGACATATGCTACAGTTAAGATTTAAATTTTTTTTAATTATGCACTTTAAAGATCACATTCTAATTGTTCATCAGGAAGCTGTAGGACATCCTTTGATGAATCCAATGTTCCCCAAGTCCTGAGCTGACCGCACCTGGTCTCCAAGGGAAAGTAATCATGAATGCAGCTGTTGAGATGATTTTGCAGTTCAAGATGGTTCAAGGATGGTGTCATGTCCACAGGCTAGGGAGGCATATAAGTGAACCCATGGGTTGTTGATATACAGTATGTCCTTCCATCCAAGCATTTGCTTCCCCCACGACCCTACCTCCATTGTTAAACTCTTCTCCCAGTCAGCTTGCTTCCCTTCAGGAAAGGAGGCGTGCTTTAATGATGTATCTATCCTGCCACCTAGCCTTCAGTGACATCACTGCAACAAAGCTGCCTTCAGTGGCTCCTCTGCACAAGACCTCAGGCCTGCTGAACTTTCCTTGCTTAGGGAAGGACCTGCGGGCTAGCTGCTCTTTCTTGAAGGTCACTATTCCTTACTCCGGGATCCCGATGAGACAGCAGCATTGGCACACGTGATATGTACCGGTCTCTCCGAAAGGGACTGAAGTTGATGTCATGAGGTCTTGAACATGGAATCAATGGTATGAATAAGCCTGCCTGAGAGAGAATGAAGACAAGCCCCTTAACTGGTGTTTTCCTTTCCAACCAGAAGAATCCATGCCACTTTGTGTCCTATTAAAAAGTTGAGCTTCTCCAACCCCTTATCAGGTTAATTATTTTTAATAATTACAAACAGCTCCTCCTCATCATCACTGCCTTAGAAATCACTTAGAAACTCACAGAAAATGGCCGCTGGGAAGGGCACACTAGCAGGCTTTGTAAGATATACGTATGCTACCCACCTTTTGAAAAGTCCAGACACAGAGCACAAATCTTTCACTTGGTGACATGTCTTGAAACTTAGATTTAAATAGGCCATTCATCTTTTAAAGGAAAGGGGAGGTGTAATATCTGGGGAAACAGGGACAGGTGGATATTTATCTTCCTACTTCTCCAAGAAAGATGTGCTTAAAAGAGATCGAAGCTCATCTATGCCAAGGTAGCAATAAAAACAAGGAACAAAGGAGATCTTTGCAAAAGGAAACTGGGCTCTAACATTGTGGGTCTGGCAGCAGTAAATAAGCCCCTCCTGATGAGACTCTTGCTGGAAGCTTTTCTTTCCAGAATCAGTTTTCTAAAGATGGTGGGGAAAAGACCTGTGCCTTCAGACTGGAGGAGAGGAGAAATGGAATCAAGAGGGGGGCACAGCCATTCCTGACAATCCACCCCGTCCATTGTCAGATATCAATTACGGACTCTCAGACTCAAAACTCACCCTGCCAGTCCCCTATCTTTGGACAAAATCATTCTAAACAATCCCAGGATGCCAAGAATTCTTCTTTCTCTGTTGTCTTCTTGAGAAGCCTACCCCAGGGCCCTGGGACAGCAGCTCCAGGCCCTGAATTCCTCCAGGCCTAAGCCCAGGTGAAGGTAGAAGCAGAGATAAAGAATGGCTACGTGACCCAGATAGTCTTTCTTACAAAGTGACTGCTCCCCTTTTCTCCCACTAACTTCCCCTGAAGACCAAGTCCCACCACATTTTCTTCCTCCTGCTTTCTACCCTCTTCATCTTCCCCATGAATCATCCCCTCTTCCTTTTACCTATCCTCACACTTTATATTTTCCAGCCCCTACAAGTTGGCCAGACAATAAGAAAGTATCAGTGGAGGCCGTCTCCTGGAAATACAGGGTAGCTGGAACTGCGCTGCTCCTGTCTCTTTGGAAGGAGCACCCCACTTTCCCGACTCAGCTCAGATGTTTTCGGGACGCCAGCAGTGAGCTAAGCAGCTGAGGCACTGCGGAGAGGGCTCACACACCATGCATGCTGGTGCCACTCTTCGAGTCTGTGCTTGATGCAAAAGAGAAAATAACACATGATCTCCCTCTCTTCTAAAATATTCCAACCAAATTGTTGAATATTAATTTGCTCCTTGCTTTACCAAGCCTCCAGAAAGAGGGGAGAAGCAATTTTAATCATTACTCCCTCTCCCAATAAACACCTAAACCCCTTTGGCAATAGGAGCAAAAGCACAACTTTAAACTTTGGGCTTATTTTTAAATGTGCCTTTCAGCAAATAGATAAGTGAGAAGAGAGATCGGGATCTGGGGGTGTGAATAGCATCAAATGAAACGCTTCCAAATTGAACTAGCTAGAGAAATTTTTTTTTGAAAGCAGTCCTCCAGAAAAAATTCTTATCATAGATAAGGGTGCAGTCTAGTGGCAAACTTTATGAAATGCAGCCCCTTCTCCAAAAGAAAGCTACAGCACTTCACAGAGGGGGAAAGGAAATGCAAAAGGGGCAACAACCCTATCTCAAGTACTCCCACAGGGGCGGTGCCAATTGGCCATTTCTTTCTGACCTGCTGAAGCCATCCATCACTCACCTGTCATGTCATTTTCAGAAAGAAATCCAACCCTGCTGCTCTTTTCTTTCAAAGCTTTAGTTTTCTTTCAGTTGACTGAAGAAAGAAGGGGTCCATGCTGCCCCAGTAGCCTGTCTGAGGCTTCAGGTGGCCTGATAAGAATTCCTGGTGCAAATCTGGTCAGAGCAGGTCTTGTGGGCCTGTCACCTCATATCCCTGAGATGGGCCTGCTTGCACCCACTAACCTCAGGACAAGGTCTCCCCCGGTCTGGCACCCATTCCCTCCAGGAGCAGCTCTGCCTGACAGCAAAAGCCCTCTTAAAACAGAGTGGCACTCCGATCTGCTCTTGCATCTAAAAACTCAACACGAGGACACGTTAGGGTACCAGGTACGGTTTCCAGACTTAGCATTTCCTCCAAAGTGTGGGTCTCTTCAACTCACTGCTCCCATCAATGCTGATGGATGAATGTCACTTCCTGCAAGTACATACACCACACACACACACACACACACGCACACACGAGAAAGAGAGGAGGGGGTGCTTCCCTGGCCAACAGTGTAGCCACTTCTTGACCATATGACGGAAGACAGTCACCCACCAGCAACAAAAATGCTTTTAATTAAATTCCCTTTCCCAGACTTTTTTTGGGTAGGGCAGTTTCTTCTTTTTTTCCTTTCTTTTTAATTCAGTACCCCTCATTGGCTATGGTACACTGCTAGTCCCCCAAACACACACACACATACACACCTTACATGGTAACTTAGGTATTTGCAGACCGTCCTTCTCAAAGCTTGGAGAGTTTCTTGGGCACGGTATATATCCAGTTGGGTAATAAGAAAATGGGTCTCCCCCCGCCCCAGCCTGTGTCTCGGCTAGTTCGGGGCTAAAAGGAGGGGGAGGCCCAGGCAGCTGTGTTCACCCAGCTAGGAAGAATTCTCTTCCACTTGCCCCTCCACCTCCTCCCCGCTCGCGGCAGCCCCAGCCTGTCCCCCAACCCCCTTTTTTACATTCCAGGAGGAGGAGGGCGCTGTTCCGAGAGCGATGGGGAGCCCCCGTGTGTCTAGAAGGCCTCTCCCCGCCCCCACCCCGTGTGAGTCTGTGCTGCAAAGCTCCTTGGCATCCTTGCCTGGGTTGGGTGTTGGGGAGCTCAAATTGCAGCTACAAACTGGCCGGCGGCCAGGGGCCGTCTATTTAAAAGCGCCTGCTCGACCGGAGCCCGCAGTCTCTTTGGAAACTTCTGCCGAGGGAAAAGAGCTAGGAAAGAGCTGCAAAGCCCTGTGGGCTTTTCCCTTCTTTTGCTCCTTTTGATCACTCCCTCCTCCGTTGCACCCTTCTCCGGACTTCACGCGAATTTCGAAGAGGCGGTGGCAGAGTGGGAGAAAAGGAGGTGTTAGGGTTTGGGGTGGGGGAGGCTTTTCTTTTTTTTTTTTTTTTTTTAATTTCTCGATTTCAACATTTTCTCCCACCCTCTCGGCTGTAGTCAACGCCTCTTACCTGGTCCGCGGCAGCCGCGCGCCGCTAGCAGCTGAGGGTTAGAAAGAAGCGGAGTGTCCTAGACACTAAGCAAAATTTTTGAAGTCAACCTCATTTTTACCCACCCCACCCCCGCCACCCCGTTCTCCACAGCCTCCGAGCTCACTATTTCGGTGGTTGCTTTGGGGTGAACAATTTTGTGGCTTCTTCCTCTTGCAATTCTAACCAGGTCCCTTTGGGGGGGTTCTGCGGCCTCGGCTCACTCCGCGTGCACCTGGCGCGCCTCTTTTTTCCCCCAACCTGTTGCAAGTCTTTAATCCTTGTAATAGGGACTTGCTTGCAGGCACCTGAATCTTCCTCTCCCTACATTTTGCAAGTGTCTAGGGGAGGGCACCTGCTCTACCTGCCAGAGATTTAAAAAGAAAAAAAGAAAAAAAAAATCTCCAGGCGCCCTCTCGGCTCGTTTCTTCCCGCACTCTCGCTCTCCTGCCCCGCCCCGAGGTAAAAGGAGACTCGGAGAAGATGGTGCTCACCACGGTCCTCCTGCTGCTGGCCGCCTATGCGGGGCCGGCCCAGGGCCTGGGCTCCTTAGTGCACTGCGAGCCCTGCGACGAGAAAGCTCTCTCCATGTGCCCCCCCAGCCCTCTGGGCTGCGAGCTGGTCAAGGAACCGGGCTGCGGCTGCTGCATGACCTGCGCTCTGGCCGAGGGGCAGACGTGCGGCGTCTACACTGAGCGCTGCGCCCTGGGGTTGCGCTGCCTCCCACGGCAGGGCGAGGAGAAGCCACTGCACGCCCTGCTGCACGGCCGCGGGGTTTGCCTCAACGAAAAGAACTACCGCGAGCAAGCCAAGATCGGTGAGCGCGCCCAGTGTGCCAGCTACACGGCGCACGGGCGGGGGACAGGGGACGGGTCGGGCCCGCGCGCTTTGCGCAGCAAGTGGCTTGGAGCCTGGTGTATCCTGGGAGTAGTCGGGGTGGATCCTTGCACCTCGGACTTGGAGCCCTGGCGGATCCTGCTACCCTGGGCTGCTGTCTAATCCAGACTATCCCAGTTTTCGCTCCATCTCCTTACCCCTGCCTGCACCGGACCCTCCCCCACCGGAATACTGGCGCTGAGCGCCGATTTGGTCTCAAGGTCCAAATGCCCTGGGACCCAGTATCCACGCTGAAAGAGTGGATGTTGCATTATCAGTTCCCTCCTCCCCCAACCCACCCTCATGCGCTTTATTTCTGAACTTGAAAAATATCTCTTTTGTTAAAATATTGCTTTAATTAAGGACTGAAGAGAGAGGCGTTACCCGTCTTCTGGGTTAATTCCATCTTTGTCCCTCCCAGTCCCCCAGACGCCCCTCCCCCCGCCCCAGCCCCGGGACCTGTCCACCTCGCTACCCCTTGCGCGCGCGCGCGTGTACACACACACTCACACGCGCACACACACGCACACGCACATCTTTGGTAGCTAACGCCTTTTGGGTGGGGGCCTTGAGGCCCCTCTCACGTGCACACTCGTTGTTTTTGACTGTATATGGTTGATTGTGGTAGATCATAAAACATGTTAAGCTGCAAAATGCCATTTCCCTTCCTCAGGAAGGAAAAGAATACAGTATTTAAGGAGTGCTGGAGTAGGGAGGGGGGATGAATAGGAAGGAAGGTTTCGATGTTCTGTGCCGGATGGTTCCTCCCTGAATCTAATGCTTTTTCCTGTCCTCGATCCAAATTTTACCTAGGATGAAGGGTAGACGTAGGGTTGGGAGGCAAAGAGGGTTGTGAGATGCAGACATCTGCAACTTCCCGGCCAGTGCTGATTGCCCCCTATTCCTCCACGCGTCCCCTACTCCACTCCACCCCACCTTGGCCCCCAACCTCCGCCCCCCGCCCCATCTCTTAAACCAGATCATGAGTGGGTGTGGCTCAAATGCAAGAGGGGCCCTGGAAACACAGAATGTAAAATTCAAGGGCGGAGACAGAAAAGCCACGCACCGCGAGCCTCCTCCCACTTGCCCCGCCCCCAGCTGCCCCGCCCTCAAGCTCTGGGCGCCAGGAGTCTACGGTTTAAATGATTGACAGAACTCCTTGTTCAATCAGAACAGTTCTGCCTGCTTATACTGGTTTTCTTTTTGGAGTTCCCTGAAAAAGTGTGTGTGTGTGTGTGTGTGTGTGTAGAATTTTTTTAAGTTTACAAACGATACACCAAAGTCTGGGTTACTGATTCCCTCCTAATGGTATTAAAACTTAGCTAAATAATGTTTATTTGGTGTAGGTTCTTACTGGAACAAGGTCTTTTCCCACCTAACACCCTCAATTGCTCACGAGC
Source organism: Erethizon dorsatum (assembly GCA_028451465.1). NCBI lineage: Eukaryota > Metazoa > Chordata > Mammalia > Rodentia > Erethizontidae > Erethizon > Erethizon dorsatum. Next base: position 20,229,092 of record CM051835.1, read on the forward strand.
ACCCCAACTTGAGTTTTCTTAAATGCAAACCGCATACAAGTCGCGTAAGAGAAGAGTTTCTGCGCTTGCTAATCCGCGGAAGAGCTTCCCAGGATACATCCTCTGCCCCCGCAAACAACAGGTTTTGACCGTCGCAGGCGCAGCCCCTCGGCCTTGCCATAGGTAGTCTTTCAACGGTTGCAGCCTGAAGAGGGAGGAGGGAAGAACTTGGCAAGCTTCGGAAGCCGCCGCGACCGACCGGCAGGGTTATTTTTTAAGATCTTGCTTCTGGAAAGGTATAGGTTTATTACCTGGCCGGGAAACTAGAGCTCGGGTAACAATCCATTCACATAAAGAATGTGCAAGTTATCGAGCAGCAGCACCCTGCCCCGCTTTTCTTTTCCTGATGGTGTGCTGTAGTAGTCGCTAAGGTCAGTGTGCGCGCAGCGCGCGTGCGCGCGCACATGCTGGAACAGTAAAACAGACGCGCGCAACTTCCCCATTCAACCTCTCCACGTGTGCACGCGCAGAAACACACGCACACACACAGGACTTTTGTCCCTTTAAAATTCTCTTCAGTCCCCTTCCCGACCCCCACCTTCGGGGTGCCTTCGGGCCAACCAGAAGCAGCCTCCTCTCCGGCCCCGCCCCAGCCCCAGCCCCAGCCCTGCTCGCAGACCCCACTCCGCCTAAGGCAGGTGCCTGGCTGCAGTTGCGGGTTGGCGGCGCTCCATCGCGGCCCAGGCTGACGCCTTCCTGCTGGCCGGACTGGGTGGGAGAGCGTCCCTAAAAAGTTGGAGGTGGCACAAAATGTTTTTAAGAAGGAAATGAACATCGAGAGAGGACAGTGTCCTTTTTCGGCCCTTTAGACAAAATTCCTGTGCCCCAACCCACCTCCCCCACCACCCAAATCTGAGCTGTCTGAATGTAGATTTCCCTCTCTCTCCAGTGGTTGTAAGATAGATATTTGTGTATGTGCGTATAGCATATTATATATTAATATATAATACACATATGCTATATTATATACATATATTAATATATCACATGCTTACATATAACATACAACAAAAAGTTTATATTATATAATATATTATATATATATATATATTTTTTTTTCATGGGTACCGGGAGTCGACCTCAGGACCTCGTGCTTGCCAGCAAGCACTTGTGCCGCTGAGCTATATCACCAGCCCTTTTTTTCCTTTATGTGGGTTCCGGGAGTCGAACTCAGGACCTCGCGCTTGCCAGGCAGGCGCTTATGCCGCTGAGCTATCTCAGCAGCCCTATATTATATATTTTTATATTGTGTATATTTTATAACCCCTTCCCCCAGAAAGCACATTTTGGGAATCAGTGGTAGGGAATGTAGTGGCCGGCAGCCAGAGCTTCCAGGAGCTAGGCGAGGAGCAAGGAGGCAGGGACTGCTGTTTTGCTGGCGCGTTGCTCAGCAACTGGAGAGGGAGTCTCCAGAGAGCCAGTGCTGGGAGAGCAATTGGCCCTGCATTTTATTCTGCCCAGTTCAGAGGCAGAGATAGATCTAGAAACGGAAGGTGGTATGTGTGCAGTGGAGGCACGGGAGAGACAGGAGCTCTCCCTTGTGTCAGGTTCAGGAATATGGGGTTGACTGAGCCACTGGGAGTCGAGGAAGGTCCAGGCTTGCTGTTGGCATTGCTGGGGCAGGGGCCCTGTGGCTTTATGGACTGAAGCCTGGCGCACTTGGTGGGGCCTGAGAAGTCTGAGAGCAGGGAGCAGTAGGTTCTGTGTTTCAGTTCTGTCACTGAGAAATAGGAGACAAAACGGGTCAGAAAATATTCTTCTGGGAAAGAAAGAAGAAAAACCACCTTACCTAGATGAAAATGAATTCAGCCTTTGCTGCTTCGAGGGCTTGGCCTCCATCACCTTCGCTTCAACTCCAAGCCTGGTCCAGATGCCGTGTTGAAGTCAAGTTCCAGAGTTAGGTTTATTGGTCATATTTATGTCTGGTTTGAACAGGATCATGGAAAACTGAAGGAGCCAGATTCCTTTCCCGCCCGCATTCCCTCCCTTTGAAACAAGTCTTTGAGAGGCTGGCTGTGCCCAAGCCAACAAAAACGGCAGTTAGGAAGACAAGTGATGATGGTGCTTTGACTTGGCTTTTCTTACCTTTGCCCCCATCTTTCCCCTCTTTCTGCTGTGTCAGCTCAGACGGGAAGAGCAAGCACAGCTGGCCCAGTAAGAGCTCATGTTCTTTCCATTTCTCTTTTTTCCCTTCTGTCTCTCCCTCCCCCCCGCTCCTTCCCCCATCTCCCAGTCCTACTCTAAGGCATCCCCTGAGGGCCTGAGTTTTAAATCTGAGCAGCTGTAAGTTAGTCCTGGGGCTTGAGCTGGCTTTGAGTAGGCAGGTGGGCCTGCAGCTGCAGAGGGAAGGCCAGGCTGACCCTGGAGCCAGAGGTCACTGAGAGGGTTAGAGCAAAGGGCATGGGAGCAGGGATCTCTGCAGGAGCCCTGGTCCCTTCTTGCAGCAAGGAGGAAGCTGGTAAGAAGGGCAGAGAAGATTTGTCAGAAGTTTTCACTTTGTACCTGAATCATGTGTATGAAACTTTGCAATATTTAATCGTGTAAGATAAAACTTTGGAGAAGGAATCTACTTCTCCAGAGCCACTGAATCCACAGACAGAAGAACTCTATCAACAAGATGGCACTGACAAGGACCGGAACAGAAGAAAGAGACCAGAGAAGGGTTGCCACGAGAGATAAATAGGCAAGTGGGAGGAGTTTTATTTAGTTTTAGCTTTGCATTTTTACCACAGTTGGTCCAAAAGTTGCAATTCTCAGAGGTCATCCTTAAATTCTAACCTGGGGTATTGCTTATTCAAAGCAATAAGATTGTGCATTTGTAGAAATAAATAGGCAAATAAGCAAGGAAACTAATCTAGGCTTCTCCTCCCTTCCATTCCTTTCCATGATTTCTGTTATGATATCTTTCTTTCTCCTTCATTTTTTCAAATGTAAATCCAGGGAAGTGACTAGAAATTTCTGTGAGAGTGGCCTTTCCTGCCTGGCCAGTCAGCTTAGCACTGTCCTAACATCTCTCCAGGAATTATCTGGATATTGGCCAAAGAATGTTACAGCTGGAAGGAGCGAATGAAGATGCTGAAGTCCAGGGTAGAAAGTCCCTTGCCTAAGATAAGGGGCAGGGCTAGTGGCAGAGACAGGACTCAAGTCCAGCTCTTCCCTGGGAGTCCTTTAGCTCCTTCCACTGTTACTGGCTACTTCACTAGTCACTAGTCACTAGTCACTAGTCACTAGTCACTAGTCACTAGGACCCTTACCTGGCCTAATCTAACCAGCAAAGAGGCCTTTGGCCAACATGGCCAAATGCTATCCGCCCTTGGAGAGGGTTGTAAAATCGAAATAAGAGCCCCCCACTTGGGGGTTTCTCTGTTTTAGAGGCAGAAGGAGTGATGTAACCCAAAACTGGAGTCTGCAGCACCATCTTGGTCTCAAGCTTACTTCTGTCCTTTCCTCTACACAGTCTCCCAGACAGAGCTGGCTTGGGCCAATAGTTTGGTAAGGGAAATGAGGCAAGAAGCGAGTGAGAAACAGAGTTCAGCCAAGGAAAGATGAGTCTCCATCTCGATTCTTTAGAACAGCACATCCAGCTGAAGTATAATACAAGTTACATATGTAATTTTTAAGGGGGCAACTCACATTTTTTAAAAAGGTAAGAAGAAACAGGTAAAATTAATTTTAATATATTTAACTCAGAATATCCAAAATTATTATCTTTCAACATGTACTCAAACAATTATAATAACACACTTTGCATTCTTTCTTTCCTAGTAAGTCCTTGGAATCCAATGTGTATTTTACACTTATAGCACATCTCAATTTGGACACTAAAGTTCCATTGGAAATACTTGATCTGTATTTAGGTTTCATAAATTTGCAGTGGAAAGGATAGATTCACATACCTTAGTTGTTCCAAACATATTTAGAAGCTTTCCAATAGCCAGTTCAAGTATGTTTTTAAAATTCAGTTTTCAGTTGAACTGAATACATTTCAAGTATAATAGTCACAGGTAGCTAGTGGCCACCTAGCTGGACAGCAGAGATGGCACCAACAAGCTCCTCCCTCACCTGAGAAGGGAATCTCTGTCCCCACTCTCACCACTGGTCCCCAAATCAATAAAGATGAGTTTCCACTGTCTCCAACCCACAAGACTCCCTTGTTTTAACCCTAGCAAAGCTGCTCTGCTTGGTGGATTCAGGAGTAAGCGCTACGTGCTCTCTGCTGCCCCCTTTTGGTCATCTAGGACTTTTGTAATGTTCTGAATGGGTCCGTGATGGAAATGTGGAAGAGTCAGAAATGGTTGCTTGAAGTGTGTATGGGAAACAGATGCAGACATTTCTACGGAGCATGTTCCCCCTTCCTCAACGCACAGAGAAGCCTGGCTGGAGATGCTCATCTTGGGAGTCATCCATATGTACATTTTTCCTATGTGCACGTTTATCACCAACTACCTCTCAGGGACCAACAAATCCTCACCAAAGTCATGGCCTTGAGTCCTAGTTTGGCTTCAGAAAAAAAAAAGAAGAAGAAGCGTTTTTTAGCTCCTGGACAGTGGGACTTGTCTGTGTGGGACCTCAGCCTTCTACTCTCCAGGACATCCCCATCTTGACATCTGCCACAAATACGCTATGGGGGAAGGGGGTGTCGGGTCAGCTTTTCTTACTCCATCTTTAGGAGAAATGCAGCATGACAGAGTGGGATTAGACAAAGGAAAAAACCCCCAGGTGAGTTTTGTAAGTAGAGACTGCTTCCCAGGGTACCATGCGAAGTCCTTCTCACTTAGAATTGACAAGCAGGCTCCCTGGGGACAAGGGGAAAGCCATCACTCTCTGGCAGCATTTTGCGCAGTCCAGGGAGCCTTAGATCCTGTGGTCTCCAAGTAGATATCTATCAACCGGGTGCCACAAGAACCAAATTTTAGTTGATTGGAACTAGGGAGGTGAGAGACACCAGAGGCCTACAAAGGTAGAGAATTGTGGCTAAGAGTTAATTAGCATGTATTGACTCATTTAATCCTCATAATAACCTTGGGGAGAAGGGGCTATTATTATCCTCCCCATAACTCTGATGAGAAAACCAAAACAAAGAGAGAGGAAGAAGCATTCGGGATCAGTTTAATCTGCACCCGGATCGACTGAATTGTTGTTAACAGCCTCATCTTCTGCTCAGAGCTGTGGCTGAAAGTAAATGGCAGAGCTGCTTGACGCAGCTATTCAGTGGCGGGGCTGGGATTTGGACCTGGTGGTCTAGCTCTTGATTCCAAGTGTTTACCCATTGCACTGTATGGTACCTTTATCTCCCTGATCAGGATGAAGGGGATGCATTCCCACCTCAGCCAACTTCGCTATTGATTTAAGAGACCCAGCCCCCCATCATCCTTCTGACTTGAATGTGAGTGGGGGCCGTGAGCAGTGCTGTTAGATGAGGCTACAGCCCCCGCCATGCAGCCCACGGGACCCTCGGAGTCTTCTCGACTCCCCACAGCCTGGTCATCCTGGCCCTCCTTATTTCCTGCAAGTATTCTTTGGGAGGACAGTTGTTAGGTTTGTTTTCCTCTTGGAAGGTCAGTGCTCATTTCTTTATCATCTCATAATTCTGGATAAAAAGAGCCCAGAACTCTCACATCTGTTACGTGACCACAGAGGAAAAGAAAATAGTGTCTTTGGAGAAACACTGGGGCCAGGCAGATGTTGGTCAAGGCTGGGAGGGGTAAGAAAAGGACATTGCAACCCCCACACACACAAGGCTCCACAGCCCTGCTGTCCTTTCTCTTTATGCAAAGACAGGCACACACAGTGCAATTGAGTTAATTAGCATCTACAGCTGGGAAATAGACTTCAGGAGACTGAGACATGTCTTACATTTTTTTAAACAGTAAGCAGCCAATCCCTCATTCTCCCATAGCCTTGTGTTGTTGCAAAGAGCAGGAGGCTGCATGTTGGCTGGGAAACAGAGCAAGGCAGGGAGGGGGACCGTGGAGCATCTAGCCTGGCCTTACTATTTTTGTCTGTACCCGGGTATGGATCAGTGCCCTTAGCCAGCGCTGTCCAGTAGAACTTTCTGCGATGATGAAAGTGTTCTATATCTGCACTGTCCAGCACGGTAGCCACCAGCCACATGAGACGATGGGGCACTTGAAATCTGGCAAGACCAACTGAGGACTCAGTTTTTCATTGTATTTGATACTCACTAACTTAAGTAGCTGTATCAGCTTAGTGGCCGCTGTGCTGAATACCACAGCCTAAAGACAAAGAAAAGCCTGGTAGACCTGGAGCATCTGCCTCTTTCCCAGAAGCCTCTTTCCCACCTTCATGCTTCTCATTTTCCTGCTTCCCTCTGCCTTTCTGCAGGGTAATCATGCTTCAAGGCAAGGGCATGAATGAGATGACCTCTCCAGGCATTCCCTGAGCTCTAACTTGCTCCGGCATATACTGTATTGCAGAAATGCTTCTAGACCCATTTCACCTTGCTGCTTGGGCAGATTTATGCCTCTGCCCATGAATCATGGCCAGATTCACTCATGCATTTAAAGGTTATTGATTGAATACATCCACCGGGTAAACAAAGATAAATACCAAAGCTCTGTGCTTAAGAACGTGGCTGTTTAAATTCCAGAGAAGGACCTAGGATGAGAGCCAGAGGAAACCCAGCTCCCCTTTTCATTCCTTATAGGGAGACTCTGAGCACCCCATCCTGTCCTCTAGTTAGAAAAAGAGACTGGAGAATCTCCCTGTGGAGATGGCCTGGCAGAGCCCTGTACTCCTCCTGGGCTATGGATTCTATGTAAGCCTCAGTTCCTTCAGCTGCCATAAATCAAGTCGCAATATCTGGGCCACCTAATTTTCTTTTATGTTTGATTATGAGGTCCAGGTAGAGCAGGAAACAAACACCAGCTCAGAACCAACTTTTTAATGATGCCAGGGCAGGAGCAAGCGCCCTGGAGTGGAAAGTTAGATTTTAGGGAGCAGCTGGTCCCCACCTGGACCCATCCATTCTATGGGAATTGAAGCAAGGTAGGTTGGAATGCTTGCAGCTGCTGGTAAAGCATCTGACCCCCACCAGAGAACAGCAGCAGCCACGGGCAGGTTGGGAGAAGGTGGGTGAGCTGGGATAGGGTGTGTGCATTGGGCAGTTGTGCTGTGTGCAGCACCACCCACCCTGGGACCCTCTGGGCCCACAACAGCTGCACCTGCACCTTGAGTTCACTAGAACATGGAAAACGACACGGTCCTCAAGGTGCTCGTGTTGTCATACACAGAGGGCTGTGTGCCCCTATGTGCCTATGTGGGTGCTGCTGTCCACTGTAAGGGGGAAGTGAGCTGGCCACCCTGATGTGCCAGGGGGTAGGGGAATTGGATAGCTGGTTGGAAGGACTGTGACTAAAAGCCATAGTAGACTCTGAACCCATTGATATCATAAAATCCGGGTAATATGATAGCTGTTTCCCTTCCTTAGTCTTTGGATAAGATCGTGGAATCAAAGGGAACAACTCCCATGAGGAGAGAAAGATACCGATTATTCCACATTTGCCATCTTCTGTGGTACCCTCTCATCTGGAGACCGAGAGAGACCTGCAATGTGTTTCTCTTTCTTCCTAGATCACTTTCCGGGACATTATATACAAATGAGCTTTGTCCGCCTTTCCTCCACCTCCCTCACCTGCCTTCTCCACTCTCCCCACACAATCCTCGTTTGTCCATCTTCCTTATACTCTAAGTGCTTGCTGGAGATACACAAATTAAGGGAAAGAATTGGACTGATCATCAGAGAAGTAGGAGAAGGAAACACTCAAATTCCAGATTTTAAACTTGCTAACCGTCCCTAGAAAGGAGCCTGGTTGTGCAGGCATCAGTCTCCCTCGCCATCTACTGGCTGCCTGGGGTATTGACCTGCTTGTTGTCACACTGCTTTGCCGCAGCTCAGGTGCAGAGCAATCCTCGGCAGGAAGTCCTCCTCTGTAGCCCACCAACTCCTTTCCCAAACCTCAGCTCATTTTCTCTTGGTGCGATAGCTCAGGAGTAGCTAGCCTATTTGTGCCCTTTTGTTTTTCCTAAAATTTAAACCCTTATAAAATTGAAAGCCTGTGTATGATTTGTCCACAAAACAGCTGAGTAGGGTTAGCTGGCTCTGGCATCCCAGCTGGACCCTAGCTTTCCAGTCCTTTAATCTTCGTGGCTCTGCATTGGCCCCCCTCCCAGTTTCTACTCTCTCTGGAGCCTACAGGTGACCACAAGACCCTGATTAGTATCTTTGATACTTGACTCTCCCACTACCTAAGTAATAGGTCCCACAGGGTAAAGTGGAACCAAAACCTGGGGGATACATCAAAACTTTCAGCTTGCCCTTCAGGAGCACCCAAAGAGCCTGCAAACTCTGGGAGTTGGGGGATACATGCTCTCAGGATCCCCCACCTTGGTGAGGCCGCGGACTGGCAAAAGTGTTTTAAACTCCTTAAAGAAAAATACGAGATTCTACACTTTGCTTTCTGGTATCATCATTGCTTAGCCCCAGTGCAAAACTTAAACAGTTTCAAAGAAAACTCTAAAAAAGTTCAAAATAACTCCTTGCAGGAAGATGATTCAAGGTTAAGGATGGCCCAAGACTCTTTAGATTAAGTCCAAAGAGGGAAGCCTTGATTTAGTGAAGGCTGTGAGTACCATGCATCCATGTCCACCAAGGACAAAGACAGAAAATTAAGCTGGAAAATGACATCTTCTAACCACAGAGACAGAGTTCTCCCTCCCCACAAAAGTAGACAGGAGAGGATGGTACCCTCATCTTTAACAGCCAGAGAGCACACCATTGAGATCCACTGTGGACTTGCTTCTGCTTGGACACAGTGGAATGGGCTACGTGGCCCTCAAAAGACTTCTGGGAGCTGGTTCAGTCAGCTAAGGGGGGGACCCAGCTTCCAGGGCTCTCTCCTCAAAGAGAAGATTCCCAGCAGCCCAGCTGTATGAGACTCCGGAAGGCCATTTGCTGGCTTTGCAAGGTGGGCTAGAGCAGACTGCTGATGCTCACACTGGTGAGAAGCCAGCCCACCGCTACACACACATTCCTTTTATCACAGTCTCCACGGGGACAGAGACTTGGCCATGCACCCCCAGGATGCCCTCAGGCTTTCAATAGCAGCCATCTCCTACCTTCCCCCCAATCCCGCAGTTTTCCACTAATTTTGGGGGGCTAGGATGCCTGATGGTGCCCAGAGAGTCTGAACGAAGTGCCTCAGAGTGACTCAGTGAGATGGCCCAGCCCCTCTCCTATGTCATGGTTAGCTCTCCCTCCACTCTCACTCCACGACCAAGTCCCAGGTTGGGGCCTGTTACTAGATGATGGGGCCCCAGCCTTTCCTTTTGCACAGAATGCCCCAAACCAGCTGTGCTCCTCCCTACCCCCGTCTAACCTACCCCATGAGCAAGGAAATTTGGTTACCACAAGACATGACTCTTAATTCCTAGAACCTGCATTCTGCCTCCAGACATGTCAGCCCGGGGACTGGTCCTCACAGTGGGCTGTGATAACGTGGAGTCAGGGCCATGGGGAAAGAGGTGTGCAAAGCCAGACAGGGGACCCGGGCCCTAGTGCTGAGCTTGGTTCTGGAGAGCCTCTCCCCAGCCTTGCCATGTGCTTCCTCCCCAGTAATTACTTCCCTTCCTCCCCTGTGAATAAATACACAAATCAACTGACCACCAGGATCACCACAGAGCCATGGAGGTTTCTTCAAGGTGGGCTCTTTCCTGCCAGCACTGTATTAAACACCAATACCTAGTTCATTCAACTTGACAAGTCAGAGAGGAACAAGTGATTGGGAGTTTCCTGCCACCATCCTGACCAGATTAAGCCAGGTCTCCAAATGCCTCCCCTGAGTTCTACCTAAACTTTCTCAGGTTGGAGAGCTTAGGAGTTCAGCTTTACCTGCCCAGGCAACATACAGCTGCCTCTTCCCCAAAAGCTCCTCTCTATTTGCAAAATCCCCTCCTCCCAACTTCTTTGAATTCTTCTCCAATCTTCAATTTCCCATCCCAAGTGCCTGGCTATCAGCATTCCTGAGTGTCCCAGGTATAGTGGAATGAGATTTTGCTTCACCCCATTTTAGTTATTTGGGGTCACTCCAGTTTGTCTCCTTTTCTGAATACCTGAAAAGAAGGCAGTGATGTCAGGGCCTCCTGCCCGCACCTGCCCCTGGTCTCACGAGAGACACCCTTCCTGCTCCCTGCCCACCCCGGAACAGCAATGTGAGGTCTTCCGCTCTGGGTCTGCCACTGAAGCGAGGGTCGGGGAGCTGAGAAGAGAAAGCCTGTGAGAAGAGAATTTACTGAAAATCTGTTTACTGAGAACGGCCAGGCAGATGGAATTAACTGAGCAACAAATACATGAACAAAGTCTTATTTCTGTAAAGGTCGTAAGTCAGCTAAGTATAGACTGTCACCAAGTCTCTCCTATATATAACTACTGCCACCAAAGCCAGCTGTCGGCCTCTCTCAGGCCAGAGCTGAGCAATGTCCCAAAGGCCTGGAGCGTGAAGCCAGCTCTGAGCTGAAGCAGGGAGCGAGGCCTCTGGATGCCACCTGGCCCCACACCTTTCCCCTCTGGGTCCCACATTTCAGGCTGTTCTTTCTCCCAGGTCCCCATCTCCTACTCTTAAGGACACTGTCTGCTGCCTCTCAGTGCTCTACAGTTTTAAAAGCATGAAGATCTCACCAAGGGGACAGACTTGGTCGTTCTTGCTCATGCCCAGGCTCTCTTGTTTTCCTCTACCTGCCTGGATCTCCAGATCCTCACATCTCAAACCACCCTCCAAACATTGCCCCACGTACACTGCGTGTATCAGCGAGACTCTGTAAAGATTCCCCTCCTCTATGGGGCCGGTGAGATGGCTCAGCGGCATAAGCACCTGCTTGGCAAGCACGAGGTCCTGAGTTCTACTCCTGGAACCCACATAAAGGAAAGAAAAGGGCCGGTGATATTGCTCAGCGGTACAAGCGCTTGCTGGCAAATGCAAGGTGCTGAGGTCGACTCCCAGTACCCACATAAACAAAAAGAAAAAGATTCCCCCCCTCTGTGAAGCCTTCCCGACTAGCCTCACGGTAGCCTCAGGAGACTCCCCACCACTTAAATGAGCATCGCCTCTCCTCTCCCTGAGTCCCCCAGTCTGCTGAGCTCCAGGAAGACAGAGACCCCATCTACCTCAGCCTTTACTATTCCCCTCACCCCAGACCTCTGAGACTGACCCCCGACCCTTGTCCCTGCAGAGAGAGATTCCAGCGAGCACGAGGAGCCGACTACCTCCGAGGTGACCGAGGAGACCTACTCCCCCAAGATCTTCCGACCCAAGCACACCCGCATCTCCGAGCTGAAGGCCGAGGCCGTGAAGAAGGACCGCAGGAAGAAGCTGACCCAGTCCAAGTTTGTGGGGGGAGCCGAGAACACTGCCCACCCTCGGGTCACTTCTGCATCTGACATGAGACAGGAATCTGAGCAGGTGAGGCTCGGGGATTGTCTGCCCCTCTGTCCCTCTGCCGCCGTGCCACCACTTGACCTTTCCCTGCTTCTACCTGGGTGTCTGTGGCAGCAGGAGATACATAGGCCGGTCCTAACAGGGACCGATTGCTTACTGTGATGGCTCAGGTTAGGATTTGGGAGGATAATTTCTCAGGACTGAGAGCTTGTCCAGGTGAGTGAGAATAGAGGTAAGAGTCACTCAGGGAAAATGCCTGCCAGCACGATGACTGTCTGCCAGGTACGTGACCCCTGGAGCTGTGTCCAGCCCTAGGTGGAGGCTGAACATTCTCCTAGAGCATCCGGAGATGGCCGCCTCTGAGTGGAATTGCTCTGCAGGATTGAAAAGCTGCAGGAGGGAGTCCTGTAAGACAAAAAGCGAAATAAGACCCTGTGACTGGCCAAATGTAGACTTTTAATACTCCCCAGGGATGTGGGATGGAGGAAAGGTCTTTGAAAGCAGCTGATCAGAACTACAGATGGTGACCCCACACCTGGACCACACATCTGTACAGCAGGGCGGTTCCCTCTTGGGTTCTGCTGTGCCTCTCATCCCTCCCGTCCACACAGGGCCCCTGCCGCAGACACATGGAAGCTTCCCTGCAGGAGCTCAAAGCGAGCCCACGCATGGTGCCCCGTGCCGTGTACCTGCCCAACTGTGACCGCAAAGGATTCTACAAGAGAAAGCAGGTACGTTCCCCTGTGTGACCTCCCAGGCACAGGCATTTCCTGGCATCTGCCAGAAAACCACCATCTCGCACAAGTGGCTGAGATTTCTACCATCAATGATTTAGTGTTTCCCGAATCTCCAGTATCCATTCATGTACTGAAACCATGATTGGCCTTGTTCCCTCCTGTTACAAATTTCAGCTTTTCACAAATCCACCTTATCTACATGAATTCATCGAAGGTGGAAACTTTGTAACATTCCCTTAGATCACGTGTTCCTTAAATTCCTTTCTGCTACACACACGTGCATGCACACACATACACACACACATACACACACATACACACACATACATACACAGAACTCTAAAACCTTTTCTCTCTGTGGACCAGTTGAAATCATTTCGTGTCCCTCCGCAGCCAGGCTACACTTGTGCCACCCCATTTTCAGATACCCAGTAGTGCTTAGGCTTTTGGCGATGATGGTTCCCAAGCTTCCATGGTCACAGAACAGACCCTAGGACTCCTTAAAGTGCTGGTGCTGGGTACCAGGCTGGGGCGGACTTTGAGGGTTTTATGTTTCTCACAAGTTCCCAGAAGACCCTGATGTACCTAAAGGGAACCCCTACCTAAGTCAGCAGTGAAGAGCCAGGCCACATCGTGTCCATCTTGGTTGTGCCACTGGCTCGCTGTGTCCCCTGGGCTCAGCTGTCAAAAGTCCCTGTGCCTCCCGGTCCTCATGGGGAGGGGACACTAGCAGTCCCTGCAACACTCGATTGTAAGCAATAGGTGAGTCCTGCCATGTGGGAAGGTCTAAGCAGTGCCTGGCACGTGATAAAAGCCACTATGGTGCCTCCTACTGTGACAACTGCTATTACCACATTTAAGAGATCAGCCTTCTCTCTCAAACATCCCTGGAGAATCCCAGATTGGAGGACCCAAAACAGGCAACACAAAAAAGAGGTAGCTGAGGGCAGGCTGCCTAAAGTAGCATTTTTCTCTGGGGACACCAGGACTGCAAGGATTGGGTGTGGCCCCCTTGAGTCCCTGGGGATGAGAGCTTGTCTCGAGGTAGGGGAGAGGCAGGGCAGACAGGGACAGGGCCTCGGGTACAGCGTCCTCACTGTCTCTTGCTCCCCTATGCTTCAGTGCAAGCCTTCCCGTGGCCGCAAACGTGGCATCTGTTGGTGCGTGGACAAGTACGGGA